>CM074127.1:3024420-3624420 GCA_037178625.1 Skeletonema tropicum | reverse complement strand
GTAACGGAGATTCGGGATCTCCTTTGATCACAGTATCAACGCTACAAGATGGTCAGAGACAGGGTGGTCTGACAGAGGTTCAATACTTGCAAGTCACGGGGAAGGGAGTAGTATCTGGACATTATCGCCTCAAGTTCGCGGGTTCGGAGTGGTCTAGCTTCGTTCCTCTTCACGCAAGCGCCAGCTACATCAAGAATGCACTCGAACAACTCAGTACAATAGGCGAGGTGGATGTCATGCAGAATGATAGTGTTGATACAGCTCTTGTTGGAACGGGAGCAGATTTAATTCATCACTATGAAATTCATTTTGTTTCCAACCCTGGCAACGTGGAAGCACTTGTGATCGATTCGGCACATTTAGCATCCACTGAAGGTGAAGTTGATGTCGTGGTCTATGACGGGAACAATGCAATGAATGTATTGAATAATAAAGCAAGCGCGACGATCCCTGGTGAGCTTCCAGTACAATACAGCAACTCAGGAATTTTGGATTCGTCGATAGAATCATATGAAATCACAGGGCTGCAGACTGGTAAAGAATACTTTGTCGCTGTTTCTGCGAGTAATTCCGTGCATGGTCTAAGTAAACGGCTCGAGCCTCTCCCTCCATCTGTTTCTCCGCCACTCCAAGCTCCAGAGAGTCCACAAAATGTTGCACTAAGCGTGAATACGGGCTTTAGTGATAGTCTCATTGTTGATTTTGATGCGCCCACAAGTAACGGTGGCAGTGATATCTTGTTATATCGAGTGGAGCTCGATCCAACGCCATCTTTCGATTATCCCATCGTTCAGGACTTTCATTGCCCGTCAAATAATAGGCGGACAGAGTGGCAAATCGAAACTTCTACCGATGGGAATGGCGGTGTCATTAGTGGCGGAAGTTTTCAACTAGAATTAGAAGTGGATGGATTTACATCAACAACAGCACCTATACCTTATGACGCGGTTGCTCTCGCAAGTAACGAAACTGGCATTTCGGAAGAGCTTCTTCCAACTTTTTCGACTACAGCAAATAGTGACGTTCTTGCTACGATACCACCCACAAGAATAGAGGGCATATTATTTCCGGGGGATAGACTTCGTTTCTCTGGCCAAAGCATGTCATACAAGTATTATCAAGTACAATCTGTGGCTGGTACATCTGCAACTCTTACTGAGGCATTTATTGGCGATGATGGGATTCAAATTTCTACAACAAGATACTATGGCGGCCGTGGAAGCCCACTCTCTTCTAGAATCCATTGCCATCTCAACGAGGATTTATGTCCGGTCGACTCTGAGGCAAAGAGTGGAAGTCTACAGAATAAGCTCGAAGATCTTATCCCTGCAATTGTGAAAGGAGTCTTTATCGATCGTGATGGGCCGAATGCACAGAATGGTTTCATTTGGAGAGTAACATTCTTGGATGACGCTCAGCCAGCTGAGAGAGATTTTGCCCTTCGAGTTCACAGTAATTCGCTCACCACGACCACTGGAACTGGGCAGGTCGCAGTGAGTTTATTGAACAGTGGGAAAACGTACACCTCCTGCACAGGACCTCTTGTAGTGCCCAGTCTCGGCGGTTTGGTCAAAGGACTCCATTATTATGCAAGAGTGAGCGCGAGGAACAAGGAAGGTTACTCTCTTCCAAACAATGATGAAAATTCGGTAGCACCGATGGTAGTACCAGCAGCACCGACAGGCGTAACGCTTGAAGTTATTTCTGCTACTCAACTTAGGGTCATGTTTGGCTCTCCCTCAGACAATGGTGGTGATACCATTACAAATTATAAGATTGAATGGAGCACTAGCAGTGACTTTGCTAACGCTGAATCTTCAACGCATGATTATCTTGCAGGCGGTAGTCCATTCTTCAAAAACATTGAAGGTCTATCAACTGGTGTTTACTACTACGTTAGAGTGATGGCTATGAATAGCCAAGGATACGGCATCAGTCAAGCATCAACTCCATCTTCACTAAATCCACACCAAAAACCTTCACCACCCACAAACGTTCGGCTTGGTGTTACAAGTGATAGTATGTTGACTATTGGATGGAGCCCACCTCTATCCGATGGTGGAGACTCAATAGCTAAATACAGAGTCGAGTGGGACACAAACCCCCAATTTGTGTCAGCGTCGCAGCCTCCAAACAAAGGATATGTGGACCTTGGACCGACTTCACGAAGCTACACTGTTGATTTATTGTCTCAAGAGAAATCTTACTACTTGAGGGTGTATGCAATCAACTCAGCTGGTTCCAGTCAAGCGCAAAGGTCCAATCCAAGTTGGGCCTTCCCACGAGTGCAGATCCCAGGTATTCCATACTCATTAGAATGTCTTCCTGGAGACTCGACAGGAGTCATTGAATTTTCTTGGCAAAGGCCGAACGTGCCAAACCATGGAATACCATGTTTCAGCGATAAAGATTGCCCAACTCCGTACGGTGGAAGTCTCCCTCAAACAAACGGAGGCGAAGATATAGCAGAGTATGAGCTGGAAGTGAATGAACGTCCTGATTACACTGGAACTGATAGTAGAATCGTAACGATTCCAGGAATACAAACAAATTTGGATAATTTATACCCAGGAAGAATGTACTACGCAAGAATACTCGCACGCAACTCGGTAGGAAGTGGAAAATACTCATCGTCTGTATCATGCAGCGCTCCTTTATGAAAGAATCGTCTACTAAAAACAAACAAATATCACATTGACTCATACTTAGTGAATTGTAACACTCAAACAACGCACTTAAAGTAAATACTCAAAACTAAGAAGACGAGTTCAACATGAAGAAGCGATGATGAAGCCTCGTGTAAAACTTCAAAAAGCAAATTCCGTCCTAGTGGCCAATTATACTTCGCTACGAAAACATAAAGACAGAGGTGATACTAGACAAGCTCATTTGTACCGCTCAGACGACTAGCGTCCGTAGAGTCGATGTTACAACCTCGTAGCTGAGTGAGAGGTCCAGTGTGGGTTGGCCAGCAGCACCCCATTCCACCAAATCGTATCTATCTTCGTCGGAATGGGTATGAGCCGCTTCTAGTGGCCCATTATAGTCGGCGGTGATACTAGACAAGCTCATTTGTACCGCTCAGACGACTAGCGTCCGTAGAAGCGATGCTACAACCTCGTAGCTGATGTGAGAGGTCCAGTGCGGGCTGGCCAGCAGCACCACATTCTACTAAATCGTATCTATCTTCGTCGGTATGGGTATGAGCCGCTTCTAGTGGCCCATTATAGTCGGCGGTGATACTAGACAAGCTCATTTGTATTGCTCAGTAGGATGGCATGCATAGAAGCGATGCTACAACCTACCTCGTAGCTGATGTGAGAGGTCCAGTGTGGGCAGGCCGGCAGCACCACATTCTGCCGAAATCCTATCTATCGCCGTCAGTATGGGCATGAGCCGCTTCTAGTGGCCCATTAAAGTCGGCGGTGATACTAAACAAGCTCATTTGTACTGTTCAGTAGCATGGCATACATAGAAGCGATGCTACAACCTCGTAGCTCATGTGAGAGGTCCTGTGTGGGCTGGCCGGCAGTACCACATTTCGTATCTATCTTCGTCGGTATGGGCATGAGCCGCTTCTAGTGGCCCATTATAGTCGGCCGTGATACTAGACAAGCTCATTTGTACTGCTCAGTAGCATGGCATACATAGAAGCGATGCTACAACCTCGTGGCTGATGTGAGAGGTCCTGTGTGGGCTGGCCGGCAGCACCACATTCTGCCGAAATCGTATCTATCTTCGTCAGTATGGGCATGAGCCGCTTCTAGTGGCCTATTCTAGTCGGCGGTGATACCATACAAGCTCATTTGTACTGCTCAGTAGGATGGCAACTATAGAAGCGATGCTACAACCTACCTCGTAGCTGAGTGAGAGGTCCAGTGTGGGCTCGCTAGCAGCACCACATTCTGCCGAAATCGTATCTATCTTCGTCAGTATGAGTATGAGCCGCTTCTAGTGGCCCATTATAGTCGGCCGGTGATACTAGACAAGCTCAGTTTTACTGCTCAGTCGACTAGCGTAGGAGGAAGCAATGCTACAACCTCGTAGCTGATGTGAGAGGTCCAGTGTGGGCTGGACGGCAGCACCACATTCTGCCGAAATCCTATCTATCTTTGTCAGTATGGGCATGAGCCGCTTCTAGTGGCCCATTCTAGTCGTCGGTGAATACTAGACAAGCTCATTTGTACTGCTCAGTAGGATGGCCTGCATAGAAGCGATGCTACAACCTACCTCGTAGCTGATGTGAGAGGTCCAGTGTGGGCTGGCCGGCAGCACCACATTCTACCAAATCGTATATATCTTCGTCAGTATGGGTATGAGCCGCTTCAGTGCCATATGGTGATACTAGACAAGCTCAGGTTTACCGCTCAGACGACTAGCGTCAGTAGAGTTTGATGTTACAACCTCGTAGCTGAGTGAGAGGTCCAGTGTGGGCTGGCCAGCAGCACCACATTCTGCCGAAATCAAATCGTATCTATCTTCGTCGGTATGGGTATGAGCCGCTTCAAGTGGCCCATTATAGTCGGCGGTGATACTAGACAAGCTCATTTGTACTGCTCAGTAGGATGGCAACTATAGATGCGATGCTACAACCTCGTAGCTGATGTGAGAGGTCCAGTGTGAGCTGGCCAGCAGCACCCCATTCTCCCGAAATCGTATCTATCTTCGTCAATTTTTGTACGAGATGATTTTCTAGTGGCCTATTATATTTGTTTACGATAGCAGATTAGCTTTTAATCACTTTTCAGATGAAGTGCTTGTCTGAAATCAAATCTTCTCATTTCATGATTTGATAAATAGTGCCAAATATTGCTGATGACAGCACCTCATTCAAAATTTATGTTTTTTCTAACGCTTTCAATAGCGCATGAACCGTTTCTAGTGGCCCATTTTTTCGGTTACGGTTCATAAAAGTATATGAGCACTGCCCTGACGGATTGCTTGATTATTTGCGAAGCTATCTTCTTGACCTAATGAGTGCCATATTCAAATTATTTACTGTGTATTTTACGATCAGACGTGATGATGGCTAAGGTAGGTTCGTCCCTGTCTCATGTTTTGACTATTGTTCACGTTTATTTACATTTAATTTATTCACTTTCAACAGAGCGACCTAATATCATTGATGAAGTTAACTGCTGACGACAATCCTAATTTCTTTGCCATAAACATTGGAATCATAGGTGACATCAAGTGATTGACATTAATCAAGACACATCGGTTTGGTTCACCTTCAACTGCTCGAATGATATTCAACCCCATTAGCATTTCACTGTGAATGACCTTCGGGTCAGCACCAGCTTCGGCATCATCTGCGTGGGATATAGCTCTTGAAGCTACGACATATCCATTCTGAGCCCCACCTGGCAATGCTTCCATGTGCAACAGTGTTTTCAATTGTAAGATTTTGCCCAGCATCGGTGGTTTGCTCCGTCCACACACGACCTTTGTGACGCACGTTTCGTCGTCTTGAAACACAACAATATCGTCTCTCCCGATGCTCATTTTGTTGTATTCCTTTACTCGGTTGGAGTCAACAAGTAAGTTGGCAAGCGACTTTGGGCTCATGTTGACAATAGCCTCGCATCGTATTGCTGGAAGATCAGATCCATAGTATTTATGACTGAACGTTCCACTCCATACGAGAACGTCCATCTCCCCCTTTGTACCCCTGGCATGAGGAGCAGGTATCGGTTGCTGTTTATCGTACGAAACAAAGACAGTGTCATCCCAATCACCGCTTTTCAAGAGCTTTGATGTCGGCCCGTTGGCTGTCCACATGTTTTGATCTAAAGATGCCTCCAAACCAGCAGATACTAACGCCTTCATTGCCACTGTTGTGAGTGGTGCTTTGTTACCATATCCATCGTCCAAAGCTACCCAACTTTCACTAGGATCGTTGTCAATAGATGGCAGCGGTGGCGTCGACGATGGTTTATGAATATGATCTACCCAATCACTTTCAGCAATCTCAGAAGATGACAACCGCATGAATGAGCTCGCACTCTCTCTCATCGTGGGAAGGTCAGCCGTCCGAATGAAAATGCTGGGCGACCGAGACCGAGAGTGCTCCACCTCGTTGACAGGGGATAGCTGCGCGTCTTCATAGGAGGAAGTTGGACTTTCATCACTTGTTAAGTCGTCCCCCATGCCGCCATGATTGCGGCACGATTTTGTGATTAGAACGCCGGTGGCAGTGAAGCTTCCGGTGCCCAAAGAGATGCAGGACACGCGCCTGCTAACGACGTCATCTCTGTCATCGAGTGAGGAGTGTAAAGACTTTGCCTTTGCGAGCTCCTTCTTTGACTTTCTTTTCGACTTCTTCTTGCCACCGAATCCCATGATGATTATTGGATGTATGGTAGCCGTCGATCAACACAATGGCAATGAATAATGACCAACCTACAACGTACTTCTATCTTATCCAACTACACTGCACTCGGGCCTTGATGGCAAGTCCGTTGTCCGTTCATGCAAAAAATGCTGCCGACGAATCACGTGAATGTTGCCTCGCCATTTTCAAGCACGAACTTTCTTGACGCGTTTGCATTTCTCCATCACTTTCCGATATTTTAAAATAAAGTTTTTAAAATGTATCAAAAAATCAAAAATCAAATCATGATCACTGCGACCGCGACCACTTTCTTTTCCATCGTTGCACGAGGTTGCACGCCTTGATGAACCATCTCCCGAGGATATTGCCGTTGTCAAAGAGCTTCACTGTGCTCCTGAAGTAGGCGCAGTTTTTTAATATTGTCAACGCCACCAGAGGAGGATAGAGAACAATATTATTACCTTCTCGTGCACAAAACTGTGATTTTGGAGCTATTCAGTGAGTAGGTGATATATGATTTTTGTGTCATGTCCGATGCATCATCAAAGGTGGCACCTTTTTGAAGTAGATTGTCGCTGCGAATTTTATGTGACGCTGTTATGAATCAGATGAGGCGTCATGTGCACACTTTTTCATGATGCTCACGCTGACTATATAAATTTTGTTTGTTTACATCTCTCAATTCAGGTACACATAATATCATCCTAACGACACTTCGTACTAACTGCACAACAGCCAATGACATTGCATTTGAATTGAAAATCACCTACAAATAAGAGCACCCTATATTTTCAAAACCTATCATAAACCATGGAAGAATTCCATATACCTCGTAAGAAGAACTTTGCGTCAACGCCGGCAAGAGCTACTTCATCATCCGATGCTGCTGCCTCGTCTTCTAATAAGGGGAGTGATGATGATGCGGCAGCGGGGGGCACTGTTCCGACGCCATCGTCGCCATCCAGATCAAATAAGAGTGACTCAATTCCAAGTCCCGCGAAGAGTCCTGGGGGTAGACAAATTCTACGGAGAGGTGATCTTGTCCGCCTATCAAATGAGTAAGTTTTTTATTGTGTCACTTTTGTGGTGTCTCTTCCCTCACCCAATGGATGTTGCAACTAACAAATAAATCATCCTCTTCGATATGCAGACAAAGATCTGGCCGTATTCAAGGTGGGCTGGCTAGGATTGCTCGTATTCGCTACGCCGAGGAAGCTACCGTCGATCAATCTACTTCCGAACCAATATATGATATCGAATACATTTTAGGAGGCAAAGTGAGTAACGTGCCACGCAACGATTTGGAATACACAACTGCCACTGCGGAGGGTTTGATTGATACTGATGATGGTACTCGTCCTCGTCGAAGGAGAGCTCAGCGAGTAGAGGAGAATTTAACAACTAAGCCGAAGGAGAAGATTGCAAAGAAACCGAAAGAGAAGATTGCAAAGAAGCAAAATCAAATTGATACAACTGATGAGGTTCCCACAAAACGGAAGAGAGGAAGGCCGCGTAAACATCCAGAGAAGGAGAGTGTGGAGACCGTTGATGAGCTACCCGAAGCAACAACGAAGAGACCGAGAAATGCCAATAGTGACTTTGAACGCCCCCCTACTAGCAGACAGCTTGCAAACATGGAGAAGGAAGGTGATGATGTGATGCCAGAGTCTCCAAAGCCCAAGAAAAAGAAAAAGTCTGAGGCGGACATTGTTGATCATTTCCCCACTAGTAGGCAGCTTGCAAACATGGAAAATACAGAGCAACCCGTCGAGTCACAGCCAACAAAAAAGTCTGGAAAAGCCAACTCTAACGCAGCAAAATCAACCGCTAAACGAAAGAATACTAGGTTATCGAAGGATGCAAGCCAAAAGACAATAAGGCGGAGTAGTTCTCGTGCTACCGAGGCCGGCGAATCAGGCGCAGATACCACTTCAGAGGATCCAAATGAGGCTCGACGCCTTAACATGTACTCGAAGCATAGAAATGAGATGGAGAAATCAATTCAACGGCTGCAAAAGGTGGATCGATACGGATTCTTTCTAGAAAATCCTCCTCCTGAATTCGATGAGGATTATGACGACGTCATGGATGCAGAGAGTAGCGATGATGATGATGATTGTGATTCTGACGATGAAGGGGCAGAGAAGAGTGGCAGGAAGAGTGTCACATTTCCCGACCAACCGCCGTATAACTTCCTTGTTCTGAAGAAACGCTTCGCTGCAGGTAGATACGATCTTGATATGGTTGCATTAGAGCAGGAGAGACAGTCCACAATTAAGAGCATGTTAGGAGATGTGCCGAGATCATCTTCATCGGAAGCAGAAGACGCATCTTCAATTACCAGTTCCTCCAGGCCCAGTGACGAAGTTGATTACAATGAGTTGGCAAAAACAATGATTCATCCCCTTGCTGTGGATTGGGACAGGCTCAAATCCGACGTTTCGGCCATGTGCGATGCAGCCATGATCCGAGATCCTGATGGTGCTTCGCTGGGAAGTGGTCATTTGGGCTTCACTGCTAAGAAGGTGAAGGATTTGATGGAAGAAATGTATAAAACGTACGGCGTGAAACGCAAATTGGAAATGGAAGAAAGTGAAACTCGCAATAAGTACAAAAAGGTATTGATTAATTGTGGTAACATAGAAGCAGCAATGCAGGGGAAATGGCGGAAGACTGCGTTTCCGGAACGAAAGTACCAACGTCTCGAAACAGCAAGTGTCATATGCGATGGCCTCTCGAAAGAAGATAAGTCGTATGCTATGTATGAGCTGGAAACTACTTTGCCTGACAGCTTTGTTGGTCTTGCATACATGTACGATGATGCTGGGCAACAAAGTGAAACATGGATGAAAACTGTTGCTGATGAAACAAGCAAGTCGAACAAATCCAGAAAGAAGAAGAAGAGCACTGACGATTCCGCTGCCGAGAAAGAAAAGGAGAAAGCCGAAGAAACCGCCAAAGCGTTAGCGAAGGATGATGGCGTCACTCGAACTCAGCTTGCAACAACAATGCATACACTGAAGATTCAAGTCCAGGATCGCGTTATGACAGATTTGGGTGTCATGTATCAACCCGAGGCACGCAGTGCAAACTGGAACGATGGTGATAAGGACCGAAATTACAACGGTGGGGATGCAGAGGTAGAACAGGGTGGTAAAACCATCAATGATAAAGATACGTCAAGTAAATGGGAGGACTCCGTTGCAGAAGTTGCCGAACAAGAAGTTTGGGGTTTAGGACTGCTACACACGGAAAAACGTCATGGTTGTTATTGAGTCAGAATTCACTGCAGAAATAGCTACAGAATTTGTCGAGAAATGGCTGCCTCCAGCGATCAATGCTTGTCCTGTCAATCTTGCTCATAAAATGTCGATGGCGGCTAGGATATTGGAAGGGATAGCTCTCCCAGATGACGGAAGTCAGGTTGGTCCATCGAAAGACAATAGAGCCGTTGAAGACACAGCGGGTGAAGAAAATTCGGATATTCGTTCTGATGCGGGAAACATTGATAGATCCGAAACTAACACGCCAGTCGAGACAGAGATTCTAATTTCTGACAAGGTCAATGGCGTGGACTCTTCAAAAATTACTCAGCTGCTGGACGCCGCGAATGCCTCATCAAGTCAAGAACAGAACTGCGTGCCGTCGAAACACGAAAATAGCGTTTTCTTGCGGAGTGCGCTGAAAGAAAAGATTGCCAGTTTTGGCCCTCCCTGGTTGAAAGCCGCTGCGAGATTGATCCGACTGACTGTGGATTCAATGGATGATGACTTTTTTCCGGATACACCCGAAAGGGCATGGCTCGGTAGTGATTGGTGAACATGGACTCAAAGCAAACTCTCTGGTGACCTACTATCGAGGCGAAGTCTACCCCGCTTGGAGATGGTGCGAGAAGTTGGATGCGATCGAGTACGTTCAGAAAGAATTAGGGATTACGCCCAAATCTTCCTGACTTTTACAATATGGCAATGGAGAGGCCGATGAAGGATCCTCGTGGTTACAGTCTTTTGTTTGTTGATGCGTCGAGAAAATCTGGGTTAGGGTCTTCTTTTTCGCACAGCTGCAGCCCCACATGCGAGGTCCGTGTTGTGGCCTTGAATGGAAAGTTATCCCTTGCGATGACGACTCTTAGGGACCTTGAGGTAGGAGAGGAACTCACATTTGATTACAATGCAGTGACAGAATCATTGGATGAGTACAGATTTGCCATTTGCTTATGCGGGCACAAGAATTGCAGAGGTTCATTTCTTCACTTTGCCACTGCTGACTGCTACCAGCAGGTTCTTAGTCGGAATTCACCCATCGCCGCCCGCTTCGCAAATCTAGTACGAGGTTGCATGAAGCAAGTGATGTCGAAAGAAGATTCAGAGCTTCTCGCGAAGCATGGGTTCAGTACAGCAGCCTTTGGGGCAGTAAGCTTCAATCATCACACTTCATCTGGAGACTCAAGCTCGACACAGGATTCTATTGATAATGTTCCCATTTGGCTTCGTACATTTGTAGCAGATTGTCTACGTTACATAGAATACGAAAGAAGAGCACTCCCTGTTGCATTGCTTTGCAACCAGATGGACAGGATTGACAAATCCAAAAAGGAGGAGAAGGCAAAGAAAAAGCAAAAGCCCAAACCCGTTCCGAAGAAAGAAAAGCCGGAGCAAGCGGAAAAATCAAAATCTATTTCTGGTTCTCGGCCAAAGACTTCGTGGATGTTTTTCCTAGACTGCAAAAGAGATCATTACAAAAGTGTGGTACAAAAGAAGCATGGTTCAAAGCTGAAGGGATTGGAATTTGCCCAGGAAGTTTCAAGAGAGGCATCCAAAGCTTTCAAGAAACTTAGCGACGAAAAGAAGGAAGTATGGAAAAAGAAGGCAATTGCTGACTGGAAGAAGAATGGTGGCGAAGAGAAAGCAAAGCAAGAGGAAGAAAGACAAAAGGCGAAGGGAAGGAAAGCCCCGGCAGAGACGGTGGTTGATGATTGCAAAGAAGAAAGTGAACCAGCTGAAAATGATTCCAGTTTTGAAGCTAAGACAATATCTTTTGCAGACGCTGATGCTGAGGGTTTTTCTGCGATGGAGCAACGCATACAACAGCTTGCGCAGAGCCTAAGCCGAGTTGGCCGAGTTCTTGACAGGCACAGAGAAAATGTGTTTAGCAAAAGCACAGATCCTGTCTTTGATGTCAATTCTGATGTCTTGCGCAAATTGGTGCCAACTCCTTTGAAGATAATGTCTGATAAGGATCTGGTGGACTGGATTTGGGAGGACCCGAAGGGCATCGTCGAGAACTTGTTTTCCATGCTGGAGAAGAACTTTCCAAGTGGATATTTGCTACACGACCTTCTTACCGCAACAAAAGTGAAATACAAGCTACGTTTGACTAATAAGAATACCTCCGATGCCAAAAAAGTTACGAAAGAAGCTTTGCTTCAATTTCGGAAGAATATTTTGGACTTTTTGGCATTTGCTGACGAATCAGTGAATGAGGTGCGGAAGGAAAAGAACAGAGAGAAGGACCGCCTTCGCCGCGAGAAAGCCAACAAAAAAGAGACCCCGCTACAGGATGTTCATGAGACAGCATCCAACGAAGAACAAAGTAACGATGCTGTCGATACGAGCTCTCAGGCGTCGGATGCTCAAGTTGATCATGTGCCGTTGAACTCCCAAGAAATTGCACCTAACGAAGAATCGCTTCATCCCTCAGCCGTCCTATCCGAACGCCTAAGTGATGGCAGTGCACTGGATGAAAAGCGGTCCTTTGACGAGGTATCTGGCTTGGATAAGGAGGAACAGGAAGACGTTGACGACAAGTCCAATCCATCATCAGACGAAGCGATGCATATCAGAGGAGGCGGAGACTTACCAACTCCAGAGCATGCAAGCCAACATTCCTAACGAAGAACTAGTCCAACATTCTGCAGGAGTTTCAACAGGAATTGCCCCCGCCAGGTCACCTCATGCACCTGAAGTTGGATCCCAAATGTTTTCGCTTGAGTCCAGTGAGCAGAAGCCGCTAGAGCAAGCAATGGCATCCAACTCACCTGGGCTCGGGTTACTGACACAAGCGTTGACCTCTGTTGGTTTACTCAAAACAGAAGAACTGTCGAAATCTGCCGGTGACGATCACAGTGCTGCGGACCATATGCACACCGACAAATTTGCTTCCTCAAGCGTTGCTGCACCTGGGGCTCAGCTACCATCAAACACCAACAATTCTTCGAGCAAAAATATTGGATCCAACGAGGAGACTTCCACTGAGATTACACCTTCTTCATCTTCTGCCGAGACACATGTGCCAAGTAACGCGTCCACAAACGGTACTAACCTCGACGGCCGTAAAGTGAGCGAGTACACGTCAGCACCTTCAATGGAATTGTTGCTCAGTGCTACACAGAAAGTTCTTCCTGACCATGCGCCATCTACAAACGACGCTCCTGCCGCAAATCCTGGCAGTCCGCCGAAGAAGAAGGCGCCGCCAATGTCCCAAGATAAGGTAGCCTACCTGAGAAAGTGGATTATTGAGCATGCATCAAATCCCTATCCCACCCCAGAAGAGAAGGATGCGATGATGGAATATTTGGGAATAGAGCGAAAGCGGCTAGATAGTTGGCTTGTACGGAACAGGAGGACATTACTCGGTGGTGATCGGGAAATAAAAATGAAGTGGAACGAGAAAAATCATGAGTACTGGACGGGCTTTCGCAAAAAAAGATACATGCTTGAATCGACTGCTGACTTGTTGCTCATGTATGCTAATACTTCGACGTTTTTCATGTTGGAACCTTTTTGTCGTTTCGACTCTACTGCAATTGAGGTATACGCAAGGGAACTTGGAAATGCTGTGCCCCTTCGCTTTGCATTGGATTCACCTCGCCCTGAACATTCATCAGATCCAATTCCAATGCCGAAAGAGAGAGAGGAGCAATCAAGTGGTGGAATGTCTGGAACGAGGAAAAATGAGAAAGGAAAGCAAAAAGACACACCGGATGATGATGCTACTACGCTTGATGAAAAATTTTGCTCTCCCGATGCTGTAATTGACAACGTTACTGTCGAATATTCTGGCGACTATGTTCTAAGTCAACTGCTTCAGTGGGTCAATGGAGGTATTGGCCAGACAAAAGGTCTTCCGGATTTTTTTGGATGCGTCAGTCTACCACCTTTATCAGGATGCTGGGATGAGTTGGATTGCGTTGAAGTCAGGCTGCCGAATTACACCCGATACAACAAAGCCAAAGCTACAGAATACGTTGCAAATATCCGACCGAAACTGGCGGAGTGGTTTTTGAATCGGCATCAAAGAGGAAGCCCTTGGGACAAAGACATTGCAAAATATTTTTGTTCTGCGGATTCGAGCGCTCCCGACCCAACCATGCCGATGGGCTCGCCTATCATTGACTATTTGATTACGGGCATGGACGAAAACATGAAAAAGATATCTGCAGCTTTAAAAGGCAAGGACGATGAATCAGACGAGACTACTTCAAAAAAATCCAAACTCTCCACTTCGGACAGGCTTCAAAGTACCGTAGACGAAGGAATGCCTGCACAGGCTGTTGCCAATTGGGTACAGTGCGAGGACCCCAAATGTCTCAAATGGAGAAAGCTACCTTGGCACGTTGACGTTGACCTATTACCTGAAAAATTCTACTGCAAAGACAACATTTGGAATCCCAACAGGCAAACATGTGATGCTACGGAGGACGATTGGGACATGGATGATGCACCAATCAAGTTTGACAGCAATCAGAATTTTGAAGTTGGTGGTGAGTATGCACTTGCAACGTTTTTGTTCTTTTTCAAATTCATTGTCTGATTTGATGGTATATTGTTTGCAATCTATTCAGCATGGTTCGATGTCCAACGCGAGGGGAAAATAGGTTATTCGGAGGCTCAAGTAGTCGAGCTCGACTTGAATTCTAACGTGAAGCGTGTGAAGTTCACTTTTTACCGGCTTAAGGAGCGATCGAGATGAGTGGGTTGAAGTGGGATCTCCTAGAATTAGCACCCCATCATTCATATACACCACGTCCTTTCATTGGAGGTGCGAATTCAAAGAAAGTGGACACTTCTGCCGGAGCGAAGAGGAAAGTTGATGATGTGGAATCTAAGGAAGATAGCAGTGCAAAATCATTGATCGCACTCTCGTCGAAGCCAATCAACGATTACCTGAATACGTGGATGTCACTCCACCCTGCCAACCCGATTCCTAATCCTCTTGAAAAACTCAAAATTATGTCTGATACCGGGTTGAGTGAGACTCAGTTAGATGAATGGATGAGGACGAGGAAAAAGCCGAAGAAGAAAAAAGATGATGGCCTCACAGACGAACAGAGAAAAGAAAAGGAACTCAAGAAGAAAAAGAATGAAGATATGAACAACTTTTTGAGTGCATGGCTTCTTCGCCCTGAGAACGTGCAGGCGAATCCTATTGCAGCTGCAACTCCAACTGCGGAAGCAAAAGAGTGGATGGCAAAACAATTGGGAGTTGACAGGGCGCGTATTGACAGTTGGTTTTATCGAAGAAGAAAGAAATTGAAGAAGCAGCACATGCCAAACAACTCAGTTCAAGCTTCGAATAATTCATCAGAGGGTAGTATTTCGCAGCCACAACAACAGCCGCAGTTACAGCCGCAGCCACAGCCACAGCCGCAGCCGCAGCCACAACCAGCCGCAGCCACAACCGCAGCCGCAGCCACAACCGCAGCCACAACCGCAGCCACAACCGCAGCCGCAGCCGCAGCTACAGCTACAGCAGCAGCCACAACTGCAGCCAAAGCCACAACCGCAGCCACAGCCAAAAGCCCAAACGATTCCAGCCAGCACATCCATCATTGCGAAACATGTTGTACCAACTTCTCAGAATCAGTTTGCCATGAACCCAAACTTGAATCTTCCTTCGAATCATCAAAGGCCACAGAATCAGACTGCGTTGACTGCCAGTACACAGGTTTCAATGTCTGTTAACCAACAACTTCCATCTAATGGACAGAGTCAAGTTGCGGTTGGTGAGGTTGTTAGTGCGAAATCATCATCTAGCGGTGCAGCTGTTTCCAAGCAAAGTGGCTTATCAGACGAAGCAAAGCAATATTTAACGCAATGGCTCCTGAAAACATCCAATCCGTATCCATCGAAAGAGATGAAGGACAAAATTATGGCTCATTTTGGCATTGAAAATACGCGGACGTTGGATGGGTTTTTGACGCGTACACGAAAGAAGTTGAATTTACAAAACAAGCAAACCGTCATGAAAGTGACGCACCCGCAGCCTGCACCTGGTTCGAGTCTCCAGATGAATCAATCCCAACATACCGTGGTCTCGGCGGCTACTCGACCTGGTGCGAGTGCTCCAATGAATCAATCCCAAGCTACCACGACTTCGACGATTACTCAGCCCAACCAACCCACCCTACCTACTCAAGCTCAATGGTGTCGAAGATTGCTCAGCCTACCCAGCCTACGCAACCTCCTCCTGGTTTGTCTGCTAAATTGAAACCAACTCAAAATCCACCTTCCAGCAACTTCCAGACCGCCTCAAGTGCATTGCCAGTGCAAAGCTCCAGCTTGGACTCACTTTTGACGGCAGTTGAGATGGTGAATAGCCAGAAGCAATACACCAAACCTCAACCCAGAAGCCATCGTGCATCTAACCAGATTGGGCAGACGCATTTTCCTCCTCCCACTTCAGCGATAGGTTCGGGTGCGTCCCAATATCGACAGAGTAGCTATGAAGAGCATCAGCATCAACAGCAGCATCAGCAACAGCAGCATCAGCATCAGCAGCATCAACAGCAGCATCAACAGCAGCATCAGCAGCATCAACAGCATCAGCATCAGCAGGAGCATCATCAGCAGGAGCATCATCAGCAGGAGCATCATCAGCAGCAGCATCATCAGCAGCAGCATCATCAGCAGCAGCATCATCAGCAGCAGCATCATCAGCAGCAGCAGCATCATCAGCAGCAGCATCATCAGCAGCAGCATCATCATCAGCAGCATCATCATCAGCAGCATCAGCAGCAGCATCATCATCATCAGCATCAGAAGCATCATCAGCAGCAGCACCAACAGCACCACAACCACAACCACAACCAGCAGCAGCAGCAGCAGCAGCAACAACAACGTTTCTCTCAATCTCCCTCAAGAGAAACTGGCAATCCATCTCACCATCAGCATCAGCTTGTGCAGAATGGGACAGAATACCACAGCGGACAGCAGCGTCATTTTACTCATTCTCCTAGTGCCCCACAATATCAACCTGCCCCAACGCGAGAGCAGTCTATTCTGATGGCTTATCAGCATTTGCAAGAAATGGAGATTCACGACAGGTCGTCTCGTCGCTCTTCTCCCTGCTGAGGCTGTTCCGATGCAGAATGCTCAAGGTAATCCGCAGCACCACTCAGCAAGTAATATTACAGTCACATCTCATGACTCCCAAGCTAATCGAGTGAATCAGCAACAAGACTATCGAGGTATCCAGCAACAATACATTCATGGGCAAAATCCCAATCAATGAATTCAATTCTTACAAAATCCACAAAGATTCTAATATTGAACAACTTTAAAGAAAATCGACTTTACAGTAGACAAATTTTGTTTCCCTTATAGATAATGCTACATTACCTATCCTTCTCACTCACTTGATCATCTGCTTGGACAAGAATATTTTTTTCTAGGAAGATATCATATTTTGCACCTTGATCAATTGCCTGTAGAATTTTCTCTAATGAGCAATGAAACAGACTACAGCATGCCACCCCACCCAATCAATAAATTATAGTTATCTCACTCATAGAAGCATAGCACCAGATATTTAGTCGCTGAAAAAAGCAACCCAACAGAGGTATAGGATAGGAATGGAAAAGAGGACACTAATGCCTGTCATAGCCTGAAGTTCTCTGTTCATCACCTCTTCATTTCTCTTGTTAATTTCCAACATTTCTTCACGTGTTAAATCCCTAGTTTCAATAAATGAAAGATCTTCTTCCTCCGCCTTCTTGCCGAATACAGAGAGAGCAGTTGGTGAATCTGTCACTGATGACGTAAGTGCACGAGCTTGGATAGATTGGGTAGTGAAGGCGTCAGCTGACGATGTGAGCGTTGCCACAACGACGCAGACGGCAAGAAGAGCAGTGGAGAGGGTGTTGCGTGAGATCATTTTTCCTTTGTTGGTGGGTGATAGTGTCAATGTTCCTTATTATGGTTGTAACCGTGTAACAGCGGCAGCACTTCAGCCAGGGCAACACGGCGATGAGCTGTTGAAGTCAATGATCAATGAGTAAGAGGTCTTAGGTTATCTGGTCGGCACGTTCGGCCTTCCACCTACTTAGAGCCAGCCCAAACCTCATTTTTATCCTTTCCCTTACTCTTGATGTCGACAATTTGGGCGCCAACTGCGACCTTCTGGTGACAGAAACACCATCACCTTGCCGAGAGTTCGCGTTCATAGCCGTTCATGCATCATGCAGCACTTCAGGCAGCAGTCAGCAGCACACGTTCATGGCACGATGGGAGCCATCCACTGCGACTAACATTTCTAAATGGAAACTGAAGTAACTCGTAGAGATGAGCAATTCAAAAACCAACATCGCTGCGGCCACCACCGAAGCTGTGATTTCGTGGAGGGATGGTAGCAAGGAAAGAAAGAATACAGATGCAAATGGATCTATATCGTCGCTGACCCGACTTTTTGTGAAGGATGGTAAGAAAAGAAATATACTTGAGAAAGATGATGACCACGTCGCAGACAAAAGTGATGAAGCGATTGAAGCAGGCTTGGAGGTAGTGATAGGTGATTCATCCAGCGTAGAAGCAACAAGCTGCTGTGACGACCTATCAACTTCAACACCGCCTGCAAACGAAGAAAGCTGCGGCAATACTGCATGGTTAGGAGAATCTCCATCATCAACCTACTCCTTGAAACCAGAGCTCTGGGACACTATCGCTACAACCTGTATTGAACTCAATGAAAAAGCAAACAATCTATACATTGCTGGTCAGTATGAATCTGCACTTGAAACGTTGCATCGTGCAGAGCGTCAGCGACAGAAATTAGTTCATTTAGCCCAGAGTGAGATGTATGGTCAAATATATTGTCAGATTGACCACAATAGTCTGAGTGGTGATGACCGGCTGATACTGGATCTTGTCAATACACCAAACGATGCAGCAGAAGACGACGGCAACAGCTACTACATCTACCAAAGAAGTGACTTTGATGAAGGAATGCACTTTTTCGAAGGCATGCAAACGCTCAACATGGACTCGTTTTCAGCCGCTGATATACAATTTGACTCATTTCAAGTGTGCCCTGTCGTTGAGGCTACAATTATGTATAACATCGGACAAGTGATTCATCGGATAGGAGATGATATGGGAAGAGCTTATAAAAGTTACACAGATGCTCTCTATGTGATTCAACATGCTTCGGCTTCTTCTAGCGTAGATAACATCCTGATCTCAATCTTGAACAATTTGGGGTATCTTACGTACCAACGAGGTCAACTCAATCAAGCCAAGGAAATATACACGCAGCTTTACCATCACGCAATGAAGATCCACGGTCCACAACATTCTTACGTTGCATCAGCGTTGAATTGCTTAGGAGTGGTGCATTATCATTCCAAAGAAAAGTTCGACAATGAAACACACGCAGTAACTTCATTTGTGGCAGCAATGAATTGTTTCAAAGAGGCACTAGCTATCCTTGAAAATCTTGACAGTGAAAATAATGATGCGGATCGTGCTACTGTGATGAATAATTGCGGCCGTATTCACGTTCAAAACAACGAGTTTGAAGAATCACTCAGCTACTATGAAGATGCTTTACGTATTCGCCGTGATTGTCTGGGAATGAATAGCTTAGATTACGCTGCAACTTGCTTTAATGCAGGCCAGTCTTATCGCCAGAAAAAAGACTTCGATCGTGCACAATATCTTTACAAAGAGTTCCTTCGCGTCGCAACAATGAAGTTTGGGAGGAATCATCGAGATGTGGCCGTTGTTTTATCTGGCATGGCGCAGATTGCGCAAGAAAAGCGTTCATATGATGAGGCTGAAGAACTTTATGAGGAATCCTTGAGCGCATGCCGTGAAGCATTGGGAGATGACCACACGGAGATTGCAATGCTGTTGAATAGGTTGGGCAACTTTCATTTTGAGCGTGAGAGACTGGAGGATGCATTGAGTTGCTACCGAAGAGGATTAGCGATCGAAAAGAAAGTGCTGCCTCTTTCCCATCCAAATATTTTGGTGACTCTGAGCAATATAGGTGAGATCTGTAGGCAAATGCAAAAGTGGGACGAGGCAGCAGAAATCTATGTAGAGTACATTGGAATATTGAGAAGGAAGCATGGGATCAATAACCATGTTGACATTTCAAATGTATTACAGACGCTCGGTCTGATTGAATATCAACGTGGTAACTCTCCTCTCGCTCTTGAATACCTTGAAGACTCTTTATCAATGAGGAGGAGGTTAGTTGGTAGTGACCACATTGATATTTCGACCACCCTTCTTAATATTGCAGACATATTATCGAGAAGAAGAAACTTTACTGCTGCAAATGATTTATTATCTGAAGCGCTTCGAATTCGAGAAAGTGCCTGTGGCAAAAATAGCCGCGAAGTTGCGTTTGTGATTTACAACATCGGACTTAACCATACACGCTCAAGTCGACACGAAGCAGCAATTCAGAATTACTCAGACACACTTCGCATTGAGAAAGCTGTTCTAGGCGAGAGACATCGCGATGTAGCGATGACACTATTCAAACTTGGTGAGGCCCAAAAAGCTGCCTGTTACTTAGATGCAGCACTCAAAAGCTTCGAAGAGTCAGTGTCTATCTTGAGAGGTCCATCTGATGATACCGAAAGAGCAATGCCATCTAGGACGGATCAAGCCTCTATCGCACGAACGTTGAATGAAATTGGAAACATCCACCGATCACGCGGTGATATTGCCTCTATGATGGAGGCTTTAAACGAGGCAAGTCGGTTATACAGACAAGCTGGATTGAATACAAACAATGTTGTTCTTAATGACGAACAAATCTGTTTGGTGGATTTTTCTTTGCCGACAGGAGCCCCTGCTGCATGAAATTTGATGTAAATTTGTATTTAAATGTAGTTTGATGTTTGGCACTTAACCTGTTAACATTCTCACACGGCTACCAACTTCTGCAGATACACCATTCTCAAATGAAACTTTGACCTTCCCCATTTTACCAAAGGATCCGTGTATGACACCTTCCTCTCCTGTTGTTGAGGAAACCACTCTCCGACCTTTGTGTTTGCTGATGTCGTCTTCCATTGTAAAGAGACCAGATACAATGGCCAAGGGACTCTTCCCGTTCTCTAGGACATCGCCTTTTAGTTTCTCTATTTCACCGACTGCTTCATTATTTGCGGTTGACAATTCCTCTGCGTTATTGTTGCCATTCTTTTTCTTCTTCTTTTTCACAGGAGGATCAACTCGAGAGCCGATTCTAGCCTGAGGGAGAGTTCCATCTTGACGTATTGCCTTTCTTGGATCATTTGCGTAGCGTTTGAATCGCAGATAAAGAGAATCACCCTCTCTTAATGCCGTGCCAGCAGGGAAGTGGACACGAAATTTTCCACTAGAACCAAAAGAAGATTGTATGCTTCCTACATCTCCACTATCTGTTTCAATCAGTAACCCGACGAATTGAGACATGTTTGTTTCTTTTTTGAATAAGTCTGTGCCAAATATCTCGTAGCGAACCAGTTTGTTGTCGTCGCTCCGTCTGTATGGATCACCCAGCCTACAACAACGACCAACCTTTTCCTTTTTTGTATACGACTTTAATCTACCATTGTCCTGCCGCTCATCGTATCTCTCTACCAGGCGCCCCGAAAAAGCAAGTCGACAAGCGTTGGAATTCACTTCAGTGTCTAAACGCGATCCAATAACAAGACTGTCCATAGGACAATAGACTGGTGTGAGGAATTCAAGCCTTGCCCAGTGCAAAGGAGGCTGGCTATCACCATTATTTGTGTCTACTTCCGATGGCAATGAATCATCAGATGCAGGGATGGTTTCTAGATAATTGTCTTGATGCAAAAAATCTTGGTTCCAATCAAACTTTAATCGAGGTAATCCTGCCAAGTCTGCGGTACCACCTAATGATGATTTCCCCAGTACTGGTGCGTTGCCATTACTTGCCACCTGTTGCGATTCTTGATGCTTTTCCACCTGCTTTGCAATTTCTCGTGCTCCCCAAAATGTAACTGTTGCCATGACAGTTTGGTGACCGACGGTTATGTGGAATTTTGCACCCGAGTTTAACTGGCCTTTGAAGAATCTTACCTTGCGAACGACTGCAATAGCGCCATGGATCAACTTGATTGTTCCTGGTGACGCAATTGTGCCTCGCTCCATTAACTTGGCATCAAAATTGGTTACGCAAATGCCTGCCCGATCCCCTTGCTGAATTATGTTGGCCTTCCTTCGAAACATTTGAAGCCCTTTAATCTTCTTTTGTGTCGCAAGAGTTGGAAACTCTACCATATCATTCGGGCGAGCCGATCCAGATAAGCAAGTACCAGTAAGCACAGTGCCCTGCCCCTTAATGGGAAAACAATGATCAACAGCGAAATGAAATCGTTCTGGAGATGGCCGAGCATCTCTATTGGGTGCTCTCATTTGCGATTGGAGTACATCCAAGAGGCCGTGGATATTATTCGTTCCGGCAACCTCACCATGAGCATTCATTGTAGTTACATCGCCAATACCACCACCAGTAAGCCCTCCTCCTCCTTCGCCGACGGCAGCAACCTTTTCACCACCAACGCAGGCACTTATACCGACCATCTTGGCATCCTCAAATTTAGTCCCTCGTAAGGCCATTCTAATTTTCTTCTCCGCCAACTTGACTCTTTCCTCGCGTTCATCCTCAGGAAACATATCAATCTTATTCAATACGACAATTAGGTTCCGTGTCGTCATTTCAGCAATGACAAGACATTCCGCTGTCTGTGTTTGCATCCCCTTGGTGGCATCCACAACAAGAAGGACCATATCAATAATTTGAGCACCTCCAATGATTGTTCGGATAAGTGATGCATGTCCTGGACAATCGACTAATGTGACCTGAAGGAGATCATATTTTTGATCAAGATTTGAATGGTTGCCGTTAGTTCTACCACCAACACTGCCACCTTTGCTACTACTCTTGTTCTTTTTCTTCTTCTTTTTATCACCAGAGTTAATGTCACTCTCATTATTGCTAGATGGTGGTATGTCATTACTACTTGAAATTGTCTGTTGTTCCCCTCGTAATTGTTTTGGCAGTGGCAATAAAAAAGCTGAAAACCCAAGATCCAATGTAATCCCTCTAGCTCTGGATTGTTTTGATTTGTCTAATGCAGCAGTGGATAGCACCGAGCTGAGTGTTTTCACTAATGAAGTTTTGCCTGTATCGACATGACCTAGAACTCCGACATTAATATTAAGAATTCGTTCGGGTGGTATAGTTTTGATTTGTTCTGCGGATAGAAGAGGGAGTTGTCGTTGTTGTTCTTGCTGCTGTTGTAGCAGATGCTGCTGCTCTGTTGCAGCTGCCGCCGTCTCTTGTTCCAAAGCAGTGTTGCCTATAGAGCTACTGCTGCTTGTATTTTCTGTAGTAGCAGTATTGTCACATTTATCCGCTTCAGTACTACTACCAATCGTGCTCGCACTGCTGCAGGCCTCTACAATGTCATTAATCTTGGTCAACATGTCGTCCCTCTCTTTTTCGACACCCTTCAATTGATTGTTCAATGTCGCAATTTCAACCTTCCATTCCTTGAGCTGCTGGAGCACTTCACTTGGTACATCGTCCCCCGCCTTTTTCTTTGGTGCAATGACATTCTTTTGAAGATGTGACGATTGCGAGCGCAGACCTTCCAACGATGTAAGGAGGGATCGACGTTGATTGTCTTGAGCTAAAACTTGATTGATGAGATCGCCATCGTCCGGTAGCAGCAGACGGCGGTAGCGATCTGGATCTCCGCCCTTATCGGCACGGAGATCGTTGATGCCTATCTTCTTTCGGTTTGCTGGAGTCGGCGGAGGCATTATGCTCTAAGAATCCATTCACAATTGCCTATTGACACTGTGTAGCGCAGCAGGTCATAATTAATAGCGCCGAGGTGTCAGGTTTGCGTGTTATTAGGTGTTATTGCCAAAGTCAGAAGTAATGAAACTAGTGAACAAAAGCTAGCCATGAGCTCAGACTGTGAAGAAATAATGAAGCGGAAGAGAGAACACTAGTGATTCCAGCTCAAATGACGACGAAGGACAAAGGACAAAGCTAAGCAAATCGCAGGCAGCTTAAAGCTACAGTTACAATTAATGCAGCCGTCGTCAACCTGCTAGTAAAATGGTGAAGGACAACAGCAGTGGTAGCAGTGCTGGCGGCGGGCTCAATAATGGAAACAGTAGCCAGATGCCCGCAGCGGCAGCATCATCAATAAAAAAAGCACCACCATCTACATGGACTGTCTTCCTCTTCCACTTCGCTCTGCCAATGGCTCTTGTTGCCACCCTATCCAATTTCAATGATATTTACAGTGGTCTCGTATCATTTCCTTCTCACTTATTGCAAGCTGATAATGATGCCAATGTGAACAAACCGACAATGCAACCTAAGGAAAGGCCGTCTATTGCTTCAAATCAGCAAGCTCAAACAACAACAACAACAAAAAGGACCTCTGCAGCAACTACGGCTAAATCATCAACCATCACTCAATCCAGCAAGACAACAACCAGTAGCAGTCCGCGTCATCATAGACAGAATACTGCAAGTGATCCCTTCCATCAACAAATGGAGAGTAACATACGCAAATTACGCATGCAATACCAGCAAGCTGCCAACACACCCACTGAACACCTAGCAGCAATTCAATTCGCAGACTTTCTCAAATATAGAGATACAGTCATTCATGACGGCGGTACGTATCAAATGGAAGCGATTGAGGTGTATTCAAGTGCGGTGTCATTACTGGAAGACATGTGGAGGAAAATGATGGCCAATGGTGAAGATACTCGTAAAACAAATAATGCAGCACACGACAATGAAAAATTGAACGGTATGGGGAATGACTATTACTCGACTGGACTCAACCATGAACTCTTTTTAGATTATGGATCCAAATCAATCGAAGGACTTCTCTGCGCCACCTACTGCAATCTGGGAAAGACATACTTCCTATCCAACATGTTTGAACGTTCTGTGCAATCCCACAATCAGTGTCTCTCTTACGATCATAAGTACATGGATGCATTGAGCGCGAGAGGGCAGTCCTACATCATTCTTGGAAAGTATAAAGAAGCTGCAACCGATTTCTACAGTGTGTTGCAGATGGATTCGAATAGATTATTTGGAAATGTCGTGACAGGGCTGGCAAGGTGTCTCTCAGCCGATGAAAGTGTTCTTGATGGAGGTTGGGATGCTCTTGTGACATTGCTAGAGGCAGATATTCCACGTCAGGAAGAGTTATTGCAAAGTGCGAAGGAACTGACTGGCAGTAATGCCGCTGGAACAGTAAAGCATTATGCCGACATACTCAAACATATGCATCACGCCATGTTTCAATATCATGATATCAAGACGAAGGATGTATCAGAGGCATGGAAACATTTGTCCACAGGAAATGAATACAAAATGTCCACCCTCGCACCATTCGACGAAAACTTTGAAAAGGAAAAGGTATCTAGATTAAAAGGCGTCTTCACTGAAGGATTTTGGCCAGCTGGTATGGGATCTGAGACGAAAACACCAATTTTCATCATTGGGTTTGTTAGGTCGGGATCAACTCTCTTAGAACGTATATTAGACGCTCATCCACTGATTGTTGGTACTGGAGAAGATTCTGTGTTCAATGGAAGATTAGATTCAATCCGGAATGATATCGTCAAGGCAAGTACAGCCGGTCAGGATGAATTCCTACGAACAGTGAAGAAATTAGCTGATGATGTTGTCTTTGACATGAGAAAACGATGGGAAGTCATTGATGCTAATACAAAGTCGGAAGAAGAAGAAGAAGATTTGCCACAAGGAAAAGCAGAAAGATCACAAGATCCAACTCGATTTGTGGATAAGATGCTCTCCAACTACAATAATGTCGGCTTCATCCACCTGTTGTTCCCCAATGCATTGATATTGCACGTGGCAAGAGAGCCCATGGACTCTATATTTTCTGCATTCAAACATGATTTCCCTCCAGGCGGATTTGACTACACTT
Organism: Skeletonema tropicum; assembly: GCA_037178625.1. Classification (NCBI taxonomy): domain Eukaryota; phylum Bacillariophyta; class Thalassiosirophyceae; order Thalassiosirales; family Thalassiosiraceae; genus Skeletonema; species Skeletonema tropicum. Next base: position 3,598,846 of record CM074127.1, on the reverse strand, counting down.
CTGACTTTGCAAGTTTAGCTCGCCTTTACCATAACTATCGTGATGTGATGGAACACTGGGACAGAGTTCTTCCCGGAAGAGTGACACACATACGATATGAGGATTTGGTGAAAGACTTACCTGGCATGGCCCCCCAAATCCTTGAGAAGGCGAGTGTCCCTTGGGACCCTGCAGTGTTGGAGTTCCACCAAAAGAAGCACGCAGTGAACACATTATCAACCACACAAGTCAGGAAAGGGGTATATTCCCATCATTTGAAAGGATGGAAAAGATATGAAGAATTCTTGGGTCCATTGTTGAACATGATTGGGAGCAGAGTTGAGTTTAAGTTGAATACATCCTTGACGACTTCCAGCTCTTCGTCAGTGCAAGAGTCTACCATATAGAAGATAGAAGTATTAAATCAAAATTTCAGCCATTATCAGTTGCCCCCAACCTCCACAACACCATTGATATTGCCTGTATGTCCTCCTGCCTTGCTGCGAGAAGATCAAAGATCAAGCGAATAAGATCGATTCACGAATGTGAGGTGATTCTCATGCAATATGGTACCCCCAGATTCGCTTTCTGTAATAACTTCAATGGAAAATTATTTTCTCACAATTTCAATTATTGTTTGATTTGATAGGGTACGATTTTCGCCCTAAACATTATAAAGACTAGGTACCCCCAAACACGCTGATTCACCGCGCTAGTAAATTGCGTTTTTATTTGAGCTCCTATGTACGTGATTTTTTACCTTAACTTAGCTACTGTACCCTTACACGAGCTACCGTACGCATGGAGTGCGGTCTGCCCCAACTTTTTAGGAGCGGTCTGCCCCAACTTTTTACAGCAACAAAATACGTAGGAATTAGTACTAATATTGGGCCGAAGAGATGAGACAAATCTTCTGTCTTCTCAGTACCGCATTCTCATAGAAGTACCCGCCCTCCAAACTCCAAACACATGAAAAATAATATTACCAACGTACTGATGAAAAATATTACTCCTGTGTATGTACCTACACTCATACTCACTTTGACAAAGACCATGTCGCACGCTTGCGTAGCCGGGAGAAATAATTCGGTTGAACTCAAAGCAAGCGTACGTGTCGTAGAGTCCAATTGAGGCAACAAGAATTCCTCTCTTCGTGTAGTATAGCGTGCGTAATGCGATAGGAGTATGATTTTGAGAGCCTTATCCAAGGTGTTTTGTGAGGCGTTTGTGGTGAGAACCATATGGTACTGAGAAGACAGAAGATTTGTCTCATCTCTTCGGCCCAATATTAGTACTAATTCCTACGTATTTTGTTGCTGTAAAAAGTTGGGGCAGACCGCTCCTAAAAAGTTGGGGCAGACCGCACTCCATGCGCTACCGTACATCAAAAAACCATCATGACCATGGCATCCGACAGCGTAGACGCCGTCGCCTATATCTCAGCTAATACCAAGTCCCTAATTAAGTTTGATAGATTAAATCGCTTCTTTTAATATATAATAGCAAGATTATTTGGTCAGAACATTAATAATTACGACTAGAGGCCCCTCGGATAGGGGGTCAAATATTGTGATGATGCGTCGAATTTTGACCGCAAGGCAGTGCTTTGAGTGACTTTGGGGGTGGCTGTGGCAGTGATACTTGGTCGGTACATTGAAATAAATATATTGTATCGATCAGCCGCGCATCATCGCGGTAGACATCCTCGAAAATTCTTTTAGGGACCGACATGGTGCAGAAGTTCGGCGTCGGCACCTGTTTGCTGAAAATGCGCTCTAGCTCTCTCAATATTGCTCCTGACCATCATAGTAACCAACCTAATCGCTTCTAATGATGTTGACGAAGACAAAAAGGCCGTTACTATGATGGTCACAAGCACTTCCTAAGGTACTAGAGTACGCCGAATAATCACCATGGAGGGGGTGGTTTTGTGCGGTGTGTGTCGGTAAAAATGGTTGATTTCGTATGTAGGCACGTAGATAAGGCCTAATATTATACAACTTTACCGTACCACCACTTTCACTTAAAATCGCGCTGTGAATCAGCGTGCAAACCTCTTCGCACCGAGCACAAACTACTATTCCGTCAGTACAGAAACACAGTAACGGCAAAATTCAAATCCAGATTTTTGTGCATTCTTGGCCCGCCTCACATCAATGACAACGTTGCGCTAAATAAACTGTGTCTCTGCTGTCGAATTCAATACATCATTAGCTGCTGGTGAAATCAACGGTTGCATCAAACATTACACAAATAGCCAGCTTTGTGGACGACGTGGACGGATCATCAGTATGCGACAGAAAAATAAACAACCAATCTCGGCGATGGCGCAATGGCCGGGCGGCGCACCCAATAAACGGTCACTTTCACTTCATCAAAATGCTTCTTCCACAAACAATAGTGACGCCGGTGCTGTCGGCACCACTTCACTCATGGACATTTCAAACATGCCTAACAATGTGCCTGTAGCAAATAGAGTAATACGCCGTGCAGCATCGGTAGATGATGACTCCAACTTTGTTGGCCGAGAAAAATACCAGCATAATCTTAATCGTCAACTGCTTCCAAATAGATTGCTATTTGGACCGCATTCGCCCAGCATCAGCTCGAACAAGGGCAGCCATGGACGTGTTCCTACAGCTGCAAATTATGGCGCAAGTGCTCCCAGGATTCCTTTGGATGTTGACAAAAAACGTACTGAATCCTCTACGCAGGTGAATAGACAGGTGGTCCCGCAGGATCGATCCTACCTCCTCGATAACGAGGAGGAGGAGACAACGACCAACCGCACTAGTGACGCCGCTACAAAATCTCTCATTTTTCGAAGATCTCCAACAACCAAAACAACTGTGTATCAACCTCTTCTGCAGCAACCACAAGGCGAGGCTACACCAGTGAACTATTTGGCGTCCTCTCCTCCACTCGGCTCATTCTCCACCATACCGGACATCAGACCTTCCCTATCCTGTCCAACTTCAGTGTTTGATTCACCATTGTTACCCATCGGCGCGTCTATTAATCAGCAACGTCAACAACAACAAATCATGCCTTGTCAATCGAATGACACCGCCGCTGAAAAATTGAAAGCGGTGGATGTCTCAGCGATTGAATATTGTGAGGAGGAGGATGATGCCACCCCATTGGAAGATGGCGGCGAGGAGACCCAATCTGCAGCTGTTGCCAATCCCATGAGAAATTTGAGCGATGCATTTGAACTTTTGGTCTCTAGTGAGGATGACACGTCGAAGAAGCAGCATCTTTCGAAGCAGTCGGTGCAGGAGACATTTAAGTCTTCTTCTTCTACATGCGATGTTACTTTTGAGGACAACCTCAAGTCTACCGCAGGTAAATCCACTGGCTCAACTTCTACCAAGCCTTCACCGACTTCCGTATTGGGATTTGACACTGTTGATGCTTCATCTCCTCCAGCTACCAAGAAAGGAGAAGTTCTCCAACTCGACAATGGCATCACTGTGTTACGCATGTCTCTGCCACATTTCCAGCTCCATGAAGATTTGAGTGGCGAGTTGCACCAGGGGTTGATCGATCGTGTGTCATTTTATAGTATCGTGCGTGATATCAACAAGGAGGCTGCTGATGCTGCCATGTCTGATCCAAGGGGCAAGTTGTATAACGACGAAGCTTTGATGTCCAACAATGTCAATGCCAAGAACGGTAAAGTTCACTCACACCCTATTCGATCAAAAGAGGGTGAAAATATTTTGGTCTTGGCCTGTAAGAATGATGGAGAAGAGTCCCAGAAGCCATCCATGGGTGCTGCTCTTCTGGATGAAGAATGGTGGTTGTTAAGCGCCATGGCATCACGCAGTCCCGAGGAAGTAGCTCTGAATCATGCGTCCGCATTGCCACCAACCTTCAGCGAAGCCTTGGGTGAAAAGGATAGCTCGACGGGAGATTCCACCTCCTCTTCGAAGACTCAGTTGTGGAAGCCGGGTCGATCGTGGTGGGAAGCAAAGTCGGGCAAGAATCCTTGGGTTGAGCCTGTTGTGCACAACAACAGATGGAGGTAGGTTGATTTGTTGGATTTGTTCATTCGTGCATTATCATTTTTCGCTCTTTCTTACTAGACGTGTATCTTCACATCCTTTATTCTTTAGATACCTGTGGCCACTGATTCATTATCACAAGTTCTTAGCCAAGAGTATTAGAAAGTTGAGGCGAAATGGAATCGACGTGAAGACATCAACGTCGAGTGTAGCTTTGTTTCTTCGCCAGGAAGTATGCAATGTGTCCGATCACTTGGCATTCATGTCTAAGTATGACTCGGAAGAATGGACAAACGCCCTCAGGGGCTTTGACGGCTGGACGGGTCACACTCTTGATGTAGAAGAATCTTTGAGAAAGCTTGTGCTTCAGCAGAAGCTGCAAGGCACTAACGAGATGTCTGATTTGGATAGTTCTCTCTTGCGAAGCCAGGTCAGTGATGCTATGCTGAGAGCCATCAAGGCCGAGAAGGAGAAATTAGCGCAAGATACTTATTCTCAGAAAGAAGCTCCGGCAGCAAATCGCCAGCCAAAAAAAGAAGTTGCAAAGAGTGGCAACGTAAGTTCTGTGGATGTTCTGTGGTTTTGTTTCTATCATTTGTACACGTGTTTCGTGCTCACATCGTACATTCTCTTTGTATCTTCTTGGCACTGGCAGTGGAAACGACCTCCTGTACACAGCAAGACTCCGAACAAAAAAATGACTGCAGCGAACAAAGGTGCTCGATGGAATTCTGCTGGTTATAATGCTCCATACGCACACCAAGGAGTTCAGCAATTCCTACCCCAACATCCTTATGCGCATCCGTCGTATGGCCACTACCACTATCACCACCATCAATACAATGGTTACGAACATTATCCACCACATCACAATATGGGGTACGCAGCTCCACAGTACCAGATTGATCATTATGGTCAACAGCAATACTATCAGAACTACCATATGGATGGAGGCTTTACTGACACATCTTTTGATGGCAGTGCTCATGTCTCTGAAGTGAGTGCGCCTTTGGCCCATCCAGATGAAACACCAACCAGATATGGTGGCAATGATGCTCACGCTCAAGGGCAATATCCACCAGCCAGTCCTTACTGGAATCATCTCAACCTTTCTCAACTCCCGGGTTTGAACAGTCCTGGGTGTCACTTCTCTCCCGATTCGTCATTCCACTCCCATCACAGTGAAACGAACAATCCTGCAATTGTTGGAAATGCCAAGTCTCTCATCATGTTTCCCAAACAAACAAATAGTCCTGCCAGTAGGTTCAATATGTCTCCTCAAGATTATACTCTCCCATACTATACGGCCAAAAATACTGCGCCGGTTCGTGCAAGTACTCTCAACGAAAGTGTTCAAGATGAGAGCTTTGTGCTTCCTCCCATTAACGGTTTCTCTTCGGAGACTCCTCAGAAGAAAAGCACACCGGATGCATAAATCGAAGAAAAAATTTGATATCGAGCAGTCCAGTTTATTCGTTATTTGTTACGAATCGTGCCATGCTGGAACTCGATACGTACATCAATGCAGGGCCTATTGTTTGCAAAAGCTAAGTGTATTCATGTAAATGTAAATCAGCAATTAAGTTGATTACTATTCTGTCCACGTTATTTTTTCAACAGGGCTACTAGATGATTCAACGAGCTTTTGACAGCCGATCCAGCTTCGCCTAAGCCTCTGTCGGAGCACAAGAGCAATACTGATGATGAATTCCTAACCAATCCAACAACATTTTCAAACAAAGCCGCTAGGGCATCTTCTGATGCAGCAGCCTTTCTCAACCTCATAGCCATTGCATCTGCATGTTTAGTTGTCATTTTTCGCAGTGCGTGTGATACGTCTAGTCCTGTTCGGAAAAGCAGATTATCCCCTCTGTCCGACTTTTCGAGGACTATGACGAATATCACGTCGGCATTATCCATATTAGGGCCATTCACAGCCTCGGTCAGTCGCTGCGCAATCGTATCGTAACTTGCATTCATGTCGCAAACTGCTTCATTAACAAGCTTTACGTTGCCGAGCGAGTTCATTAGGACTGTTCTGACTTGATCAAAGCGTCCATTTAATTCCCCATTTTCTGATGTACAAACAATAATACCGAGATGCAATTCACCACTAGGTTCAACCTTCGTGTTGAGCATTCTTCTATGCATTGATTCTCCAAATCGAGTTCCACATCTCATCGAATACGGAGAGGATTGATACAGCAAGACAGGATATGCCTGTCCTTTTTTTGCAACATCTTGTCCACAACCCAGTTTCCCACCTCTAGGCAGCATCATTAGTCCTTCGGCACCTCTCAAACTTAATACCCTTGATGAGCGTTGCACTCCTGTACTTGTTGCGTGATACGAATACTGCAATTTATCATGAAGACCTGATGCCCTCTCCAAGCTGACACGATGGTATTCAGGCCGACCTTTGTCCAACTTCACATCCGTTGTCAATGTCGCCATCAGCTCGTCATGTACTTTTGCGTTGTCAACAGCAGACCGGACGAACACTTGCTCATCAAGGGAGCTTTCAACTTCACTGACCTCTACTCCATGATGGAGCAAATCAAGGCAGGGACGAACCAGCAGTTCTGTACATACTGACGCACTGACAGGATTTCCTGGAAGAGCAAACACAAGTTTCCTGCATATTGTCCCATTGTTGCCTTCTTTGTCAATGGTGATCATGGTCGTGGGCTTCCCTGGCTTCATGTTCATTCGGCCGAAATGAACTTTACCACCCATACCTTCAACAAACAATTGCTCCATGTTATCCTTCTCTCCCATGCTGATTCCTCCAGTACTAATGATGACATCGATGTCATCATTCCACAAAACTTTCTTCAGCTTGTCAGAAAGCATCTCTATGCTATCATCATCTGAAATAATTCCCAAATCGTGAGGTATGCAATTACCATAAGATGCTAGTTGCGATAATAGAAGAGGTCGATTTGCATCTGGAATTTTACCACTTTGGCATTGATCTTTATCGGCTGATAGAAGCAATTCATTGCCTGTAGAAAGGATTCCAACCTTCGGTAGAGATTTCACTGGTATCTGATTTACGCCACACTGAGCGAGCAATGCCATGTGCACAGGTTGTATTTTTTCGCCCTTACTGAGAACAATTGAATCAGCTGCAATATCGCAACCAATCGGACGAATCCAAGTCCACGGCTTTGTTGTTGCAAGGACGGATGCAACTTTATCCTCTATTATACATATATGTCCAGTTTCATTCTCTTCTGTATCTTCAACAGGAATCACCGCATCGAACGCATTTGGCACAACAGCCCCCGTTGTTACATACACAGCTTTTGGTTGACCTGCATTGTCGCTGTCGTTTTTGTCGTTACAAGAGGTACTTGCTGTGTTGCTGTCACCAGCAAAGACCTTTCCTTCAAGTACGAAGTCCATACTAAAATTGCCGCGCTCCTTTCCATCCATATCATCATAAAGTTTCTTCATCTCTACCAAGTCGCTAGTTTTGACAGCATATCCATCCATTATCGATGAGTTGTAGTTTGGATATCCAGGGAAGGGTACTCGGATATCAGTTGCTGAAATTTGCCCAACCAAGCCGGATGAGACAGCTACTTGTGTAGACGCAGAACCACTTTGAAACCATAATGACTTGGCGGTTTCTGTCAAGACTGTCTCGAGCGCCTCCGGCACGGGAACCATGCGATGCATACTCATGGTAAAAATGAAACGAAAGAATGAGGTAATGGAGTGATAGTGACAGCTAGAAGCTTAGTGCTATGATTGTTCGTTATGGTTTATGTTTATGGTCGGTTTAGGTGATGCACCATCGGAGGCTTCTGTAGAATGGCCAAATCCTCGTATGTCATCAACGTAGGAATTGAAAGTACTGAATTCCTACCTAGATTAAGGTTAACCTCTACTTCCCGCCAACTTTCTTCCCCATCATCTTCCAAGCAACTGCTCTCCCCACAATGTCCCCTACTCCTTACTAATAGCTGCTTCCCCAGATTCAAATGCACGAAGAGCACTCAATCGACGCTCTACTCTGTTCTTGTGGTCGTCCTCGACTTTATTTGTTTTCCTTGGATTCGAGGCCCTTTGTGTAACTCCTTCGATTTGTTCGTCAAGTTCAGGTATGGAGTTCATTTGGACTACTTTCGCCATTGCACTTGCTCGCACTTGTCTGCATTTGACAGTTCGAAAGCGTACACGCATGCGTTGGCCTGTCTGATGCATCAATTCTACCCAATCTTCCATTTTGTCACCCAAACCACCCTCGATGTTCTTCATTTGGTAAAGAGTATGCTTCAGCATCAAGTGAACCTTAGGTGTAACAGAGCAACCTATCTTAACATGACAGTGGACAGCTGCCTTCACATAACGGCTGTACATGCTGAAGTCATGTTCAGTTGGGTTGACTGTGCGTGCATGCGAAAAAGCACCATCCCACAATAAAAATGTAAGCTTGTAACTCGCACACAGATTCTCGATTTTGTCATCATCCCATCCATCTTCTCGCCTGTGTTCCTTGAAAATCTTTGAGAACTCGTCAAAAATAAACGTAGCATTCCCAACCACCTTGATTATATCCTTTCCAGTCAAACTACCGCCATGATAGCGTTGAATTTCTACGCCGACTTGCTTAAGAACCTTGTCCATCTTAGACTCAATACCATCCTTCCTTTTCCGCTGTGAACGCCACTCAGCCAGTTTCTCCTTCAACTTCGAAGCGTATTTCCTTGCTTGATTTAGCCTCTTCGTAATTGCATCTCGTTGAGTTTGAAGCGTCTTTTCTTCTGCAAGAAATTTCGCTAACTCTGCTCTCCTATTAAGAATCTGCTTAGCAACTGCATCTGTGTCTGCGTTGTTGTTGGTAGTATTGGGGTTGGTATTATTCTCTTCAGCATTATTCACTTCTGCGGTGGGTTCGTCATTATCATGTGCATCATCGTTATGTGCGACATTATCATCCTCCTCTGCAACAATCTCAACTCCATTATCAGCATCTGTTACAAACATGTCAACATTATCTAGGAAGATACTAACGTCTTGTTCATTTTGTGGTTCTTGCGGCATTTCCTGTTGCTCCTCTTGTAACGCTCCTAGCCTCTTCAACGCTGCCTTCCGCACTCGAATCTTTGCCTTTACTGATTTTAACTTCTTCCCATTCGCCGACGCATCAAACGCTTCCCTTTCTGCAACCACTGACGCAATTGTTTCCTCGACATCGGTGAGAGATGAACGTGCCCTTGACTCTGCCAGAGTGATTCGCTCAATATACTTGTCGACAGTGTCCCTCAGATTATCCAATAAATCATTGCCTATCCCAATGAGAGTGTGTAATAATGGGACTACATAATTCTGGATTGGTATGAAATCCCACCACAGCTTGCTCTTTACTCCATACTTCGGCTTTTTGTCATGAGACATTTCAACTTCCCTCTGATGCAATGTTCTTCTCGTAGTAGTCGATAGTCTCTAATACTCCATCTTCCTCGTATCGATACTCTATTTCGCCAGTGTTGACATAAGTATGATCTTCACAGAACATTGCAATTTTCTGAAGAGACGCAAATGCCTTCTTCCCATAATGATCACGTAGATGTTGCAAGATTTTCTGTTGTTGTGTGAAGTTTAAGTTCCCATGTTTGAACATTGCTGCAAGTTTAGTTTCGTTCATTGGTGTTGCTACCTTCATTCCTACATTATCCAATGCTTCAAGCACAGCATCTTCGTCAATCTTTACAAGTTTCTGCACGAGGCGACGAATGCCATTATATTTATCGTCTGGACTATTAATCGATATCGCTTTATCGACCCAACCATCTGATTGCGCAAACGAATTATTTGTTGTTGCTTTTGGAACGCGGACCAACGATACATCATGTAAACGCTTATCTTTATACCCAATCACGCTGCAATTTTCTTTCAATGCAACAATATCAGCAAACACCTTATCAACACATTTATCAACATACTCTGCATCAGATCTTTCTTTCAGTGCCTTGTCAAGTTCGTCGACGTCGCGCGAGAGATTTGAGTATGATGGAGTCATTTGTTTGCTGGTCGTTGCTGCATCATCACGACGTTGCTTTTTGGCTGGCGATGGTTGTGAGCACGATGAGTTTGCACTTTCCGCTGCTTCAGTTGTTGTTTTTGTAATTGCTGCTGATGCTTTTGTTGTTGCCGCAGCCGATGTTGCTACTTCTTTTGTTGTTGTTGCCGTAGCTGATTTCATATCTGTTGTATCAATCTTGGTCAAATAATCTTCAAAGTAATTTGTTGTGTCGATGGAGTGAATTATTTGCTTCATAATAAGATTCCGACCGAGTCGAAAAAGACGCCGCTGTTCTGCTCTCAATCCTGCTGGTTTTGGGGGTTGCATTGCTCGATCATCAAACTTCAGTTGGTTAGAGAAGTTGTTGATACGAGGACGAGGATAATCCTCGTACAAGTAACTCGTTTGTGCTTTGTCTCCAATGCGTAGTAAATGACATTGAACACGCCCTTCGTTGGGAATGGTAGTCCTCATACCTGTGTACTCCACCTCTGATGCATCGAAGTACGACTCCACAAACAATTCCCATTGCGCACCTTCATAAGTAACTTTGTTGTTTTTATCGATTTTGATGAGACCAGCGGCGAGAAGTAATGCCATATAATCAAGACGTTCCAACCCGAAATGGTGGATTAGATCGTATACATGTTCACCGAGTGAATTGATCACAAACCAAAATGATCGGCGAGAAGTGAACTGCACAATAAATTCCGCCAACAAGCTTCTTGCCTCTTCCGACCCCTTTGCAGAGAGCATTTTTGATAGAACCGGCGGCATCTTTGTATGGGAGCTTGTATAGTGTCTTTAGAAGATGTGGTGCAAAGATGCGGTCGTTCCGACTGTTGCTGAGTGGGTGGTAGCACTACTACGGGAGCAGCACCATGGTCAATAACTATTTTGCTAGTAGAGTTGTCGTGGGATCGCCCATTAATCGCAGAAAATGCTCAAAAAGATGGCTGTCTAAATATTTTCGTCTGTCCATCGTTTACCCGACCCTCCGGTGGTGGATGGCATATGGCATCGTGCGGTGGGAGTGTTTGTGTGGTGAGAGGTGAGGGAGCTGCGTGGTGTGTGGTGGCATGCGAAGGGATCGAGTACCGGAGACTGTGATGACATCTGGTTTGCAAGAACCAAGTACATTGCTTAACTTCTATTCTTACTCTATGTATACTTTTTAAAGGCAAGGCAACTAACTTCGTGAAAGAATCACTCCCAAGGGTCATTTGCATACAGGATTGGCATGGTCTCTTTCGCGTCGACTTCCCCGGTGGACTAGTCACCTTTCTGTGCCTGCGTCACTCTTCTTATAGTCAGCTAATTCCATCTACAAGACTAACCAACTCTTGTTTGCAGGCAAGTAATTCGTCGCTTACTACTTCAATCCCTGCTGTCCCTGTTTGTTGTGCCATTTGACAGATCACCTCAAAAGGATTCTTGAATCTAACATACGGTGTGATGCCTGATTTGGCAGGTCTCGGCGCTACAACTTGATCATCTTCAGTTGTTGTTGAATCGTTGAAGAAGTTCAAAAAATCGACGTTGACAATGGTTGAAATGCTTCGTCATGACTGCAATCCCATTTTCTCCAGCACTCTCTGCGTAGTCACATATGTCCACATAACGAGGAAGAAACCTCGCAGCCAAATTAATTTTGTCTGACTCATCTACATAGACTCGATTATTGACTTTGAGATTGAGTGTTGCCACTGTTGAGATGTGACTTTGCGACGAATCTTCAGCAATCTCCTCTTCCGCTGGAGAAATGCTATTTCTTGTTCGCAACTTAATGTCTGCAGGATCGATGGGCTTATGACCACAATGCACCCTATTCCCTTTCTGTATTTTAGGCAGAAACCAGCGATGGCGTTTCTCATCCCAGAATATCTGAAAATGAAAAGTGCACCTCGTATCATTTCCATCCTGCCCAAGTACGGGCTTCATAGTTTTCTTTTGTCTTGTCTTCGGAGCTACGTTGCTCTTTGCAGTCCTCGCCTTCTTTCTATTGTGCGCTAGACTCTTCTCTACCGAGTGATACGTTCCTCTGCAACACTTCACCTTAATCCCACCATTACCATTCTCCATTTTATTGTATTTGCAATTAACCTTAAACCCTGCTGCTCGGCAAATAGCCTTAATTTCAGGGACAATTTCCTTCTCGCGAAATTCATCGGTATTAATGTTAAATTTTTTGGCAAACCAATAGCATTTGTCGTTGTCCCTCTTCTCTGATGATGGCACATTTCGACCTTCTCGACCGAGAAGTGTTTCGGCAATGTCAATTTTTTGAAGTATTCCATCACTTGTCAATGATTCAGCAACGTCAATTAGAATGGGAGGACACGTCCAAGTGTTTGCGTCTTTCTCTAGACGTGTCACGCTTTGTCGAGCTTGTTGCCCCTCTGACTTACCTGCCTCTGACTGGGAAGGGGCCTTTTCCACCTCACAAACGTTGTCACCGAAGCCGCCACCGGCTGTGGAAGGATGTCTGGCTGCATTGGTGATCATTATTGTTCCGAATGTAGGCATACAATGAGAAACTGCTCTCATGGCACGTACGATGGCAACAACAACAAATCAGAGAGAGCGTGGCCGGCAAGAGGCGAGGGTCAATTGAGAATCGAGTGCCGGAGACTGGATGCAATCTGGTTCACAAGAAACGAGTATGCTTAAGTAACATCTATCTGTACAGATTTACCATGGGGACGTACTTCTTCGGCAGGCTCTGCCGAAGAAGGGCTTCATAAATCAGTGTTCTTTCATCCAATTGCAAATAAATTCTAGACCCTCGCGTCCCTCTGGTATGAAAGGTGCAAAAAATGGGAAGATATGGCACATGTACTTCCAAGTACCTACTGTCACATCTACTCCTTGGCTCTTTGCACGTCGAGCCAGTATCATGGCTTGATCATAAACGACTTCATGTTCACTGACGCAGATACATAATGGCGGAAGCCCGACGAATTTTGAATAAATGGGAGACGCTTCTACCCTTTTTTCATGGCAGCCAAGTACAACTTCAAGGTATGGAATACCCTCGTCAAACACGGACTGATTCACAACTAGATCATGCCTAATGTAAGCATCCATCGATCCGCTTGGTTTACAGTAGTCTACAAAAGGCCCTACTAGCACACCACCCGCAGGAAGCTCAACAGAACTTTCATACTTTTGTTGCGCTTCAACCAGAGCCTGAAACAGCAATGTTACTAATCCACCTCCTGAAGATACTCCCAAGAGAACAACATTCTCAGGACAAACACCTCGCTCGTAAAGGAGATACTCATAAGCCAGCGTGACGTCAAACAATGCATCGTCCAAGTGACACTCAGGAACAAGGCGGTACTCTGGAATGAAGCAATCACGTCCACCACACAGCATGCCTACCTTCTCTGCGATACCCAGATTTCCTTTGCTGTCTCCTGCAAGGAATGCACCACCATAGATCCATAAGATGACCTTTTCTGACGGATGAGTCGATTGCTGGATGTATCGACCAGTCACAATCATCTCGTCTGGTTTACCATCTCGAACACTTTCCCGAAAGCCAGTGGGTGTGCGTTTCTTTTTCATTTGATGGTATACCTCAGTGACGTGGCCACTAATACCATGTCTTTCACCATTGTTTGGTTTTGTAATGAGTTTGTTATCAGCTGGAGCTGGCTTGATCATGTCCCGATAAGCCCAAGAAGGATGGCATACATGGAGTTGTGAAAGACTCATTCTGATACGCTTAATAGTGACTGGGAATAATCTTCCCCACCACATTAATGAAGTCAACGCATGATATTCCAGACTAACCGATGGATGCAAACCAGATCGTCTTCCAATCAAAGCTTTATGAATTGGCAAGTAGATTGTCCACGCTACAAAGGTGAACTGCTGACGACGCTTTAGCGGCACTCGTTCACTCCAAAATCTAAACAATGGATTCTCGATATATGATAAGAACCAATCCAATATAAGTAGCATGATTCGGACGGGCACACGAATAGCTCGTTTGACAACGTTGAGCTCTGCAGTGTTGACATCACGTCGTGTCAACGCTGTCAAATCGATAGGTAAGCCTAAATTCAAATTTAACTTTTCATTCTCTTGTTTGGCACGTTCATTGACTTTTTGGATGTAGGCCTCCTCGAAGTATTCATCAATGGAGTCTGCCGACGACTCTGCACCATCACTGCTGTCGGTTGATGATGCGCTGCTTTCACTGCATGTGACGGTACTTTCTGTTGCAGCAATCGTTAGAGTCGAGTTACTTCTGAATTTCCGAGGATGAACAAATTCCACACTTCCTGGAATGCCATCAGGTTGTGTCTTTGCGGTAGCAGTATCGTTGGCATCCTCCATATTATTGGTTTGATGTTGGAGAGTAGGTAGTGATATCTATGGTGGAAGTGGAACTTTGTTGTCATTATTTTTTGATGTTGTCAATGATGTGCGAAAATCAAGCAAGAGGAAAGGTTCAAGCAGATGTTGTTTCAAAAACGGTTAGTTCCAAAATTGATCAAGGAGAACACAACTCAAAGCCCTCCGTACTCCGTAGCTGGCGCTTGGCGCTGCTGACAGCATATATTGAGCAACAGCCAACAGCAACAAAGCCAAGCAAGCAACGGATTTTGTGTTTAAAATTATCTAGAGGTGATATTATGTTGGGGAGATTAGTACGAAAGGAGACAATAACAATGGTTCAGCACACGAGAGCACGTTTGATCCCATTTTGTCGTCGCTTCAGTGAACACATGTGCAAAAGCGGTCCATTACCTCAAAATATAATAATATTCGATCACTCTCTTCGGTTTCATTCGAACAGTAAGGGATCAGCAGTGAATGGATCTACAGTGAATGGATCAGCAGATGGTATTATAGATTCAGCAGCTGCCACTGCGCAATGGAAGCGAAGCCAATATCAAAAAATTGAAGACAAATTCAATAACAAGCCGTCATCTACAGATACACAAAATTTAGAGCCACTTCACATTGATAATTATGACGATGTGCAACCGATGTGGAAAGAGATGGAAAGTCGTGTGACACGGCGTAGATCCTTGACTTTAGAGCAATTGAAACAAAGGGGAGGAGTCAGTGGTCGTCAGAATATCAGAAAGAGCGAGGAAGACTATTGGGAAAAAGCAGGTGTGTATGATAAGGAAGAAAAGAAAGACGATGATAATTCAACATGATATGGGGGCTTAAGTACGTCTTCCTTTTCCTTCGTAAGACTAAACTGCAACAGCAAAATTGATCAAAGTTGAAAATCTGCTAATGATTGATCAATTTAATTACGGATATAATTTGGCACCCCCCTACACCAGCCCTACACCCTCCAACTCCCCAGATGGTTGGAGCTCTCTACTGAACGATAACTCTAGACATGCTTTCAGCGTTGCCCATGGTAGTCTGCTTTGGTTGAATGTTAGCAGCACGAGCCTTCTCTTCTTCCTTGGCCTTCGCCATTCTTGTTTGGACACGAATTTGGGCGGCGGCAAGCCTTGCAACCGGCACCCTATACGGAGAGCAGGAGACGTAGTTCAATCCAACCTTGTCAAAGAAAGCTATCGATTTCGGATCACCTCCGTGCTCCCCGCATACAGAAAGTGACATTGTGGGGTTCACACTCTTGCCAAGCGCGGCACTATGCTGCACCAATTTGCCCACACCTTCTTCATCAATTGTTTGGAAAGGATCATCCAACAAGATGCCAAGGTCCAGATACTTCGGAATAAATCCGTTCGAGTCGTCGCGTGAGATACCCATTGTCATTTGAGTCAAATCGTTTGTACCGTATGAGAAGAATGTGCAGAGAGGCTTTCCGTCTGCTTCGTCAACCAAGCCAGCAATCTTGTCAGAGATGAGTGCCGCTCTTGGAACTTCAATCATCGTTCCAATCTCGTAGGGTCTGCGAAGCGAAGAATATATATTATGAGTTTCAGCTGACACACTATGGCACAAACAATACAAATGAGTGACTTACACATCAATGCCTCGCTCTGATCTGATTCTCTCTGCCTCACTCTTGATGATCAGGGCCTGATTTTTGTATTCGCTGATGGAGCCAATCAAAGGAATCATGATGCGCGGATGTGGCTTTGCCTCAGGAGACTCCTCCATAAAGTCAGCAGCAGCTGACATGATTGCTTCAACTTGCATCTGAGTAAACTCTGGCTTGACAATGCCTAGCCGACAGCCACGCAAACCGAGCATAGGATTCTCCTCGTGCATCGAGTCAATTCTTGCAAGCATTCGTTTGACATCTGTACCGAATCCACATTCTTCAGCAACACGCTCATGCACTTGTTCAGGACGGGGCAAAAACTCGTGAAGTGGTGGGTCTAGCAAACGGATGGTAACATCCTTTCCATTCATAGCAACAAACAAGTCTTTGAAGTCTGAGCGTTGAAAGTGTTTTATGTGATCCAGGTCATCTAGACATTCAGTGTGGAAGATCCAGCGCCTCACAATTGGTAGCCTCTCTGGAGAGAAGAACATGTGTTCAGTGCGACACAAACCGATGCCCATGGCTCCATTGTCTTGAAGACGAAGAAAAAATGTTAGCAAGGAAATGATCACAGATAACAAGTTGCGTTCGGAAATCCACTCTATTTACTTACCAGCAGCCTGCATAGCATCAGGGCCTGAGTCGGCGTTGGCTAAAACTTTCATCACACCTTCTTCTTGATCAGCCCAACTCAACAACAAACCAAGACCGCCACCCAAAGATGGTGTATTCACTTCAATACTGCCTCGGATAACTTCACCAGTGGCTCCGTTGATAGAGATGATGTCGCCCCCCTTGAACACTTCGTTTGTTCCTTTTACAGTGAGAGTTTCGTTGACTTCAGATACTACAATGTCGGAGCAGCCGCAAACACAGGGCTTACCCCATCCCCGAGCGACAACTGCCGCGTGTGAAGTCATGCCTCCCCTAGCTGTCACAATGCCTGCAGCGGCCCACATTCCTCCCACATCTTCAGGACTCGTAGTTTCTCTTGCAAGAATGACACTTTCTCCGTTTGCTTTCATATCTTCGGCCTGTTTTGGAGTGAACACTAGCCTACCGACAGCAGCACCAGGGTGAGCCGGGCAGACCCTTTGGCAACAACTCCTTTCGTATAGGCATCTGACTTGAGAGCATCTGGCGAGAAAGTAGGATGAAGGAGTTGTTCGACATGAGTGGGCTCTACCTTCAGCAGCGCCTCGGATTTAGTGCATATACCTTCGTTCACCAGATCAATCGCAATTTTAAGGGCGGCAACCCCTGTGCGCTTGCCATTACGGCATTGCAGCATCCAGAGCTTACCCTTCTCCACAGTGAACTCCACGTCCTGCATATCCTTGAAATAATGCTCGAGCTTATCAACATTCTCCAAGAATTTTTCGTATGCTGCAGGTAGTACTTCCTTCATTTTACGGATCGGCTCAGGTGTACGGATACCTGCATGTTGAGTGTAACAAGTGAGTCAGGCAAGCCATTCTGATTAAATGGCCAAAAGATAGGACACACAACTTACCAGCAACCACATCTTCTCCTTGTGCATTGATGAGATACTCTCCATACATTACATTCTCGCCTGTTGAGGGATTGCGCGAGAAAGCAACACCTGTTCCTGAGTCATCTCCTAAGTTGCCGAACACCATTGTCTGAATGTTAGTGGCTGTTCCAATGAGGTTGCGTATGTTGTTGATCTCTCTGTACTTGACAGCACGAGGAGTCATCCAGCTGCCGAATACAGCCTTTACACAAGCAATGAGTTGCTCGTATGGGATCTGCTGGAAAGCACTGATTTTGTTCTTTGTAAACCGCTTTGTACTCGTCACAGAGGAGTTTCAATTCATCAACTGTCAAGTCGACGTCATTCTTGGCATTTGCATTCTCCTTGACTTTGTCGAAGCGCTTTCTCGAAGTCTTCAGTGAGGAATTCCAAGAACGACTTCACCAAACATGTCGAGCAATCGACGATACGAGTCCCAAGCAAATCTTGGATTGTCCGTAGCTTTGGCTAGACCTTCAACTGTGTCGTCATTTAGTCCAATATTGAGGACTGTGTCCATCATTCCTGGCATTGACACTGTAAAGAGTTCAAAAGATGTGTGAGATAAAATATTGCTGGCAGGTTGAAGACAGGCTATCAAAAGAACAAAAACTTACTAGCTGCGCCGCTTCGACAAGAGAAGAGGAGTGGATTTTCTCTTGAGCCGAACTTCTTGCCCATGTCCTTCTCAATCCTCTCCACATGTTCTCGGACGCCACTCCAAACTGCGGCTGGCAAGTCATTATCTTTTTGGTACACTTGGCAAAGTGGTGTTGTCAGCGTAAAACCTGGGGGCACATCCACTCCAATCTTGGACATTACTTGGAGGCCAAGCCCCTTCCCACCAACAATTTGTTTGTCTGCTGATTCGGTAGGACGAGCCGATCCACCGAAGGGATAGATGTATTTTGAGTTATAGTTAGTCATTTTTTATCTGTGTGTTCTTTGATACTGATTGTAATGATAATATCATTCATCGGATGTTGTTTTGGATGTTGTTTTGTTTTGTGAGCCAACCAACACTTCTTATGATGAGATGAGAACACTGGTTCAATCGATCCGAACCCTTGATTGATCCGAACTCCAACGCGAAGGCGATTGTCAGAAAGCGTGACATCAAAGATACCGTAGACAAACGAAAGGACTCCCAGATTAGAAAAAAGAACATACCGTATGCCACCACGCCATCAAAACCAACATGCCACACTTTCATCGCCATTGTAGGTGTTGTTGACGTCGCATAATAGGAGTATCATCGTTGCATATGATGCATTAATGGCTCGTAGAAGAGTTCCTGTAGCTTCCTGTTCGAATGTTCCGATGTATATCATCCGCAGCTCGAGCTGCTGCTAAATGCAGGAAACTGCAGGGTGTCACCTATCAACCTGCAAGAAGTGTTGTTGCACATCACCAGCACTCGTCTCGCCCGTTTTCTGGAGTGGCCGATGCCGAAGAACTAGTTGATGAATCTCCATCGCCACCACCATGAAGCACCAAAACGAAAGATTTCTCAACGTGATACATACTTGGAGGAACTTCCTGTTACTTTTAGTGATATATCTCGAGCCAATGTTGCCATTCGAACTGGAGTGAAACGAACGCCATGCATCAAATCATTCTTTCTCAGCGAGCTGATAGGAGCAAATGTATTCCTAAAAACCGAGTTCCAACAATTCACTGGATCATTCAAGGAAAGGGGAGCTAGGAATGCGATATTGGCTTTGCTACGAGAGCACGGTGAAGAATATATGCGGAAGAATGGTGTGATTGCAGCTAGTGCAGGAAATCATGCCCTTGCATTAGCTTATCATGGGAAACTTCTCAATGTACCTGTTACTGTAGTCATGCCAGTAGTGGCGCCTTGGCAAAGGTTGACAAATGTAAAAAGTTTGGAGCAAATATCGTCATACATGGAGCCCACATCGGGGAGGCCAAGGAACACGCGGAAGAATTGATTGCTTCGTCAGGGCTAGAATATGTGAATGGATATGATGATCCTCCAATTATTGCAGGTGCAGGTACTATTGGAATTGAGATTATTGAAGATGTCCCTTGCGTAGATGCCGTGGTAGTCCCCGTAGGCGGTGCTGGATTGATCGCAGGAATCGGCTGCGCTGTGAAGACTCTGAAACCTGATGTCAAGGTGTACGGAGTTGAGCCATATTTTGCAGCTTCCTACACGGCAGCACTTAACGCACATACGCCAGTCTCCACCAAAGTGACGCCCACGCTGGCTGATGGTTTGGCAGTTCCTATGGTAGGTAGCCATGCTTTTGAAGTTGCGAGACATTACGTTGACGAATGCGTACTATGTACAGAGAAAGAAGTGAGTCTAGCCATATTGAGATTGATTGAAAACGAGAAGATGGTTGTTGAAGGTGGAGGGGCAACAGGGCTGGCAGCATTACTTCCTGGAGCACAGCTAGATCGTCATGGTAAGATATGCAGTAGAAGTATAATTTTTGATGCATTTGTGTTACTTGGTCACAATCTAACACGTTATGCTTTTGCTTGAATGTCAATCAGATCTCAAGGGCAAAAATATTGTCGTTCCTTTGTGTGGCGGGAAACATTGATACAACTGTGTTAGGAAGAGTATTAGAAAGAGGCCTAGCCGCTGATGATCGCATGAAGAATTTTCACTGCAACTGTTTCTGATCGACGTAAGTAGTTCACAAACAAACTCTGTGTCATATCGCTCAATTTGTTCTGTCCATTCCATTTCTTGTTGCTCATCAGCTCTATTTATATGATGTATCTTTTTGGCAAGTTAGCCGGTGGTATCGGAAGGTTGACAACGCTTTTAGGTGAGCATGGAGCATCGATCAAAGATATGTACCACCAGAGGGCTTTCTTACAAACAAACATCGATTTCGTGAAAGTTAAATGTGTTGTTGAGTTGCAAGGACGCGAACATGCAATGCACATAGACAAAATCTTGGAAGAGAATGGCTACGACCCCGTCTGGGACGGAGATTGAGTCTTTTGTCGTAGGAGTAATATAATTCAGATTAAGCAAGTAGGTTTATGTTACAGGTGACTAACTTCAGCTCTTCAGTGGTAACAGGATTGGCGATAAGCTTCTTCTGCAAGCCCATCAAGAATACTGGTAAGGTCAGAATCCCCAGCAAGGCTGAATAGTTCTGCTGGATTGGTCTCATCTCTTACTACTGCGTGACAGTCGTCTTCGAGATCTAGTCCGAGGCCTGCAAGACTGTCTAAATCATTAGTATATGTGTTGTTGCGATGCAGTCCTTTCTTGAGATTTTCCATCTGAGCAGCATGAGATTTGATCATACTCGTCATAATTTTCTGGCTCTTTATTCTTCGCTTTCTTTCAGAATGAGCCGCTGCCTCTGACCGTGCTGCCTTGTCTTTGCCTTTCTTGTGAACTGCCTTGATGATGCGTTCTCGCCGCCTTCTTCAACTTGTCCATCTCTCGTTTGGCACTGGCCAGCTCGGCATCATGTATTTGTCTCGATCGCTGCACAAGAGATTGGCTTCGTTCCATCTCATCTTTCAGCCACCCAAGAACTTCTTCAACCTGATCTTCAAAGTTGCGCTGCTCCAGTATGTTGTCATCATACCGAGAAGAAGTATTGTGCTTTTGCCGACCAATGTAGGGCGGACGGCCACGATAAGAAGGCACATCAGTCGAGTCATCATCATAATTAATATTATGATCAAAAACAAACCGAATTTCTTTGCCTTTGGTCTTTGAATGTCTAGAATGTCGCGTGGGTGGTCGATCGAAAGGTGTTTTCGAAGTACCAGCGTATCCTTGTTTGGCATTCATGATTCCAGGTGATCGTTCACTGAAGAGTTGCGATGTTTCTTCGATCGTTGGAAATAGTGGAGTCTCGAAAGTGAGCAAAGGGTTCGCAATCACCCAATGATGACATAGATCCTTCACTTCCATACCCTTCCTCCTTCCAATGCATCAACCAAGTCTTCAATCTCTGTTGCCATTTGATAAACGTATCTCGAAGCAAGGGAATTGTATGTTCCTGCACATTTCGTTTGATAATGTTCACAGACCTTTTTGATTTCACCTAGTGATGCTTGCGGAAGCTGACGAAATGAGATACCAGAAGATACCCCCTTCGGACCAACACGGTGTCGCGGCTCAGGAATTGGAATGTCTGTCTTCTTTCTCGCCTTGGTTGACCTCATTCTGTGGTGAATAAATGTGATCAAGTGAAGTTACTTTCGTTATGGGAAAGAAATGATTAAAGAGTGCAGTCGGTCCAGAGCGTTGCAACAGCTGTCGTGTCTGCTTCTTCCACTCCATCGATTTGAATTTAAAAAAGATGCGTTGTTCGAGTTGATTCACAAAACTCGAAGCATTCAAAAAGGAAACTGACCCGCGCCAAGAAGTAATTCAATAGCGGACTCTTTTCGCGCAAATCGATCGATCGACATTACCTTTTGCATCAAAGGCAGGGACGATCTTTTGGATGTCGACCTGCTTCAATGCTACTGGGGAGATAGACGATGTCGAGAAGGTCGATTTGTTCAAGAGGAAAAGATCCGAAGAAGAGCAACATTTCATCAAAGTTTGCCAATTCGCCTTATGTACTTAAATAGCGTTCAACCACGACAATCAGTGGTGTCAGTTCAAAAAGAGAAGCATGAAAAACCGCACGTAGAATCATCCACCGCTGAGGCAGAACAGCTGAAGCAATCCCGTCGACGCGGAGATAGGGGAAATAGAAGCCGTGGTAGAAGTATCAATACGCACGTCCCGAGAGGGTCCGACAGTGTGAGCAGCTACACAACACACCAAAGCATAAGAAGTTCCAAAACACGCCAGTCTTCAATTGTCCGTGCTTCCAGTGTAAGTCGTGCTCGTCGAATAGACATCTTACGTCCGGCAGAGGTGGAGAAGATGTTGATTGCATTCTCTTCCAAGCACAACAACGAGAGTCATCCTTTGCTGCTGGACAACAGTCCTAGTCCGAAAGTTGTCCAGGAACGATGATGATTCCATTTTATCAGCATCAAGTATGAATGACAGTCTCATTTATAAAGAGTGCGGTGATGAGGTGTTCTCGTTAGACTTGTTCGCAATAATATTGGCAAGAGACCCTGATCAAGAAGGACCGACATTAACTCTTGAAACCACCGCAGATGGTGATGTATCTGACCTTGAGTGAGACAGTAGTGACACAAAGCCTACCAAACTTCTTCAAGGAAAAAGAAAAGCACGAAATTTGTAATAGCTACTTCTAATTCCTAGCCTATGGTAATTGGTCGTCCTTCTTCTTTTTTTCTTCTTCGTTCTCGTTGATGTCTTCATCCTTCTGATGAAGGAAGGGTAAGATTGAGGTCCTCGGTATCTAACTGTTCGCTTTTCAGCAGTTCAGAGACCCTATCTGCTACCTTCGCCACCAATCTGGGCCCTCTTAGCAAAGCCACAGTAAACGCCTCCGTTACGCCCAACGGTGAGTCTCTGTCTGTCTCCATTGGACGTCTCTCTCTTATAAATCTCTTCAAAGACGATAATCGTTGTTTTTCTTCAATTTGTATAGTCTCCCAGTCTTCCACTGCTTTTCTTTCGACTTCTCCCAAACCGCTAGTTATCGATGCATCTTTAGGACGGACTAGCTTGCCTTCGTTAAGTTCACGATCCTTTACTCTTTGTCTCTCGGAGCGAATAATATCTCCAACATAGCGTTCAAATTCGCCCAGTGGCCCTGGTACATCAATCGGTCGCACAGCTTCTCCTCCCCTCTTTCTTGATTGGTCCATTCTTGCTTTTTCCGATTCAATCACTACGCCGAAGGGAAAAGATAGTACATAGTCGATCTGTTAGTCTTTCGAGAAGAAAACACAAGCACTTTTCACACTCCATATCATCTTTACTCACCTCTCTGCAGTGCCAAAACTGCTCTAGCTTCTGCCTTTCCTAGAGGACTGTTATCATTCATATCCTTTGGTCGTACCGTTCCACTTCTTACTCTTTCTACCTCGGAGTCACTAATGTCAGCAAGAAGTTGTACTGCTCTTCGTTCCAAGTCTGAAAGAGGGCCACCTTCTTCATTATCCTTTGGTCGTACCAACTCTCCATCAGATTCAGCAATACGTTTTGCACGTTTGCCTTCTTCTTCTATCACATCCATTAGCCATTGCACTGCTGACTTCTCAGCGTTTCCCAGAGGTCCACGTTTGGTTTCATCTGCATCCATTGGTCGAGCATACGCAGGATCCTCGCCCATCATCCTCGCCATAAACTCTTCCTCCATTCGATCAGCCTCGTTCTTTTTGAATAATGCAGAACGCCATTTATAATCAACCAAGCTAAGTGATGCCAAGTCACGCAGGGCACTTTTGAATATATCTCTTTTCCTTTTCCGTGCCTAGTGCAAGAATATTGCATCAGTGATGCATAAATACATGAGTTGGGATCATTGTGTAAAATACATTAGCACAGCGTATTACAGGAAGTGCAATTGATACTCACGGATGTATTTTCTTCATCATCCATAGCGAGCCCAGCGGTTTTTTCCTCAACTATGGCATCAATAATTATCTCGTCTTCTGGCTTTGCACACAATTTCACATCACGTGAGTAGGAGTGATGTATTATCTTTCTCTCGTCACTACGCGAGCAGTGCTCCTGTTGGCATGCGGTGACTTGCAGTAGAGGATGATGAGGAAATTTAGAACAACATCATGTCTTGCAATTGAAAAGCCTGTGCACTCCTGCAACAGAAATAGTTGCAACTAATGCACCCTACGCAAGAAGCTGCAAACTTCATTGTATTATAATTATTGTACTCCCCGTATCGTCGCTGTT
This sequence comes from Skeletonema tropicum, assembly GCA_037178625.1. Taxonomy (NCBI): domain Eukaryota; phylum Bacillariophyta; class Thalassiosirophyceae; order Thalassiosirales; family Thalassiosiraceae; genus Skeletonema; species Skeletonema tropicum. The sequence continues at coordinate 3,574,498 of CM074127.1, read as the reverse complement.
CAGTAGAGTAATGGCTGCACGCACCGAGAGACAAGCAGCAGCTGAGAGTTCCTATCATGGCCGTCCACAGTCCACAGCACGGCGCACGCGCTTCCAGCGGAATCCATTTATTTTGCAACTTCCAACTTCAAGCGGAGCGAGTTCCGCCACTTTCCTCCTTTATCGTCGCTGCGACATTTATTTACCCTTGGCTTTGACTGTGACGTCACATCGACGTCGCTGGTCTTACACAATGATGTCAATGTTGAGCGGCAGGCTTGTATCTTCATGAATTCCAATTCCATGTCCTTGTTGTGCGTGCTCTTTGTAACTACTCACAGTAGTACTTACTTAGGTACGGGAGCAATGCTTTCCCTCTAACCCCCAACGAAACAATGCGGCTGCTGATTCTTTTGGTGTTACTGGGTGGCCATTGCCATGCTTTTTCATCGGTTCATCAAAGACATGGGCAGAGGCTAAAGACACCGCTTGCAATGGCGCCTCCGATAACTCAAGAAGAGTTAAACGGAGGTTCCATAACAAAAGATACGTCATCGGAGAAAGATGTAGTTCCAGAGTTAGATATTGAAGCTGAATTGCCAGTTATGGCAACTTCTGTTGTAGTATCGACACCTTCTTCGACGAAACGACAACTCCCATCGAATTGGCTAGGAGAAAAGCTCTACATTCTTTCTACGGCAGCTCTGATAGGAATTCTTACCGGTACAAACATTGCAGTCTTCAAAACAGCTGTTGAATTGGTTCGTGAAGCTCTGTATGGTGATGGAATCATACTGCCATTCTTGAACACTGCATTGTGGAACGAGCTTAAGGGAGAAGATATTCTGACCATTACTTTGAGAACTAGCGAGACAATACCCATTTGGCTGATACCCTCATTTGGTGGAGTTCTTGTTGGATTATTGCTGACAATTGGAGACATGCCTCCTGGGTTACGTGATACGGTCAAAGAAGTTGACTTGGACTCGATGAGAGCAACGAATGCAACTGCTCCTGATGAATTGCTTGCATGTGTAGACCTTCCTCCTGCATCTCAGCGCAATGATTTTGGTCGTTTCTCTCGAAAAGCAGTTGCTGCCACTCTCACATTGGGGACTGGTAATAGTCTTGGACCAGAGGGGGTGAGTGTTGAGATTTGATCATGTGCGTGTGCATATAATTTGATGTTCAGCGCAGACACCTAACTTGATCATCACTCCCCCATCATACTACAGCCTTCAGTCGAAGCTGGGATGAGTTTAAGTCGTCTGTTAATGAACAATAAAATCTTTGAAAAGGTTTCTTGGGTATTTGGCACTTTGGAAGACATGGAACTCAGCGAAATGCAAAGAGTGAATAGAAAGGTGGCGAGAGATCGGCTACTGCTGGCTTGTGGTGCTGCGGCTGGGGTGTCCGCAGGTTTTAACGCACCATTGAGTGGGGTCTTCTTTGCATTGGAAATTGTACAAAACTCGTTGGTTCCCATTGACTTTCCTCTTCAACAAGGAGCAAATAGAGAACAGAAGAATGAAATACAAGTGGCTACTGTGGGAGGAGAAGCACTTGCTCTACAACAAATCAACATCAGTGCAATATTGCTTGCTTCGGTAGTGTCGGCTTTGACCATTCAACTTTTGTTAGGGAATGAACTTGCACTGCGGCTAGGTTCGTTTGATTTCAAGAATCCTCTCATTGAACTCCCTCTCTATCTTCTGTTGGGGGCTTTCGCAGGAGTCACTGCAGCAATCTTTTCTGGCGTAGCACAGTTGTCAAAAAGCACGTTTGACGGGGAAGAAGGGCCCGAGATAGTACGTGATATCTTCAAAGGGATACCAAAGTATGCAAAGCCAGTAATTGCTTCGTTATTTTGTGGGGTCGTTTCGCTGTTTGTTCCACAAGTGTTATTCTTTGGCTACGAGACACTGAACGGATTGTTCTTGAACTCAAACATTTTCTCGACTGAATATCTGATTGTGCTCCTCGCTGCAAAGCTTATGACGACTGCTGTGAGCGCATCTAGCGGCCTTGTTGGTGGAACATTCGCGCCCTCGTTGTTTCTTGGTGGAGTATTAGGAGCTGGCTTTCACAATGTAGTTGAAGACTCAGTTACAAGTACTGGTACAACAACATCCAGAACTCTCGACATATCCGATCGTTGAAGGTATTTCGGGGCTTCCTGCATTCGCAATGGTTGGTGCTGCTAGTGTATTAGCAGCATTGTTTAGAGCACCACTTACAGCTAGTCTGTTGCTATTTGAGTGCACAAGGAACTATGACGTGATTCTCCCCTTAATGGCGTCCGCAGGCGTAGCATCACTTACAGGTGATATTGTTGAGAAGTGGCTAGACGAAGAGCAACGTGACAAAGAGTGAGTATTTGATCCTTGCTTTTCATTATGTGATGGTTTGATTTTGCAATCTGAACTAACCTATCTGTTTTGTTGAATAGTCCTGTGTCGTGGGGTGATTTGGCTACAAGGTTGTACGAAGATGTCGATGATGATGCTTTGTGCACAGTGCCTGATGACAAGAGCACAAGTGAATGAAAGGAAAGTACCATGCAACTACTCATGTAAATTATAAGGAAGTAGATGTAGATCAGCTTTTGATTATATTTACAGTCGTACCTCTGTGTATTCAACACAACGAAAACAATACAACAAGTTTTATACTTACAGCGGGCTTCCCGTGTACATCCTGTTATATCAACTCTCGAGAGCGTTGTTGCCTTAGCCTGGAATGAAGTGAGAAAGAAACTGTTACCTTTTGCAGTTGCAGTGAGAGAAAAAGAAAACAACAAAGAACTTTGCTTCTTCTGAAACAAATATGAAATAGGTACCTTCAAGTAGTTGCACTCTTTTGTTTGTGTTCGCTGAGAGCTTTTCGTGCTGTCATCAATTTTTGAGTAGCTCTGAGCATCATTCCTTCCATTATCTTCTTACGGTGATTCATCTCTTCTAGCCGTTTGTTGGATTCATCAAGCAGAGTTTGTTTTGATTTGATGTCACGAACGACACTTTCCAATTGTGCAGAACTCTCGCTTAATTCTTGACCTTGAGTGCGAAGCAATTGCCTCTGTCGATTGATCAAGTTCTTTAGGTTGGAGACTTCATTCTTTTGCTTTAGCTCCTTTTGACGTTGTCGTAATTGCTCTAGCTTCACTCTCTTTTCTTCCAACGATACCACGACATCCGATTCATCAACGACCGATTTTGCTTTGCCTTCACTGTTATCATTGCAAACCTCTCCTGATGCATTCGACAAGTCTGCGGTACTTGGCATATCATTCAACGGCAATTTGCTACCTGCAGTCATTGCGACGACTGGCATTTTTCTCTTTTTCTCAAGAAGCAATTGCTCTTTTCTTTTTATTTCCAAGCGGAGCTTTGCCAACTGAAGCTGCTGTTTTAAAGACTGATGAGACTTCTTCTGGCTCTCATTGTTATTTGAGAGCACTACCTCTGCCTTGGGAGAGGCTTCTAATATAGGTTTGTCCTCTTCTTCTCCGTCGCCCTCGGAGGATTCTTCATCCTCGGAAGATGATAAGTTGTACACACTATCAATGAAGCGCACCATATCATCCGCACCAGTAAGAGATACATCCGGAATTGTCAGCGTTCTTATGTTTCTCAGAGCGGAGACTGTCGCGAAGTGCCGAAACATTCGATGCCGGTGCATTCCAAGGCCTTTTCGTCTGATGCGTCGAGGCATTATATGTTGGGGTACTACGACCATTGATATTGGCTGCTGCGAGACTTGCGTTCGCAACCCTCGGAGTGTTTCCCATTGCTTCTTTCCTTTGCAATGCCATTCTCAGCTTGGCATTTGCTAATTTGGCCTTGGCTTTCAGTTCTGCTAGCTTTAGGGCGCGTTTTTCTTTTTCACGCTTGATATCATCTTCTTCAGCTTTGCTTTTGGTAGCTGCACTTAGATCGGGTGATGTTGTTTCCTTGCTAACATCTTCGGATGATGATTTATGCTCAATTTCTAGACCTGGCGTATCAGCGGAACTTTCTTCATCATCAGAGATGTCCATTTCGCTACCATCGTCGTTGCTACTTGGATTTTTGGAAGCTTCTCCCCCCAACGCCTTCGTGAGCACGTCTGCGTATGATTTCAGTTCAGACGTATCCATTGCAGTTAGATCCTTCTCCTCTCCCTTCGTTTCACTGTTTAGTGGAGGAAAGTCCATAACATCGGAACCCTTTAAGTTTGTCACCACTGTCCTTCTAATCACTCCTTGCTTCGTCGTCGTACGACTGAGATGGATTTATTATCTTGACAACATCCTCCACATCTATCCAAACATTGTGCATTTCTGACGCGTCCAATTTATTAGTCTGATCACTATTATTGGAAGGATTGCCCCTTTTCTTACCTCTTCGCCGTTTCCTCTTTGTTCTCTTCTTTTTCTGCGGCACGTTCCACTTTGAGTCTAATGTGGACAATGCAGTTGATTGCGTCAATGGCAGTATCGGTTGAATTATTGTTCTCTTCTCTCATGACCTTTGGTTCGGCGGAGCTACTAGTCTTGACCTTTGATTCGGCAGGGCTGGTAGTATCCTTCTTGGTGACAGCATCTGCAACTTTTTTAGTCTGCTGTTCGCTGTCATTCTGCTGTTCATTTACACCGGGACCCCAACGTCGCTTCCGTCGCTTTGTTCGATCAACAGAGGTTGTTTGATCAACAGAGGTTTGGGACTGCCCCTGGTGTATCTGAGACTGAGAAGATGGAATCGAAGGAGGGGAAATAATTAGGTCCCGTCGATGGAGGCAGATGTGGTGGAGGAGGTGGCGGCGGCGGTGGAATTGCTACCTGGCATCCACTGCCATGCCTGTGGTCTGCTGATTATTGAATGGTAGTAATGGTGCTTGCACATGACTCGGCTGTTGGTAGTGACGTTGCAGTTGACCGCCGGCATGATGCGTTGGCGCATACTGCTGGTGCTGGCCATAGTGATTTACTGCGGCGTATTGCGCGACGACTCCCCCCTGATGAGCATTGTTATTATTCCTCCGATTATGTTCATCGGCAGCACCAGCATTGGGATGATCACGGGAATAGGTTGTGCTCCATCTCTTCACATTTTGTGGGTATCGCGTGGTTGGTTTGTGGTTTGTTTAGCTTGACTGTGCTTGAGATGGGGGAGCGAATGGTTCCTAAGAGTGAGATGCTAATTACCGTACGGTTCAAACAATCTTGCGTTTGAAATGCTTGAAATTTGAAATGTCGGAGGCCAATGCATGCTGCCGCTTCATGCAACGTTGGCTGATAGACTGTTGCTGTTGACTGATGGCTGTTGGCTTTGGTCTTTGGTGCTGTTATTGTTGCTTATTGCAGTCGCTCTCTATTGTGCTTCGTCGGCTGGTGTGAGACGATCAGTATTTACCCGTCTCTTCCTAATCGAAATAGGCCAGAATTCACTCCACCTACACAGAGTGCAACGCAAAAACTCCTAAATAAACTCCTAAATGACATCTCCTGATCAATTGCAACAAGACATGCAGCCTCTGCCAGAGACCATTTTCGTCTGGGACTTTGACTGGACAATAATCAATAGCAATTCAGACGAGTATGTGCCAGCAGGGTTTCTTGGCGATGAAGAAGTTGCCAAGAGAATAACAGCAGAAATGGAAGAGCACGGGCCTACAAAATGGCATGAGTGTGTTGCCAATTTGATCAATGCATGTATGATAGAAAAGGGGTGCTCAAAGAACGATATACTAGACAAGGCAGCTCAAATGCCGTTTCTGGTTGACGTGAAACAGGCATTGACCGATGTGGCAAATAACAAGCAATGTCGACAAGCAATCATATCTGATGGAAATGACAAATTTATTGAAGCATTTCTACGGAGAAATGAAATGATCGATTTCTTTTCTAGCATAGAGACTAATGTTGGTTCTTGGGAGACTAACGATGCAGGGACGTCGTTCAAAATACAATATCAATCATCAAAGTTTGGAGGGCATGAATGCAAATTGAGGTGCCCGCCCAATCTTTGCAAAACGCAAGTTTTGGAATATATATTGAACAGAATGAGTAGCAAAGGCACAAAAAGACCTCGCATCGTGTATGTTGGAGATGGACATAACGATGCATGTCCTGCGTTGCAAGTGTTGAATGAAAATGACGTCCTTTTGGCAAGAGAGGGAAAGAGATGCCCCGATCCCAACTCTTTCAGTGGTCCACAACCCGATAAACATCACGACAACGCTGAAAGTGGCACATTTGCAATTCTATCGACTTTGGAAAAGGCAAAGAGAAGAAAAGGACTTGTTCCGAAATGTCGAGTGTGTGCCTGGAATACAGGTAAAGAGCTACGTTCGTTCGTACTTGATATCCTAAGAACATAAACATAATGTTAGTGATGCGATCCATGGCCAGAAAGCTCTGACAGTGTCCTGTTCTGTGTAAAACTGACTGTCTGAGTTTAGGTACCTATGATTTTGTATTCATGAATTGCAGTATGATGTCAAGAAGCATCAAGAATCATTCTTGTGCTTTGTTATCGTTGTCATTGTACTTTTGTTCAATTTCATCTATCCTTGCAGAAAGATTATCTAACCTTTCCATGATACGGCTTTCCATACCAGAAACCATTTTCTCCATTGCATTGATTGTTCGTTCTTCTGATGATTTGAGGAATAGCCCTAGTCCAGCAACAGCTGAGATGATTTCCGCCTGACTCTTGTCTCTTTCCTCTTGATTGCTCTGTGTATAACTGTGATGATTCTGTTGTTGAAATTGCATTGGAATTGATGGTGCTTGCGAGAATGGCATCATCATTGGCATTCCTTGTCCCATTGAGCTTAGTCTCATTTGTGCCATCATCGCAGCCATGGTGTCTCCGTTGCCTGCATTATTATTTGATGAATAAGGTGCTGGTATTTGGTTTGATATACCCTGGCTTTGCGGCGTTTTCGACTTTGGCATATCTCCTGGTAATCTTCCTTTCAACTTCAATGCCCTGATGGCAATAGTGCAACTACTGGAAGAATCTTTAGAAGGTCTATTGGTGCCTACAAATTTTAATCTCACGTTGTTCACTGGTTTGGGTCCACCTGGCAGCACGAAGATGAATTTGTACCATGGACCGAGATCCCCATTTTCTTCGTCACGATTAGGTATTCCTTTGCACGTTGTAATATAGTTCTCTTCTTGCTTTGCACTCTCTGATGGAGTTACATATACTTCTGTTGATTTAATACTAGCAATGAGCTCGAAGCCACCAAACAAATATATCTCAGTATCGTCACTGTCACTAATTGAGCAGGAGATAGATACCGATGCTGTTGGCAATGTTTTCTGTGCTTGTTCATTGCTAGCTGAGCCATCACCTGGTTGCGTCCGAATACACAAATTGAGTGGGCACTGATCTAATATGAACGAAGATTTCTTGTTCGCCTCTTGTGCAAAAGAAGCTGTCTCCGCGGCGGCAGCCTCCGTTTTGTTCAAATCGAGGAGGTGAAGTTTGTGCGTTGCCATATCTAATTGCGTCCTCTACAAAATGAAAGCACCGCCGCAAGGAGACTGGAAACAACAACGATGGATTTACCAACGAACATTCAAGCTACTTACAAGATGCAAGAATAATCTATGGAGATAGGAGGGGTGATCAGAACAGATTCTTTTATGTGCCCTGGATCAGAACCTGTCCGTGAGATTGTTACACGGGTAACATTCACATCTCTGGCGGCGGCGGCGTTCCTACGTAGAAACATACCAGACCCCGTAGAACTCTGTTACGTAATATTATCACGGACAATTGTGTCATGTCACAGATTCGTTTCGGATGGGTGTCTCTCCTTATCTCTCTCTACACGGGTAACAAGCGGAATTCAACTGGTGGCAGTAGAACTCGCGGCAGCTGTTACACGGGAAAAATCCAAATCAAGCCGGCGGACAAATCTGTTACATTTAGGAATTAGTATGATTCTACGTACGGGATCACCCCTCCTTACGGAGATGTAGCAGGATCAGGATCGGAAGGTGGTGGTAAGCCCCTCAATTGAACTCAGAACCAATTATCACCATGAGTGAGGTACGACAACTCTCCATAGTCTGGGAGCTGCCACTTCGCCGACTCCCTTGAAGCTTTTTTCGTTCTTTGTCGTGCACAGATTTTAGCCATCAGGGGAAAAAGCGGCTTAAAATCGGCCCCATTTGAGCCTTTTCACTTAAGCGCAACTTTACCGCTTAAAAGGAGCACTTTCTCAAGCTTCCCCGCTTCTCCTTGAAGAGAAATAGAGTTCTTGCCTGGCTTGAGCATGTTGTAAGTAGAAGTAACGAGGCGATGTAGCTTAATAATATCATAGATGACAACGCACTGGATTGCAACAAATATATTTACCTCATATGTATACTTTTACATAACAAACAGAACATTTAATCAGCGACAGCGTCATCAACTTCCATGCAAGCAGACATTTTTTGTTGCAACGGAGGAGACGAAGGCTTTGCATTGCCAACGTCCGAAGAAGGAAGACTCTTTGCCATGATGATACTGAGTTTCCTTTATCCTGATCAGAATCAATGACGGCAGTATTGACAACGGTGGAGAGTGATGTTACGAGGTGAAAGGTGAACCATTTTCTATCTTGACCTCCATTCCTCATTCGATGGGTCGACCTTTGAGCTGAATGGTGTCACATCATGACGTGGCATCACTCAAACACCATTCAAATGACTGTCACATCATGACGTGGCACCATCCGGATGGCTGTTATTTGATGACGTGTCAATTCCTACTGCTACGAGAAAGCCCGTAGGATTTTGTACCAGGGCTACGTAGGCGCTTAAATGCGCTTAAAAACAGGCCGATCTGAGCGCCAGAGGCGCTTTTTCCCCTGATGGCTAAACAGATTTGAAGATGCCATATTGTTCAGTGGAGTTACACCACCGTAATGGAGTTCTTCTGATTAATTTGAGCTGCAAACTACAAATAAAGTGCAGGGTATTGCCATAAATTTCAGAATCGTCGTCTTGCACGTGATATGTTCATATGGTAAACACTACGTCGGTCTTGAAAGCAGTCGCCTCCTTGCCGTTTCTCTCCAAAGTCTCTGGTCTATCATCATCCTCTTCATCTCAGCTCATGTGCGCACTACAAGCATCTCACCGCATCGTCAAGGTGCCATCCTCCAAGTTATTTGTGTCCGAGCCAAATCCAGCATGGTTTGGAAACGAACGAAATCCTGGCTACAATCCTTCTTGGACAGAATCAAACTGGTTGAAGAGTCGATTTCATTTCTCCTTTGCTGAATACAACAACCGGCGCAACTCAAATTTTGGATGCATCCGCGTCGTTAATGATGATTTAGTTCAACCTAGCCGCGGGTTTGGGACGCATCCGCACGCGAATCAAGAAATTGTTACCTACATAGTTGAAGGAAAGCTCACTCACCAAGATAGCATGGGAACTAAAGAGTCGTTGGGAAGAGGTGGTGTCCAGTTCATGACAGCTGGGACAGGAGTTCGCCACAGTGAAGATAACTTGAGCGAGGATAAACCGCTACGCTTTATTCAGACTTGGATTACGCCATCTAGGAATAATTTGCCGCCGAACTATGGTTCGTCTGTAGGTGATGAGGCGATGCGGTGGAATCAATGGCAGCACCTTGTGTCGTCTGTGAACAATAAAGATACCAAGGCAACAGTACAAATCAATCAGGACTGCAATGCATACAGCTCAGAACTTGAGCTGGGTAAGACTATCACACTTCCTGTTTCTGAAGGACGAATGGCGTATATGATTGCACTTGAAGGGTCAGTCAAGGTTGGCGATGTTGTATTGGAGCGTCACGATGCGGCAGAAATCACGCCTTCGTCAACTGGTGGGAATGATGCATTGGAGGTGACATCTGTGGCAGTAGAGAAGGCTGAACACGGCAAAGAAGTAGCTCATGTGCTGTTGTTTGAAATGCAATTTGTTCCTAATTCAGGCCGAGGTGATTTGTAACTGGCTGCTTGACAGTGTTCTTTATTATTTATGTACATTTTAGGGCATTTTATGTTCATCTCTCTAGAAAAGTACCTTTGTTTCGTGTTCCTTCTTCTATTTCTATGCTTTAATTGATATCAAGCCATGCGTCACACAAAATGATACGAAGTCTAAACCAGCCTTCTTGTTTGCAAATTTGGAGAACTCAATTTTATCGACGTCAATTTCAGCATTTCTCTCAATGTCTAGGACTTGATCATCATCACTCGAGCTTATCTCAGCGTTCATTGCGTCATCTGCAATTTCTGTATCTCCCTTATCACTTGGTGTAACAACTTTCAAGTATGGTCCACGGCAACAAGGACAACTTCCGTCTCTATCTACCTCTGCTAACCACTCTTCGATGCACTTGCGATGAAAAGCATGATTACATGTTTGATACTTTGACCAAGAAACTTTGTCCTTACCAGGACTGTATTGCTCTAGGCATATTGCACATGCTTGTTCTGATGATGTTTTGTTCAATGCATCGTCATACCCATCCGTTAGATCATCTTTCTCTTGGTCGTCATGAGTTGACGATGCAGAAGCAACAGACATATCGTCGGTTGCATTTGTGCGCATGGTGATGTCTAACCCTGCGCTTTTCCTTCGACTCTGCTTTGCACAGTTACACTTTGAAGCTACTTTACAGATGAGAGCATCGTCTATCTCTTTATGTCTCTTTTTCTTTCGTTCAGCTGCCAACCTCTTGTTCTCCCGTATCTGAGCCCTCTCGAGCGCCCGAATGCTTTGCCTTCTCTCCCAAATAGAAGCTTGACGTCGGCTCGATATGATGCAAAAACGTAGGGCCATACCAAAAAGAGCCAGGAGGATGATTGGTAGCACGACCTTCAGGATGATGGCGTCTTTGCCCATCGCTGAAGGGTCCTCGCTACCAGTGGTCGCCGACATGGATTTTTTGAGTGATGAATGCGGCAAGGCGGCTGCTGCTGTGAGTCCAAACCCAAACATTTGTCAAGCAACGTAAACAACAACTGGAATAATATTATTTCGGCACTAAGCCGCTAGCGTGGTTGGGTGGTGCTTTACTTCTTGCAGGTTCATGGTCGGTCGCCGGTACATGTATGTAGTAGGAGTATTGTAGGTACTTATAGGCAAGCACCACCAATGCCAATGCTGATGACTGATGATGTGTCAAAGAACAATTCCCCGGATCAGAGGTGACGTCATCTCAAATCTAATATGACACTGTGACACTCACCCTGCATCAATAAGCGCAGGTGGAATCGACCACGCACGCACCGACCACGTTTGCTCCATCCTTCTCAAAGCCATAAGCTACCGCGCAAAAAAATTGCTCCAGGAGCATTTAGGTCCCGAGTTCGCTAGTAAAAACAGTGATTAGCAAGCACTTTAGTCACGAGTTCCAACTCGAACTCGCACAAAATTCCTAGCAACCATGTCGACATATCCACTCCGTAGCCTGGTAAGCTTCTTGGTATACTTGTGCACTAGAATAACCAGGTTTTATGTGATAGCACACATTATTGGCTGTCGATAGAGCCACTGGTCAACATTGTAACTGCTGTATTTGTCCTGAAGTGGTTAATTAGCATGGGTCAGATGGGTTGTTTAGGCGATTTTACCTAGTGATTTTAACTAGTAAAAATGTTGAAAATCACCCAGGAACAATTGAAGATAACTCAATGAGGACTAGATATAGATGGGTCATCCAAGGAATAATTATATTCGGATAGTGTTTAGTTTGGCATTCCCAATCGCCTTTTTTGTCGAATGTGTATTATTGGCCATCGTGGAGGGGGTGTGCTGACATGGTTGTAAGCTACTTTTGTGCGTGAGAGCGCGCTGGAACAATTTTTTGCAGGGAGCAATTTTTTTGCGCGGTAGTAAGTACTTACATATCCGTTTATCCGTTTGCCTCTTCCTATCACCATACCTAAATATGACTCTCTGCCAAATCATGCTCTCTTGTTCTTATTGCGTGAAGCTTGTCGCCATGATGCAGGGAGCTTGTCTGAACAACTTTAGCATGTGACCTTGACTTATTTTTCATCAAAAATATTTGCTCATTGTGGTGGGCCCGCCGCACCTACCTACTACCTACCACCAGATATGCAATGCAGGTGCATGGAATTTCGTATTCATTTCTTATTTATTTAACATGTAATGCATCTCCGTCTTCACTTATTCAAATTATGTATGTTCTCTTTCACTGTCAAATTTTGTACATTCAACTGATCTCAACTTCAACTGATAGATTGGGATTGATTCAACAGTCCTCTTCCGCGCTTGCGCTTGCTTTCTTTTTCTTCTTGCGACATTTGAAACAACAGATGCCAAACATGACAACTGCCAATAATGCAGCTACCGATCCACCAATCCAGCCGATGCCGATGTTGCTATCAACCCTAGCGCTATCAGGACGGCCTGGGCTTCCTTCTGATTGACGCTCACCAATGAAGTACGCAGCTATGACAGTATCAGTAACCAAGACGTTGTTGTCCATTGCACTTTTTACCGCTTTTGACATTGTCTCAATGATTAGATCTTCATCAGTTTGATCTGCTTGTTCTGATGGTGTGTAGTACACTTTTGCCCTGCCTTTCATCGGGTAGCAATCTGTTTCGACATCGAATTCTGCATCGACTGTGCAACTATCGGTTGGATGTTGTACATTGTTAGATGCCATAGTGATCTCTTGAATCACCGAATCTTCGGAATCACAATTGGTAAAGATGATTTCTCCTACGTGAAGCAAAAGCCGTGGCTGAAGCCCATCTAGGGCTTTGGCTAGGTTGCTTTCCTTTTGAATGAAAAGATCGTATGCATACCTGACAAGGATTGATTCCATTGCAGAAGTTTCCTCGCTAGGCCCTAGTATGCCATGAAACATTCCGTCACAGTTATACTTGCCCATCTCTTTCCCATTCTGATTATCACTGGATGAGATGTACTTCATGTAAGCTCGTCTTCGAGGAGTAATTGAATTGTTACTCTTCAGCCGTGTTACAGCTACGCTCTCGAGGAGCATGCTGCAAGCAACAAGGCAGCTGTAATGTTTCATGGTACTGGCATCACAATTGGTTCAAGATATAGCTGCTATTGTTGCTAGCTCTATAGCTGTATTGCACTCAATGCATGCACTAGCCGAGAGAGCGAGCCGGTGATGTCAAGGGTAAATAAGCAGGGTTGGCGACGACGGTTCCCGCCAAAATTTTACCAGTAAAAAATGCTGAGTACCGTTACCGTCTCGTCGGCAAACTGGAAAGCGAAAGTCAGTGACGGTCCGAACAGGATGATCAGCACTAACCACGCCGCTCAAGGCACGGCAACCATGATCACCGTTGCCGCCGTTGAATTAGACCAAGTTAATAGCCGTATTATGGGATGATTGGTGGCTGATCGTTACTATGGATTACTATGTTGGTGTTGAAGCCCTCGCCGCTGCCAAATCCGCCGAGGGAAGGCAGCATGGAGGCAATATTAGACGGTGACGTCCGGCGAGCGCCGCCCATTGAACAGTGCTTATTGAACGTCCCAAGGAGCGTTTCTGCTGGATCCAAGCACGATAACATAAATATAATAATCCATAGTAACGATCAGCCACCGATCGTCCCATATTATGGCTATTAACTTGGTCTACTTCAGCGGCGGCAACGCTGACCATGGTTGCCGGGTTGCGCAGAGAGTGTTAAATTTGAGCTTTCAATGACGGAGATCGGGCGGGCAACCGAGACTCAATGAAAGCAAGCGAGACTCAATTATAGGGATCTCAAAGTCGTAACGATAATCTTACTTTGGAAAATTCGATGCCGTTTCCTGCACACTTTTAACCGTACCAGCGATACATCGGAACTTGTAAAGAATCGCTAAATTCGAATACCGGTTAGCGGACGAGATGGTAAATTGATTTTGAAATTTCACAAAACGACGCCAACCCTGCTTATTTACCCTTGGGTGATGTAGGATGTTCTCATGCTCTTTACTGCCATTTCTGTGATATTTTTTCTCTCAGAATCGGGGGTCGGACAGGTACTGGACATCGTCAACAGAAGAAAGAAGAAGAAAAAGAAGAAAAAATAGCGGAAGAGCGATCGAGAACACCTCCGCGAATCCGAGTCAACAGTCGATTGTTCAACATCACAGTAAAACTGCCCGCAATCAACTCCATCAATCAATCCAATGCATCAGCGAGGTACTTTCACTTAGTAGATTGACTGGTGCGCGTGTGGTAGTGATAGTGCCGAAGGGAATCTGGGTTATTGTAGGGGAATATGGTATAGATATCACGCAATAAGTAAGAATGATGCCCTCCGCCTCCGCCGCTGCGAAAGAAGATGGTGACGATGATGACGAGAAATTGGACGAAGTTGGGAACTCGCCGTCTTTATCCAACGGATCAATGCCCTCCCTGCTCATATCGGAGGGAGTGGTTTCCCCTGTCTGTGAAGAAGACATGATTATGAATGACAAAAAGACTGAAAATTCTGGATTAGATTCGGAGCAGCAGTTGGACAATTCTCAAACTGCCGCTGGAATGGGAATACCGTCAATGAATTCTTCGTCGGATTGGGAGATTGAGGGGAAGGGTACTTTTGACGATTCTTTTCCGCCGACATCTAGAGCAACTAAGCAAACTGCAACATGGCCGAGATCATCTTCTCAATTGACATTCCAAAACGAGAATATTAACGATGATGGCAGCATTGGTAATGACACGACAGCATCATTGAGATCTTCTCAAAAGACGTGCACAACACCTCCAGCCATATCATATACTTCCCACGAAATCGGGAACTCCTCTATCGTATTACAATAGATCAGGCGTGGACAATAAGTCGTGGCTAGATCCCTTCCCAACACCCGATGTATCATTGCACAGTCGTCAAAGTTGGACGCCCGACAATACTAGTTCCTCCAATCATCGGGGTAGAATTATTGGTGCCAATATTCGAAGAAGCAACTGTACAAAAAATAATTATGCAAGTGGTCAGGCAAATGAAGAATGGCATGACATGATAAAAGGGCTTCCAAAATTACCATGTATTGAGGATATGGAGAATGATAAAAACGCGAGGGAGAAAAAATTGACCATTAATAATTTGATCAATAAATCATGTCCTGCCAGTTTGGAAACTATGGATGATAATATGCTACAATCATTCCGACAGGTGTCTTCGGAAACTAGTTTATTACCAATAAAGAAACGGAATTCATTCCCCAACTCACTCCTGAAGCGACCATCGATGGGACAATTCTGGACAGCGCTTCGAGCCGGACCGGATGGTAATGGAATTGATATCGAGAATGATAAGCAGAGTGGTGATTGGGATGAGTCCATGCCGCGGAGGGATAGCAATGGAAGTATATATCGTCAGAACAGCAACCAATATGAGCTTGTAGATAGAGATAGAAAAAAGAATATCATAGAATCGAGGCAAAGTGCTCCCTTGGATACCACTGTTATCAGGTTTCATGAGTGGGAGGGCATTAAAAGACGCAACGTCAGCAATCAAAGTACAAAATTGCAATTCAAGAGACCAAAGTCCCTTGATATAGTTGGGATTAATGCAGTCGCTAACGCGGCCACACTTACAAATGTAACTGGAGCTGACTTGGCGAAGGAGGTAATATTATTACGGGAGCGTGGTTCAATTACGCCGGGCAGGTTCCGCTCATTTTTGGCGTCTCCGACAGTATCACGTGTTAGGACATCTGCACAACAGCGCGTGATTACTCCTGTTCGGACTGTACTCGTAAAGCAAAAAAATTCAGCGACAACATTGGTCCGAAATACTCGTCAGAAGTTAGCAGAGCGGAAGGAAAGGCGGAGGCTACGTCGACTTGCACGGTTGAGAGAGCCTGTACCATCTTGGTGGATTGTTATTCCTGCGGATCATCCATACAAAGTTGCTTGGGACGTCCTTACTATGTTATGGAGTCTCCTAGGAGCATACAGAACTCACATACGCATTCGTGATCGTGTGTTTGATCAATCTCCACTAATTATGTTGACAGAGATTTGGTTCACCTTGGACATCATGCTCAACTTTGTCACCGAGCACAAAACAAGGAATGGTGAAGTTATCAAGGACGGCAAGACAATTTGGGCTAGATACCTTACGACTTGGTTTCTCATTGATGTTCTGTCGTTGATACCATGGGAACGAATCTACGTCCGGCCTATCGTTGAGAAGATAAAGAGACGCAATTTTTTTCAAAAGACGTTCTTTCGCTCAAGGGCCGTTGTGAGAGTTTCAAGAGTGTTGCGTGGGAGACATATAAAACTGTTTGGTAGGGTGTCAAGGCAAACAGGTACGCCATTACGTCGAATGGTTACCTTGATCATCCAGTATTTGCCGAAGTATTTAGTCTTCCTTCGTAATATGAAAGCTGCTATGATGGTAAGGTCGCTTCGTCTCGTTCATTGGTGGCATAACATTTACAAGAAAATATGGGTCAAGGCAAAAAGTGGAATTTACTTTCGCCGCAAGTCCAAGATTCGAGACACTGGTAATTCTGTAGAAGAGAGTGAAGAGAGTCATGGGGATGATGAATCAGATTCCGACCAAGATGATGAGAGTGAAATTGGACATGATGGAATCGGAGAAAATATGTTTCATATTGATGAACATGTGCCTGCTGTCGGTATTCCGAGACGGTATTCGGCTCCATCTACCCCAGTTCAACGACGACGATGCTACTCGTCTTTTTGAATTCAGTAATAAAATGTAGTGTTATGAAGTTACCGTAGCTAATATTTAGGCTGCATTCCTGGCTGAATTTTGCTCTTTGGGACGAGAGTGCAGAATCACGGACAGGAGCAGAATATTTTTAGTGTGATGAATTCCTTGCCACATTTGCTAGTGAGAAGTTCAAGCAAAAGAGAAAGCTCGATCCTTCGTTGCGCTTCCACAGACACCAACTTGGAATTGAATCGTCTCGGATACTGATATTAAGATCTCCCTCAACCGTCTGCTTTTCTCCTTTGCTAATGTTGGCTAACTATCCGCCTCCCCTGTGTCCTTCCCCTGACCCCACAGCTCAGCATCACTTCGTTTGTGCAGACGCAACCATGACGCAATCCTTTCTTATTTACCCTTGACGCATTCTCTCGGTCTCCTCGACATGCATAGTCCTCTACCAAAAGTGGAAAGCAATCTCTGCACTCTGCATCACCTAAATACCCAATAACAAAGAGATGAGGCGACGTGTTGTTAGAAGTAGCCTTTCTGCTAAAGTTAAAAGCCCATGGTCTTTCAGAAGGATGTTGAGCTAAGATATAATCTGTATTGAAGCAGTGCTTATAAGTATAGCTTCGTAAGAAAGGAGAAGTATCTTCCGCTTCATGTACCTGTCCGTCCGGTTTTGCCTGTCGGCAAACGGGCGCACGTCTCACGTTTGACTCATCCTTCCGCATCATCACCGTCATCTCTAGAGGTCCATCCCGAACCGGGACGGCCGGGACGGGACGGGATTTTTTCGACCGGATAATCCGATCTGTCCCATCAAACCCCGATCCGGGTGATCCGGGATTTGTTTTTTTGCCCGAATTCGCGCCCAAGACGCGAACTTCTCAAAGTAGCGAACTCCATTCGGGTGTTTAGTAAGACTGTTCTCCCCATTATTTCGTCAAAATACCCATAATTATACACAACTAACCAAAACCGGATTATCCGGATTATCCGTCCCGTCGGACCCCGTCCCGCTCCGGAAACCGGATAGGGTGACGGGACGGTTCGGGATGGACCTCTAGTCATCTCGATATTGTACTTAGATCTCGACCGTCGACTTCACTCTTGACTTCAACTAAAACCACCGTCGAATACTTCCATCAATATCTTGTATCATGACAAAGACAACTTTCTTCCTAGCGGCAGCTTGCGTTGCTGGAACGCATGCCTTCGCTCCGGCACATCCTGCTCGAGTTGCTCAATCAGGCTGCTTCCAGACTTACCAGGGCCGATACAACGTAGCGCCGCTCCAACAAAGCGCTGATGAGAACAATAATGAAGAGGTGGCCAAAGAATTCACGGCCGAGGAGAAGGCAGCCATTGGTAATCTCGTAGCAGATGAAGAATTTGCAGGATTGTCAATGGAGCTGGCTGACGTCGTGCGAACAGCTGTGGTTGAAGACCTTAAGAAAAACTCGCGAGACTTTCTAGGCAAGGATCACTATGCCATGGGAGACTTCTCGAAGGAGATCGATCGACGCGTGAAGGATGAAGTCGCGAAGATGAGAGAAAAAGATGAGTATGAGTTAGGTGACCTTTCTGTCGTTCTAGATGGCAAGGTGAAGGAGTTGGTCTGTGAGTTATCAGGAAAAGAGGAGGTGAGTGATGTTATGTGTGTATGGTATTATGAGAAAAGTAATATTATTGTGGTAGTTGAGATCATTCTTGTCCTCACATTTCGTTCTTATCCTTCCTCTCCAAATATTTTGATCGCAGTATGAGGTGAGAAAAATGTGCAATTGATACAATATAAAATGCATTTATGGTTTCCTAATTATTCACATTACATATTGCTAAATGCTTCAACTTCTACCCACAGTTCGGAGACTTGAGCGTTGAGATTGATAAGCGTGTAAAAGATTCTGTTGCTGAGTTCTGTGGAACGGACACGTACACCCCAGGTGATTTGTCGAAGGAGCTTGCAAAGAGGACAAAGTCAGGAATCTTGAAGTACACAGGAAAGGACTCGTATCAGGTACGTATCTTTTTATCTATCTCATTTGTAACTACCTTTGCCATTTTGCTTATTTTACTTATTACCTATATATTTAGTTTGGAGATATCACAGCCAGAGCTATTAAGAACTACACTGGAAAGGATGACTATCAGTTTGGAGATGTGACGAAAAAGTTGATGGGAAATCTTTTCAGTGGAAAGGATGGCAAAAAATAACTTCTTATACGCTGCGAATGAGATAGATGTGTTTACTTCTAGCGTATCAATACTACTAAGAGATGATAGATCGGCTACATATTCATTGCAACTCTCTTCTTGCCTGCATGTTTCTCTTCAGCTTCCTTACTTTTACAATACTCTGTCTTGCTTGCGGCAACATGTTTGTGTGACGGTAAGTGTGTTCGATGTTTACGCTACGCTACCCGACCACATGAAAACCCACAGATGACTTCTTCTTCTTTTCTTCTCTCGCGAACGCCCGCAACTGCAACTGAATGAAACCTGCCCACTGAAACCCTGCTGTCGAGCTATCGCTAGCTCCTGCAGTTGGCCAATTGGAAACAATCAAGACATAATACCACTCTCTTATTTGCCCAATAGGAGTGTAGTAAGTAGCATCTAGATTTTCCTACTATTATCCTACCATGCCGACGGAGTGTCGTGTGCAAATATGCAGTTGGCAAGAATCCGATGGACAGAATGATGAGAAGAACCCAATTACCTCGGAGAGAAAGAGAACACATGATAATAACCTTCGTCATGATGACATTTTGCAGGACAAAAGAGTGAAGCGAAGCAATGAAGAGCTGATGCGACCGTCCAATTTGTCGGATGTAACATCAGATGACTTTGGAGATGTAGATAATAAAGATGACTTGCAAAAACAAATACAGCAATCATCAACCTCAAATTCAGATTCTAAATTGAAGGAGTGCTTTGAATTGATAAATAAAGCTGAGGCTGAAGAACGCATCGATGCCAATAAAGCCGGAAGACTTCGCGATTGTCTCCATTCGGATGATGCAATATTGCTGCTTCTACGTGAGCAAATTCCACACAAGAGGAAGGGTAAAGGGTTCTACAAATGCAGAATATGTGAAGTGCCAGTGAAAGGTCATGTGTGCCCATATTGCCCTGTTTGCTCTACTCCACAAAATAAGATTGAGAAAGGTGTTGACCATGTATGTATTAATTGCATTAAGTGCTACGAGGCAGGGAAGAGGAGGAAAAAGTTAATTCAATTGAAAAAAAGAGAGTGTAATTGTAAGAATGAGGAATGAGGAGGGCTGAGCATAATATTTAATTTGTTTAGCAGTGTAAATTAGCACAATAGTTCAACTTTTCTTCCTACTAATTGATAGCTTTCTCGCTGGAATCTTCTCCGTCTCCTTCAAATGCGTTCTTTCGTATCTTGACCAAGTTCTGTTCGCCCAACTCACTCACGTACGTTGCCCCAATCACATCTCCTGGTCTCAAGGAATTGAAAACGTCTGACCCTTGTACAATGTAACCGAAAGGAGCGTATTGCCCATCCAACAGACTTGTTCTCTTAGGTGAAATGTCACGTTTTGAAACAGCGAAGAATTCTGATGAACCCCCGTCTACGGCTCTATCAGGATGATTGAGTGCGACAATATTTGGAATATCAAATGAGAGTACTGGCTTGAGGTTGCTGTACGATGTTGAAGTTGAATTGGAAGATGAAGAGGAAGTTGCAGATGAAAATGATCGTTGGATTGATGATGAAGAGAGCACCTCACTATATTTGGTGGTTCCTGAAGCAGCAGCGTCGCCTATCGGTGCATAAAGAGATGAATATGTTAGTGCGACCTTGTTCTGACTTGATCCATCAAATGCAACAACTTCCAATGGAATTCTTCTAGGCTTAGCAGTGAGGGGATCATAGAAACCCTCTTGGAAGGAGCCCAGAACCGGTAGAACGACATCCATTGTCGTTCTACTTTCATCATAAGGGTCCACGTTAAAAGGGTTGTCATCCGGTAGTTTCGAGCGTAGCATTCCTACGGCTTCTTGTCTCTCTAATGCAGATCCAACGTCACTCTTCAAGACGTCTAAATTATCCTTCATTTCTGCCAAGTCATTCACGATTATATTGTCGCTAAATGACGGAATGAGCCCCAGTCGTTTCCTCATTGCCTTGACAGTTAATCCAGTGTAAAAATTCCTCACACTCAAATCTACAAAATTGCCACTTGTTATAGGCGCTGCGTATCCGTCTGCAACGATTGTAACATTTCCAAGTACATTCTTTTCTCCTCCTCCAAACTTAATACCAAAAGTCGATTCTGTTTGTGAAGGCCTCTCGAAAGAAAATGTAACGGCTGCACCGCCCAAGAAGCCTTGGAAGGTATCCGAATCTTCCACGAGTCGGAACCGCATATGGAAAACTAGGAACCAGAAGCTCTCCCAACTCACTCAACGCAAGAAGTGCTTGGCGTTTTCCTTCAATAAAAGCATCCACGTCGATGTCAACATCAATGTCTTCGATAGTTTACTACATTGCCAGGTTAGCATTTGAATTTGAACGCCGACTGCGTCCGTTCTTTTGCCTTGACAGGCTACTGTTGACTGTTTACTCTACCAATGTTGGAACCAAGATCCTGCCCTCCAGATGAAATCTTGATCAGATCTTCAATTTTTGATCGCAAAGCTTCGATGTTTCTTTCACCAATGGATGATTTCGAAATGAATATATCAGTTGAGTCATCTTGATTGAAAACAGGCTCTAGAAGTGAACGCTTTGAATCCAACAGTGATAATATTGCAAGAGTATCAAAAAGAGTGTCCTTCCAACCATCAGCATCGGATGCTGGAAAGACTTCCAACTCTTCAATCAACTCTTGCAATCGCCGAAAGACACCATTTTTGACTGGCAGCATCTCTAAAAGGCATTTCTCTGCCGTTCTCCATTTATTCGCTCCCACAAACGGTGTCCACTTTTTGTTAAATGATGATGATGCCTTTCTTCGTTTCTCCGCGAGCTTTGCCTGCTGAATCTTTTGTTGCGCTCCTGGCCTGTGCTACAGGAACATTGTTATTGTTTTGCAGAGAGAAGTAGGCTGAGCTATCAGATTCAGCTAACGTATTAGCAGGGAAGAGTGTTGCCGATGCCGACGCGATTAATTGTTGGATGAAAAATTTCCGCCGAGTGTTCATTGGTGGTAGGTCATCTACATCCATAGTAGAAACGGTAGGTTGCTCAATTTCGTCAGAGGCAAATAATAGTACATGTTGTTGTCGTGTAGACAAAGATGTTGATGGATTTGTAAATGCAAATGCTGACGATAGATGGCTGCAGCAGATAAGAAGCAGTGCTGCGGCAAGGCAGCTCCTCGGGAGAGTAAAAGCTTCTCTTGTCTGAAAAGCCATTGCCGTGAAACCAAGGAGTTGTCTTCGTCCCGTCATTATAATTATAATGCTGCGATCGTGGTGAGCGGCCAGCCTAACCAATACAATACCAGCCCAACCTCCTTGACCTCCTCAATGGATGATGATATCGATGGCGTGCCCAGGAGCAGGAGTGATTTTATCTTTTATCAACTCTTGCTTTTATCGTCAGCAAGATTTTTTGGCGCGTCGCGGCATCGGCAGCAAGTTCGCACGCCAAAGCGCATGCAAGATAAGTAGAAGTAGCGAGCATACCAAGCCATCAGAGAACTGCACAAACATCAGCTTGCCTCTTGGCTGATATTACCTTGCAACACTGCTGCTAATACTTGTGCACAATGAGCGGTTGCTTCGATCCGTCAATGGGCATTTTTTTCCTATTGCTGACGCCGCCAGCAGATGCTCTTGCAAACAAGCCTTTTCTTCGCAAATTAAGAGGAGTAATACCAACAAACTACCCGTTTTCTCTGCCGTGGTATGAAGATGGTCTCAATTTTTCCTGCACTGGATGCGGCAAATGCTGCAAGGTAGATGGTGATGTTTGGTTGGCCCCAGAGGAGGTGCCACCAATTGCTCAGCATTTAGGTTTGGATCTATCTGAATTCCGAAGCAACAATGTCAAAGCTGAGATAACTCCATCAGATGGTAATGAAGAGGAATCTTGGATGTGCTTAAAACGTGATGAAGGCGCATGCATCTTTCTTGGGGAGGATAATAGGTGCAGCATCTATGAACATAGGCCAATACAGTGTCGCACATATCCTTTTTGGCCATCGTTATTATCAGACGAAGAAGCTTGGCTGGATGAAGCGGTTCTTCCAGATGAAATTCCAATTTCTGAAGGATCGTCAGATAGACATTGGTCTCCTGAGCTTGGCGGATGTGAAGGAATCGCAATTACAGCAACAAACGAGGTGAAAGAGGGGGAGGAACATCCAAGTACAATTGTTCTAAGAGAAGAGATCAAAGCAAAAATGACATTAGCCAAGAGACACTGGAAGAGGTTCCCAGTGGATGAAATTAAGCAGAGCTCATGGTATCTGTGAGTCCGAGTAATGACCACAGCAGCTCAGTGAGATAGAAGCTGGCAACCCTGCACTACTACTCACCTACTCCTACTAATTACCTACTTCCCTCTCTAGAGAGAGAGAGAGAGAGAGCACAAGCACCAGCATACTGCATACTTCTGTGACAACCTGAGTATGCTGTAATCGGGAGTCCTTCATTAGCATTCCTACGAAAGGAGTCGATCCCGTTTCTATCTGGTCGCACTTTCTCCCCAATACATCTACCAACAAACCAGGCAAGTGATGGGTCGTGGTAAGAAGGCGATTTGTCTCGGGGCTGGCTCATTTGCGCTTGTCACATTATTGAGCTCTCTGCACGATTGGTTGTTTCGACTGATCTCGAAGTTGGCAAGATTGCTCACAAAAGCAAAAGAACTTGTGTACTAACAACTCCCCGTTCAATACTGAATATTAACAAGATGAATCGTGTGGACGTAGGCAAAGACTCCATCAGTGACACTATGGAACAACAAGGCACTCCAGCGCAGTTGATTTTCTTCCGCCGCTTACACTTGATGATATCCAATGAGACTCGCTCTGGTGTCGTCGTCTGGCTTCCGGATGGATTGGGGTTTGCGATTCTCTCCAAGCAAGAATTTACTGATAAGATTCTTGGCCGCTACTTTGGTCGATCCAAGTTTGCTTCTTTACAGAGAAGGTTGAAACGATGGGGATTCGTACGGCAGGGAAAGTCATATTACCACAGTGAATTTAATCGAGACATGGTGTTCGAAAATGATTACGACAAAAACGACGACTTTGGCATGGAAGGCCATCATCCAAGACCTATTGTCGATGCTAACATTCCTTTCCGATCAAAGGGGCCTCTCAAGAAAAGGTTCAAACATGGACTGCCGCCTCCGGAAAAATCACCAAGTGACGTTCTCATCATGCCAGAACTTTTGCGAGTGATCAACAAAAAGAAGAGGAATGAAAGGAATGAGCTTCCTCTCCCATCTGAAAGTGCAAACGTGTTGAAAGATACCGAAGAGTTCATGGTCTCTCGCGCATTGGCATCTCTAGAGCTGCAAGTTCGAATGAAATCACCTCTGGAGCGGCAAGTTCGTATCACACGGGATTGTTTGGAGAGGATACGACGCGACAACAATGAAGGTTTTGTGCATATATGATATGAGGAATGCTGTCAATCTTCAGTCCAAATTATTCCAGACCTTGTGAAGCCGAAGTTATTTTCCTTTAGTAAAGCCGCTTAACAGAAATTAAGATGCAGTCGCCTATTATTTCATTAATTTAGTTAGCGTCCATTGCAGTACTTAGTCATCAAAAGGCTAGTCTTTCAAAGCTGTACGGAGTTACCACGGTGTCGCTGGAATTGGACTCGGCCGTAATGTTTGAGTTAGCCACAGTAGCTGCTGTTGCATCAAGAGTCGATGCAACAGATGTGGAGTGATCTGCCAACTCTTTTAACTCATTTGCAAACTCTGATTGCGACATCACAATACGGATTGTACGTTGCATCTTGTCGAGAACAAGACCGCCTTCACTTGTAATTTTCACTACAGTACCCATGTGAGCATCCGTGACGGCGGCTATCCAGTCGATTGCGCCCATAGTTAGACTGATCCTGTCGTAGCCGCAGTCTTCTTGTACATGCATGTTCCCTGACTTGAGTAACTTGGACAAGGTGACCAATACAGTTTCAACCTCAACACTACTCCGAAAGCTGTCCTGCAACGCCTTCGTCAGAAAGGAGTGATTGCACTTCGAGTTCGTTACAATCTTGGAAGTATAGTCGAGAATGATCTGAGATAAGAGGCGCGTCGGTGCCTTTCCGTTGCTTGCATTGCTTTTCTCGTAGTGAGATACCGCATCATCAGCAGTGACAGTTCGTAGCACAAATCGAAGGATAGAAACCAGCAATGCCTCAGGAAGATCACGGACGTTGTTCAATACGGCATCAACGAGATCAAGCTTGTCAATATTTCCATCTTCGGCGCATTTTAATATATGTAAGAGCACATGTTCCCGATGAGCATCGATACCGTAATCTTCTCTGGCTGAGACCAACTGCGTTTCTAACACTGAAACCAGAACTGAAAGTACTTCTTCACGCAGCGCTTTCTTTGATGAAAGAAGTAGCCGTGCAGATTCTCTGAATGCAACGTCTACAAATGCTTTTGGCAGCTGTGACGATTCTGCAGATGAATGAACTTTAATGCCGTTCTTCATAGGTTTGCAGTCTTCACCTTTTCGCACATCTGCTATCATTGCACAGCCTTGATGGTATGAAGCATCCCATTTTTTACTATTTTCTCCATTCTCCTTGGCTTGCCTCCCTTTTTTCCGCTTACCATTTGCTGCATGTGCTTCTTCTTCCTGATCTCCGTCAATTAATGAGTTCGCAGCTGTCACCAGCAAAGTACAGGCTTCCTCGACAACCCTATCAAGGGACTTTGAATTAGCATCATTGCTAAAAGTATTACTAGAAACCACGACACCAAAACTCGTATTTAACTCGTGGCTCGGTAATGTTTCAGTGAAATCTTTTGCTGACGTTGAAGATTGGGCAACAAGTCTCAAAGTAGAAGCAAGCGACGTGCCTTTAGTTGCAGGTATTGACTGTGTGTCTACATTTGCGTGTAACAGTTCAACAGATCCTGGTTCCTCGGATGATGTTAAAAGTGCAATCGATCCATTCATTTCATTCGTGAACATTGATAGGCACTTCTTACCCAATAGCATCCTGTTCAAGCCCACAGATAATATTTCAGCTCTTCGCTGGAAATCCACAAGTTTCAACGTCATCTCGCTGCTTTTTCCCGTCAATATAGCAGAAATATTATTGAACACATTCCCAAATGAAAATACTGATTCGTCGCTACTGCAGTTGAGCGGAAACGTTGATTTGGTTGGGATATCATCCGATTGAGACACGTTGGCTGAGGTGAACATCCATCCGTCTCCATCCGATCGATGAACAATGGCAATCGAACAGCCGCTAGTGTCAAGAATAGCAGACACGTCCCCCTTGGTTTTTGGTAACTGCAAAAGATCGATGAGAGTTGACTTTTTGACCTTGGAGATACTCCAATCACCATCTTTCGTACTTATACTAGCGTGTTGTTGGTGATGAGCTACCCTCCCACTTTCTTCGGAGTACAGCACTGCATGGAGTCTCAAAACGACTCCTTTGCTTTCAATAGCACAAGATGCCCGTGAGTCTAGAACTTTCCATTCGCCGTTTCCAGTCCTTGACTTGCCTGATCTACGCGAACTGTTGGCCTTATTTTGCGTAAACGAAGAGCCATCTACAATTGTGAGAATGAAGGGTCCATCAGAGCTAGTTGCATTGACACTACGAATGGCAATCCAGATCGATCCATCTTCGCAACAGCCAGCAGCTCCAACTAGTGTCTGCGGCTTCTTCCCGTTTGCTGTTGATGAGGTTGTACTGAATGGCGTCAGTGATAGTGCAACTTTTCCTTTTGGCAACTGGAGACACTGAGAAATGATTGCATTACTTGACGAACGAGTTGCATCAACATCGTGCTGATCAGCCTTGCGCTTTTTCTTGTTGTGATTTGCTCCTGCATCATCTAGCTTTCTCCCATTGACTCTGCTGGTGTCAACCTTATCATCAGGCCCTGATATGACGGACGAAGGTGCAGCGGTCCATACCGCCACCTCAGTCCCATTGTTTCTAATAGCATAAATCAAATTTGATCCCGGGTCGAATTTTGCTCCCAATCGCGGCATGCCTGCAAATGCATCTTCGGGTGCACCTCTGCTGAGAGAGAACTGAGAACCCGCACCAGGACGAGCTACGTACGTCCTGGATTTGCTTTCAACCAAATTGCCATCTTTTGTCCTTGCCAAGCACAGCAACTCTGTGTTGGGAAGTAAGGCATATGACTGGTTCTACGTCCATCGAAGCTGCATCTGCATAGCCACTACCGTCCCTGTTTTCTGCGCTTCTTCTTGGAACCGGCTGATGATGAGTTGTTTCTATCTAGCAAAGATGAATCATTGTTCCCTAAATGCACAAATACCCCTCCAATGTCAATTACATCATGTATCAGCTGCTGTCCTTCGAAGCCATTGAGGCCCTTTTTCTTTGCTCTCCTCTTCCCAGATCCTTCATCTTTGATGGCACCTTCAAAGGATGTCTTCGTTAGCTTCCATGACGTGAGCATGGTAACCACAAGCAAGTGTATCTTAAGAAAAGTATCTTCCCGTCTTGATTCTATTGATCCTAAATAGAAGAGCAACTATCAGCAAGCAAACTAGGCAGCACTGATGGATTGTTGTCTTCGCTGGCATAGAGTTGAGAGTTGAGAGCTATCGAAGTGATGGTGTGCTCATGATTTTTTTGTTGAGTTGATGGCAGGAAAGAGGCTGTACAGACGCGATAATAAAAGGGGGGCCCACTTTTCCATTCAAGTGTCACTACGACATTAAAAACCTTCTCTAGATCTTTTTGTCCTTTGCTTCGAACAACTTCAAGAACGTGATGTTTGAGGAAGTGATGACGAACGAAGACAGCTGCCGTGACATGAGCAACAGACGAGAAGGTGCTTTGTGATGCTCGAAGCTCGAAGCGGACGCGATGCTCGCGCGCTTCGACCCTGCTTCGACGTTTGACCATTTGAATTTCCACCAGCAAGAGGGAAAGCGTGCTTGTATTTTTGTGTATCCTCTGCAGTGTGCAGTGGCGATATTAAAGAGGATGAGAGCAGAGATGATGAGGGTCCTCTTTTCCTTCTCAATAGTTCATTGCATCGGCATCGCTGCTGTCGGCTGCACTGCAGATCGTTATATTTCTGCTGCATTTGTACAACAAACAACATATCATACACATCCACACTCATTAATACGGAAAAAGTCGATTTCGCCACCTAGATCGACACTGCCTAAAGCTGAAATCAATGATATTATACCATCATCATCCACTTCCGAAGAATATCCCGAGCTGTACAGTGTAGATGTGCGTTATGATCGCCGATCTCCATTGAGGTACGATCCTGCTTCGGGGAGATATCTTGATAACTCAATGATCCAAAAAGCTTCTGAAGACACAAATACGAATCATGGGCGTACGATGATCCAAAAGTTTACGCATTCTCTTCACAGAAACTTTGTTCCTGAAGGGGTCACTCCATCGTATTACAAATTCATGCGATGGAGAATATTGCAGCGGTTTATTAATGCAAATGTTCATGTGATTGGAACTCAGAGTTTGTTGATGGGATTAAGAGGGATCCAACGTAGTGGTGCTGTCTCGGCGGTGTCTGGAGCTGCTGCAAAGGGGGGAGCAGCACTTGGAGCCGTCGCTGCTACGAATTGGGTTCTCAAGGATACACTCGGTAAATTTGTGCGCATGGTTTGGGCCAGTAAGATGGGGCGGAAATTTGATCCTGATGCAAAGCGATGGAGATATCGTGCTTCATTCATTTATGCGCTGGGAAATGGCCTAGAAGTGAGCACGTATCTGCATCCCCAATATTTTTTGCCACTAGCAATGTTGGCCAATAGCTGCAAACAGATGAGCATGCTTACAAGCTCGGCCACTAGGAACGCTCTTTACAACAGTTTCAAGGGGGATGGGTACTCGGCGAACGGTGCAGGTGACAACAATGTCACTACTACAAGACGCAGCGGAAGTGTTGAGAATATTGGAGATATTACGGCAAAGGGTGAAGCCCAGATTGCTGTAGTGGATTTACTTGGTATTGCCAGTGGCATTTGCTTATCCAGTGAGTACTTAGTTGGCTAGACGCTTTCTCGACGTTTTATTGAGCGTTCTTACTCATCAGACTTTTGATCTGTTATTGTTCTTCCACATCTTCCGACGCAGGAGTTATCGGGGTTTCTGTTAATAACGTGTTTTCTGTATGGGTCATACTTCAGGTCCTGGAAATCTTTTGTATGTACCATGAGATGCAATCGATAGTGTATTCGACCCTCAATTTTGAAAGAATGTATACAGTACTTCGAGAAATGAAGTTTATTGACGATAAAGTAGCCACAGATAGCACAAAAATTGTCAAAGCACCCAAGACGAAGAAAGAGCAAGTTGTAAATGTCCCAACTCCGGAAGAGATTGCTGAGCAAGAAAAAATATTTATGCCTCCAGAACATCTAGCACGTCGGGCAATAGCGTTTGGGTCTCCTGGAAGAACAGCTCTAGAGCCTGATGAGTTAAATATGCTTGTTAATGATGCATTTCGTGGAGAAAAGTATTTCATAGTTGTAGGCAAAGATGAAAAAAATGAAAGAGGGCTAAGTGCTAGAGTGAGACAATGGAGGCGAATGAGACAATCTGGTATGAATATCGAAAAAGGTGTAAGCCTTGACTATTACCTTGATCCACAAGAACAGTGCTACATAGTACTTCATGAATCTGCCAACAACCTTGATATTCTGAAGAGTGCTCTTGCGCTTGTGATCTTTAGAAGGAAGTTGGTTGCCCTTGATGCAACAATGAGACGGAAAAAGACTTCACTTGATGATCCTCCTCCGCCATTTCGAACACGAGATTGTGAGGAAATTCTTCGTGAAACTAGAATCGAGGCAAGCAAAGTGTTTCCGCACCTTTTGCGTGAGCTCACAAAGAAGGGGTGGCGTCCTCCGTTGAGATCTCTTCTAGGGAGGGTGTCTGCACGAGCCGACTGGAAGATCCAGCAGTAAGAGAGAAAAGTTGATCCTGCAACGGCTATGGAATCAGAAGCCTCAACTCAGTAACAAGTTGTAACGCAATGATAAGAAGTGACTACTCTTAGGTCGTTCATCTTGTGTCTATTATTTGACTTAAGGATGTTGAACTCCTATGGACTAAATTTATTCATTCTAAGACATATGTAGCTAGTTCTTACTATACACTGAGACATCTTTGTTCACACAGCTGCATTGAGAGCGATGCCTTGGTTCTGTCTCTCCTTTCGGCTTGCGTCCAATCTCTTTACGTGTTTCTGTACTGCCTTTTGCAACAGCTTAATCACTTTCAAATCGGCATTAGAAAAGATAGCATACTCAAGGGGGGACATTTCGTCAGCATCCTCAATTGCAGCAGAGGAATAGTTTGCACACAGCAGTGTGTGTACCATTTCATAGGATGGTGGTTCGCGTTTTCGTTCTTCACCTTCGAACAGCTGACAGTCTACATCGCACGCAAAATGAAGGGGAGTTCGGCCGTCTGCATCTTGGACTCTGCATGTCTCAGGAGCTGCCATGGCAAGGTACTTGATTACATCTGCGTTTGCTCCAACTCCTGCGGCGACATGAAGAGCAGTTCTATTGAGGCAATCTCGACGACTTGGAGTATCAGGGCAGATCTTCGTAATGCCTGATATGATGCTTAGCGGAGGATTGTGTCTCAGAGCTGCATGCAGAAAAGTCATACCGTTAAATTCACTTGACGTAGCCAATATATCAGAGAGAGCTCTGAACGCTTGGGGCTTTCTTATACCGACTTCACGGAACAGTTCCCAATCTTTCGCCTCGATAGAACATAAAAGTATGTTCAAATACGACATAGCTGCTGTGTTGAGTTCGGTAGAGTGCTCCTCTGATCGCATGCTGATGTTGAGATGAAGTTGCTTTTTGCAGCTTTGGTGGATCATTCACAACTAAGTATGAAAGGAAGAATTATGAGGAAGAATGAAGAGCGAGCCGAGCTCCAATCTCCAATGCAGTTCTTAATCGTGAGGTTGATGGTGATTGAGATGGCGGGGATACAGCTCGGAATGTCCATTTCTAAAACCTCATAGGGGGCTGCTTTCTTCGATTTGGTGGGGGTAGCGGGTCAAAGCAAGTAAACGTATCTAAGTTCTAGAAGAGTGCATGCCCGTCTCATCCCTATAATGGGGTCACTGATCTGCTAATCGTAGTTTGCACATTCTCATTCAGGTATATTTTTCATCCGCCTCCTGTAGCCTAAGTAATTTTATTTGTGTGGTAAATGATACCGGAACGAACCGTGACCTATGCATTATTTTTTATAGGGAGTATTTAGCCGCGAGACAGGGTTAGTACATAGAGTTAGTCCCGCCCAGGGCACATACTTAAAAAAATAACGGGATACTATCTGCCCATCAATTTGTTACGTAGGTTATCCCCAATAAAAATACTAGTAAAACTCTAGATAAATTTTACAAGAAGCAAGGTTTCGGGCTGCTCCTCCCCGCCTTGTTCACCACAGGCAGTCCCGCCCGTCCACTCTAAAAGTCCTTAAGGTTGATCCAACTTACACTTGTTAAGTTCACTCTATGTTTTATGTACATAACTCTATATCTAATGAGGTCACTTGCTTAGTAGTGGTGAACTTTCTTTCGATAGTGTTGCTTGAATTTTCATCTTCGAATTTCCTCCGTGTTTAGTGACTTTTGGCGGAAATGAGTCTGCTCTACTTGTGCTACCGTGATATGTTTGGAACCTGCGTGACCCAAGACCACCTCCTTTACTGCTGCTGCTGCCACTCGACGCAGGAGGAATAAGTGTTGTGTCTAAATTCCCTGGCCTTGCACTACTCCCAAAAATATTGCTCATGATTGAATTTGTTATGAGGACGTCGCTTTGTCCATTAGCAGCAGGTTCCTTTTTCTTTCGATGCATGATGAGAAGTATAAGCAGAACTGGTAACATTTCGAAAAATATATAGCTGATTGCATGCATTCTGAAAACTGCCAAAGAAACCAACTGTCCAGAGTGACCGTCCTCGTGAACATCATTCCGGAAAACACTTGTTCTTTGCGCAACAATACCAAATGAGATCAAGCGATCCAAAAAAATGCATCCCAGTAATGTACACATACCCATTAATCGAAGTGCAAGAGAGTTGACGCCTTTCCTCTGTAACATTCCTGGTCGTAGAGCTTTTGTTAGCATTGCTCCGGTAAAGATGAGTACAAGAGACAGAAGCGAATAAATGCTAATCAAAACGAGCCACAAGCACGTCTCCACCTCGACCAGTGATAGTGTCGGAGTTGCCAAAGCAACTAAGAAAATTGCCAGGAACGAGGTCAGTAGTATTGTGTTCCAAATTGCAAAAGTGATCTTCGACGCAACGGTCTTCCTTGCACAACCAGCGCAAAAGTCAAAAAGTCTTTGTAGCTGAACTCTATATGCAACGCTTTGTTGTTTGTTGAAGTCGTCATTTTGCGCTGGTTGAGGAGAATTATTCCCATGTCCAACAGCTTCTGCATTATCATCGGCACCCATACTAACATCACTTGATTGTGGAGAGAGCGGTAAGGCGGCATAAGCAACTTGGGCGCAAAAAACAATGAGCAAACCTAATGCTGACGCAAATGCCATGTCTGGTAAGGTTTGGCTGGCACGTAATATTACCCACCGTAGTGGTTTCATCTCGAAAACGATTGTAGAAGAATCGTTCGCGGTGATGGCGCTTGAGACAGAATATGTTTCTATCGGAAAACATATCAGTCTGCAAAGAAGTGCTATCAGTATGAGCTTATAAAACTAAGAGGAGTTGTCCAGTGTAAGATGCGTTAATTCCTTTCATGAAATCACCCAAAATCAAAGAAGCTTCCTGGAACTCACCAACCGTCTTGTGCTATCCCCTGTACTTCCTCTCCCTGGATTCGTTGTTCTATCATATCCGTCATCTTGGGAGGAAGTACGTCGCGATGATCCAGTTTTGTTTTCTTTCTGAGTGGCAGAAGAAAGTGATCTGTCATAATATTCTCTTCTCGTAGTATTGTAGAGCGGTTCGTAGCCGATACCCACTGCACGTTGAGTTTGTATTGTTGTTCGCTGACTTTCTTCCTTTGTCCAAATGAAATCTCCAATCCACAATTCATAAGCAGCTGCGGCAGAACGAAACGATCTTTGTTAGTATGCACAATCGGTCGATGCAGCAGTTCCAAGAATAAATCGAACTCACCAATTAAAGTTACAATTATCAAACCAATCTCAACAATGATGAATGCGGCTGAGTGAAAAAGAGAGGAATCACTCATAGTGTGGAGTTGAAAAATAAATGTAGATCAATAATTCACCACCTCAACCAACTTGCTGCGAGAAGTAAATGTCAAAAAAGTGTAGCAGGAGGCACACAAAATAGAAGATGTACTGATAAAATGTATCACAAAAAGAAGATTGGGACAGTTCTAAGGTTGATAAGTAGTGTGTAGTGTTGATCCGGCCTCTCAAGCTCCTGCAGCCTCCGAGCGATTCATTTCTACTCTCTCAATGCAGACGGCACTTGATATGATGTGTGTACTTTGAACTACTTAACTGGAAACAAAAAGCAATGCATGTGACATCTCGTGACGTACGAATACCGTTGTGACTCAGCTGTGGAGTCATATGAGTTCATTGTAGCATAAGTATTTAACATCGTAACTCCAATAAATACCAAACTTCTTGAACGAAGAAATGCCCCTTCTATGCTATCGTAGCCAAATAGGGCCACAAGAAGCGGCTCATGCACATATTGGCAACGTTTGATACGAAGTGAGGGCCAGCTCAATTTGGCACTCACAAGGTCATGACAATAATTGCTTCGGTTCCAGTCGAGCAATTCGTCTGGGCATTGCTCATGAGTATACTTTTATGCTGTCGTAGCAGAGTATATTGGCCTTCTTTCCGTGTGATAAGAAGTAAAGTTTAAATGTGGTGATGCCTACCAGCAAGATTTGGCACTCATTAGCAATTAGGACCAACACTGGAACTCTCACATAAGCCCATGAGCTTGACTTCAGCAGCTCGACAAGTCTGAGCAGTACAAAAAAAGCTTGTCGAGTCTCAACACCAAAGAAGAGAAACAACTAGAAACGGATCATTCCCATACTGACGGCGATAGATACGATTTCATAGAATGTGGTGCTGCTGGCCGCCCCTAACTGGACCTCTCACATCGGCTACGAGACAGTATATTGGCCTTTAGCGCCTCCAACCATCTGAGCAGAACAAATGAGCTTGTCTAGTATCACCGCCGACTACAATGGGCCACTATAAGCAGCTCATACCCATACTGACGGCGATAGATACGATTTGGTAGAATGTAGTGCTGCTGACAAGCCCACACTGGACCTCTCACATCAGCCACGAGGTTGTAGCATCGCTTCTATGGACGCTAGTCGTCTGAGCGGTACAAATGAGCTTGTCTAGTACATATCACCGCCGACTACAATGGGCCACTAGAAGCGGCTCATGCCCATACTGACGGCGACAGTTACGATTTGGTAGAATGTGGTGCTGCTGGCCAGCCCACACTGGACCTCTCACATCGGCTACGAAGTTGTAGCATCGCTTCCACGGATGCTAGTCGTCTGAGCGATACAAATGAGCTTGTCTAGTATCACCGCCGACTACAATGGGCCACTAGAAGCGGCTCATGCCCATACTGAAGGCGATTGATACGATTTCGTGGAATGTAGTGCTGCTGGCCAGCCCACACTGGACCTCTCACATCAGCCACGAGGTTGTAGGCATCGCTTCCACGGACGCTAGTCGTCTGAGGGGTACAAATGAGTTTGTCTAGTATCACCGCCGACTACAATGGGCCACTAGAAGCGGCTCATGCCCATACTGACGGCGATAGATACGATTTGGTAGAATGTAGTGCTGCTGGCCAGCCCACACTGGACCTCTCACATCAGCCACGAGGTTGTAGCATCGCTTCTACGGACGCTAGTCGTCTGAGCGGTACAAATGAGCTTGTCTAGTATCACCGCCGACTACAATGGGCCACTAGAAGCGGCTCATGCCCATACTGACGGCGATAGATACGATTTGGTAGAATGGCTGGAGTGCTGCTGGCCAGCCCACACTGGACCTCTCACATCAGCCACGAGGTTGTAGCATCGCTTCTACGGACGCTAGTCGGCTGAGGGGTACAAATGAGCTTGTCTAGTATCACCGCCGACTACAATGGGCCACTAGAAGCGGCTCATGCCCATACTGACGGCGATAGATACGATTTGGTAGAATGTAGTGCTCCTGGCCAGCCCACACTGGACCTCTCACATTAGCCACGAGGTTGTAGCATCGCTTCTACGGATGCTAGTCGTCTGAGCGGTACAAATGAGCTTGTCTAGTACATATCACCGCCGACTACAATGGGCCACTAGAAGCGGCTCATGCCCATACTGACGGCGACAGTTACGATTTGGTAGAATGTGGTGCTGCTGGCCAGCCCACACTGGACCTCTCACATCGGCTACGAAGTTGTAGCATCGCTTCCACGGATGCTAGTCGTCTGAGCGATACAAATGAGCTTTTCTAGTATCACCGCCGACTACAATGGGCCACTAGAAGCGGCTCATGCCCATACTCACGGCGATAGATACGATTTCGTGGAATGTAGTGCTGCTGACAAGCCCACACTGGACCTCTCACATCAGTTACGAGGTTGTAGCATCGCTTCCACGGATGTTAGTCGTCTGAGCGGTACAAATGAGCTTGTCTAGTATCACCGCCGACTACATTGGGCCACTAGAAGCGGCTCATGCCCATACTGACGGCGATAGATACGATTTGGTAGAATGTAGTGCTGCTGGCCAGCCCACACTGGACCTCTCACATCAGCTACGAAGTTGTAGCATCGCTTCCACGGATGCTAGTCGTCTGAGTGATACGAATGAGCTTGTCTAGTATCACCGCCGACTACAATGGGCCACTAGAAGCGGCTCATGCCCATACTCACGGCGATAGATACGATTTGGTAGAATGTGGTGCTGCTGGCCAGCCCACACTGGACCTCTCACATCAGCCACGAGGTTGTAGCATCGCTTCTACGGACGCTAGTCGTCTGAGCGGTACAAATGAGCTTGTCTAGTATCACCGCCGACTACAATGGGCCACTAGAAGCGGCTATTGCCCATACTGACGGCAATAGATTCGATTTGGTAGAATGTAGTGCTCCTGGCCAGCCCACACTGGACCTCTCACATCATCTACGAAGTTGTAGCATTGCTTCTACGGACGCTAGTCGTCTGAGCGGTACAAATGGGCTTGTCTAGTATCACCGCCGACTACAATGGGCCACTAGAAGCGGCTCATGCCCATACTGACGGCGATAGATACGATTTGGTAGAATGTAGTGCTCCTGGCCAGCCCACTCTAGGACCTCTCACATCAGCCACGAGGTTGTAGCATCGCTTCCACGGATGCTAGTCGTCTGAGCGGTACAAATGAGCTTGTCTAGTATCACCGCCGACTACAATGGGCCACTAGAAGCGGCTCATGCCCATACTCACGGCGATAGATACGATTTGGTAGAATGTAGTGCTGCCTGGCCAGCCCACACTGGACCTCTCACATCAGCCACGAGGTTGTAGCATCGCTTCTACGGACGCTAGTCGGCTGAGGGGTACAAATGAGCTTTTCTAGTATCACCGCCGACTACAATGGGCCAATAGAAGCGGCTCATGCCCATACTCACGGCGATAGATACGATTTGGTAGAATGTAGTGCTCCTGGCCAGCCCACACTGGACCTCTCACATTAGCCACGAGGTTGTAGCATCGCTTCTACGGATGCTAGTCGTCTGAGCGGTACAAATGAGCTTGTCTAGTACATATCACCGCCGACTACAATGGGCCACTAGAAGCGGCTCATGCCCATACTGACGGCGACAGTTACGATTTGGTAGAATGTGGTGCTGCTGGCCAGCCCACACTGGACCTCTCACATCGGCTACGAAGTTGTAGCATCGCTTCCACGGATGCTAGTCGTCTGAGCGATACAAATGAGCTTGTCTAGTATCACCGCCGACTACAATGGGCCACTAGAAGCGGCTCATGCCCATACTCACGGCGAAAATTACGATTTGGTAGAATGTAGTGCTGCTGACAAGCCCACACTGGACCTCTCACATCAGTTACGAGGTTGTAGCATCGCTTCCACGGATGTTAGTCGTCTGAGCGGTACAAATGAGCTTGTCTAGTATCACCGCCGACTACAATGGGCCACTAGAAGCGGCTCATGCCCATACTGACGGCGATAGATACGATTTGGTAGAATGTAGTGCTGCTGGCCAGCCCACACTGGACCTCTCACATCAGCTACGAAGTTGAAGCATCGCTTCCACGGATGCTAGTCGTCTGAGTGATACAAATGAGCTTGACTAGTATCACCGCCGACTACAATGGGCCACTAGAAGCGGCTCATGCCCATACTGACGGCGATAGATACGATTTGGTAGAATGTAGGTGCTGCTGGCCAGCCCACACTGGACCTCTCACATCAGCCACGAGGTTGTAGCATCGCTTCTACGGACGCTAGTCGTCTGAGCGGTACAAATGAGCTTGTCTAGTATCACCGCCGACTACAATGGGCCACTAGAAGCGGCTCATGCCCATACTCACGGCAATAGATACGATTTGGTAGAATGTAGTGCTCCTGGCCAGCCCACACTGGACCTCTCACATCAGCTACGAAGTTGTAGCATTGCTTCTATGGACGCTAGTCGTCTGAGCGGTACAAATGGGCTTGTCTAGTACATATCACCGCCGACTACAATGGGCCACTAGAAGCGGCTCATGCCCATACTGACGGCGATAGATACGATTTGGTAGAATGTAGTGCTCCTGGCCAGCCCACTCTAGACCTCTCAAATACAACATCGACGATAAACTCTGAGCGATACAAATGAGCTTGTCTAGTATCACCGCCGACTACAATGAGCCAATAGAAGCGGCTCATGCCCATACTCACTGCGATAGATACGATTTAATAGAATGGAGTGCTGCTGACAAGCCCACACTGGACCTCTCACATCGGCTACGAGGTTGTAGCATCGCTTCTACGGATGCTAGTCGTCTGAGCGTTACAAATGAGCTTGTCTAGTATCACCGCCGACTACAATGGGCCACTAGAAGCGGCTCATGCCCATACTCACGGCGATAGATACGATTTGGTAGAATGGAGTGCTGCTGGCCAGCCCACACTGGACCTCTCACATTAGCCACGAGGTTGTAGCATCGCTTCTACGGATGCTAGTCGTCTGAGCGATACAAATGAGCTTGTCTAGTATCACCGCCGACTACAATGGGCCACTAGAAGCGGCTCATGCCCATACTGACGGCGATAGATACGATTTGGTAGAATGTAGTGCTCCTGGCCAGCCCACTCTAGACCTCTCAAATACAACATCGACGATAAACTCTGAGCGATACAAATGAGCTTTTCTAGTATCACCGCCGACTACAATGGGCCACTAGAAGCGGCTCATGCCCATACTCACGGCGATAGATACGATTTAATAGAATGGAGTGCTGCTGGCCAGCCCACACTGGACCTCTCACATCAGCCACGAGGTTGTAGCATCGCTTCTACGGATGCTAGTCGTCTGAGCGTTACAAATGAGCTTGTCTAGTATCACCGCCGACTACAATGGGCCACTAGAAGCGGCTCATGCCCATACTGACGGCGATAGATTACGATTTGGTAGAATGTAGTGCTGCTGGCCAGCCCACACTGGACCTCTCACATCAGCTACGAAGTTGCAGCATCGCTTCTACGGATGCTAGTCGTCTGAGCGGTACAAATGAGCTTGTCTAGTATCACCGCCGACTACAATGGGCCACTAGAAGCGGCTCATGCCCATACTCACGGCGATAGATACGATTTGGTAGAATGGAGTGCTGCTGGCCAGCCCACACTGGACCTCTCACATCAGCCACGAGGTTGTAGCATCGCTTCTACGGACGCTAGTCGGCTGAGGGGTACAAATGAGCTTTTCTAGTATCACCGCCGACTACAATGGGCCACTAGAAGCGGCTCATGCCCATACTGACGGCGATAGATACGATTTGGTAGAATGTAGTGCTCCTGGCCAGCCCACACTGGACCTCTCACATTAGCCACGAGGTTGTAGCATCGCTTCTACGGACGCTAGTCGTCTGAGCGGTACAAATGAGCTTGTCTAGTATCACCGCCGACTACAATGGGCCACTAGAAGCGGCTCATGCCCATACTGACGGCGATAGATACGATTTGGTAGAATGTAGTGCTCCTGGCCAGCCCACACTGGACCTCTCAAATACAACATCGACGATAGTATCTGAGCGATACAAATGAGCTTGTCTAGTATCACCGCCGACTACAATGGGCCACTAGAAGCGGCTCATGCCCATACTCACGGCGATAGATACTATTTGGTAGAATGTAGTGCTGCTGGCCAGCCCACACTGGACCTCTCACATCAGCTATGAAGTTGTAGCATCGCTTCTACGGACGCTAGTCGTCTGAGCAGTACAAATGAGCTTGTCTAGTATCACCGCTGACTGTAATTTTTCATTGAAAGCGTTGAATGCGCGTATTGACGTCTCTAGATTCAACTTGGTATATTGATCGTCTTCTGGTACGAAGTGGCTTTTGAATGTGGTGCTGCCTATTAGGTCAATTTGCCACTTATCATGCCATTTTGTTATTGCTTCTCAGATAAGTACGTAATGGTGAATTATTGTTGAGCTTCAATTTAGTCCTTATGTTCTCACATTTTATTTATAATCACTAGACCATTGGTAATGTGAATTATTTTGCAGTCCTTTAGGTACTATTATTTCGACTAAGTAATTTACAAAGAACGCTTTTCTACTGTTGCTTATTTCGTTCAACTGTATTTGTCATCAGTATCATTTTCAAGTTAGGTACGTCTCGACGATAGTTAGTTCTCAGCAGTGTTAACTTCTTTCAACAAGAATATGCTACTCAAACTATCTTGTACGGCCTTATCAGGTGTACTTGCTCCACTAGTGACTCCCATAACTACATCCTTCTCCATATCTTCAATGAATTTTTCGGTGACAATTTCTCCAGACATCGTGCGGTGGGTGATGGTGTTGTCAGCTCCAATGCAATCTGACTTGTTGATATGGAACGAACGCACACCAGCCTTTTGAGGAATTTCTAGAAGATGTGCGGTGTTAGAGGAGTCCCATCCACCAACAACAAGAATGAAGTCCAACCCGAGGTCATTTGCATTTTCGACGAGTTCGTGGATAGCATCTTGTCGCTCCTTTATGTCATTTTCGAGAAGTCAAAGAGGAAGTTTTTTGAATGTTAGAATCGGTGCAATATTAGCATAAACTTCCTTATATTCAACGACTCAGAAAACTTACCTGGGTAGCATCACAGATAGTATCAAATTCCCAGTAATGATCCTGGATATTAACTGGTCCGAATTTCTTAATCATCGCCTTCTGCATCAGCTGACCAATGGCCCTTGTCTCCTTCTTGTACATAGTGGTCTGATTTGCCAATCCAACCTTGTCCAACATGGTATCAGGATCGAAATCCTTGGATACGGCATTCTTAAAATACTCCATAAATGCCTCTTTATCTCCACCGTTCACAATGTAATCAACCACCATTTCGGCCTCCTTCATATCCTTGACGCAAATGTAATCTTCGCAGAATGAAATAGTGGCGACAGTCTCTTCATGAGCATACTTTCCATGAATGACAGAAGTCAATCCCTTTTTCTGATGTTTGTCGACAGTGTTCCAAACCTTGCTCACCCATGGGCACGTGGTATCAACGATATCGACATTCTTGTTGTTCATCATTTCCATTTCCTCAAACGACGCTCCAAATGCAGGAAGAATGACAACATCTCCATCGCTGACATTGGAAAAATCTTTCTTTCCCTCTCCCAACTTTTCAATAAATTGCACATTCATATCGTTCAATTTGTCATTAACCTCGGGGTTGTGAATGAGCTCATTAGTGATGTGAACCGTCTTTCCGGGGAAATGCTCTACGGCCTCGTATGCGAGAGCAATACTGCGCTCAACACCCCAGCAGAAGCCGAAGTCTTTGGCAAGGTAGACTTTGACACCATTTCTCTCGAGCACGAAATCATTGGATCTTAGCTCATCGACCAATTGCGATTTGAATTGTTCTTCCATCGACTTTTCTACGTCCTCTCGTACGTCCTTGAATCCCATGCGGTGGAAAGAGTCAGACTTCATGAACTGCAGACGCTTCTGTTTCTTTGTGACCTTTTTCATGCTATCCTCCGCGACTTCCGTGGACATGGATAGGGAAGAGGAGATTCGGTTGAAGCTTGGAGCAGATGGAGCAAACGCAGCTGCAGATCCAGCGAGTGCCGTAATGGCTACGACGGACGATGTTGAGAATTTCATGTTGCTCAAATTAAGTAGTGATTCAATTCAATTACCAATGGCTGTTCACGCCTTATTGATTGATGGTTAATGATTCTTGTTTATCTTTGATATCGTACAGATCCGATGGAACGCTTTGCGATTCTGTCGCTTCCACTCTGGAAGGTTGCGTGTTGGCCGTGCCCGCCACCAGCGCAAAGTGAGGAGGAGGTGGTGGGAGGGTGGTGGGATCTCATCAACGGTGCTCACCCAAACTATTTTGGGCTGACCCCACTTTACAGAGTTGAAGCGCAAATCTTTGGACATGAGATGGGAGTCTGCTACGTTCGTCACCCGAGCCAGCGCTCTAGCACCGCCATGGCCAAATTCAGCCCGTAACAACAACATCCACCATGAAGCTCGCTCTCCTTACCGCTCTTGCCGGCTCTGCCGCCGCCTTCGCCCCTGTTCCTGTCAGCAAGGCCTCCACATCTCTCAACTTGAACCCTGAAGCTGCTCTCGGAGAGAACTGGGATCCTATGGGCTTCAGCAAGATGCACGAGATCAAGGGAGCTTTCCCAGGCATGTTTCCCCACCCTCAGTTCTTGGAGGAGGCAGAAATCAAGCACGGACGTATGGCTATGCTTGCCTGGACTGGTGTTTGGGCCGTCAGCTCTGGATTGCACTTCCCTGGTGCTCCCGAGGCCGATGACTGGACTAACGCTCTTGGAGTCTGGGCTCGTGAGGATCCCGGTGGATTCGGAATTATCTTGGCTTTCATCATGATTGCTGAGGGTGAGGGTGTCAGTCACGCTGGAGACAACTTCAGAGGCTTGAGCAAGAAGGTTCCCGGAGATATGGGATTCAACTGGATGGGACACGGAGAGGCAACTGTTGAAAAGTACAAGGCTGTTGAGAAGAGGAATGGAAGAGCTGCCATGATCGCTATGGCCAGTCTCTTCGCCATGAAGGCAATCCCTGGATCAGTTCCTATTATGGACCTTCTTGGAGCTAACTAAATCAGCTCTGTTCTTTTGGAATGACAGGTAGCTTTTGATTTGTCTCCATCTTTTACTACAACACCTAGAACTACCCCTCCACCCCCACCAACCTTATACTTCTGAGGCAGCTCACTTATTTCTCTGCAAATAACAATCCCAATAGTGGCTGTCGCGATCCTACCTACCAAAATCTCGTGGAAACTCCATCTTTCTTCAAAGAGAACCATGAGATGGTAGACAACAATACGACTTGACTCAGCTTTGACGTACTCTATATGTCACATTGAGGAAGCTTCGAAATGATATTGGGTCTAGATTTCATAGCTATAAGTATGTCAATAGAACAACATATGAGATCACTTTTCACTCTGACTATTTCTCGTGAGCTAGACTTTTGCTAAGATTTACTCATCGTCAATTTGATGTACTAATCTCCTGGTGAGGGCCAAGACAAGGCAAGTTGCGAAAAGTCGAAGAGCCTTGGTACTATTGTTTCAATAGCAAGCGCATACTATCCCTACTTCTATCTTCTCTGAATTGGCCTACAAGTTGGTTCGTATTTACATTTGAGCGCTCATTCAGGTTGCCCATCTTCGTCATATCTAAATGCATGGATGACTAATGGAGAAAGTGTTATCAACAGCATTAGCAGCATCTGGTGCAATCTATATTAAATCCATGTCCATTGACGCATCGCGAAACCATAACGAATCTAAATTACCATGATAGAAGGCTTGCTTTGAATCTAATTGGAACCTTCGCCCAACAGCTACGGCAATGCATGAGGCAACATCGCTCGCCAATCATTTACACAATTCCACAACCTCAGTTTCATAGGCAAAGATAACAAATTGACAATCACGAAGCACGACAAGATACTGGTGTACATTTTTCTAATTATTTATGACGCCCAACAGAATGCTTAGTCGACATTAGTCATGGCAACATCACTTCCCTTGTTACGGTTCTTTCTCTCAAGAGCTGCTTTCCTATCCTTGTCCATCTTCAATTTGGTAATAGTCAAACTGCTTGCTGGGATTCCAACATTTACTGTAGCACCATTAGCCTTCTCGCGTGTGATTCTCTCAACATGCACGGCAAACTTCTTACGGAAGCATGCTGTGACCTTACCCTCACGGGTCTTGTACATGCCTCGTGTGATGAGAACCTCATCATCTTTACGGATGGGCATGGAACGAACACCGTGACGTGCCTGAAGCTCCTTGGAGAGGTTAGCAGACATGATAGTTCTGCGGGCCTCAGAATGGGCTGTGAAGTGAGCCTTGCGACTCTTGCGCCTTGAGGATGAAACAGTTGTGGAGTACTTCATTTTTCACGTAAATTGATTAACTAAAAGAATTCAGATCGCGTTTACGATAAATTGCAATGATTTCCCAGACACAGCCAATAATGGTAGTAGAGGAGAGGAAAGAAATAAGAAGTAATGTTAGTAGGTGATAAGCAAAACGCGTCGCTGTATTGAGTAAATTGCATCAGAGGCATATAATCTATCATCTGAGAGAGCCATCGACGCACAAAAACCTGAAAGCATAAGAGCAATTATTATAAGTGCTCTTCCAATTTCTTTAGACTACTACGTCGTTGAAATCACTTTAATATTTGCCCTGCTGCTGCCGCTACAAGACGCCGCCATGGTGCTCACCTACACGATGTTGTTGTTTGATGCGGATGGGGATAGGAGATGAAAAAATTTGCGTAGGTAACTGTAGGAATAGTATGCTAGAGGTTTCTTCGTGACATTTTAAGATCTCAGTAAGAGGTAAAGCAGGAGATTGAGTTGCGGAGAAGAGAGAAAAACGTCGAGGGTCGAGGGAGCTGCGATTTGACTCGACTTCATAGGCCAAAACAACTTGTGTTACAACATGTTGTTACATCTTATAAATTTATGTTACATCCCTAAGTATCTAAGGCGTCAAGCTCTTGTATCCAGAAATCGACCCTATCAAACACTCTCAACCCACTAAATACTTCGCAATATCCATATTAAGATACACAAGAATGATAACATAATCCTACAAGTATAGTATTATCAGCAAGGCGACAAAGTTGATCAGTAAAATACAACTTTACGATCAAAATTCAACCAACAAACCCCAAAGTGCGTAATTAAGGCGTGAACAAAATGCTGTTGCGATCCTCAAACGTTTCTCCCTGAATCTTATCCTCCATAATCATCTTTTTCAATTCATCAGATTCATCAGTTTCAAAGAATGGTTGAGCTACCCCGAACATGCTTTTGACAGAGTCAAGAACCAGCGGGGCAGTCATCCAATGGGGAAGGTTGCCACCGAAGTCAAGCTGTAAACTGTACTCGGCATCGAAAGAATTTTCACCAGTTGGCACAAGTGCAATCGAAAACAAATGAGATTTCGCACGTGTCTGGCGTTCACCAGATGGCATAAGGTGGTTGTGCCACTCCTCAAGTTCTGTACCCCAAATCAAAGCTGAACCATCTTGCATTTCCTGGATGCCACAAAGTGTGAGCTGTTCCCTAGGTGAAATACCAATTGGATGTGCTTTGGTCAAGGTGTACCCCACACCTAGCTTTTTGCAGTCACCATATTTCCCGAACCCCATCGCGATGTTGGCCGCATCGAGATCATTAATTGGATAAAGTTCACATACGCTTTCAATCTGCGGGTCCCACATTCGTCTCTTATCTGTATTCATAATGAAATCTGCAAACGCTATTCCATGGCATGGACCCTTCATGGATG
This sequence comes from Skeletonema tropicum, assembly GCA_037178625.1. NCBI lineage: Eukaryota > Bacillariophyta > Thalassiosirophyceae > Thalassiosirales > Thalassiosiraceae > Skeletonema > Skeletonema tropicum. The sequence continues at coordinate 3,529,615 of CM074127.1, read as the reverse complement.
CTCGCCAACGTAGGAGAGGAGGGCCTAGATTTTGGAAGTTGTCAATTCTATCAATTTGAGAAACAATATCTCTTTTGCTCTTCTTTAGGTTCTTCCACTTTTGCCCATCCGGAAGAACTGTGGGTGGTAGTAAAAGCAAAACATAGCAGTTGAAACACAAAGCATGAGTGCAAGAAGTTCATGTTTTGAAAAAGATTTATGCAAACAGACACATCACGTGTTATGATGTTGTTGTGAAAGTACTCACTGGTATCATCGACAGCTCCAAAGCCACCTCCTTCTCCAGACCCACCCCCTTGCACCGCCAGCCTTGCCAGCGGCGACACTGCCTGAATACGCCTGAACATCTCATCGAAATCCGGAAGCTCAATCTCTACGCCAACAGTTTTAGATGGAGCAGTACGCTGCAAGGTCGCCGTCTCTTGAAAGATGGGACTGGAGAAGGCAGATGATGCTGCTACGTGGAAAGCTAGCATGAGCATACTGCGTAGGCAGAAGCTTCTTCCTCTCCTTGAGGAGGTGGATGCTCGTGGAGAAGAAGACATCATATCCATCTTGTACTTGCAAGTGTATTGTGAGATAGATACTTGCGTTCCGTTCAAAGAATTCAAACAGGTGTCGCGTCGATCGCTTGGCTCCTAGCCAAAAGCCAAGTGGTTCCTTGCAGCGAACAAGATGGAGAGAGGGTAGGAGTAGTGCGTGGTCGGTAGGAGGGGCGGGGAGGGCTTGTGTGGAGGTTTTACGTTCGGCGTGTGATGATCGCGAGGAAGATGCGTGTTCAACATCGCACTACAATGAGGACTTGCATCTAAATGAAACCTTTCCGGGCAAATCGAATTCAAGAACCCGTAAATCAAGAATCGAGAAATGCACAATGCAACCGACCATATGAAATCATTGTGGCCAGAACCGTTGACGACTCTACTTTAACTACATAATCACCGGAGCAAAGTAATATGGAAGACGACGAAGACTTCGAGGAGCTCTTCAGCTTCGCGGCGGCGACGCCTCCTCAACCCACTGGAAAAGCATCTCCCTCGACAAGCTCAGAATTTGACATGATAACAAATAATAGTAACAGCGATGACTCTGCCACTGGAGACAATGCTCGGACTACGTCCTCCAGTGAAATGATGCCCCCCACGCCAGGATCAACCACTAGTGACTTTGACGATTTATTCGGCACCCCTCCACCTTTGGATCCGGCTAAAAAAATGTCATCGTTTGGGGCCGAGGCGACGAAGCAAGAAGAGGATCCAGAAACGTCATTTTTGGGTTCTGATGCACTTGATGACTTTCAGGTCCACGATGAGGGCACCCGAGATTTTTTAGATTGGCTGGATGATGATGCAGGAAAGAAAGATCCATCCAAAGGTGCCGAAAACGACATTGCTAGTAGCAATGCCAAAAGTGATGGTGGTGGTGAAAAAAATAAGGATGACGATGATGATTTTGACTTCGATGCAATGCTCTCGGATGTGGCTATTGATGATACCAAAGCAAAACAAGCTGCGCCAGCTGTTTCTACTTCTGCTGCTGCAGCTAAGCCAGGGCCAACGCCGGTGACTAAGGAAAAAACTGCTCCAAAGAAAGAGGTGGTACAGGTCAAGCCGCCTCAACATCAGCAACAAAAGCAAACTATCGAACCAAAAGGAATCCAGACGACAGAACAGAAACCTGCACCTTCACCACCGAAAATACCACCCAAGGAGCAAGTTGATTCGCCTCCATCAGAAGTCATTGATAGTAATGCTGCCTCTATAGCAGAAACAACGGCCAAAGACAATGATGACATCGCTGCACCTCTAGAAGACGCAGCAAATGATTTTGTAATGGAATCATCAGATGAAGTCGAGGGGAACACCTTAGACGTCGTAATGACAGATGAACCTTCTAGTGAAACAACCACTGAACCCGAGATTGAAACCAATGAGACCAATGCAGTAGATGAAGCACAATTACAAGCCAGACCGTCCGTTGAAGATGAATTATCATATCAGCAATGGAGTGATGATGTCGACGAAGATAATGTAGAAAATGCTGATGATAACAAAGCTTACAAAGAAAATACAGCAGGAGACGAAGCTGCCGTTGAGAAAAAGCCCGTCTTCTCTTCTCTATCTGAAGCAATACGTTCAAATTCATCAACAATTGAAGATGTTCGACTCTTATTTAGCCGTGAAATTGACACAGACGGGATACGCACCTATATCGCCCGAAGATAGGGCTCATCTTTGGGCAAAGGTAATTTGTGGGAAGACATTAGAAGATGTAGATAACAGTAGCTTGGCGGATTCCTTTCGAGACTGGCAAAAGAATCACAATAATGCATCTGACGCTGATAAGGAGAGCACTATGTTTGATGCACTTCTTTTGAAAGCTTCTTCAATCGACAACACCAATGAGCTTTATGAGGCAGCAAAGGAACAATTAGTATCAGTATTGAATTTTCACAGTCAGGGCAAAGGCTCATCAGCAAAAACTGATACCCTCCTGCCACCTGTTGCGCATGCCATACTTCAAACTGGAATGCCGCTTGCTGTCGCCAGTGTTGTTCTATCTCAAATAGAACCACGAGCTATGCCTCTAATGCGATTGTCGACTAAGGAGCGCTTCTTGGCGGCAAAAGCTTTGCACGCTGATTTTTATTTGCTGGCTTGTTATCACTTGCCGCTATTGATGATACACTTGGATAGAAACTGTCAAGATTGGTATTGGCCTAAAAAGGAAGAGGAAGAGACGCCCGATGATAAGGATGCCGCAAGTAATGATATTAATGAAACAAAAGAAGATGGAGCTGAAAGTGTGAATGAAAATGCGAAAAGCAAACGAGGGGAAAATAATGGGTTAATTCCACAATCTTGGTTTGTAACCAATTTTGCTGGAGAATGCGACGATGCATGCTTGATGCCATTATGGGATAGCATCCTGACGAAAGGTGATTCCTCGTGGAAGTTTTTTCTTGCCATTTCAGTTCTCGAGAAACGCTCAGATGTGTTACTCATGCTGACGGGTGAAGAGTTGAGGAAAGAATTAGGAGAAGTATTTCATTTCTGCGAGACCCCAGTTGAATCATTTATTGGGTCAGCAGATGACAGTGGCGACGGTATGGTACCAGAGTGGCTGTCAATGTCAAAGTCCCTTATTGAATGCACACCATCATCTGTGATTGAGTTGCTGCGCTCGGCTGACGATAGGGCTGTTGCAAATGCTATCAAACTTCGTCAAATCCAGATGGAAAAAGAGTTGCAAGCCCAGGCTGACGCACATGAAGCAGCGTTGAAGAAAGAACGTGAGGAGAGGGACGCTGAGGAAAAGAAGGCCGAAATCAAAGCTCGTCTTACTGCCTACTATAGGACGCACAACCCTGAAAAGTTAGACACAATAGATCAAATCTTAAAACTTTTCGATGGAAGAATTGGAGTGCTGGATGAGAAGTTAAAAAAGAAGGTTAGTCATTTTCATGCTCGACAGGTTCAGGTTAAACTTCTGGTTGCACAGCTCACATTATATTTTCTCTTCTTTCCTGTAATTTAGTATGGTTCAGGGTTCCTTCCCGAAAGTGCACCAATCCATCAGGTATCCAATCAAACAAGAAGCTTCTTCATGTCTGTCAACCAAAGCATTAATGACACCAAGAAACATGTTGCGGCGTCAGTAAAAGAACGGAGGAAGAAGAGTGCAAGGGATGATACGAATCTAAAAACTCATGTATCGGTAGCTCTGGAGGTGTCGCCGACTGAAGTCATACCACATATATGCTCCAAGAAACAAGCTGTTGGAGACAGGAGCACTCGATTGCCGAATGATGACGGCACTCTTAATTTTTATCTCATCGATTGTAGGCCAGAATCGATCGCTGGGGAGCAGGGTCGCTTTCCCAAGGCAATTAATATGAGCCCAGAGAAACTGCAAGACCCATGAAGAGCTTCAACGCCTCATTGATATGTTTGAGTCTTTGCGAGGAGCCGTGCACATTTGTGTCATGGGGGAAGGCTTTGCAAGCTTCCCAGTTCTTTACAACCACCCTCTCTCGAAAGAAGAGCAGAAGCTACTGGAGGATGATATCTCGAGAACGAGTAGCTGCGCACTTTTCTTCCTAAAGAAAGGCTTCCCATTTGTTTCTCTACTAAGGGGCGGCTTTGCTGCAGCTCATGCGTTCCTATCAAGAAGTGGACCGCCTGGCTTGTCTCCCACAGAAGTGCTTGTCGATTACGATCCAGACTTATCCTTATTTGCTCAATTGGAAGCTACTCGCCAGGAGCAAGAGCGATTCAAGTCTGCATCTAATCGCGAGAAGACTGCGAGAGCTGTTCAAAGGATCATCGATAATTCCATGACACGGCTGACGTTGGCTGAAATGCGGATTAATAGTTCAGCAGCAGGTCTTTCCAACCCAGAAAACGTTGTCAAAGTGAAACAGTCCGTCGTTGGTTTGAAAAAACAAATTCCTTCTGTTTCTTTTGGTAGAACGCCGCCACTGTTCATGTCGAAAAAGTTAGCTCACGTTGAAGAAGGAAATAAAGAAAAAAGTGCCACAATGAACGAAGACAGCAAGGCGGAAGACAAAAAAAGGATGAGAAAACGACTTTCAGATTGCCTTCTCTCAAATCAGACGCATCATCAGAAACAGATCTTAACCAAACCAAGGCTGACTCATCGGCTGCTACACCAATTTCTACTACTGAACAACATGGAGACAGTCAAGAAACTAAGAATGAGGGGAAATCAGCCACTACCATTGGTACATCGAAGGAAACTGAAGCAGCTGAAAGTAAGCTCCCGAAATTTCAGCTCGAATCGGCGAAACAGTCTTTGTCTAGTTTCGCTAATAGAATTATAGTTGCAGACAGCAAAGGAAAGCCCGCTGAGGCCCCAGCCACTTCCACAAAGGAAGAAGGACCATCAAAAATATCTGCATCGTTCTCAAGCTTTGCTGCCAAAATGAAAACTCCTGCTACAACTGGAAGCAAAGCTGCAGATGACACGGAGAAAGGTTCCTACCGACAAGACTACGGCGACATCCCCGAAAGAAGAAGGAACTTCAAAAATATCTGCATCGTTCTCGAAGCTTCGCTGCTAAAATGAAAGCTCCTGCGACAGCATCTGTATCTGGAAGCAAAACTGCAGACGACGCAGATAAAGCCTCCGTCGCTGAGACCACGGCGACATCCCCGAAAGAAGAAGGACCGTCAAAAATATCTGCATCATTCTCAAGCTTTGCTGCCAAAATGAAAACTTCTGCAGCAGTAGCTGGAACTGGCAGCAAAGTTGTAGATGACGCAGAGAAAGCCTCCGTCGCCGAGACCACGGCGACATCCCCGAAAGAAGAAGGACCATCAAAAATATCTGCATCATTCTCAAGCTTTGCTGCCAAAATGAAAACCTCTACAGCAGCTGGAACTGGAAACACAGCTGAAGACGACGCAGAGAAAGCACCCACCTCCAGCATGACGACTTCTTTATCAAGTTTTGCGAATAAGATGAAGTCATCCGCCAATAATATTACTGGCAAAGCAGCAGATAATGAAGAGACTGACAAGAAGCCACCCTCAAATCCATTTTCTTCATTTTCCTTGAAGAAAACTACGACGCCCGATTGGATGGCACCAAAGGCTGAGAAGAGTAGTTCCGAAGCAACTTCACCAGTGTCTGAGAAATTAGGTTGGCTTATGAAAGACAAATCAGCTGGAAAGGAGGATCAGAAGAAGCAGACTACCGAATCGTCCGAAACAACTGAAGACGAATCTCTTGTATTTGATGTGGAAGAAGAAATAAATTTTGATTGAATACAGTGATAGGATAGAAGATAATGACTAAGTGTTTGAAGCAAAATTTCGGTTGAATCATTTATGCATAGCGTCCATGTATCATTTCACCTGCCAACTTTGCCTCTGCAATTGTCTCATTCTTTTTGGAGGAGATGTCTTTTGGAGGAAAGCCGGCACGTAGCTCCACATTCCGATCATTTGATTTGCTACTAACGTACGAATAGATAGTCCCTACAACATCCGATTCCAAAAATTTTCTCACCGCCCGAGACCCATCTGGCATGCGAAATTGTATTTTGACCCCATTAGCAGGTTCTTCTGTCAATGGATACGCAACTGCGTCACTTTTGTTGTGATGTCTGTTCCAAGCTTGCCTGCATGGCCATTTGGAGCATTTCCTCCTCCGTCATTTCACTGATCGGCTTGCTTGGTTGTCCAGCCCCACCACTCTTTTTCCCTCCATCAAGCCGTCTTCCACTGCCAACATCTTTCCACGGGTCATCGGCACGAGTCATGGCGTTTGTCTTTCCTTTAGCAGATCTTCTTCTTTCCACCAATATTTTGGCTGTGGAGTCAAACAAGCAAGTTAGTGACGCAAGTTCTACCTAACCAACTTTGACCAGGGAGATACATATGATAATGAATAAAAAACTTACTATTCCCTGATCCATCATGGCTTCATTGGTGCAAGGAGGAGGGAGAGAATCAACCACGCAAAAAACTGAATACCCACTATTCTGCAGAGCCTCCACCTCAGCCGCTAATCTAAAATGTGAAATGACCTCAGGTCTCTCCAGCGTAGAATTCAAATTCCAGTATCGATCATTAATTTTCCGAATAGCAAACCAGTGACTAGACCGATTGCAAATGAAGCCCTCCATTGTCGTTACCTCTACTTTGGATAGGCCCTGCTGCCGAATGTTGGGCAGTTCAATATTGAATCTAGATAAAAGTGCCGACCGTAATACCTCAATTGAAAAATTTCCACTTTCATCCACGTTTCCTGATCCCTCTGCCAACCGTTTCAAGTAATCTTTGGACGACACGCCGCCCTCATTGTTACTCGCCATGTAGTTTAGCTCCATCTGATCGAGTTGGCCGGCAATTTCGGCGAGGGAGACTGGTGTGAACGCATTGGCTTGAACCAGATTGTTGAGCGCATGCTGTCCGCAAAGCATGGCTTCTTGGCGCTCATGGTACACCCAGTAAGTCATTCTGGTTGTGGGGATTAATAAGTATATACGATGCAGCTCTAAAGGCTTCTTCTCGCCATACCAATGCCAATGGCGCAGCGTCGAGGAGTACAACTTAATCGGTTTGTTGATTGCGCTCGGCGTCGGCTGAAAAAATGAAGAAGCCAAAGAGAAGAAGCTGAAAGAAAAGTGTGGAAACAGAGAGAAGATCGAAGACAAGAGCGTCTCAATTTTACGACGGGCTTTACGAAAAAGAAGAAAAACTACACTTCCCCTCAAAAGTTGCCTCCACCCTTGCCTCGCCGAATCTGTTTCACATCTTTGACGCACTGCCTCCATATTGCATCAATGGTATCAAGCAAGCATAAGTACTTCTACTTAGTAGAGTGAAACCAAGTTATTATTAGTAGGCAGCCAAGTTCTATTGCAAGTGGCGCCCAAGCTATCAAGATTATTACCGCCTCGACCTAACCAGCAAAATGTCGTCCTATTACAGCAGCAGCAGATCCTCAAATATGCCATCGAAGCACAGCCACTCTGCTTCCAAAAGCCACTCTGCTTCCAAAAGCCACTCTGCTTCCAAAGCCCGTCATCAACAACCCTATCGTCCTGAATCTCGCAATGATCAATCTTCTCTTCGTAGTACGAGCAAATATGATATTGCAAAGAACCGCTCTCGCTCTCATGATGAACACAGTCTGCACACTGCACACACAGCCACCACTGGCCAGTTGACTTCCTACACTAAGTCAATGTCAATGTCTATGGACGATGGTTCCATCGCTTCCGAGTATGGAATGGAGATCATGTCAGGACGTACCAGGAATGCCGTCCCATACAGCGCTCACACCTTCAGGGCAGGTGATCACACATTCACAGTAGACTCTAGGTACAACTTCACCCGTGTCATCGGCTCTGGAGCCTACGGAGTCGTCATTTCTGCGCAGGATACTCAACTCAACTCCCGCGTTGCGATCAAAATGGTACCAAAGGCGTTCCAAGATGAAATTGATGCCAAGCGTATCCTACGCGAGATCAAGCTGCTCAAGCATCTCAAACATGACAACATTGTGGGTATTGTCGATATGATGCCGCCCATGACGAGGTATGTGGATGATTTCCATGATGTGTACATTGTGAGTGAGTTGATGGAGACGGATCTTTACAGAATCATCTACTCGAAGCAAGTTTGAGTATTGATCACGTCAAGTATTTCACGTACCAAATTTTGAGAGCTCTCAAGTACATCCACTCGGCAAATGTCTTGCATCGTGATTTGAAACCATCCAATCTCTTGGTGAACTCCAACTGTGATCTGAAGATTTGTGACTTTGGCTTGGCGAGAGGTGTGTTGGATGACAATCAGATGAAAGATCAATCAAAGCGTCCCTTGTTGACGGAGTATGTTGTGACTAGGTGGTACCGTGCTCCTGAGATTATGTTGGCTTGTCATGAGTACGACAAGCCAGTAGATGTGTGGAGTACTGGCTGCATATTGGCTGAGCTTCTCGCCAGGAAGCCTTTCTTCCCCGGTGATGACTACATTGATCAGGTAAGTCCATCAATCGTCATATTTCTTTACAATTCAAAATCAGTTCACTTCCAACCTAACCAAAACTTTTTTTCTTGTCTGTTTTGCTCATTAACAGCTGAACCTCATCACTTCCAAGCTTGGAAAGCTTCCCGACAAAGACCTTGACTTCGTCACATCCGAAAAGGCACGCCGATTCATGCGCAAGCTACCCAACAATAAAGTCGTTCCGCTTAGCAAGCAGTTCCCAAATGCACCACCAGAATGCATAGATTTGCTTCGTCAAATGCTTCAGATCCATCCCAACAAACGAATTACAGTTGAGGATGCATTGAAACATCCATTCATGGCGCAACTTCACACGGAAGAAGATGAGCCAGTATGCGAGGCTCCATTCGATTACAGCTTCGAGGATGAGAAGCTGCATCGCATCCGTTTGCAGGAGCTGATTTGGGAAGAGGTTGGAGACTTCCGCCCACAGTGCTTACCTGCAGCTCCTAGAAGAGATGGTACTCGGCCACCTACACGTCGTACATTGAGGGGGCACCACATCTAGAGAAAAAATAGGGGAAATTGTAACAAAACGTTGACGTTGTGGTGAGATGCCGTGTCAGAAGGTTAAGTGATATCGAAGTCCCTCCAGAAAACGGCCGGCGCTTTTATGTAAAAAATAATGTTAGATGGCACTAGGGAAAATAGCTATTACACTATCGTATGCTTTCAATGGTTGTCATTTCAGTAGGTACATGACATGAAGATTTGATTGTCTGTATTGCTTTCAGATTATTTACACCCTTTCTTCTTAGCCTTATCAATCTGTCAAAGAAATCCACTTCGGCTGTCTATTTAATTTGCCCCCAACCTTTCATCCTCTCTCAGAATCTCTTGAATGTAAGGATTCTTCTTCTCTCTCACATTATTCACATCCATAAACTTATTCCTCGCCTTCAAATGAGTATTTCTCAAAATTTGTTCATCTAGATTCAATATCCCCTCCACTTCCCTCATCACACTAGGGTTGGCATCATAAAATACGGATATGAACCGCCCCTTCTCATAATAACGATTACCCTCTCGATCCGCATATTTTGCTCTGAATCGATGTGGTAGTTGACGCACGCCATGATTTTGTATGGAGCGAACTATGCCGCCGTTGTTAACAATTTTTAATGAGATATCTTTCATGAGAGATGTCAGATTATTGTAATCTGAAAGCATCCGTAATTGACATAAGGAAGATAGAAATAAAGAGATGGAAAGAATATGTTATGTAAGCGTGAACATGAAATCAATGAGTGCTTGCTGAATGGAGGAGGGCATTAATTGATGTAGAAGGATTGCATGACGCCGACAGCCATCAAAGCAAACTGCATGAAAAGTTTCGTGCCCATTTAACACTTACGAGCCGTATTTTTAGCGGTCATGAGGCACTCGTAAAACACCATATTGGCACCGTATTCTTTCGCTTAGAGAGCAGAAGGATTATTTGCTGGCTAGGGTGTCGACGTCTCTTTGTTATGGAGATGGAGGAGATGCACCATCCTCCAAAATGTGGAAATTTGACAAGGTCCTTACATGGGGTACGTAGGAATTAAATATACTGAATTCCTACTTGACAATAAAACGCGGTCAGACAGAAAATGAGGAAAGATTTTTCCACCTCCACCCAAAGCTAGTAGTTCACCACGATGATAGCCGTCACTTCGCCCTATCAAAATCATCGCCACTTCGACGACATCGCTTCTATACTTCGAGGAATATCTCTTCTATTATGTCTTTGAAATATTAATTGACAGCATGGTTACATTGGAGTATGAGATAGGTGCATTATATACAGTCCCTGGCAGCGGTCTTTTTATCGGCGCATCATCGTGTCGCCGGTCCCGATGATCGGGGATATAGTGATGTAGTGAAGTCATTGGAACACCATTCATCGACGGCAACTTCATCCAAGAGTATAACGGAGTCGTCTTGGCTGATCTTCCGGGTCGACAACTCTGAATACACTCCACTGGGTTCGACATGCACCAGCACCGACGGGTCATCGAATATTGATAACGTTTAATACGACGGTGTTACAATGCGATGACATGATCCAAATATCATTTATTTCATCCCCGTCGCTTCTATAATGTTAATATGTAGCTGATAGTGCAGAGGGTTGATCCGTATCAGAGATATTGTTGGGTAGAGACCGGATCACGCAACAATACAAGTTTTTTAAGTGGAGCTAATACTTTGGGATGCTGATCGCTATGAAGTGGGGATACACTTACTTTTCGCCGATAAATGCGGATGAACCGCGATAATAAATGGATGCAAGATGAGCTAGACCGAAGTTGACGGGGGTGGAATCTGGTGCAATGTCAGGAGACTCCTGTATCATTACGAATTGGCAATTTTTATGTAGACTTTTGCCCCGCTTATACCCCCCTTTGGCATGAATACTAAGAACCACAGACTTATTGGGTAGTCAAACGTTTTATAAAGTAAGATAGAAGCAGAATATGGGCTATTTGACATGTGTTCACTCACAACAGATTGTTATTCATAAGGATAAGGTGAGGATGAGGGTCCTGTGCAAGTGGCAGCTCTCATCTTAGTGGTGCCATAAATCACTATTGAATTCGCCCCGCATGTGTGCCCCTCTGGATATGTGATTCAACAGAGTGTGAAGAGGAACATATCAAGAGGGGCACACATGCGGGGCGAATTAGAGGTGTGTAGGATCATTACTGCGGCAATAATCCCATGGTTTAGGTCGATTTTGCCCCTCCAAAAAAAGAATGAGAAGGTGGATGATGATGCGTGACCCGTCTGTCCGCCGTCCCACTTTGAATCATAAAAGGTGGTGGATGATGTATTAGATGCGGTGGGCGGGAGGCGGGAGGTGGTTTTGCGCGTTGGGCGTTGGGCGGAGCTCACATGGCTGTTACGTTGTTACGTTGTTGTACGTTGTTACACGGACAGGATTTGTTACAGTGTTACAGTGTTACAGTGTTACTTTGTTGTGTTACAGTGCAGATCCAAAAAATGTGTAACGCCACATCATAACCGCTTCATTGATTGCATTCTATTGCATTGCAAGTTGCAACACAAGTGGATAACAATTGAAATGCAAAGCGCTGCCGAAGACGAAGATGTTTCATCGGGGCACCAGTTACCTCTCGGTAGAGCAACGAGGAGGAGATGATGACGATAATAATCATAATGGATATGCATCCTCATCGCCCCCCTCATCCAATGGCAGCTTCCTAAGTGGGATCGGCTGTTTAATTCTGTGTTCCTGTATTTTATTTATCATTACTCCCGCTCCAAACAACACTCACCACAATGGTGCCAAAGTAGTACCCGATCCATTATCACATCGCCGTATAGTTGATCCACGAGAGCGGAACACGGAAATTACCCGTGAGAGTGCAGAGCCTCTTGGCTCAATCACGAATAGTTGGCGATCATCTCCAGGATGTCAAGGATGGCAAAAGGACTGTAGAGGAGGCGATTCATCAAAGTAATAACATACAAGGTTCTGACATCGGCAGCAGTGCACGCATTGGAGCTGGGGCAGTTGTCACGTAATCACAAGTCAGCACCAATGACATTGAATGAGATTTTGGCTTTCTTAAACTCATTCCTAAAGAAATTGAATTCCTCAAATGTGAAAAATAAGCACGCAACATTCCACGGGATTTGGTCAGCTTATCATGATTTGGTGGGAAAGTATCTCTTCCCTTGGGATCAGGAATATTTGCGTCGGATGCCTACACGTAGGCAAGATGGGAGTATATACTTGAGTGTTGTAAGTTTTAGGGATGAAATGTGCGTTGAGACGCTCAAGGATGCATTCCACAAAGCAAAGAGGCCAGATAACTTATTTATTGGATTGGTACAACAAAACTGCGAGGATGAGAAGTGCCGACGGGGTAAGAGACTGTAGGTCCGGATCCAGACTGTTACAATCTCTTCTGCAGCTCCTCCACTGGCAAGAAATTTTGCAAGTAATGGTCAAATACGATTGTTACGAATGAAGGAGGCGGAATCGCTTGGCCCGTACATGGCTCGATATTTCGCATCAAAGTTGTGGATGGGAGAGCAATGGTATATGCAGATTGACTCTCATATGAGCTTCTTGCAAAATTGGGATGCTTTGTCCATCCAGATGCTCGAGAAAGCTCCTAGCAACAAACAAGTGATTAGTCATTTGCCCCCTCCCAATACTTCTAACCTCGAAGAGAAAAGTGAGGTTGCAGCGCCTCGTCTTTGTGGAGCAATCTTTGCGACAAGTGACATTGAAGGCCAGATTGTCAGATTGGAGGGAAGTTACAACTATGACAGAGTCAAACTAGACACGCCTCGTTTCGCTCCGTTCGTGGCAGCAGGGTATCTTATAGCTCATTCAGACATGCTTCGTGATGTACCGTTTGATCCATTCCTACCATACCTATTCTTGGGAGAGGAAATATTACTTTCAGCTCGACTTTGGACATCTGGTTATGATATATTTAGTCCGACGATTTCACTTGTAGGGCATCGTTATGAAAGGAACGAGCAACCGAAATTTTGGGAAGCCATTCACATGGCATTTACAAATGGTGTTCACAATCCGCTGCAAATGTTAGTATTGAATCGAATTAAACAGCAGCTAGGCTATCCAGAGTCTGCTAGAGATATGGTTAAACCCAAAACTTTACTCACAGCAGTGCAGCAATACTCAATGGGACACAGCCGCTCACTTGAAGATTACTTGAAAATCGTTGGACTGAACATGAGGATTGAAAGAAGTAACGTACACTGCATGGTGCGAGACTGGGATGCCACCGCCAGGTTTTGAAAAACACAATCATCTGTACAAGTTCGTGATGGACTGATATAACGTAATCTGAACAAGAATTAATGTACAATAAGTTTTATCTACACTGCACTTGCTTTCCGGAAATGATCACTTTTGTCTTTGATTCGCGAATTCGAAAATGTTACTTAAACCCTCTGTACGCCCAAGTACCAGCGAATGCGCACAGTCCGATTTTGCCACCCCATCCTCTGATAAATAGCCTGAATGAATTGTGTATGCATGAACTAAACCTGCCATTGCACCTGCCGCCGAGAAAGAACCTACCAGTGACAATGCCGACTGCGGCCTCCCTTGCCTTCTGTTCCCAGGTGCATTTCCATTGGTCAATCGAGATGGAAGGCTCATACCAACAAAGGTGCCACCATACAACGCCAATATGGCCATTGGATTCTGGAGACATACCGAGCCAATGAGACCCACTACTGAACTGCCACGAACTGGATCTGCAGCTCCATCGACATCGCTTGACTGACGTAAGAAGATCGTCAATGCCGCCCCGATGGCATGATAAATTACCATTGTTGTGGCTATACTAGAAAGTCCAGCACTACTCCACAGTCCACGGCGCATCTTTCTGCCAACGAATCTAATCCCTTGATACTTGGCCATAACACTAGTTGCAAGGAAAGCAGAAGCACCAATTCTACCTCCGATACCCGAACAAAAATTGTTAATTCTGATCAAAACTTCATAGCTGGCAGTTGTTGCAACACCAAGAAGAGCAGTCATGGATAGGTTCGGCACCAAATGCATTCCACTCATCCCAGCTAGGGAACCACATAATGCAGCTTGTCCAAGCCTCCGATCGATGCATGTCGATGTCAACAATGTAATAGCCGAAGATGCCAACACAGGCGAAATGCCATTGACTAAATGTAGGTGTCGCGTAGCCAGAGTAGAAAACATTATCACCATAGCACGAGCTAGTAGCTCTGGATGCTCCCTGCTATCTCCAGGAGGATCTCGAAGTGACATACCCCGAAGCAAAATCTTCTTCGAATTGGCTTGTGCCGTCGACATTTTCTGATCCCATTGTTGTAATTCATATTCAGGCATATTGATAGGAGGAGTTGCTTGAGATGGTGCATTTTCAGAAGATGTTGGCAATGGAGGAGATGACGTTTGAACATACGATGATGCAGTCACTTCAGCAGAACGAACAACCGGCGAAAAGGATGGTGTGGTATCAAAAGAATCTGTTGAGCGTATTTGAGCATCAATCGTCGCATCAGAAAGTGAGGTGACAGAAGCCTTAGCCATGGCAGCCTGCTGATCAAAGAATCGTTTCACCGAAGCAGGCATGGCTGAAGGTCTGGTAAAAGAAGCATCAATGACTCCATCTTTTGGAGGATTTTGAAGCTTTGAAGCTGGTTTCTGATAGATCGCTTGCTGAGGAGCACCGACACCAGACGCAGTATCTTGTGATCTCTTAAAATCGTCAGTAGTGGATGTTTGAAATGGCTGTTTGGTGACGGTAGGCCGTGGTGGAGGAGGCATGTTACCACCACTAGGCATTCCATGCGGTCTTCTGAATTCATCATTGGATACTGTTTGGAAAGGCATTCGAACCGTGTTATCATTCCTTACTACCCGCTGCTGAGGAGGTGGGGGAGGTGGTGTTGGCCGCGGTGGTGGAGGAGGCATATTAGCTCCAGTGGGCATTCCGTGCGGCCTTCTAAATTCATCAGTAGACACATTTTGGAAAGGCATTCGAACTGTGCTGTCATTTCTTACAACCGGTGGAGGTGGTGGTGGAGGAGGCGGCATATTATTTGCAGGCGTCGATCCATAGGGCTTGCGGAAATTATCTGTCGATGATGGTGCAAAGGGATCAAATGGAGTTGGCCCTCGCTGCTTAAATTCCTCTGGCGTGTTGTTAATCATTGCCTCAGGCTCCCTCCACGGCGGAATATACCCCGTCACACTGTTGTCGTTTCGGCTCGACTTTGTATCATCTGTCCAATTTGACCCACTCGGTCCAGGTCGGCGGTACTGGTGGACACTACTTTTTTGACGGATGTTGCATCTACTGGAAGGTGGAGCCCATGCCTGAGTACCTTCGATGGAGCCTGCGGCTACCACCAGCACCGATAGATAACAAAACTTCATGATAGCAAACAATTAAGAATACGACTTGATGGCTAAGTGGTGAGTGTGTACTTATGGTATAAACATCATGTGATGTTGTGATGCACTCGATTTTTTGATTCACTTCACTGCAAGAAAATGAAAAGATTTAAATGTGATGATGTGCGGATATTTGAGTGCCGGTTATGTAAGAGATAGGGAGTCCTTGATAGTGGGATGTGTCGTTGTGACATGCGAGCAAAAAAGCTCTTCAACAAATCAAAGATCAAAATCCATCGATGTCGATGAGATTCCTTTCCAGATGGCGCAACCCACGCAGCAGTAGGACTTGAGTGTATCCACTTTTGCAATAAGCAAGTACCATACGATTACAAAGCACCAATAAATTATTCATACAAGCCGCCATGACGCCTCTCCGCAGCATCCTGTTCGTCGTGGGCGGCGTTGTCGTTGGGCTGCTTCCAGTGCAGTCATTCTCGAACACACAACCGACACAAAGCCAAAAAACATCATCACGGGTTCTCATGCAAATGGCACTTTCCTCTAGAACTTCGAGTTCGAGTACTGTAGCTGAGATAGAGGCAGAATCAGAACAGCTGCGGAAGGAAATTGAAGAGCTGCGGAAGGAAGCTCTAAGTCGGCTTGAAGCTCTTAGTGAGCAATTGGAGTGCGGCAGACACATCAACAACAACAGCTGCTGCAACAACTCTACCTGACGACAAAGATCTCTTACCAGCACCCATGCCAATAACATTTACTGACACGAAAACACCCAACAAGAAGACCGCCAAAGGGATAGCCAACTTACTCGATGAGACGACGTGGAAGATATCTCTGAGTATTGGACGAGAGCCTGGCACGTGGATGCCAAAAGATTGGGGCAAGAGCGGCCAGCGTCTCAATCTATCTTTCACTGCCGAATTTACTCCGTCGCAATTATTTGATCGTGATGACTTCTTTAGAGGTGGATATACAAATGCAAAGATACTCAAAGTGGAATCTAATCAAATTACATTAGGTCCATCTCTATCAGAGGGTCAACGAACATTTGAAGTCAAAAATGGAGGTTGGCAGGTAACAAGAGGAGATGGACCGATGGGAACAGATCTGCTGCGATTCTTTATTGAGGTTGATGAAGAGATTACTCATGCTGGCTTGGATGTCTATATACCAAAGGGAAGAATCTATTGCAGCTGTGGTTACTTTCCTTTCATAAATGATGGTGGGAAGGATGGCATGAAAGACGCCGTGAAATATGATATCAAAAAGATCGAAGAACAAATCATTAAGTTGCAAAAGAAGAAAGACGACATTAAAAATCCATTCAATCTCGACGGCATCAAAATCTCCAGTGAGATTTTCAAGTTGAAGCAAGACTTAGATATGATGAACCAAAGGTTGTCTTTTGCAATGGTGAGACAACCAGACAAAAATTTGCTTCGCTACTCTCCAGACGGTGATGTGGGATTGACGAAAGAAGGTGGAGTGTGTTGCGAAGTGAAAAAGGGTCCAGTTGTAGAGTATCACATTTTAGGTCGATTTGGTGTTGCTTCGGTTCAAAAAGAAGAGAAATGATAGCACATTGTAAAGTAACAAAGTTTGTAGGATGTATGTAATTTTGCTAAGTAAGGCATGTTTGTGTGTCATTTACTTGATCATTTCTTCCTCGATCACCTCTAAAGTCTTTTTCAATCCATCAAACCAATCACTCCATCCATTCATGTCGTGTTCAATGTTCGGTTCCCTCGAGAAGAAACATTTTACACCATCCAACGTCTCCAAACGAAATCCTGCAGCAATCAGTACCTCTTTTCCTCCGACATGTCTACCGATATCTTCATTGAATTTAGGGATGGTCTCGACGGACTCTGCGGAAGCTTACTTCTTCAGGCTTGCGACTTATTTGATCGAAAAGAGTGTACAGTGATCCAAGGGCAACGTCAAGCGCTGGTCTATCTTCCTTCAACGCCTGTCTCATCCTTTCAATTTGCTCACGTACACCCGTCCGGTCCTTTTGTTGGCACTAATGATAGCAAATTTGCATCGGCCTCATCGCTCAGCTGCTAACGCAAGTTGTTCCTCCTCGATACGTCTTCGTCTGGCTTCTTCAGCACGTCGGGACAACTCTAACTCTTCTTCACGCTTTCGCTTCTCTTCTAGGAGACGTTGCTCTATTTCACGCTTCTCAGCTAAAAGCTTCTCATTGGCAATACGTTCTAATTCAATTTGTTCTTGTGTCTGTATTGCTCGGCGTTGCTCATTCCATTTGTTCTTCCTGCATCTGGACTTGTTTGCGAAGATTGGATACAAGAGATGTTTGCTCAGTACCTGACAGACCAAGTTCCAAAGCCTTATATGCAGCGAATTGCATGCTTCACTCTAATGATTGTCTTTTCACCATATCTTGGCTTTCGAGTAACTGGATCCTTTTCAGCCAATCTCTTGAGAAACTTGTTCATTTTTGGTTCAAGTAATGCTAAACTTGCTTTCAGTTTTTTCGATCAATTCAAGGATTTGTTGTGGAGTTATTTCATGATCAGTCATGACTCCTTCTTCTCCTTCCGGGCCTATATAGCTACTACGAATTCCGTCAGAAAAAGCAAGAGATTCAGATATAGACATAGTTGGTTTTGACACAACCACGCTATTTTCATTGGGATTTTCTGAATTGTTCTTGTCAGAATCTGGGCACTCCTTATCCGCCTTCTCCTCGCCATCCTTTGTTTGTGTATCATCTTCCATTTCTTCTTCTGACTCTTCCTCTGGCTCAGGTGGAAATATATCTTCGTCGATTAATTTCGAGAAGAGGTCTTTCAGTGTAGGCAAGGCAGCGGTAGTAGTTGTATCTTCATCACAGTACCAATCCCCTCGCTCGGCGAAGCTCTCGCCATGATTTGCAATGACTCTTGAGTTCATCTTCTACCCTGCGCAATTCCATGATGAAGAGGCTTACTAACGCAACTGTTTTCTATGTATCGCTATCGAAATGGGAAGAATGTGAAAGATCATATACGCATAGCCAGCGGAAAGATGGGAAGTGGGAAGATCAAGAGAGATGAGAAAGAAGGGAGGAGAGAGGAGAGAGCAATGAGAGAAGAGGGGTAGAGGAGAAGAGAGATGAAACACTTATTAGTAAACCATGGTACATCTTATCTATCACATTACTGATTCCTCTGCACAGCCTACGAGCCGCTTGAGTTAGTAGAGAGGTAAAATCCCACTCGCCGAGCCGCCGCCATCACCACTCTCCACCACTCTCTCGTGCTTGAAGGTAAGCAACCATGGAGCTTTAACTAGTAGCGCCCTCCCGAGGCAGTTGGAAACTAATAGTCAAGGAGGCCAAACGCTGCAGATAATCTATTATTTCATTGCGGTGGGTGTCGAATCGCCTAGTAGCGGTTAATGATGAGTTACAGTCGATAATGCCGATATCACCTATCACCGCAGTGCATCGACCGTAACGCTGGTCTGTATGTGTACGCTTATGCAGGTAGGCCTATCGATAAGACCCTCCTGAATAAAGGAAGAGTCCGTGCGTTTTCCCTGTACATCTATCGATTGCGCTCTTCTAACATCCTATTTTCTGTCTCTTTGTCCATCAGCTTATTACAATCAATAAATCATAATGGGAAAGCCAGCAGGAATCAGAACCGGACGTAAGCTCCGCATTCACAGGCGCAACCAGCGTTGGCATGACCACAAATACTGCAAGGCCAACTCAATCACTGCCATGAAGGCCAACCCTATGGGAGGATCCACTAATGGCCAAGGGAATTGTCCTTGAAAAGATTGGTATTGAAGCTAAGCAGCCTAACTCCGCTATCCGAAAGTGTGTTCGTGTTCAGCTTATTAAGAATGGAAAGAAGATTGCTGCCTTCGTCCCACGTGATGGTTGTTTGAACTACGTCGATGAGAACGATGAAGTTCTTGTAGCTGGTTTCGGTCGTTCCGGTCACTCCGTTGGAGATATTGCCGGAGTTCCGATTCAAGTGTGTGAAGGTTGCAGGAGTTTCACTTCTTGCTCTTTACAAGGAAAAGAAGGAGAAGCCCCGTTCGTAAGCACGTAATATGTAAATTACAAAAAGAATATAATTAGAAGCTGCATCAGATTGCCCTTGTCTTCTCTGTTGGAGCTGCTGCAGATCTCCAGAGCAGCATGTGCTACTGTGCATTAAAAGTGCCTTCTGAGACGCAGATATTGATGAACTCTCTTTACGCTCTGTCTTTGTTCATATCTAACCACGCCTGTTAACAAGTCGTTACAATTTGTCATCATAGAGATGGACATCAAGACGAAGGCGATTACTGAACGTTTACTATTTATGTCACGTAATGGAGAAGTCTCTATTCCACTCCAATATCAGTACCTACGAAACCAAATCATCTGCATTCATCGACAACTTATTCTTCCTGATAACTCATGAACATATCTTCAAGCTTTGGCATCACCATGTCAGACTCTTCTGGTGTCAATAGTATTCTAGTATTTTCATTTCCTCCTTTCCCAACCAAGAGGACTGGATCAAGCAGCCGTACGAGATGATACTCCTGGCCATTCTCTTCGAAAGACACAAGAATTTCAACCTCCTCCTCCGATTCGGCCATGTCATCATCGTATTCATCATCATAATCTTCTTCATCATCTTCGCTCTCCTCCAATTCCTAGAGAGTGAAAGGTGATTTGGTTACAATTGACGACATTTCGACTGGGGTTAGTACAGTTTCAAATATATACAAGATAAGATGCAAGCAAGCAGGTGAAACAAAATCTTACCCCTACTAAGGTGAGGGTCTGTGGCGTCCTCAATAGAGCAAGCTCTTCCCCAAACTCGTCTTCAATTATACCTTCAGCAATTGGAAAAATGTCATCCATCAGAGAATCATCTAGCTCAATGGGAACTAGTTGTTCATCACCCTCAAAGTAGCATAATGCAACAGTATAATCGCAAGGGATTCCAATAGTGTATTCAATTCCATCGACAGTTGCGTAACTATCTACATAACAATCAATTCCATTTTCGCCAGATTCATCCATGAAGGCAATAACGACGTCATCGTCATCATCTATTTTCTCAAACTTTTCATCAGCCATGTAAATTGGACCAAGGTGCCTATTGTTAGTTGTTCGAATCGATTGTTGCTTCATTAATGTAGTGCTTATTTCAGACGAAGGTGATGGCAGTGAATATCTTTGATGTGATGGAGGCACAAACGCCGAAGCTCCACCAGAAAGGACTGCAGCGGCCCCTATAGCTACAATAGACCGCATGATCGTTTGATAGTGTCACTTCTTTGTCTTGAGTGAGTTACTTTATGGCAGGGCGCCTCCACGCAATAGCAGGACTATGATAGCAAGCGTGATATTAGCATAGAGATACTATGAGATTCGAGATGAGCGGGCGGCCGGCGGCGCGGAAAAAATATGATGGCATCAAAATGAGGAGAAAACAGAAAATGAGAAGAGAGTGAGAGATTGCTCATCAGGGCAGCAACTACTTATCTACATAATACCTGCTGTGCTTGAAACTTCTTGCCTGTCCAGTGGTGCGTCTGGCTACTGAGCTCAAGTCATTCTTGTCTGTGTAACAAAGGACTTGTTTAAGTATTAGATAGATAGATTATTTTATTCACTACTCCCTAGACACGGTTCAAGGGGTGTGAGTCATTTACTATTTACTGTTCGAATGACTGAACCTCCCACCTATATACCATAGGTGGTTAGTCATAATTTCGCCCCTAGAGGGCTAATCAGACGTACTTTAAAATTTCTGTTATATTATCAGTTACCTATGGTACTTGCGCTGGGGGGCAAGTCTATTGTCTATGTATCTATATGCTCATGCCACTCCTGGACAAGTTCTACTTCTTTCTCACTCTTCTCGCCCATGCCTTTCCATTTGATCAGCTGTCGACCCTCTGCCTTCCTCTTGATGCGATAGCCAACACACGCGACCACCATCACAAGCCCAAAGAAACCAGTGGCGGTTACATTGTGCCCGTATAAAAATACCGACAATGCAATACTAATCAAAACACGAGTTGTCATAATGATTGCAAACACCACGGCTCCAAAGTTTTTGATCGTGTAGAAAATGAATAGTTGCCCGACTGTCGAACAAATGGAGAAGACGAAGAAGTGCAGCTGAATCTCAGAATGACGCTTGATGAAGTCAAATGCTGGATAAAGGTTTCCATCGTGTACAAGTGTGATGAACGAGAGCACCGTCGAGAAGGCTGATGTAGCAAACATGAGCTCAATCATTGACAAGTCACGATGACTCTTGAACATGCGACTTTGCCACTGACTAGTAAAACTATCGAAGAACAGATAGAAAAGGAGAAGCATGACTCCAGTCCACTTTGCACTCGTATGCTCTCCATGCGCATCCAAATCAAAAGTCAACTCGTCAGTAGATGTCATGAACATGGCGATTCCCACCCCAATGAAAATGGCTGCGACATATTCGTGTTGAGGATAACTTTGATTCCCAAGGAGTTTACCCATTACCATCACTGGTGCTAATTTGAAGGCTTTGAATATTGTAACCGCTGGAAAGGAAACGTAACGCAACGCCTCGTATTGACACCAACTACTCAGCATGTTTGAAATGGAAGGGAAGGAATATTCATAAATGATTGTAGTTCGAGATGTTCGTGGCTTGAAGTAAAACATCATAATCGCCGACATGACTAGTGTCCAGAAGCGATTGGTAAACACCAAAGCATAAGAATACGTAAAATATTCTCCAGTAAGACGTGGATACCGACGCGTCAACATGCGCTCTTGCAGCAAAGCCCCAAGTAACAAAAGTCAAGTTGAGCATGAACTGCACAAATTGCCAAGTTTGTGTATACGCTGCGTTTTGATTCCGATGATTGGTCATAGTCAAATATGAAGGATGAACTTGATCTACGTAAAGTTGACGGTTCTTCGCCCGAAGATACTTGAATGTCGTTTCCACTCTCCTCAGTAGCCGTCCTAGTCAATAACCCACCCATTAATTCTTCCTCATCTTCATCCTCCTCGTCTTCTTCATCACTCAAATCAGATTTGTACGGAATCACGGATTACATCCATATAGTCATGAGAAAGGTGCGGTTTAGGAGCCTCCCGAGGCTCCAGCCAAGAGGGGAAATATATCTTCGCCACCATGGTAGTGATCAACACCATCGCGCAGTAGAGCAAAAAGTTGGTTGATAACTCGAGAAGAGCTGCCTCCGCTGTTGGTGATAGGAGCGGTCGATTTTCCATCTGTGGAGCTGACCCATATGCTGAAGACGACGACGCTATATCCTCCTGTATCATCGTAGCTATTGGTCCCACCCGTTATGACCTCGGGGCTGGTGTGTAGAGATGACGATCGTCCTCCGATGTTTTCGAGATGGGCAAAGTCATCGTCTTCCGAGCCAGCTGTGTCCTCCTGTCAAAAACCGAAAGATAGTCCGAGATGTCTCATGAGCCGCAGATGCAAGCGTTAATGAAGTCCATGGTGCCCCCTCTTTGCTTTATTCAGTCACCGCCCGACCAATAAATAATGTTGTGAGCGCAGGGTCTACAGCATCGCTCGGTCATTTCATCATTTGCACGTGAAACATGAACATGAATTCTAAATCTCTCCCGCGCAAAACCAAAACCCAACACTTAACCTACCCCAACTCCAACCTGAATACCCACCTACATTCTGCCTGCCACCTGCATGCGATGCGCTTGTTGCTTGTTGCTGTTGCTGTTTCAATTTGAAAGTTCAAGAAAGTTTCAGTCATCTTTCGGTCATCTTTCGGTCATCTTTCGGTCATCTTTCAGAATCCGAAAGATGACCGAAAGATGACCGAAAGATGACCGAAAGATGACCGAAAGATGCCTGAAACTTTCTTGAAGTTTTTTTAGAATGCAGGTCGATCGGGCATATGTTGTATATATATGTAGGGCATAGATCAATTGAACTTTATCACGCTTCGCGGATGGTGACGAATACGAAGAAGTGGTGTCCCATAGATCAATAGTCAATCTCAATCAATTCGAGTCTTGGTTATCGCTGCTACCCTCTTTATGTCGGCTGCCCAGTAGGTCCCTCATTAACTAAGATGAAAGGCAAATCTCTCTTATGCCAATGCATTAGAAGGTCATCTATCATGAGAAGACAGATGATGCTTCAGCAGACCTGTGTAGCGCGATCTGTTTCAATATCATCTGTGGCAACAACAAAATCTGTCTTCAGAGCAGATCTGTCGCCAGCTGCGCTTAGCCGGCAAGCTGCAAAGAAGCGGCCCATGGCACAGTGGTATTTTCAGCATGATCAGCCTTCACACTTCATGCATAATTATTATGCTTCTGCCTCAGAACCATTCCAAACTGGGATAATAAATGAGCAGAAAGATGAGACGCATGTACCAATTCGCGGTGTCATCACTTCTGAGGCATCCGTCTCAGCACCTACACCCACAAATAATGAAGAACGGTCGCTGCACTCCACAATTCACTTTGTGTTGACAAGGGACGTTGGCAGAATGAGCAAAGTCAACATACAAAAAGCTAGGTCATTCCTATCCATCACTTCTAGATGGAACAACGAAAAGGGAGCATTTCTATCTGAGAAATTATTGGAGCGTCTATTCGAAGAAAGGTATACAGGCAACAACCTAAGTGTAGTTATTGATTCAGACATGTACAACATCTGCATGGATGCGTGGAATAAAAGCGATGCCGATGGACAGAAAATTGTGAATCAGGTAGAATCGATCTTTCATCGGATGGAGCAGAGATTTGTTGATCATCAAGACTGTCCTCCAGACAATATCAGTTACAATTGCCTGATCAATTCGTATTCCAAGTCAGATGAAGATTCGGCTGAGAAAGTGGAAGCTATTTTGGAGAAGATGAATTGGTTTGCTAATGATACCAACGTCGACGCAGCGTCAAGGGTTAGTCCTGACGAAACTACATACAACTCGATGATGAACTATTATGCTAGCAGAAAGAACGATCACTTATCTGCACAAAGAGCGGAAGATTTGTTACTTGAACTGTCTGGACTATCTCAACACGATAGCGGTATACAGATGGACTCAACTTCGTTCAATATTGTTCTCAAAGCTTGGGGTAATAGCGGAGGTGGGATTGCCGGAGCAAAACGTGCAGAGCAATTGCTGCAAATGATGCTTAAATTACGCAGCGAACATGCCAATGTACAGCCGACATCAGTAAGTTTCTCTACTGCAATCAATGCATATTCGAAAGTCCCCCCTGAAGATTCTGCAACAGCTGTCAAAAGAGCGTTAGCATTATTGGATGAGCTAGAGGGATCGTATATTCCTGATTCTGAGGACATCAATACATGTTACAATGCTGCCGCAAATGTAATCGCGAAGAGTGGAGTACCAAACTCAAGTGAGTTGATTTTAGAGTTGATGAACAGAATGAAGAATATGGATGCTGTTCCAGATGGCATAATGTTTACAAGCTGTCTGGATGCTAGTGTTAGAAGCGGTGATACCGATGCAATAATACGAGGAAAACAAATGCTTGAACAAATGATCGATGAACCTCATTTTGTACCCACGTCAGCTATTTTCAACATTCTTCTAAATGCAATACTCAAGAGTAAATCAGAACAGAAGTTAGAAGAAGCCGAGAATTTGATGGCTCGGATGCAAGAGATCGGAGGTGACGCCCGCCCTGACTCGGCATCGTTCAACATGATCATAAGCGCTTTATCGAGGAGTAATACCCCGGATGCAGCAGAAAAAGCAGTTGATTACTTGAGAAGTATGTTGCGACTGTACAAAAACGACGGGTATGAAAAGGCGAAACCTGATTCTTTTATATTCAACTGCGTCATCAATATGCTTGCTAGGAGTAAACAAGACTGGGCAGATGAAGTCATTCAAAGAACGTTATCCGCAATGGAAGCACAAGAAAGACACGGAAACGCTTCTGTTCTTCTCGATACAATTACATACAATGTGGTGATTGGCAAACTTGCTGAATCAGCGACGATCAAAAATGCAAAGAAAGTGATGAAATTGTTGGCCACAATGGAAGCTAGAGCAAATTCTGGATCCACAGCTGTCGTTCCCGATATTATTACCTACACAAATGTGCTAAAACTGCAATGCAAGGTGAATCCACAGCGAGCTGCAAGTGTTGCTTCTACATATCTGACTCGAGTAATGTCCAATGATAAAATCTTCATCGATCGGGTTGGGTTATACACGTTACTTCAGGCGCTTTCAAAATCAAACAAGTTTGAAGATGCAGTAATGGCTCGAAAAGCATGGGAATGGATGGAAACATCGGACAGAGTGAACGTCGTCCTCACTTCTGAAGCTTGTAACTTGGTGACAATAGCATACAGTAAGAACAAGACGGAAGAGGCGGCAGCAGAGGTGCTCTCGTTTTTATCTGATCGAATAAATCGCTATCGCCAGGGTGACGAAGAAACAGTGCTACCAACAAAAGTTGGGTTTAGTGCGGCTTTTATCCCACTATGCGCTACGAACAGAACGAACGATGCTATTTCTTTATTGAAGATAATGAAGGCTTTGAACATAGAACCAGATGTGGGTTGCTACATTACAATGTTGAGCGCCCTTGCAGGGAGAAGAACCACGAATGGTGCTGTGAACGCTCAAAAAGTTTTTCGTCAGATGAAAGAAGACCTGGAAGATGTTCCTACGGCTGCATTCAATGCTGCAATCAACGCGTGTGCCTGGGTCTCTGGCAGTCCTGTTGTGCAACGGAAAGCATTGGTTACCGCCTTCGAACTTTTCGAACAAGCCAGAAGAGAGAATTCGTATGACTCCGTCACTTTCGGCTTAATTATAAAGGCATGTATGCACCTTTCTAAGGATGACGATTCAAGAATGAAACTGATACAACCAGTGTTCGAGTTGTGTGCAAAGAAAGGTCTTGTTGGAAGCATGGTTGAGAGGGAGATGCGTCATCTTGCAAGCAGAATCATTCCTGGTAAAACTCCACAAGAGTTTGCAGAGAATGCTAAAGATAAGTAATTAAAAGCTGGTATTGTAGATGATATCATTCACAGTCGCTGGTCGGTACAATGCAATCACCTTCGTTCGCTACTGTACAATACTTACGGAGAAAACAGAGAAGGAAAAGCGCCACCACCATCGCCGTCACTGCTTTCATTTTCGACGCACGTTGCACGTTGCACTCAACGTTCACTACTTGTCACTTTCCCTACTATCTCATCGTAGAAATCGGATTAGCCGCTGAGCTCCTTCATAAAGATAGACCTAGAGGATATGATAATGATGACTTGCAACACTCGTTCTATTCTGCTTTTCTGCGTGGCGCTATTGTTCAGCCGAGAAATCTCTGCTTTTTCAAATTCCATCACAACAACATTATCGCGAGCTTCATCGTCTTGTCTCTCGGCACAAAATGATGATACCATGCTGGGCCGCAGAGAATGGTCGAAAAGAGCACTTGCTTCGCTGATTACGGGAGCTGGATCTATAGCCACTATCACTTCCAACCCAGAACAATCAAACGCAGCTGATGACATCATATGGAAGACAGGGCGCACACCTGCTATCCCAGGTCAAAAACCGAAAGATAAAGGCGATGTCAAGGGGACGAAAAAAGACCCTAGTTTCTTGCGTTCAATTTCTGACTGCAAGACGAAATGCGAGAATAGCTACGGACCTGATGGCTTGTCTAGGACAGCATCTGAGTGTTTATCTGCGTGTCAAGATATTTGTTGCACAACTTATGAGCAGTGTACCTTTGCTATTACCCCCAGATAAGAAATTAAGTTGGCACTGATTAAAGACTATCGTGAACAGTAATGCAATGATTATTACGGCGAGGAGGTGAAGAAAACTATGTCAGATGCTACAACATGTTTGGTGGGGGTAGAATAAGAGCTAGAGCTAATATGAAAGTTATAAAGGCTTCCACCCTTCATGCACAGCAACTACACCCTGTGTCATATCAGTGTACTTCACACCCTCAAATCCAGCTGTCTTCATTCTTGACATTAGCTCTTCTTGATTGCAGAATTTCCTGATACTCTCCACAAGATACTGATATGAGTCTCGATCATTGGCCACCACCTCTCCAAGCTTAGGAATGACATGGAAAGAGTACATGTCGTACAGCTGCGCCAACGGGACGTTTTGCACATGAGAAAATTCCAAACAAAGGAAGCGTCCACCAGGCTTGAGAACTCGAAGTGCATCTCTCAAAGCCATATCGACGTCAGTAACATTGCGTAATCCGAATGCAATGGTATATAAATCAAATGAATTATCTTCGAATGGCAAACATTGAGCGTTCCCTTGAACAAACTTGAGCGCACAAGTTTCATCGAATAGCGCCGATCCATATCTCTTACGTGCCCTTGACTCTCCAACACGCAGCATCTCTGGATTGATATCACATACTGTCACATTAATTTCATCTTTCCCTGAACTTTTGGAACGCTCCTCACAATTGGCTGCATCTACGAAGCGAAATGCCACATCACCAGTACCGCCTGCCACATCAAGAATCGAAAGTAAGGCTTTTGAATCATCTATCTTATCTTCGTCGTTGTTGCTGTTGTTCAAGTCAGAGGCATACTTCATCGATGCACGACGTCTGAGTGCCTTGGACATGGGACCAACACCTGTCATTCGTAGTAGCTCGTCTTTCCAATATCTATGCAAACCTGCTGACATGAAGTCATTCATTACATCGTAGTCATTTGCAACACTTTCAAACACCTGGCGTACTCGCCCTTCTTTTTCGTTAATTGAGACAGATTCATAGCCGAAATGGGTGGTCGGTCCAGACACGTATGGTGATGACGATGCGTCTTGCTTGGCCACAGATGAAAAAGAAGTTACCCGAGGTCGAGCCAGAACAGCAGTGCGCGTACAGTTAGCGGCAATCCGCCGACACAAGCTTGTGGAGGCCATGGTGATAAAGAAGTAGGTGTGGCGATAGTGGCGTTATTCTTTTGTCGGCAGTCGGCAATGCGTGCGCTGGTTTCTGGTTTCTGGTCTGGCTTGTTTTTTGTGTGGTGGGTTCGTAACAAAAGTAACATCTGTAACGTACTATATCAGAAGCAAAAAAGGGGCGCGGCGCGCGCGCGGGTCATATAAGTGGATTTTGAGTTTTGCCCGTCGCATCATTGACACCTGACTGACACATCTTCTCATTCGCATCGCATACAGTACAGATCATCACCCATTCATCACTACACTATCTTCTATTGCATGACCGGTGGTCAATACAAGAATGATTGCGTCCTCAATGCTGGCAAAGTATCGCTTCGGTGGTCGTGTCGCTGTTCGTCACCACCGTTGCCTCTCCTCGGCTGCGGGAGAATGGATAAAGACTGGTATTGACGAAGGCTATGGAGTCGCGATTCTGGTCTTGAACCGTCCACCTGCCAATTCTCTCTCGATGGAAATGAATGAAGAAATCAGTAGATCGATCAAAAACATTGAAGACAACTATCCTGAAGTGCAAAGCGTTATTCTTGCCTCCTCAAATCCGACTATCTTCTCTGCAGGGCTTGATATTGCAGAGCTCATTGCACCTGATCCTGATAGACTGCCAAAATTCTGGAACTCACTTCAACAAGTTTATATCGATTTGTATGGTTCACGCCTTGCTACTGTTTCTTGCCTCCACGGCCATGCCCCTGCTGCTGGTTGCTTTTTAGCTATGGCATGCGACTATCGCGTCATGTATGCAGGCGGTAACGTAAATGGTAGGAAGCATGTGCCAACAATCGGATTGAATGAGACTCAACTAGGGATTGCAGCCCCGCCATGGATGGGTCAATTGTTAGTACGAACTATCGGGTTTCGTGAAGCTGAGCTTGCGCTAGCAATGGGAACACTATTTCCGTCACAATCTGCTTTGGAAATAGGTTTGGTGGATGAAATTGTGTCTTTTGACTCAGAGCAATCAAGCAACGATGATGATACATCATTGCAAGCTTTGCTTCCTGACAATCTGAAAGACCAGATGATGCAACAAAGCGCCGTGTTGCAACAAGCATACGCACAGGCCACTCGTTTTGCAAAAGTTCCGCCTCAGGCGCGAGTAGCAAGTAAAATGTTGACAAGGTCAGAACACTTGCATGATATGAATCTGAAGAGGCAACATGATACCGACTACTTTTGCAATTTCATGACACAAGCGGAAGTTCAATGCAATCTGAGGAAGTATGTTGAAAAGCTTAAAACTAAGAGTAAAAAGAAGTAACGAAGGAACGATTTAACAGAAACCGTACAAACAAAGACAATCCTAAGTTTACAAGTGTTCTCTGTAAGGTTGTGTAGAATGAGATATATCTTCACATTCAATCATTCCTTAGCTGGATCATTCTCCAAACCTCTAATACTTACAACCCCCTTAATATTTACTAATTCGTAACAGTATTGACACGTACAATGAATTAGTCCTTCTTGAATTCTTCGCCGTGAACTGGTCCAATCTTTTTGCAGCGATGTAATTCAAACTGTTCCCTGAGCTGTTTCGCATTAGCGTACGCTGGGAAGAAGTGCATCTGACCATTGTCGCGGCGATCCATTCGACGAGCACCAAGACTTCCTTTGATTTGCATCTCCTGCGGTAGTATGGAATGAAGTAAGCAAAAACATTATTATGGACCACAAATTACTTAACGGTTCGCTTAATAGCAGTTTGGCTTACCTTGGGCGTTTGGGTTTCCTTGAAATACACAAGGATGGGGAGGTTCATGCTTGGAAAGAAATCCCAATTCACAAATGTATTGTATTTCCACTTATTATCAGTTCCGAGTACATAATTTTTCCTTTCTTTTGAGACCAGACCTTTGTCCGCCTGAATGCCCAAGTGCTTGTTCGTAACGCTTCGAAGTTCAAAAGAGTCCTTGGTGAACACCTGTGAAGTCGGAGTCATTGGAAGAAGAAGTTGAGATCGTGTACAAAAATATATATATGCAGATGAATTATGATACTCCACAAAGGACATGATGTTGCATACACCTACCGCACGAGTTTTCATTGTCTGCTTTCCAATGAAAGCTCCAAACCAAATATGGAAGATGCCACCAATCAAATCGACCTCAGGGTAGTTACCTATAGTGTAGATTAGTCAAGAAAGCTATTAGTCATACATGTGTGTCATCATGCAATCAGAAATTGATTGTAGTGCATCACTTACTAGGTCCGAAACACGTTAGCCAAATACCAACAGCCATGAGGGTCGTGGCGACGGAAAAATCTCTGTCTACAATGAATTCATCACTGCTGAGCTGTTTCTCTTTGCTATCGAAAGCATTCCAAAAAGGGCTGCGGATGGCTACCATGTGAAGAGGGAACGACTTGAATGGTTCGTCGCCGCTTAAAAAGCCAATTTTACTTTCCTTTCCGTGTTGAAGATCTTGACGAAGCTGCGGCGGTTCGGTTGGCTGGAGAAAGGCAGCGGCAACACCACAGCCAGCAAGGGCAAGGATTAAGGACAAGAGTTTCATCTTGATAGTAGTGAAGAGACGGCGGGGAATGGGAAGGGCTACAGCTTCGTTCTGTTGTTTCGCTATCATGCGCTTAGCAATTCCGCCACAGTCAAAAGTTATCTTGTCTCCTCTTTCTGATGGCTGCAGATGGCAAAGTTCAACCTACTTGTTGGAATAGTATGATTCAACGTACGCGGCATTTTTCTAATCACAAAGTGTCTTTTGCAGGCTTTTTTCGCCAATTATCGCTTTTTGTCCAGATGCGAGTCGCTACTGCACTGTACAGTAATACCCTTCGAATGTTGCCCGTGCCTACGAGCGGGCTGAATTAGAGGTGTGAAGGAGAAAGAGGCTTCCGTTGCCTTCATTATGAGGTCCAGCGGGATGGTTCCGAACTGCTTTTGCTGTCAGTGTCAGATAGAAGCATTATTTCTTGGCTCTCACTGAGTGCTTTTTCGGTTTTCGGCTCATATTAGTACACTTTTTTTAGGTAGTATCGACACGAAGAAGGCCGCGCCGCCCACACTACAGGTCTCGCATCTACCGATAGCATTCAGAAGGTGATGGGGTTTAAAGAAGTGATGGTAATGTGGAATGGATGTCAAATGAGTGCGTTTGAAAGTGATGTGTGGTACTAGTATGTACGATTATGGTACTTTAATGTATGTAGAGGGAATGTCTTCGGTCGCGTCGGTAGAAGGTAGAAGCTCTAAAGTCTCAAGCACCTTGAACCACGGGAACCTACGGGAACCTGGGGTTGACAGTGGCTGATTTTTGTTAGTGGCCGATGCGACGAGTGTTTGCTATGAAGGTTAAGTCGTGGTTCTCAAAAATCTAGCGTTGAGGTGCGTTGAGGTTGATTTCTGATGGCCTGTTCCGTCAAAAACTTGCGCCAACGTGCAAAACTTGCTGCCACCGCCACGAGTGACATGCTGCTTGGCGGCGCACCGTGTCAGATGGCCGATCCGTGGCGTCGGCGGCAAGTTTTGACGGAACAGGCCATCAGAAATCAACCTCAACGCACCTCAACGCTAGATTTTTGAGAACCACGACTTAACCTTCATAGCAAACACTCGTCGCATCACTTCATCCCGACGTGTCAACCTGTGTCAACCCCAGGTTCCCGTGCTTGAACCTTGACGACGGCATTGGGCATTGAATAATCGTAAATAACACCGGCCCGGCCGACCTTCACCAGACCGCAACACACCGTAACCATGGTGCCGCTGCCGAAATAGACCAACTTAATCGCCGACCTATCGGCCAATCGATGGCCAATCATTAGTATGGACTATTAAGTAAGTGCCGAAGCCCTCGCCGCAGCCAAATCCCCAAAGAGAAGGCAGAATGGTGACGGTGATTTATAACGGCGATGTTCGGCGCTCGCCGGCCAACGAACAGTGCTTTTCGAACATCCCAATGACCGTTTCTTCTGCATCCAAGCACGATAACACGTTTATAATAGCCCATAATAATGATTGGCCATCGATCGGCCGATAGGTCGGCGATTAAGTTGGTCTATTTCGGCAGCGGCACCATGGTTACGGTGTGTTGCGGTTTGGTGATGGACGGCCGGGCCGGTGTTATTTACGATTATTCAATCGGGTCGTCAAGGTGCTTGAGCCTCTTTAGCTAGAGGTTTCGAAGTCTCAGCTCCTACATACGTTAAAGTACATAATCATAGATACCACCTTTACAAATCACTTGTTTTCACCCACCCAATCTCCCAAACTATCATCAACCAACCATCAACCATCGCTGAGTATAGATAACGAGCTACCTGTAGTCTGTAGTGTGGCGCCGCCGGCCGCCGCCGCCGCCGAGATCCAGCGGGCAAAAGTTCAAAGTTCACTCTCAATGGCAGCTATTGGCTTGATTTATTGCCTTGTAGAAGCCGTGCAGGCGCCGTAGAAATACTTCAATCAGATGTGGTGTGGGCTGCCGCATTTGGCCGACGAGAGGAAGTGATAAAAGGTATTGTGGGCAACAACGTCTTTGATTCCGAACTGACGACGATGATGATATTGTTGCCGCTGGCATCTCGACGGGCGGGTTGTTCACAGATGAGGAGGAGGGTCCGGAGGACTATCTCACGATGACTCTACGCGTATTCATACGTTTTGGCCGGTGGCAATGGCCGCCTAATCTTAATATCTTCAAGAAGCTCCTGACACAGCAATGATTTGCAATCATCGAAAAATATTGAAGGATTCATGCAAGGAAAACTGCGGAAGATCGTAGACAAATTCTCATCAGTTGGGTAGACTGGTTGCAGCGAGTCGTCAAGAAGTTTGTGACTCTTGCCAAGATGAAGAGTCGTGGTGGCTTACCAAAATCTCCTGGAGCGGAACGATTGAAAATGTGCGTGAGGGATTTGGCTGGGGCATTGCATGAAGCGGAGAATGAGGATAGTGAATTACCTACTATGCCAAGATGAAAACGTTTTTACTTGGGAATATGCAGCAATCACTGAACTTGCAAGAAGCTCTTTCATGAGACCACTACGGAAAGGGAATGATGGTGTTGAGGGGGAAGCCAAATATGCTGCACTTGGTCACCGCGCCGAGATGCAGGTCATCGAGCAAGCTTACAGGAATGATGATACAAATGATTTAAACAATAATCTACACTCCGGGACTTCTACGGCGTGACTCTTTCAAAACTGACACTGAAGATGATGAAGAGCATTATCATTTCTTTCTGAGGGACACAATCAATTTGATAATGATGTTGTGAAGCCGCCCCAACTGATTATAAATGCTGTGTGACGATGCTGAGCATCACTACGGACATTTGTTAAGGAGCGAAACGTATTGAGACTCTTGATAGACAAAATACATTTGGAGAAGGAGTTGGCACGTCAGCTGTCAGCTGAGTTTGATAATATGGGTACACACAAAGAATATCTGTGTCAGCAGTCACTCTCTATCTGGAGGCCAATCAATAATGTGATCGATGGAGATGCAACATGTACACAGCCTATCGCTACTCTATTTCATCTACCACCAATCGCTCGCTTTGATGCTGGCGATACTACGATATCATGGATCTTTTCGATTGACATTAGGAGAGGCTCGGTCAACGAAGTGGTACTTAGCTTAGTTATCAATGTACTTTATTGTCGTTTTCCATCGAGGTATCAGTGGTGCACGGCAATATGGACTTTCCGTATCCAACGTTGGCACATATTTTAGAAGTGCCAACAAGAAGCGTGCTGCCTCTGAGGATTCTATAGCAGTTGAGAACACAGAAACACCGCTTCCAATAAGACTATTCACACTCCTCAGCAGCCTGTGGCACCTATTCATGACAAGGAGAGAAGGCCCCGAAGTACAGCAAAGCAGAGGACAGTTCAAGCTCATGAGTTGCCGCGCCTGCAGTCTTGTTTGGACAAACACCAAGGACGAGAACACAGAAATTAGTGTTCGATGGGCAGAGGAAGAGGAAGAAAGCAGATGAATGCACTCGACGTACAATGAGCACTTCTGTAAGAGGACTGACTGACATCTTTCTCAGTCTTAGATGCCGCCGGTTTTGCTGCTTCTCTACACCATCTACGTTGCCGCTGTTGCGCAGCAGTTGTGTCTTGAAGAAGGCTCAAAGATAAAGACATTTCAGGGTACCGCATCGGCTGAGTTTAGGCAAGAATAAATTACATACAACATACTTATATAGAAAATTTCTCAAATAGATATCCTAACCAAAATTTTAACTTGGGCAAAGCAAGGTGGATGACGATGTACATGAGCTTGACCTGATAGGTATTGTGCACCGTGGCTGAATCTGGCATGTTAATTGAGATAGTCGACAAGTAAAAATGGTAGGAGTATTTTCTAACTTGTACAGTTAAGTAGTACTGTGTAATCTCGCTATTGTATTTTACATCGATTATAATACACACGACCTAGGGAGAAGATTGACTGCAATTTTCTTCAATACAATCCTGGTGAAGCCTTCCAAGCTTCCTAGCTCTCAATACGGCCTTCCTTGTTTCGGCTAAAATAAATACAAAGTTAATCAGACGAAGCAAATGCAATATCTTCCGACCTGAAACTTCCATATGAGTCCTGTTTCGTCTGCTCTGCGAGGACTGCATGTACGCATCGACGTCTGCAGGCCTGCACCTCGAACGTACAGGCCGGTGTGAGTAGATGAGAAATACCAATCCAGAAGCCGCTCTCTTCTTCGGAAGCCGAACTATCTCTTGCGCGAGCTTGGAGGACATCGCTCCTGATGTCACGTTTCATTGAGCTGTATTCTGCCTTGGTATACCACAGCTCGTTTTTGTCTTGGTATCGATCAACTGTGTAAAGCATTGATGTTTCAGCGAATCGCACAACGCGGCTGCTGTTGGGAGGGAAGTCTACAATCAATTCAGACGCCATGCTAGATACAAATGAAAATGTTCTTCGTTGTGCTTACTTATTATGATTCAAACTAATCTTGATGTCAGCAAGCTAAAGTGACTGTCAGACAAAAATTGAAGTGTCAGACAGACACTTGAAGAGTATGGGAAAATCCACGATTACATCGAGCATTATCCGCTATCACACAACAAGCACACAAGGGTGTGCTACGAAGTAGTTTCCTTTGCCAAGTAACTTAGGGTTCTCTAGTTAAATCCGCGACGTCAGCAAGTATTCATCGTACCCCATTTAGTTATCTCTGACGTACTTTAAATTTCTGGAGATATATGCCAGCTGCTTTGCCAGCTGCTCTGAGTTCAACTCAACCAAACTGTGTCTAGCGATATAAAAGCGATCAGGTGAGACGTGAGCGACAAAAATAGATATATTCACCATATGGCTAACCTTTAGGAGTATATACTTATCGCTCAATGTCAAGGATAACTCTTTCTCGCGCAGACGCTCTGGGAATTAGTATGATCTAATAAATATAAATAAATTGTGGTTCGTCGGTCGGTCGGTCGGTCGGTACGTACGTGTTTGTCACATTTTGTCAAAATCCGCTGTGATAACCTAAACTTTTTTCGTTTTCGCAGTCTAAGCGTAGATCAAGTTTCAGTATATGTTCGCGTCATCGTCAAAAATACAGGCCACCATACTGAAAATCTGAAAGGGATAAAACC
The DNA here is from genome assembly GCA_037178625.1 of Skeletonema tropicum. Classification (NCBI taxonomy): domain Eukaryota; phylum Bacillariophyta; class Thalassiosirophyceae; order Thalassiosirales; family Thalassiosiraceae; genus Skeletonema; species Skeletonema tropicum. Next base: position 3,493,633 of record CM074127.1, on the reverse strand, counting down.
ATTTCCTTTCAGATTTTTTGCCCTTCAGGTTTGCATTCGCTACGTTTTAGCAAGCAAGTTAGAACCGCTTCGTACGACTCCGTTCTCATTCCAAGGCCAACATAGCATATGTACACTATATATAGTGCAAAACAGACGACCAACATAGATATTTATTTAGAGCCGTTTCGTGCGTTTCATTTCACACACATTTCCGAATAGCAAGCAAGTTAGAACCGCTTCGACAACTCCTTCTCATTCCATGGCCAACATCCAATGCAAAACGGAACGACATACTTAGATAAGTACATATATAAGTACTTCAATATTTATCAGAGCCTTTTAGTACCGTGTTTAGTACGTCCTTATATATATTTATTTCACACCATTTCCGGTTCCATATTGAGAAAACCGTTGAGAAGCTTGAGAAAACTGCTATTTATGTGTGTACATACGGTACTTGAAACTGTCAAGGAACAAGAAAGACCCTGAGAGGAGCCCAAACGCCAAAACAACCACTGTTACTTCTCCGTCTCTTCCACGTATTAAACCAAATAGTAAAAACAATACTAAACTGAAGGGTAATAACTACTAACACAATCAATCCTACAAACTACAAAGTGGAAAAGTGTTTCAGCATGACATCAATAAATGAATTAGAAGATGATCTACATCAACTTAATGTCCATGAAAATAATAATACTGCTACAGAAAGACAACGCCGAACAAGAGCACATCAAACAGTACAACAGCATATACAATATAATGTCAATATTCTGACCAGCTCGGCTGCTGGTCCGCTAGCCCCCCCGAAATGGGTCTTGACGGACAATTATTCTTTTTGGTGCTCCGAAGCGGCTCTAACTTGTTGTTGGAAGCGAATGCAAATTTGAAGCGTCATGAATCTGGAAAGGGTATGGTTTTAACCATTTCAGTTTTGACCTTATTTGGCCTTACCTTGCTTGCTTTTTGGAATGAGAATAGACTCATATGAAGCGGCTCTAACTTGCTTGCTAAAACGTTGCGAATGCAAATCTGAAAGGAAATGGTTTTATCCCTTTCAGATTTTGACTATGGTGGCCTGTAATTATGAGTATGATTTTGATGATTCACGAAGGTTCTGCAATTTCAGAACAAATCTGTTTGTGCTTTCTTGAAACGCAAATATTCACGTAATACGAGACAGGATATTATGACCAATGATGATGTATTGATTCGTTTCTTTGGCAGCGTCGAAGAAGGAAAGAGGGCACTCACGATGTCTGATACAAAATGGTTCAACTTGTAGAAGAATACATTGCTGATTGAATTGTCTGAATTGTTGTAGGTACTGTTTGACTTTGATAAAATAAATAATGCTCTTCCTCATTCTGTGTGTAGCTTCTAACGTTACTAATGTACTATGTATTGGTTATCGCTGTTGTTATGTTGTAGAATGTTGGATTGCAGTGATATGGACGGATGAGTACGCGCGACGTGCGTGATGAATAGATCAGCCTCATGAGAAAGCAGCAAGTTACATCCCCATCGTATTATTGCGAAACTCTCTTTTTAGTATTTAGTAGGAGTACACAAGCCTTTCGTGTCAATTTTTATTTCAATGTTCGTTTTCCCTCGCGAGTGGAAACCCATTCCGGGGCGGCTAGCGGACCAGCAGCCGAGCTGGTCCGGTCTAGTTCTATCTATGAATCTACGTGGCATTTTTCTAATCATAGAGTGTCTGCTTATCCATGCGGCATTTTCGCCAACAGGGTTTTGCACCCGAGGGAAAATCCCGTCGGGTACGGGTACGGGTATGGGTATCCCTGGAAAAGGGGCATCGGGTATGGGTATCGGGTATATACCCGATACCCGAGTCAAAATACTCGGTTATCGGGTATTGGGTATGGGTATTTGTTTTAGCGACCATGGTACTAATTCCTACCAATTTTAGCGAAATTGTTGGGTACTTAGAGAAAAATTTTGGTGACTCATTTCGCCAACGCTCGAAAGGAGGCTTTTTGAATTTGGAACTTGAGATAAAATCTTTCCGAAATCGGGGCAGCTCGCCCGATTTGAAGAAATATTGGATCTTTTACGTGCAAAATCTAACTACTTTGGTCTAAAATGGCCCCTAAACCGACCTTTTTCCACACGAAAATCACGAAATACCCATACCCGAAATCATGGGTATTTTACTCGGGTATCGGGTATCGGGTAATACCCGAGGGGGGACTTTTTACGGGTATCGGGTATCGGGTATTTACCCGTACCCGAGCCAAAAACCTCGGGTATCGGGTATGGGTGCGAACTCGGGTGCAAAACCCTGTTCGCCAATTATCGCTCTTTGTCCAGTTGCGTGCAGGAATGATGAGGAATGCGCAAGGATGGCTTTACTTAGTCAATTAAAGGAAGTGGGAGCTACTCTAGCTTAAATGCTTCTCTATGCATCATTATTATTCTGCATCGCCCTGCGAGCAGCTCGTCTTGCAAGCTTTCGCTCGCGTTTGAGGTCTGCCCCAGTCTTTTGAGCACTAGTCTTTTGAGCGGACGACACCGGGAATGCTTTATCCTCTGTCACTTGATTGTTACTAAAGGAATTAGCAACTGGCAATGGTTCCTTGGATTTGCTTGCAGATGATGTCTCTTCTTTCTGTTCTACTGCCTCTGATGCAGCGTCAGTAGCAACCGTTTCTTTTTGAGACTTCACTGCATCGTGATCTTCGCTTCGCAAACTAAGAGTAATCCTCTTCTTCTCCCTGTCTATCTCTACAACACGTAGGTTTTTCACTTCATCCCCAACTTTCAACACTTCTTCCACACTTGTAATGTAAGAATCGGAGATACACGAGATGTGAATAAACGCGTCAGAATGGCATCCGATGTCAATGAAGGCACCTAGGCGAGGCTTGATATATTGGACCTTGCCATTGTAGCACTTATTAATTTCAAAATCAGTAACGGGCTTTCTTCCAATACAACGACGCTTGTCATCCTTTTTCGGTGTCTTCTTTGATTGTTTGGTATCATCATCAGTCACAGATGGTGCGGTGGAACTTTGCACTTCTTCTGCGCTCGTTTTAGTGCCTTCCACCGTGGACAAGTTCTCCTCCAATTGATCTTTCTCGGCAGCTTGACTTGTGACATCTTTTGTTACTTTGTTCTCCTCTGGTTCGTCTCCATGCTTCTCGCTGCTATTTTCACGTCTCCCTCTGCGGCGTTTACCACGAGAGCGAGTATTTACCTGCTCGACAATGTCATCTTCATCATCATCAGACGAATCTTCATCCACGGCAGAAGACGATGGTGTGCGTTTTATTTCGTTCTCCTTTTCAGAAGAATGCACTCGATGAGCATCAGAGATACTGTCTGCATCAGGTGCTTTGCTTTGGGCAGTTTCAGTGTTCTCATCAGATACTACTTTTGCTTTGGTAGAAGGTTTGTTCTCGCTCTTTTCGCTCTTAATCCTTTTAATCTTTTTGAACTCCTCCATCTGCTTAGCCAACTCTTGCATCTGTTGCTCTAACTGCTCAACAGTGCTCTCTTCTCCTTCACCAGATCCTCCGCTAGACATAGCTTTCGTTAACTGCTCCATCTTCCTCTTGAGATGCTTCGGCTTCTTTGGTTTCGTCTTCTTTGTTGCCTGGGCCTTTCCTTCGGTTGCGGAGTTCTTTCTTACATTGTTTTTTTTTGAAGATGAATGCTTGTTACCGCCCTTGAACTTCTTTACAGGAGTTCTATTGCTGGATTCTTCCACGTTACGCTTGCGGACTTGTGGGGGGGACTTGCCTTCGAGAGGTTTGAATGTCCCCTTAGCTTTACGAGCTATCTTCCTCTGGAGGCGAAGTTGAGCGATGTTGCCTTGCCCTCCTTCCTTCGTGTTATCTTTTTTCACTTGCGCTGGTGCTAATTCTGCAGCATCATTTTTCTGTGCTGCTGCTGCTAGGCGCTTTAGCCGGCGGCGCTCCTTGGCGGCTTCTCCTCCCATATTATTATCTTACGTGTTGTGCTCTAGAAACCCGCAGTACAGCGATGGCTGCGGTATTTTTAGAACATTTTGGGCTAGCATGGTTGGGCGTTCGGCGGGGATGGGCGCGGGTGGTTGTGATTCGCTGCTTGGCAACGAAGACAGGCGATGCGCCTAGAGAAAGCAGCTACTTATGGGTATTTAGTAACGCTAAGTACCTATGTAACAGAAATTTAAAGTACTTTTACGTCTGGTAGGAAGAGGGTCAATTCCATCGATTCGGTCGAGGTCGAATTTTAGGTTTCGTCATTTTTTTAACACAACACGTCGTTCTCGGCAACCAACCGGCCGATTCGACCCATTCCACTTGCAGTCCCCTTGCCAAAGACCTAATAGACAAGGCTGGAGGCGCCGCGGGGCCGGAGCCTTCGAATTGTGCGACCATAATCACTACATAATACGAGGTGCGATTGGAGGTGATATGCCGACGTCGAACGTGTCTAATGTCAATTGTGCATCCCCTATGAATCGTCGTAATGCTGCCTCAATGCCCAGCACCCCTCTTCCAGCAGTGATTATACTGTTGAGTCTTTCTCGGGGTAGAAAGCAGTAACTGGATCCACCTCGAGAGCACTGGCTATGCGAATTGGGCTGTTCAAACTACTCCCCGTGGTCTATTGGTTGTAGTTCTTTTGGAGTCGTCCAATGATTTAGACTCGGTAGATCTTCTTTTGATTCGCAAGAAGAATTGAGGGCGTTTGCATCGCCGAGAAAGATCACGAGGAGGCCACTCTGCGAGTGTGGAAGATAACGTGGGAGAATGAAGTTGTAGAAATGACCAATCTCATTCAATTGGCTCCCAAAGCTGACAAATTGGGAGAAGATTGAAGGTGTGCAGGGGCAAAATTGAGATGAATGATAGAGGAATAATTCACAAAGTCTTTCATTCGCTTTCACAACAATGACAAAGTATATTCTGTCTGAGGATCATTTTATGCCTTGTCTTGCCTCTCTTTGGACGAGTTGAAAATGTTATTTGACACAACAATAGTGACGAGGTACAATAGGGTTTGTTGGGAATGTCTCGATCGCATCAAATGCCAGAGATTCATCCGTGAATAATCTTATGAACGATCTATTTGAATACTCCAGGGTTAACTATTACTATTTCGTTCTTGCTTTCAAGTCCAGCAGACACTCAGTCAGAGGATCCAGTAAATGATTGAAGATATTCTAATCTTCTTCGCGCTGTCTTTAGTTGTATCACCGGTAGATAACTCAATACAAGTTGTATTTACTCTACACTTGGATGTTCGTGTGACTATATCGTTCATGATAGGGATGATACCTCCAGACGGCAATTCTCCATGTCCATATGTCAAATTGCATTACGACGTTAAAAGCTTATCACTGCCAATACAAATTGTTTCGCAGCCAAATCTATAGGCAATGAGCTGCCCAGGGAGCCGTCATTCGTCTTCCAAGGAGTTTCGGAACATGGTGCACGGTGTGGACGAACATGCATGGTTGTTTGATGTTTTGTTCTGTAAGTTTTTTGGCCTGGCGCGCCATTTTTACTCAGCGATTTTGGCCCATCTTGTGTTGACACATCCCCCCCTTACGAGCACCAACATGCGTGATGAAGATGAAACCAACGATACGAATGTCGAGACATGACCCCGGCGGACCGATGCTGCGAGATGGGGCGGTGATTTGACGATTTGATCACTGCAGGAACCATCATAGACGCAAATTGACCATTTAACTAGGCAATTGCTGGTAGTTAACATATCTCTCAATTACAACATAACTAGAAACTAGAGCACCTAATCCGGCTCCCTTTGCCGATTAGGCATCCGAGGGGTGTGCTAAGGCCATCTGGTGAGTTTTGGGTCGTTTAAGAAAAACCGTTACAATGGTGAATTTAACTAGCGTTACTACCCCTCTAGCAGCAGCAGCAGGCAAGGGCTCGAACTCGAACAAAGTCGTCAAAGGAGGAGTGTGTGTCAAGCATGGTGCAAGAAAACAAATAAAAATGGTACTATTGATGTTAAAAGACTCATGGTCCAGTCAGCTACTGAAATGCTTCCAAATCCAGAAAATCAAAGAACGTATCGTCATGCTTGTGATTCAAGATAGATACAGCCTTGTGGGAGTTATACGCTGGTGGCAGTACTTCCTCTTCAAATCTTGGAAATTGGATACCTCCTTCTTCACTTCTTAGGTATGGCCAAGCTCTATTATCTTTGGCAACTTCTACAGCGATATCCCAGCTACTGACGACGCCAACAAAATGGTCTTCTTGGACTACAATGACATGGTGCATTTTGTTTCGCTCGAGGATTGATGCTACCGTGTCTCTGTCATCGTCTGGTCCACAAGTCACAAGACTATTTTCTCTTATCATGTGCTTACAGGAATCATTGATTTTAACCCCTTGACGATACGCATGTAGAATATCAGTCTTCGTAATGATTCCCTCGGGGATGCTTTTCCCCGAATCATTGTCATCTTCCTTTTTACATACGATTACAACTGCGCCGACTTGTCTTGACACCATAAGGTCCAGCACTTCTTGCACCGAGCTGCTAGAATCTGCTGTCACCACCTAAATAGATAAGATTCAAAAAATAAAAGGCAGAAAGCAGAGAAACATACTCTGAGTGATTGCTCCATGAAACATGCATCGATGTATGTAACGAAAGAACTGAGCATAAGATATACCAATATGCTGACCTTATCAGCTGAAGCCATGAAACTAGATACACGCATTATCTTCTTCTCTCGTTGCAGGTATAGTTTGACTCGTTTTGATTTTAGTTGTTGCAAATATGTCATGTGCTGTTTACCCTTGCACAAGGCAAGGCAGTTGTTTTTCTCCTCCAGCCGGCCAGCCTGATCCAGCCTTCGCATTTACGAGTTCGCTTCTTCAGCATACCAATTCCACCGTTGCTGGTAGGATTCTGGATTCTCTCAGAGGAGAGGACCCAGCCAGGGACTCTTCATAATTGTCTCTTGAACAACAAATACATCCTACATATCATTGCTATCATGCCATTCTCCAACTCAAAAAGAAGACAGATATTCTCAACATTGTCCTCCATTGTCGAAAACAGCTTCCTTGATGAAACTTCACATGATGCTGTTGCAGGCGTTGTACCCAGTCCGAAAATCCCACGCCGGGTTAAGAGGCGGACTGCCAAGAAGGTAACCAGACGTCACCTTCAATCCTTCATTGTCATATACACAATGATCTTTTTCAACGGTTGTGAGTAGCAAGTAGAATGATGTTGTTGTTTTGTGGAGTAATGCACTGGGCACTATGCACATGTCGTCCTCAACCGTTTACATATTCTGTGATGTATCTTTCCAGGTTGCTTCACTGCTGTTGTACCTTCAATACCATTTTATCTTCAACGCCTGTCTGCGCCTCCATCATTTCTGGGTCTAGTGGTGAGTGCATACAGTGTCGGCCAAATTGTTGGAAGCACTTGCATTGCAAGCTACTTGAACGATAAGCTAGGTGGCAGAACACTTCTCACTCTGACCTCGATGAGTGGAGTAGTTGCTACGCTCTTTTATGTCATCGGTGCAAACCACTGGTTTGTCCTGATTTCCCGCTGGTTGACTGGTGTATCGGCAGGGTGGGAGTTCACAACTGAGCTTGCTTACATTTCAAGCAATACATCGGCAAAAGAACGCACTGTATTTCTTTCGTCCGTGACAGCTGTAAATTTGGTAGGATTCATTTTGGGACCAGCTCTATCGACCCTTCTGTCTATGGTCGACTTCGAAATCATGGGGCTAGAAATAAATGAATACACGGGTCCTGGATGGTTGCTAGTTGTTCTTTTCGTTGTTGACTTGATAATGGTCCGAGTATTCTTCGAAGAATCCTCGACCTCGAGTCTCTCCGAGGAACACAGTGTGTTGGTCAATGGAGAGAGCGAAAAGAATTATGGAACCAATGTGGACAAAGAAAGTGATCGCGTAGAGAGTCAGGTTGTCGTAGAGCAGCGCTTGCCCTCTCTGCTTGTGGTTGGCAGCTTAATATTCATTCAGTTCAGCATAATGTGCGTCTGGAGTGTGTTGGAGACGATCGCTTCTCTTTTAGCTGGAGACTCGTTTGGTTGGCACATTCACGAGTGCAACATTCTGTTCACATGTGGAGGAGCAGCAAGTCTTTTCGCTTATGTCTTATTCGTGTTTGCTTCAAAACGGATTGAAGACAGATTGCTCATCGCTTATTCAATCGCTGCATGCATTGTTGGCTTACTATTGATGATTACATGGAGCTCTCCTCTGTTACCCCCTTATCTTGGCCGCTTTGTCACTGGGTATCTAATTGTGAACATGGGTTTCATGACTGGCAGGCCAGTGACGTTTTCGCTCTATAGCAAACTGACGCCAGAGAAAAGTCAAGGAGCATATCTCGGCTACATGGTCGCTGGAGGTTCTGCCGCTCGTGCTGCTGGTCCATTTGTGGCTATTGCCATCTACTATCATTTTGGGAATGAAATGAATACTCTTGTTCTATTTGGTTCAATTACAGCAGTCATGGTAATATGTCTTGCTGTGATGTTTATGCTATGGTCATCGCTGATACCGTCAGCAGGCACAGTGGCAAGTGATAAAGATAAGAGCTCAAATGGGAGAGTATCATCTCATCACAGTGAAGGATTGAGCATGCATGTCGACAAAGCAAATGGCAACGTATCAAAGTAAAGTCACTAAAGTAGATCAATTGCCCTAAAGCACTTGTTTAAGCCCTTTTCTCAATCAATGGGACATAGACAGGGTCATACATCTTCTTCTGTACAAAAGCGTCGAGATTAGCTAGAGCTTTTTCGTCCAGCTTCGGTGCTTGTCCTTGTCTAACATGCTTCCTCAATTACTGCAATTGCTACCTTTTTAGATACATCTCGGATTGTGGAGAGATCGGGGAAGACTTTTCCCTGTGCCAATTCATCTTCAGTCAGGTAGTTTGCAAGGGCTTCTGCAGCAACATACAGCATTCTATCAGTCACAGTTTTGGCACCACATAGCGTCACACCGAGGCCAATTCCAGGGAAAACAAACATGTCTGTACACATGCGATAAGTAGGAGCCAGTTAGTGGAAAAGTAAATCAAATGATATGGCACAAAAGAGAGGACACTCACTGTTACATTGAGTTGGATAAAATGTCCGTCCATCTTTCAACTGGACGGGATCGAATGGGCTCCCAGATGCAAAGATGCATTTACCGTTCGTCCATTCGAACGCTTGCTCTGCAGAGCACTCAGCTTTGATCGTGGGATTACTCAAAGGGAAGATTATAGGGCGCTCGCAATGACTAACCATGTCTCTAATGAGCTGCTCCGAGAACAGTCCCCCCACTGCGGTCATACCAAGAATCATCGTTGGTTTATACTTATTGACAATCTCATTCAAAGTCAAACCTCCGTCGGTGTCACGTGCAAACATTGCCTGCTCAGGCGATAGCTGATCGAGGCGTTCTGTTCCGAGAAGCCCCTTCTCATCTGCAATGAAGAAACAATTCTTTGCCTCTTCCTCTGAACGACCGTGCTCCAACATTGCCTGATACAATACTTGTGCAACACCGATGCCAGCGCTCCCTGCTCCAGCTATCAAGATGCGCTGATCACCAAGACTGGTCGGAAGCTCTCCTTTTGCTCTGAGAGCACCCAATACACCAGCCAAAGTTGTGGCTCCTGTTCCCTGAATGTCGTCATTGAAGCACAAAATATCGTCACGGTATTTATTCAGCAGCTTTTGGGCCTTGTCGCTTGAAAAATCTTCAAACTGGATCAAAACATTGGGCCACCGATGACGAACTGCTTGAATGAACTCATCTACAAGATGATAGTACTTTGGACCCTGCAATCTTGGTTTCTGCACGCCCAGATAAAATTTGTCATTCAATAATTCTTCATTGTCAGTTCCCACATCGATCACAACTGGTAAGACACGGTGAGGAGCGATTCCACCAGCGGCACAATATAACGACAACTTGCCGATCGGGATTCCCATGCCATTCGCCCCAAGATCACCAAGTCCAAGAATACGGCTACCGTCTGTCACGACAATCACATGCACGTCTTTCTCCGGCCAATTATACACCATGGCTGCCATGTGACCTCGATCTTCCTCACAAAAATACATTCCTCGAGGCCTACGATACCTCATGGCAAATTCTTTGCAAGCTTGGCCCACTGTTGGAGTGTAAATAATAGGAGCCATCTCTACCATATGATCTACAAGGATACGATGATACAACGTCTCATTTCTGTCATGTACATCTTCAAGAATGATATGCTTGCGAATCATACTAGGTTCAGCACGGATTTCTTGAAGGACACGCTCCTTTTGGATCTTCATGTTGACACGACGAGGTGGGAGAAGTCCACGGAAGTGGAGACGATCACGCTCCCCACTCTTGAAGGCGGTGAACTTGTTGAATAGAGGGTTATTCAGGATTTCTGTTCCGCTTTGTTTTACTGAGAGCGGGGCGAGAAACTTCCTGGTGCATCCGGTCCACTCCCCAATTGTCTCTTCTCCTTCTTCAATGTATTCCTCTGGGATTTTGTTATCTGGAATTGACTTTCCGAATCCATAGTCAGATCCATCGTCTTCCACAATGGTGCTAGCGCTGTTCATAGAGCGGAAGAAGGAATGTTGCACAGGAGCTTTACTGTTTGTAGATGCAGCAGACACTACGCACCTCGATCGGGTGACGCGACGGGCTACACCGCGCTGCAGCAGCGATGCATAGGAGCTGATCATCATGGTTATATTAATGAGGATTAAAGATCAAGAGCAAGAGTGTAGTAGGGGGGGTACGACGTCACCATTGAGGGGCGATGACGATGACACATCGGCTTCGAAAAAAAATGAGAAGGATCCCGAAGGATCGAAGAAAAATTCACACAGCGGTTCAAGTCTCGTTAACTGTCTTACTGTTACTATAAGGGTCTTAAAAGCGGTCGTATACTATATATAGCTGTCTCATCTCCTTGACTCCATGACGTGGATTTTTCTGTCTACGTAGGAATCGTCCAAGAAGCGGTACCAAAGTGGCGCCAACGATCATCGAGCACATCACCACCATGGGATTTCCGCCCGAGTAGCGTACTGTACTAAGCGTGGTGCCGTTATATAAAAGATACAATGCTCGAGACGTTTATATAGACACATATGATTGCATGTAGCAACTTTATATGTACTAATTTTTACAAATGATGTAAAATAAAAGCCAATTTGTGCACATGAATGTGTATCCTCAACTCTCATGAGCAATGAACGATGGTGTTATAACAAATATTTCGGCACTAACGACACCAAACAATGCTAAAATAACGCTTGTAGAGTTATGAAAAGAATGTTTGCATCTTTTTAATGCGGTAATAATAATTTATGAGGCCCACAGATCCTTGTCATTCAACACAAACACTTCTGTATGCACATCCATCTACTACAAGAGAATCACTTTGTGCATTCCAATGATGTCAGTAGTGATCATATGCAGCTCTATCCGTCGAACATTACTTCATTGAAACCAAAGGGCCTTAACAAGTCGTTGAAGATTCCACTCCGATCAATTCAGAGCAATGTAGCGCCGTAACAATAGCCTTCTTCGGAGACAAAATGTGCACCTATTCCACCCTAATCGAGCTTTAAGTCACCCAACTACGACCTTATCTCTTCAATCAAATACAATAGTTGTTGTGTCATTGTTGTCAGATGGTAATGTTGATTTGAATGACATTACCATCGGAGTTGTTCTGTAAATGGCCATGTGTTGGGCGATGGTGATACCAAGGCTGAGTTCGCCGATGGTGGTGTAGGCAGTGAAATCGATCTCAATTGTCAACTTCACGGTACAAAGCGATCCTTACATATTATTGAGAGCTCATTTGTCGTGTTTAGTTGTCTCGTCATGATTAGAGGTCGGAATAGAACAACGAAATGGGTGACATTTGTTTGTAATTGATGATGTGATGTGTAGCAGCAATGTTGGTGCCCGACGGAGTGCTATGGCCATATGAAGTCACTAACAATGAACCACACCGACACTAGATGTCTATATGTAGAAGTAGCGGTGATAATTGGCGGAGAGAGGACGATCTCCGAGGTGTTACAGGCGTAGTATCGGACGACACATCGGGAGATTCGGCTTCTTCTGGTTGACCTTTTCTCATGTGACGCTTAGATGGGGTACCAAAAAGTGCATTACGTGGCCTAGCCAGTAAGTTTCCTCATAGCTTCAGCTGCATACAGTTATATAGCACGAAATGCAAATCTGTGTACTTCAGGAGATACGATTTTTACCGCTATGCCATCAACATGGTGTTTTGGTTCACTTCCTCATGATGTGTGATGATGTTTTTGCTGCGAAATCGTGCATGGAGCAAAAGAGGCGGGATTTTTTGTGAAATATTTTATTTTTCTAATTTCGGCGGAAAGGGAGTGCCGTTATCTATCTTGTATGACATATACGTAGGAATCAATTTGACGGAGTCGAGGAGATGAGACAGCTATAAAATATGACAAGAAAGAAGAAAAATGACGAGAGACGTTGACGTCGAATTACGCGAGGCGTGAACCACTGTGATTCAAGGAGAGTATCCTAAAAATATCTCACCTGTCAGCCCCTTCAGCATAAAATTCATTGCCATCATCACTCATAGAAGTAGATAAGTAGAAGTACTCGAACTCTTAGCTCTCTCTAGCAATCACTCAACACTCAACACTCAACAATCCATGTCAACATCATGATGAAATCTTCCTTGGTACCATTGGCGAGCTGCCTCTTCTCATGGGGCGGCGGATCATCTTCCTTTGCTGCAGCGTTCAGCCATGGTCCAGTATCATTGATCTCGCCATCGACCTCAATGTCAATGTCACAGCATCATGACATCCTCTCACAACGAAGAGAAGCGCATATCTTTTGTGGCAAAAGAACGAATGCGTTGTGTAAACTAACAATGAGATCTGCCACATTGAAGACCGAAACCACACTCAAATCTAAGCACGCACTGGGACCTAGACGGGGAGTAAAAGCCTTTACAGGACTTGGGATCTTTTTATTCACGTTGCTGTCATCCAAGTCTGCAATTGCCAAAACTGCCGCTACAACTGTATCAACCGCAGCAGCAGCACCTGTTTTACTTCCGCCCATGCACAAGATTGTCCTGGCATGCCTTCTTCCTACACTGCTTGGCTTTTACAAGAGCGAATACGGCGTGTCGTATGGTTATGGCACAGCCATGGCAGCATCAAGTTATCTCATTCTAGCTTCCATCTCTCAGTCGGCCGGGCTGCCACTTGCAGTATCGTTTGCATCATCTACCAAGCCTGCTGCAATTCTGACTTCTTTGAATGCAATGCTAGATAATCTCAGAACACTTCTTCCAGCATCTCTTCCAGCATTTCATGCATTTGCTCTCTTCTTTTATGGTACTCGGCTCAATCTGTTCCTTTTTTACCGAGAGTTGTGTCTTCCTCGCTTCCGTGCAATGAGAGAGCGAATCGAAGATAGAGCGAAAAAACAAGGTGGTCGCTTGAAAAGAACTCCTTTCTTGCTGAGTTGTACATTTTTGTACTTTTGCATGGTTTGCCCTGTATTGGTGACGACGAAAGTTTGTGAAGGTATGAGTATGTCTTGTGCTGTAGGACTTGGGGGTAGTCTTAGTTCGATTTTAGAGCAGTCTCTTCGGTTGTCACTAATTGTAGCATTATCGGGATTTTTGCTCGGTGCATTTGGTGACTTGAACAAATCAATAGGGAAGATGTTGAATGGAGAAGATACCCTAATTACAGGAGGCATCTTCCGTTACTTTCGACACCCGAATTACACTGGAGAAGTAATTGGATGGACATCCAGTTGTCTAGCGGCATTCGTTGCTGTGGCCCTGAAAGCTGTAACAGATAGCAGCAATGGAGGGTTACATATCTGGAAGAGCATGGCTGGGTATTTATCTCTCAGCGTGATTGGTACGATTGGCATTTGTTTCGTTCTTGGAGCTGCTACAGCTGGATTGGAGTTTAGACAGCATGAAAAGTATGGAGATACAGAAGAGTATAAGCAGTGGGTGAAGAAGAGCTGGGTTGGATTTAACATGGGAAAACGGAAGAAGGATGACAGCGAGAATGCTCAGGAAACAAAAGAATAATTAATAAGCTAGCTATCGATATAATTAATGCAGTTCAGCCACAAAGTTATCAGATAAGTATGTGGACAGCTAGCCTATGGCGTCAAAAATGGGACGGAGGGAAATGAACACAACATACAACCAGCTAACAACAAAACGAACAAAAGAATCAAAAGCTGCAAAAGTGCGTGCGCCGACCGGGAATCGAACCCAGGGCAAATGCTTGGAAGGCATTTATGTTACCACTACACCATCGGCGCTTGTTGTGCTGATGCTGAAAGAATGCTTCTCGTTGCAATATATAAATGATCGAATTTTGACTTCATTGATAATGAAGTTATAATGAAGTTATGTAGAGAGGTATTGATCCTACTCCCTACAACCTTCCTGCTCTTCTTCTTGGTTTCGACTGATTAAAGCCGCTGATGTGGATCAGTGTTTGCTGCTACTTTGCAATTGAGTGCTACAAAATCAGATAACCAAGCTGAACTTCTTCTGTGGAGGCAAAAGAATCTCTATGAGGTCAGATAGGAGCTAGATAAACATATAATATGTATCAAAAACGGGAAGATGTAATATGAAATGAGGAGTAGAAGCATTTTTGACACAATAACTTGTTACTATTTTCATTTTTGTGTAATTTTTAACCCTATGGTATCTAAGTGCTTCTACCAGTCTACAACTAGTCTGTCCCGTTATATGAGAGTCTAGATGAATTTCCGGAATGGCCGTTCTGAGCGACTTCTTGGTCGATTTGAGTTGCACTAAGACAGAGGAAGTTAGCTGTGATGTTGTAGTAGAGGTCTGAATACTTGGTTGGGGCCGCCGACGGGGTCGAGATTTAAAAATCATCTCATCTTTTCGCTGCTTAACTCCCACCGGGACACTGTACTCGATGGTGCCTTAAATGCTTTTATGGTCCTAACGACAAGCAGACCTCTTTAGTTACTGGGACAGACTCTCTCATAACGGGACAGACTAGTCTTAGACTGGTACTTGTTTGTGTACAAATTCTGCCTTGATATGAGAAGCATATTTGAGTGGGCAATGAAACAATGATGATAATATAACAGGAGACAAGGACCTCGACCTCTCTAGACATCAATAAGAGTAAACCTTGTAAATGTGCAAAGAAGCGAAATATATTGGAAAGGAGAAGGTTGCACTTGCAATTATTCATTGGGGACATGATACATAAAATAGACAAGCAAAGTGTAGAGTGCGATTCAAATGACTCGTGCTCTACTTTATAACGTAAGTATTCAATATACATTTGATAGAGAAGGTAAAATAATAATGATGAACTGCACGGCGACTACCTAATTATATAACGATCATTACCAGGGCACAAAAAAGAATTTGGAGTGGAAGGGAGAAAGCAACAGTGCGTGGGCCAAAAGGATATGCGCCGACCGGGAATCGAACCCAGGGCAAATGCTTGGAAGGCATTTATGTTACCACTACACCATCGGCGCATGCTGTGCTGCTCCTGGTTATGATACACGTTGCAATACATAAAGGTAAAGTTTATGACACCTGATCTGCCAGCTGAGAAAGCTGGCTTTTCTGACACCTCCAACGAAATCCAAAGCAAAAAGCAGTCATAAAAATCCAAGCATATAAAAGCATAGGTATCAATATTCCATATCAAGATGAAGCTACTATCGATCCTAATCCTTGCTACTACGCTATCTGATGCTCTTGGCTTCGCCTCCCAAGCCATCAAATGCAGATCAGTGCCCGCAGCTACTTCGCAGCTAAGTGCTACACAAGCAGAGACTGAAGCTGAACGTCTTCTGCGCAAGGCAAGAGAACTCCGTGAAGCTAGTCAACGTGCAGAGGATAATCTTCATGCTACTCTAATTCAGAAGAAGACAGAAAAGGATGCTGCTACTGATAGCATTATCTCGCAACTTTTCCCCTCGAATGGCATCGATGATTTGGTAGATCGGCTCCGTCAGAAACGACTTGCTAGCGACATGCTCGTACGTATTGTTGAACGTCTCCACGAGCGAGAGATTGCCGCCCGAGGTTTGGAACATGTGGAGCCCTCAATGCATCACGATCAAGTTACTTTTAAACGCGTTGCCCAAGCAGATGAAGTCGAGATGGCAAAGTTAGATGGGATTGTGCACGAACTTATTGACGCTGCAGAAGTTCTGGATCGAGAGTTTGTGGAGCAAAAAGGTAAAGCTGATGGAGGTAAAATTACCCACGCGGAGATGATGCATTGGGGTGGAGGTAAGATTGCAGAAATTCTTAAAGATAAGCTTAAGGAACTAGGACGCGAACAGGATGAGCAGTTCAAAAAGCGATTGCAGAGTTTTTATGACGCTGCAAACAGGAATAATCACAAAGACAAAGAAGCAATTGAAGGTAACTCTTGGCGAGATGATGATGTGTGGAGTAAGTAAATTGAGGTAACATTTGAGAAAAGATACTGATGCAATATGATACTAGGAATCAAGTAGCAATTTAACTGATAGAAACACTCTTGAGAACTTGTAATCATCAGGCGGCATCTGAAAAACCTTTGAGTTGAACTCGATCCAAAGACCGAATGTAAGATGATTGACTATGGTGCTTCCATAGACTCTTGCTAAGCAGTACGTCATTTAACTGCCAAAGAACTGCGGCCCTGAAGTTTTCTCTTCCGGCTATGCTGCCTCCAACCTCGTGAATACTGCTTGATCCACCACCTAAACGACGAGGTCTAATAAGGTAGACTCTTCCTGGGACAGCTAGATGAGTATGCTGCTTCTTCGAGCTCCCACTCGTCAGCCCTGTTACTGTCAAACGAGCAGCATCACTCATCAACCCAACCCCTTTACCAAGAATCCCTCCTTTGATCGATCGCTCTGTACGTCCGTACAGTCTCTGTAAAGTACTGTAGGATGACCGACACACAACATCATCACCATTGATTATTGAAGTTATAAAATCAACCTCGATGCCTGAAATACAAGGAGGGCAACCGAGACAAAGAGCAGAAACTCGATCACGAGCAAACCCGCTCCAGCGCTTGTCACTCATGTCTTCGGAAGCGGGCATAGGCAATCTACCATCCAATATGTTGGCAGTAAGAGCACCCACCGCAGCAGAAAGCGAATGACCGACAATATGAATTGCAGGTAAGTCCGAGGGATGTTTTTGTGCATCAATTGTCAAGTCAGGGCCACTTTCGTTGTCACTAAGTTCTTCGCCAACTTCGGCTTTATCTTTTTTGTCGCTCACATCTATTACTTCACCTATCGATCTTATTAGAGATCCTGCTAATCGGTATAAAGGCCCATTTGCACTTCCCATTTTATTTGATTGATTATTCACTTCAACACGAATTGGAGGTATATCCAGTGTTGAAATGATGTAGGGCAAGTCATTTTTTGAAGAAGACGCATCTTGGTCAGATAAAATGATGATGAATCTTCCTCTTTGAGAAGATGAAGTAGATGGGGTTGAAGAATTTGATTCTGCAGAGTCACTATCATCATCAACTTCTTCTTGGGCAAATGAAAGTAAATCTTCTATCCCACCATGTCTCACTCCTGCCCCTCCGTTATACTTTGGTTCGTATATGATTAAGACGGACAAAGCAACGTGTGATTGTTTGTCTTGTGCAGATTCATCAGGAAATATTGTTTCATTGAAAATTACTTCTCTTTCCGTCCAATCAGCCAATGTTCCATCATCGTTTTCACTGGAAGAAGAAGTAGCCAATTCACATAGCTCTGCAGCAAAGAGCGCATCGGCCACACATCCAACTCGAGCTGCATTCCTTGACATCCTCCCTTTCACTTTTAAGCCTCCGATCTTTCCGCTACTGTCTCCATCGTCATCATCATCTCCGTCTAGCGTCGTGGAAGATTTGTGTGTTCTTTGATACATTTCATGAGCGGTTCCATCGATACGTTTTAGAGCTGATTGCGTTGTCGAAAGTCCTTTCAGAGCTGATGAAATGGTTTTAACATCGTAACCCGATAATTCATTCTTCTGTATAGATGCAGCCAACATATCAAAGGCATCACTCCTCGTTTTGGACGCTACCGGAAGAACATGGCCGAGCAATATCAACGCCCAAGCACTGGAAATCATCGACACCATCTTAATATCTCTTACTCCACATGTGATCTCCGACTTGAACTAACTCAACCACGTTTCACGGCTCTATATGCAAGTGTGGTACTCTGCTACGATAAGTAGGTAGCGCTGCCGGCCAGTGAAAAGTTAGCACTGTTGCAGATCTTATGGTTGACTGGCTGAATGATGTTGCTGTTGATTTGGAAGTTGGCAGTGCGAGAATTGGTGGGTGGGTGGGTGGGTAGGTCGCAGGTGGGCGTGCAGCGTGCATGGAGTTTGTTCATGGCTCAGTATCACAACCAGGCTATAAAAGTAAAAATAGAATCAAGTCGAGAGAAGACCCTCTTGCTATGTTGGGGTCAATACTTTGAGAGTGGAACTGTTTAGTCTATGTGTTTTTAGGTTATGTATTTGTTCTCTTCCTTGTTTTCGTAGCATGGGCTCTATTGGGAAAACAAACTTTCCTACACCTCTACCAGCTTGATGTTTGTTTGCGCCTAACATTTCCGTCCACATGCAAACTCATCGTCCTTGTTTCATACCATTGGGATCTTACAACGTAAGAAAGCCACGTGTTGACACACGGAATGCGGTTAGCTTCTGTGTGAAGCGATCCCGGTTAGAACTTTCCAAACTCCTATTCACGTCCGAAAGCAGCTTGTTGAAAGATTCATTCAACAATGCTTGGTTGGTAGAATCCTGTGTGCTCATCAAGTGGTCTTTGTAGGCAGTGAAACTAGACTCACTTGCAAGCATTAAGCTCAGCATTGGCCGCATAACAGCCCAGTGATTTTGAGGAGGTCCAAATAGTAGAAGGTTGAATAGGGTCGCAGTCAAGCTGGAGAAGAGGTCTGGCTGTGCAGCCAAGTGCTGCAAGAAATCGAAAGAAAGAAGGTTGTAAGATTATGAGACTAATACAAGAAGGTAGAGCGACATTCATGCTCGGCAACTTACCTTGTTGAAATTATGAACCTCCGGCTTATCCTTTCCTGAATTCTCATAGCAAAATGTGGCGAGATGGTCGATACTGTTTGCGCACATGGAGCTGATTTGGGCATCACTTGATTGCAATCCCTCGTGTAAAGCATTCATCAACTGCATGAAGACACTAGTATCAAGAGCCAATGTTGTTTTGATGTGATTTCGGAAAATGATTTCTATGAATCCAAAAACCGACGAGCTTAACTTCGGATAAGCTACGACGTGTTCAAGCGGAATGCCGAGCGCCATTTTCAGCGAAACATCGAGTGCATTATCCAAGGCAGGATCATTGTACAAAGCAAATACTCCGAAGCATACGTAATTGCCACCCAATGCAGAGTTGATGATGCTGAGTGCTAAAGACATGCCTTTGTACTTTGACTTGTAAATGTCGCCACTTGTTGGAGCAGATGCATTCAATGCTCTGCGTCCAAAAGCGCAAACAACATCACTTGTAGCCCGGAAAAGTAAAATGCCATTGGGGCTGCTCTGGTCAAAATTTACTCGATTGGCTTTGTTGTGGCAAAACTCCTGAACAAAACGAAGTAAACTGATCATAACATCAGGTTGATCATACCACAAATCAGCTACTCTGGATAAAAGAGGCAAATGCCGAGGTTCGAGCATGTCAAATAACATCCCATAGGAGCGTCTGTTGTGCAAACTCATCGTAACACCTCTCAAGTCACGAAATACTCCAATCAATGGCATTCTCGCAGCCTCACTCCGCAGTTGAGTGGCGTCAAGCGCACCCAGCTGCGACATTGTCTCGATGATAGGTTCCATGAATTGATCAAACGTTATGCCAAGTTTATCTTGCCCATTAGGTGATAGCAATAGTCTCACAAGAATTGCGTGAAATGTTGTTCTTTTCCTAGCATTTGACAAAACATTGAGGAATGGAAACTCTTCATGTGTGTGGTGACTCGCGAGATACTTCACCGTGTCAAGTGTGAGGAGTAGTT
Source organism: Skeletonema tropicum (assembly GCA_037178625.1). Classification (NCBI taxonomy): domain Eukaryota; phylum Bacillariophyta; class Thalassiosirophyceae; order Thalassiosirales; family Thalassiosiraceae; genus Skeletonema; species Skeletonema tropicum. The sequence continues at coordinate 3,473,532 of CM074127.1, read as the reverse complement.
TGGAGCTACTGTAGCCACCAGCCATGTCTGTCAAAAGATCAAGCGTCTTACTAACGATTTCATGTTCGTCCGGCCAGAACTTTAGATTTTTACCAATCTTCGTCACAATGAGATTTGCAACAACAGTGTGATCCCCTAAGCCCATGTTCTCGAACATGTTTTGGTAGACTTTTTGTTTAGTTGATGGGACTGATTCTAATTTCATTCCGCCCATTGACATGGAATCTGAGCCAGAGGACTGGAGGAAAAGAATAAGCTGGTGTTAGACAAAAGCGAGAGAATGCATACTTCAAACTGAGCAAATAACTCCGTATAACGTACCTCCCACATAAACATGTATACACGCCTAAAATTCTGAAAGTAATAGAGCATCGCCGTCTCAAGTTTCACGTCAGCTTTGCCTACTCCATTTGAATTGGTCAGTCTGAAATCCATCCCTTGAGCCAATTGCAGCACACGTTTACTCAAACTCGCATCCAGAGTTTCTTCTCCATTGCCAATTCGAGATGAAGACCAACTATGTCCGCCCACAATAGCACCGCAGATATATGTCAGCCAAGTGAGCTGTCCTTCCACGACATTTACTTGCTGCGCTACATTTTGAGGTGCACTTTCTGTGCTCGATGTCATCAGATGACTCATTAATTCTCGATACTTCTCCATGAGAGGATCAAATTTTGCGAGAATTATGGTTGCAACCGAGTTGTATTGAAACCGACAAATTGTTGGCAACCTATCCATCTGTTCCATGAGTGAACCATCGTCTTCCAATGGATCTTCTAAAGCTCCTTCGCTACGCATGACAGTTTCAACAGAACCCAGCATACTATCAATATAACACTCAATCACATTTAGCACATGATTCTCCAAAGCTTGGACATGCCCCTTTGCTCCTGTATCAGGCCGGACGTACGGGACAGCTGCCACCAACCGTCCCCATAATGCTAGCAGGTAGTGAATCGAGTTGGTGCTGTACTGCCAGTTTCGAATAGATTGAGTGGTAAATGACGCCGCCAGTTCCAACCAATCTAAGTAACCCTCTGTCTTAACCAACTCACTCAGTTGGTAATTTGCTTTGAGTCTACCCAACAGCCGGCAGAATTGGTGATAGTTGTCCTGGTGTTGTAATCCAGTTTGATTTTTTAATAGTTCCCGAATCCCTGCCATAATCCTTCCCAAAAAAGCCTCGCGTTCTTTATCAGAGGGAAATAATGATCGTCTCACAGAACAAATCAGAATGACGGCCTCCATTGCCTTATTAGATCTCGGTGGCTCTGTGTTAGCATAAAAGTCCAGTAATAATTCGGTGGTCCCCGGATCCTGAAGGACGGGTCTCCAATTGGTAGGTGCCTGAATGGTCCCCACATCTTCCGTGGATTCGTCTGGATTGGTCCCAATGAAATCAAAATTGAGACATCTCACTGTCAATGACAAAGCTTGCTCCCCCAAAATAACCTCCTGGCGGTGATCTGCAGTAATAGCCCTCGTCTGCAGTTGCTTCAACGTAGTCAATCCCAGCTGAAAGACCTTAAACAAACACAAATCTCGAAAGCTCACACTCGTTTTCCGATGTTGAGTCAACGTCCGACCGCTCGTGGGTATATTCAACTCGTCCACCAGCTGGTTCAATATTTTGAGTCCCAGTATACAATGATCTACAGTAGCTTGGAGGAATTTGGTAACATCGTCGGTGAGCTCTCTGTGCGTGGAGTCATCGAACCACCCCAATTTGGTAATGCGGCATACCAATTTAATGAGACTCAGCGTGACAAAGTCCTGTAGCGTCGGTCCGTTATTTGCGAGGTATCCCAACACGTAATTCCGAATGTCGATGCGCTGCGGGATGGTGAAATTGTTCCAGTGACTGCTGATCAGCTCCGTCAAGCTGTTGGACGCTACTAGCAAAGCGTACTGTGATTGAGATCGATCGAGAATGTACTGACATTGGGGGATGAAGGACGCCGATGATTGGAGGGAGAGGAGACGAGATTGTGCCTCCTCTCGGGATATTTTTTCGCCTCCGCTGCTGGGCATGCCAGTGTACAGAGTTTCGCAGAGCGATTCTACTTGAGCTAGCTGGGCGTCGTCCATGGTTGTTTTGTCTTGAGTTCTATCTGTGCGATGTAAGAGGGGATGATATCAACGGCTATTATGAGGCGGTGCTATCGCTATCAGGCTCATTTCATTTTTGACCATCAAAAATTCGAAAGGATTTTCCAAAACCAGAGCGAAGAGAAGCTGCAATCCACCCGCCGGCCACCGCCACCCGCCCGCCCGCCCCGAAGTTGTCCGCTGTATGTCCGCTCGCGGTGGCGGGCAATTGTACCGTGGACAGGCAACAATTACAAAGAAGCTGCTGAGTAAAGTAGGTACTACCTGGTACTACCTACAGGACTTACTCTGTCCGGACTTCCTAGAGCGGGCAATCACTTGGACGGTCCACTGCGGATTGTTTCTTTCGACTTACTTTCGATGCACTCAGCGGATTTCAAATTCTGCAGAATGCTCGAAGCATTCTGCGCTTATACGACTTGCGACATGGCAGCTCATTATCACCATCTTCGATGAGGTTGTAGAAGATAGAGGGCTCAACGATGGTCGCTACCTTCAAGATAGGCTGCTATTGTGCTGCAGCTGTACTGGTGGCTTCGTCGTCGTCGTCTGCATTGGCGTTCAGTCCATCAGCGCTCAATACTAACATTCGGGCGACGACGTCTACATCTCCATTGTTTGCAAGTGCCAATGATAATAATGAAAGCGTTGAGATAGCAAAAAGTAATGATATTGACAGCAGAGTGCGTCGTCAGCTTGTTTTATCGCTTTTAGCAACTGTGTCAGCTTCGGCCGTTCCCATTGCTGCAGATGCTGCTACCACTACAACCACTAGCCAGTCGGACGCATCATCACCTGCGAGTACAGCGGAAGTCATCAAACTTTTGAAACCACCACTCGACCAACGAGAATATGAAACATATGAGTTACCAAATGGACTGAAAGTGTTGCTATGCTCTGATCCGACTTCCACGTCAGCTGCGGTCGGAATGAATGTACATGTAGGAGCTTGCTCTGATCCAGTTGAAATTCCTGGCTTAGCTCACTTTTGTGAACACATGCTCTTCTTGGGGACAGAGAAGTATCCAGAGGAAGACTCGTTTGCCAAATTTCTAAGTGCCAATGGGGGCTACAACAATGCGTTTACAGATAGTGAAAAGACTGTATATTTCTTTGAAGTGGATGGGAGCATAGACAAGCGATTCTCAGAGGCGCTGCTCCGATTTGGATCATTTTTTAGCGGTCCACTCTTCACAGAAAGCGCGACAGGGAGAGAATTGAATGCAATAGATAGTGAAAATGCCAAGAACTTGCAAAATGATATCTTTCGGCTCTATGAACTAGAAAAGGATCGTGTTAACTCTGATCACCCCTTCAGCAAGTTTTTTACTGGCAACAAGAAGACGTTGCTAGAGGGCACCAAACGTCAGGGAATCAATCTTCGCAATGAGCTAGTCAAGTTTTACGAAACGTATTACTCCTCGAATCAAATGAGCCTCGCTGTGGTAGCACCGCAGAGTCTTCCTCAGTTGAAACAGTATGTCTCGGATGCATTTGGGGATATACCTAACCGTCAAAGCAATCCTCCAGAAGATAAATGGGCATTCAATATCCAACCTTACGTAGCTGGGAAAAGTAAGATTCCAGCGGAGAAAACTATTTTAGAGATTGTTCCAATTCAGGATCTTCGCCAGGTAACGATTACTTGGCCGATAGTCTTTTCATCCAAAGAAGAGAGGGAAATATATCGCTTGAATAAACCAGACTACTTCGTAGCATCTCTTTTGGGTCACGAAGGTGCTGGTTCATTATTGTCGTACTTGAAAGAGAATAGGTGGGCAAATGCACTCGGTGCCTCAGACAATGCAGATCTCGCTGACTTTGGAACGTTTGAAGTAACCGTTGAATTGACTCCGAAAGGCCTCAACGCGATTGATGATGTGTGCGAAGCGATCTTTTCTTACATTCAAATGATGAAGACGACTCCAATCCCAAACTATGTGTTTGATGAGAATCTGCAGTTAGACGAGCTTGAATGGCGCTTCACAACAAAAGGATCGGCTTCAAATTACGTACAATCACTCGTTACCGCGATGGACAAGTTCCCTCCGTCCTTGTATATTGCAGGACCTCGAAGGCTGGCACTACTGGAAACGCCAACAACATTAATCTCATCTGATCAACCTAGAACATCATTCAAATCGAACGAGCAAAGGGAAATTCTTAAAGCAGCCAGCACAGACTTCATCAATAGATTGACAGTCGACAACTCCTTCCTCACAGTGTTTTCTAAAACGTTCGATGGTCAAACAACTCAAACTGAGGAATGGTATGGGACTGCATATAATGTGAAGCCAGTTTCAATGTCAGCACTAATGAGGTGGAAGAACCCAAGTGAGTTCCCTTTGTTCTATCCGAGACGAAACATATTCATTCCGTCTGAGAAAGGACTTAAGGTGAACAAGAAGCCGAAGAAGGTTGATCAAAAGGCCTTGACATTTGAAGAGAAGATCAAGCCTATCCCACCCCCAACAATAATTCGAGATGACGGTGACGATGGTAGATGGACTGTGCACTTCAAAGAAGATGATCGATTTGGCAAGCCAAAGGCATTCCTCATATTTCAGCTTCTAACTAATGAGGTTTATTCGTCGCCTACGAAAGCTGTATTGGGAATGCTATACCAGCAATCCGCCGGTGATAAAATGAATGAAGAAACGGTAAGTACAAAGGTTCGACTGGCATGTATTGTATATTTGTAACATCTTTCCTCACTTTTGCATTGAATGCTTTGCCTTCTCTAGTACGACGCTCGACTTGCAGGCCTAACATATGACTCTCAGGTACTCCCTCGAGGAGTAAGAATGACATTTGGTGGTTATAACGATAAACTGGGATCATTCGCAGCATACGTATCAAATAAACTTGCTCGGAACCTTGACGATTCACTTCCGAAAGATGAGGAAGAGTTCGAGCGTTACAAAGATAATTTATTGCGTGCACTATCAGCTTTTAACGTGAAGGAGCCATATGGCCATGCCATTTATTACTCTGGACTTACTATGCAGCCGAGAAATACCTTATATTCGAATCAGCAGTTAGTAGCAGCACTGAAAGAAACCAGCCTTCCGCAACTTGTCGATTATGCCCAGACGCTTTGGGCAAGTGGAAAGGGTGAAGCATTGCTTCAGGGAAATATCAATAAAAAAGAGGCGCTCGAAATTGTTTCGTCAATTGACAAGACTATAGCTTTCAAGACAATTACACCCGAGCAATATCCGAAGAGGCTCAAGGCTTTGCCACTTCCTACGAGAGGATCTGATAAAGCGGTGACAAGATTGTCGATTTCAGAGCCGAATCCGTCTAACAAAAATGCAGCATCTCAAATCACACTACAATGTCTCAAGACGAGCGAAAAGGATCACGTTTTGATAGAAGTAATCAGTGCCATCATAGAAGAGCCTTTCTTCGATGAGCTGAGGACGAAGCAACAGTTAGGGTATATTGTTTCGTCCGGCGTCAAAGGCTTGGACACAAGCAGGTTCTTATCTGCTATTGTGCAGTCGAACGTTGCCCCAGCAGAGAAAATCACATCGTCCATGCTGACCTTTTTGGATAGTGTACGTGACAAGTTGTTAGTGCCACTGAGTTCTCTTGATATCGAGCTATTTGTAAAGGGCTTGGTCGACAAAAGGCTTGAACCTGACAAGCAACTTGCAGTAGAGGTAACTCGAAACTGGTCGGAAATAGCTTATGGGAGATTTCAGTTTGATCGTCTTCAAGCCGAAGTAGCTGCCCTCTTAACAATCAGCAAGGACGACATTCTTGAATTTTGGGACGATCTTTACGATTCGGAGTCGAGCAGAATCCTCGTAACCGAAATAGTACCACGAACCGGTCAGGCTTCGTCAAAGGAACCAGCTCTTAGTGGCAATGGTGACAAAAAACTTCTCGGAATTAATGACATAGATGGTCTCAGGGCCGCTGGAGAGGAAAGCTTGGCGTAATCTTGTTATTAACATGGTGTATATAATGACACTTCTTAGAGGCACGGCTAAGTACTTGTTTCTTATCTAGTCTTCGTACTAAGCATTGAGCTGAGGAAACCAAAACCACTACCTAAAGCATTTCCACTTGAAACATCTTTGCTGCTTTCTTTCTCTTCACGAACCTTTTTGCCATACCTGCCACGAAGTTGCAACTCTGTGAGAGATTTCTCAGCTTGGATCGGAAGGAGGGTGAACCTTCTTAGAAGAAGCAAGTGGGTTTGTGACAAGTGAGGAGGATAACAACAGAGACGATCCTCCAATGCCATTGGAGATGTTGTCGCTAAGAGGAGAGATTTTGTCGTTCCCATCCTCTCCAAATATCGACGATAAAAATAGTCCACAAGATTCGAAAACCTGAGAATGCCTTTCTGATATTGCCCTGTCAATAGATAATCCGTCTTCCACAGCAGCGTCAACGGAATCAGAAAGTCTTTGCGACAATTGTGTCATGATTCCTAGTGAATCATCAATGAAGTCACTCGTCGACAAGAATCCGTTCTGGTTTCGTTCAAAGAAGCACCGATTCACAAACTTAACGTCCATCAACAATTGGATGAGAGAAGATGGTGAACATTGCTTTAAGATCTCACTCTTGTCTGCACCACCATGCATGTCGTAGACCTCTTCTTTTAGAGATTGCGAAATGGATAACACTGCCTCTCCGAGCAACGAACCCCTTATTGTTACCATCATATTAACTGTTTCTTCTTCATCTGAGGAGCATATGCCAAGGGCTTTTGCATAGTCCAAAGATGGAACTGGAGGAAGAGAATCCGCCGGACAAATACTTCGATTTAATACAGCTGCAACCGCGAGTAAGTAGGATAGAAAGTGAGGGGACAAGTGTCCCACGACAATCTTCTGCCTTTGCATCAAACCTTCATTATCGGTCGTTGGATCATGAATTTCTTTCAGTAAATCGTCATCATCTTTCTCAATCAGTCCGTTCATCCGTCTCCACTCAATATCGGAGACGGTGGATGAGACTTCAATGGTCTCCCGTAACTTGGTCTTAAACGATTTGAGAGGAGGAGACAGCGCTGCTTGTGCCCAACCTTTGAAGCATCTAGTGACTATTTCATCCAATGAAGATTGCACTGTTCCTAGTGCACTTTGCGGTCCAGTTGCATCATGCCTGAGTCCCTTCGCAGACAAAAGAGCCAATTCAGACAACGTCACATTCTGAGGTGATGAGCTTTGTTTGTTTGGGGTAAACGAACCATTTGTCCTGTTTGTGACGCCGTTTGTCGTATCCCCTGCTCCACTCTGTGAAGTTGATAATAGCAACGTATCTCTGACCATCTCTGCTCCATGAAAATGTGTTCCGGAAAATGCTGATTCCATCGCTTCCATTGCTTCTTCGATACTGATCAAGCCATCATCATCGTCGTCCGCTAGATCAAAGGAGCTGCTTAATTCCATAAGCGATATCATGCCAGTGCTTTTCCCTCCGCCTAGCCCAGCAAGCACTGCTGGAGAAGGACTTTGGATCCAATAGATTTGGCAGAGACGCAAGGCGGAACTTCAGTAAATGGCACAATCGTCCGACAATAAGCTCTTTTATAGCATCCTCCTCTTTCTGCTTCACTAACAACATTCTTCGGAGTTCATTGAGTAGCCTACCCATAATTTCACATGTCTGCACGTACAAACTTTGCCGCAGCCTTCGCTCACTCTCTTCGCGCTCTTCAGCGTGAACCAGCAATTCGTGTGCATCGTCACTAACTTTTCGCAGCGATGCATCCAAATCGGTAGCAATGCGCAACGCGTTCCTGTGTGCTTCGTGCGGAAGCATGTACTCGAATGGAGGAGCGCGGGCGAGTGATGTTCGCAATGTTGAGACGACACGAGCGTGCACCGAATGAAAGGACGTAGTGAGGAGAGAGTGAACAAGGGATGAAAATGTGTTTGAGAAAAGAGCCCCCCATAAAGAAAAACGTCGTGATGATTGCTGCCCATTGTGCCCATTTGAAGCGGGAGCTCCCTGATCATCGCCTATTGATATCTTGCTACTACCTGCTGCAGGAGCAAATGATGTTCCGTGGCTCACTACTCTGATATCTACCATACCACTCACGGCTTCATCCCATGTGCAAACCCCACTAGAATCAAGAGCATTCATGCATTCGATGCCATCAGTTTTGTCATACAATGATTGACGAATTTGGCCCAACTTTGATGCAGTGGTTCCAGCGATAATCATGAGAACAGATTTGACTTTGGTTCTTATCAGAGGCAAATGAGCTGCTAGGAAGCGAGAAGCTTTCGACTTCAACATATCAGAGTCAAAGCGAGGCATTGATGACATAATATCATCCACAATTTTCTTGTTCTTTGTCATCATTTCCCCATTGACATCGTTCTCATTCGCATTGGTAACGGGGAAATTCCTCTGTACAAAAATCTGATAAGGGTGAAGAATGACATCGTACTGTAAAATGAGAACTATCTTCGACAGAATGAATTCAGCCGCATTGGCGACACTTGTTGCATCAGCTGCAGAAACAGACGTCGGCAGTGTCAATCGATTCAATAGGTTGTTGAGAAGTTGAGCTTTTGATTCATAATATAAATCAATCAGTTTCGTTGATCTAGAAGCGTACTGTGATGGACCAGATGAAGGAGCTGCATTACTTTGGCTCACATCCAATAAGTCTAACGCAGACAATGCCGCTGCAGTGCCTCGTGCCCCTCCGTGTTTCGCCGCCGACTGCAGAAGTACTCTCCGAGCTAACTTTTCCACACGTGCGGGGAGGGTTTGCACATGAAGATAAACCATTCTCATTTGTGTTTCGAGCAAGGGGCTGTTTGTAATGTTGTCCGGGATTCCTTTCCTTCCCGAGAGTAGATTGGCGAGTGGGTATGACTTCGACCGTGATGATATAACTTCAAACAATGAAATTAGCGCCGCAGCCGCCCCGTGAACATTTTTATCATCCAAGCATCGGTGAATTTCGCGTGGTAGCCGTGAGAGCTCACTACGCACAGCTACTAAATTGGACTCTTCTTCATCTTTGCCTTCTATTTTGGATGATGCTTCGTCAGAATTGAGTTTTTCAGTTGAGCCCCCTGCATCGGAGGCATCTGCACTTTGAACAACCCTTTCAATCAACTCTGGCAACGCAACCACAAGGGCGTTGAGTTCCTCAGCTCTTTCTTTCATACTAATAACTTCATCCGACGACCCAACTAGCTCGCGATACCTACTTGCTAGAACGAGACGCAGTTCGGTACGCTTCGATTCTGCCTCTATTAGGGCAGTGCGATGGAGGATACGCATTTCATCAATAGTCATGCTATTATCTTCGCCCTGGGGCTGGTAGGCCTCCTGCTCCTGTGGAGCGTCTTCGTAAGACATGTCATACATGTTGGCCTGCTAACTTCTCGAACAATTGCCTCTCAATAATATCAAGATGGTGAGAATGATGGCAGGTGTTTACTGCAATACGACCATTATTTATTACAGCGTTGGGGGCTGTTGTTGGTAAAAAATATCTTCATGGAGGCGGTCATTGCATTGATTGAGGAGATAAAATGCAGGAGTCGCGAGAATGAGAAGATTTTAGATTTTGCTGGATTCGAGATACTTAAGTACTACTTAGATATAATGCTAATGGAGGCTCTTTCATTGTAATCCTCGGTCTACATGCTATTACAATAAGCTATCTTCACTTGTAAAACGATACAGGCACAAGAGTTTAACTTTGATTGCTGTGAGAATGAAAGGGGGGATCATTTAATAGTTATACTGGAACATGTTATCCAAAACTCTTTTCTAAACACTCTACGACGACATGGCGTTCTGCTTCTCCTCCAAAAACTCATAGTGCATGTCATTGACATCAATCGCATGAATCTTCACCCATCCATCCTTAGTTACATGATACAAATTATTGATACTTCCACTCATAGCATCACGATGACAGGCATGATAAATAGCACGCTTACCCAAATCAATTGCCTCTTCCACAGTCAAATCAGGTCTATAATACGTATCCAGCACACCATAGGCATACGTTGAACCAGATCCCACCGAAAAGTATCGTCCATGAAGACGAGTACCATCATCATCTACATAGTAAAGCTGTGGACCAGTTTCATCCCATCCAGTAATCATGGTTCCCATACTCAAACCATACCCACGGTACGAACTCATTGTATTAGCCAACAGCTTGGATGCAGCAGCGACAGTAATGCGCTTCTTATTCCTCAATTCATACATGCGACATTGCATACCTAAATTACGTTCCCAGAAGGAACAATCGGCGGCACCACCGGCCATGGTTCCAAGGAGGAAAGGGTTGATTTCAATTACTTTTTTGACAGTTCCGGATGCGATGTATGCGCCCATTGTAGACCTAGAGTCGACAGATACGATGATTCCCCCGTCGAATTTGAAAGCAAGGGTGGTGGTTCCCTTGGCGAATTTGACTGATTGGCCTTGATCGCTGTTGCCACAGGCAGAGGCGAAATTATTTCGGCAAAAGTGGGCGGGCTAAAGTGTTGCGTGTTGTTGGCAGTGATTGTAACAGAACAATAGCGTGTAGATGAGCGAGTTTGTTATTCAAAAAATGTTAACCTAGATAGTCAAGGCACAATACCATGAAATAATGTTGCATAGTGATGCTCCACTCGAAACAAACTTACATCAGCAACGTTAGGAATTTCAAATTGGCCCGGCTCGCCCAATGTCAAGCTTGGGGGCATCATTGCGCCTGATCCAATGGCGCGTTCATCATTACGGCGGTCAAATTTCGACGATCCAATGTCGAGGATATCGTGTCCGATGGCAAGAGAGGAGCCAAACATGGTGGTGGTTTATTATTTATTAGATACGAGGAGCGGTTTCCTACTGCAACAAATCTATCATTGTCGCGAGACGTCGAATCGAAGGAAGCAAAAAGAAAAAGGCCGAAGCTCAAAAGAGGGGGGAAGCCCTCTTGACATTAACTGTATCACTCAAGCAAGTACACAGATACTGTCAAGATGTGCTCTCTTAAAGTTGTTTGAGGTTGGTTGGTACGTCATCACGCCCACCCTTGCTTCGCTCCATGGCCTTCAACTACACAATTCAGCCACTATCAACGGCCTGTACTTAGCAATATACCAAAATGAAGATTGTCCTTGCCTCCATCCTCGCTGCTGTGCCTGCTGCTGCATTTGCACCCTCCATGGCCCGTCCAGCTGTGACCACATCTCTATCTGCTATTGCTGGTGCCGCCAAGTCGGCCGAGGAAGATATCGAATTGACCCTCAAGGTCATCATGGAAGGTCTGGAAGACGATGGTGCCGGAATTGATGATTCAGATGATGACACTCCAGCAATGGCTCCTGCTGCTGTTGGTCATAAACCTGTTACTACCAAATCTGCCGCTGCCGCCTCTTCTATCGAGCTTTGGTCGGTAGATTACGATGCCGCCGCCCGATTGGCATATGAGGCTGCTGGTTCCAGTGGAGATTTCGACTCATTCAAGGCAACATACCTTGAGGAGACTTCAGCTATGGTTGCAAAGAAGGGACTTCTTTAAACAACTTCAATAAAAATTTGAGGAAAGTTGGGCTCGATTGGGTTTTTGTCAATGCTAGTTCATGCATTTATGCCCATGACGAATGGGTATCAAAAAAGACAAGGCAGGGAATGCTCTATCACATTCTTATTGTAGATGGTCATTGCTTGAGGAGAGTACGAGTCGGCGATGAGCAAACGTACTACTGTTTCCAGACACATCATTAATAACATAGCAACAAACGCATAAGTTTGGAATATAAAATGAAAGCAATCCATTGTGAGCAAAACGCTATTATTTTGTGTTAAATACAGCGAACATATTCGTTTTTGTATGAAATCCATTTCTTTTGCTGTTTTCAATTTGCAGTAGCTAGAGATAGGTAACTCGTGTGTGCACGAAGAGGACTCTGCTGCTGGCCATAATATCGTGCTCATGACAAGTTCTGACCCACCAAATGAATAATTATTTAAGGAGATTGTACGACGTCCTGTTGTTGTATTTGCAACTTCTTACCGCTGATCAGGTTATTATACTTTGGCAAAATTTGTGCTGGCCAACAGGCAAAGCTGACAAGCAGCAGCGCAATTGTCTTGCATAAAAATTCTATTGGTTTCACACTCTCCGACTGACGTCCAAAACGCACAAAGATCATGATTATTCTTACTGCAAAAGATGCGTAGTAAAATTAAGTAAGAAGATGAGGAGGAAAAGACAACATAGCTCGAACACAAACACCCATTATGTTCTCTTTCTAGTCAACATTCATTTCGTTGTACCTACCATTTCTTTCTCACGTGTACATATTCTGGGCGACTCATCACTTCGGTAGCAAGATAATCTTGCATTCTATTTATCACATCGGTGATACGCTGTTGCTCCGCTTTTGTGCCGGGTAATTGCCGAGCAATATTGGTTAGAGATCACAGCAACAAAAAAGTGATTTGATCCAAACGAGTCAAGTCTCACCTGCACTACCAGAAATACGCTGTAAAACTCCCGGCTCTATTTGACGATAAGTCTTTGAATTTTCGTCTATGCAAATGTAGCTATCGGTAGATGAATCGATCACAGCACACTGTGATGATGATGCATTTGCAGCGCCGATTAGAGACAGCAGGAGAAAGATTGAGAGCATTATTACGCTGATCTCTCTGCAGAAAGTTTTTCTTCCAGGTAGTATGTAAGTATCACTCTTTGAAGTAGCTTATTATTATCGTGGCTAGATAGATGAGGAGGCGTAGGGGTGAGTTGTTATTATATGAAACTCAAGATAAGTAGGCTCGACCGAAGCAATAGTATGTATCAGTGTTGCCATGCATTGCCACCACGCACATCCCATCGTTAGTCGTTAACGTTTGTGTTTGGTGTTTGTGCATGAACCATGAACTTCATCACTCATCATCGTATCGCGCTGCGCTGCGCGCTGGCCGGCTGTCGACGAAACATCTTCATTTTGCAAACGTGCCTATGTATTTTGATTTCGTGTTGCCATCAAGCAAGCATCATCCAGGCGCAGCGCTTCACACAAACAACTCGACGTTGGCACTAAGGAGAGAGATATATAGATCCATAGAACAAGTACAGTGGATCGGGAAGTGCTGCAGTAGTATTTGATTTGTAGTATCTGATTTCTAGCTTGACGTTGGAATAGAATTCTGTTAGTTTTGGGAGGGCTTTGAGCAGAATCATAATAATATTGTAGAGTGATATCAAACAGTAGAACAATTCGCCTGAATTCAGAATACAAGAGGAGTATCTCAAGATGAGCTACGGTGGAGGAAACGATTATTACTATTCAAACAACTACGGTGGAGAATATTATGATGAGGCTGCCACTAGCAATGAATATTACGCTGAAGAATATCAAGAGCAGCAATATGGCGAAGAGTATTATGAAGGAAATTACGATGGCTCCGAGAATGCTGCATACAACTCTGATGCTCTGTTCTACTCCACCAAGACACCTTTTGTGATGCATCCCAATGGTCGCATCGATAATACTTATGGAAATTATGATACACAAGGTGATCCAATCAGTGCCGTGGCTGTTGAAAAGGGAGACAAAAGCAAACAAATTCCATCCTTAATGTATGTGGCAAGCCACTCTTCGCAACAGGGAGCATCAGATGGTGCGCGCACCAATTTAGGACGGGCTAGAGGCAAGATTCGGACCAATCCTACATTATCAAGGGGCAGTAGAATGACCGTTTTGTATGGAGAAGATGACGACGGTGCTGCAGCGAATGTGACTGGCTTTTATGGCAATCGAGATATGTATTCTTCCTTCGTTGCACATCCTGAAGCTGAAAGTAGGGTGTTGAATTCTTTACACAGCGTATTGTTTGGTGGAAGTGACAGCGCTAGCACATGGAGCACATATAGTTCACAAACTGCCAAAGCTCGACCAAATCATGTATACGGGCCAACATTTACACCGCCAGCGTGTGCTCATAATCGTGCAACACTGCACTTCACACTTCTCTGCTCAGCGGCCTGAAGAGAAGTATTGCATGGGTATTACTTCCATCCTTCCATTTGAAACGCCGTACTTTGGCTCTGGTGGTAGAGTACTTTCGATATCCCCTCACGGTGTAAGAGTGCACACGCGCGGGGGAATGGTTATGTCAGACAAACAAGACTTGCTTTCTGGTATGCTTTGCGGAGAGTTGATTGGAACTAGTGGATCTATGTTTGCCAACGTTGCAGGAATGTCGTTCTCTTCCAAGGCGGATTCTTCTAGGCGTCCGCAACAACTTCACTGCATAGACCTCCAGCGCGATTTGAAAATAGTGTCTTCGCAGACTATCGTTGGGGGTGATGACTTGTGTGTTACAGATATGGCTTCAGATCAAATGCGTAGTAACTTAGTGGTGGGAGTCTCTGATGGTACAGTGCGAGTACTTGATGGAGGGAGGCGCAATTCAGAAATAGCAAAGTTGAAGGGCTTCCCGCGTGGCGGTGGCGTGGCAAAAGTTGCTGTTGCTGAGGTAAGAGACACTTGTGTTGTTGTACTTATTGCACACAATCATTGTTATCTTTTGGTCGTGGAACTAACTCATTGCTGGGATTCGTTCTGCCGCTTGATACTCTTGATTACCAAGAATCTTATTTGTGCGACAGGATACACATCACTCGGATCATCTTCTCCTTCATCTCTGCCCTGTCCCTTTCCTTCTTCACATGTAATGATCTATGATATCAGATGTTTGGGACGAGGTGGCATTCCCCATATATTCGCTGGTAATAGAGGCGGGCCAAGATTTCTCAATTTTCTCCCTGACGATTGCGGCATTCATGCTGGCAAACTACTTGTGGGCAGTGGTCAGACATTCGGGGGCTTTGAATTAATATCTCCGCTATCGAACGCTGTAAACGGATCAATATTTTTCCAGCCTGAGCTCAGTGCCGGGGAAGCAATGACGACTGTAGCAATTCAAGATGGAGAGTTGGTGATAGGAACATCCTGTGGGCGAGTACTAGAATATGCTTTGGGTACATATGAAAATGTTGGATACTCGCAGCGACGAAGTCAGTCTCAAGAGCCACTAGATTTGCCACCGTTTACCCCAGACCCTTCAGAGTTGACAATCGATCCTTACCTTCTTTGTTCGACGCGATCAGAAGTACCTTCTGGTTGGAATGTTTTTGATTCCTACACTATGACTGTTGATCCGGTCGTTTCTGAAAATGCTGTGCGATTCCAATCCAGATACGTCGATGGCAAGGTCAACTCTTCGTCATTAGGAGTACCCATGATAAAGAAGCCCCTAGTGGCTCCTCCTCGAAGGTGGTTATCAAAGGAGTTGCAGAGAATGATTATCGAATCAGCTGATGATGGAGTGGGCGATGGTGTAGGAAAAGTTCTCCCGGCATCAAATGTAGCAGGATTAGGAGACCTTCTTGCTGAAGAAGACCAGGCTGTTACTTCAAAAAAGGCTTCGACGATACCAAATCCCAACAAAATCCTTTCTTCGATATTGTTTGCTTCGTGCTACGACGCAACAGCTGATCCGAGGAAAAGAATTCTTGGCAATAAATCGGAAAATACTGGCGAAGAGGGTCACATCGATGGGGAGGAAAGTGGTATACCTCAACGCTACCGCATGACGATACGCAAGGTTGTCACCTTTGACTACACCCGTTACAATGAGTCGGGATTATGGGTCGGTATGTATCATATTTGTTATTCGTATGTACTCTTGCCTGTTGCCCTCTAGAGAGACTCATGTCACATCTTTCCTCTCCTCTCAACTTGTCAATCTCGCTAGGCTGGGATTATGCACCCACCTTCTCAAATTCATTCACGTGCGCGGTTATCAGTTTACTTTATTTTGTGAAAGAGATTCGCTTGACGGCATTGCGATTGCAACTGTGCGGTGATGACGTGTCCATTCCATCTTCAGGTTTGTCTGTTACGGCTGAGTTAGGATGCGTCTTTCACCTGATAGAATCTTTATCTTCAAATGGACTGATCCAACCAGACTTAGATGATCACAAAAACACCGGGCAGGTTAAGGCGTTTGTGCCCTCAAACTTTATCGCTGCGTTCACCACACTACCTGAAGCAACAAATTTGGCTCTGATTGATGGTGTGGCAGGATCTGCGGAGCTGGCGAGACGACCGGAGTCTTTTTACAGGTTCATTGTACAGTATTTGGATCGAGAGCTTGGACTTCTAACATCGGAGTCAGGGCAGAGCCAGGGACTTGTTGACAGCATGCAAGGCATAAATTTTCTTTCGATAATTGAGTATGCCACAAGCAAGTCAAAGGTATCGACATCTAGAGCTTATACAGTAGATTTAGCCTACGATCAGAGGTGGAGTAAAAAGGATGCAACGCCGAATATCAGATTTGGGGAGGTTCTTCGATACTCTCTCTGTAAAGATGCCCCCTTAAGAGCATGGAGCGACCAGACTCGATCTTATGAATCAGTCATTCAGAGGAAAATTGCAACAAGTTTACCGCCTTTACTCTCCCTATCATGTAGTTGCGCAGGAAAACATGCAGACCCTCTTGGTCTGAGTATATGGCAACAAGAAGACAAACAAAAATGGTTGCCTGAATATATTGAAGTGCAGATTGAAACAGACCGGAGCATTACCGTAAAAGAGCTTGCCACCAACGATGATGGCAAAGAGGAGTGGCTGGTATCTCAACAGAAATTGCCCCTTCCGGCCTCGATACTCAAGTCAATAGAGGACGAGCCAACACAAAACTTACCCATGAAAAAGTCATATCGTCTTGAAGCTGCAGTGTCATTTGTCCGTTCTTCAGGTAAATCATTGGATGCCGGTCATCATGTGCTTCATGTTCGAGTTCCTGTTGAACACGAAATTGAAGCCTTGAAGAAGCAATTGCATCAAATTGAGCTGTGTCTGGAGGACAAAGAACAAGCTCCTCCAGATACAAAACTCCTTTCTTTGGTGTCTTGTATTTCCTCCGATACCCTGAAAGAACGCCAAACCCACCTACAAGATAAATTAAGTAGGCAGGAGGAGAAACGGATTGCTAAAGGTGCAAGTGAATGGTTGCTTATCAATGGGTTCGTTGTGACAAAAGTGAACCCTGATGATGTTAGATCATTCAATGCCAAGTTCAAGGAACCATCCATTGTGATCTTTCGCGAAGTGAATGAGGAAAAGGAGGAGGAACTGTCAAAGAGTGTATCAAATATTCTTTCTAACTATGGTGGAGAGACTTCCGTTCAGACGAGTGCCATGGAAACGAAGTCTATTTCAGATGGTCGACGCTCAGGCATTTCTACGCAGGGTAAGTACTTCTCGACATTGATAACATTGAAAACTTGTTGCCTCTGCCTAAACTTTGCTGTTGCATCTCGTTCATTTCACAGAACTGCCTGGGAAGGGCGACTTGGTTGCTATCGACGCAGAGTTTGTCTGT
Organism: Skeletonema tropicum; assembly: GCA_037178625.1. Lineage (NCBI taxonomy): Eukaryota > Bacillariophyta > Thalassiosirophyceae > Thalassiosirales > Thalassiosiraceae > Skeletonema > Skeletonema tropicum. The sequence continues at coordinate 3,456,018 of CM074127.1, read as the reverse complement.
GTTCAAGCCGAGCAATCTAACATCACCTATTCTGGTTCTAAAGAGATTGTGTCTGAAGCTCGAAACGCTCTCGCCAGGCTTTCAATCATAGACTGTCGGACAAACGAGATTATTGTTGACGACTACGTATTACCAAAAGAGCCGGTTGTGGATTGCTTGACCAGATTCTCTGGTATACGTGAAAGTGATTTGGATCCCAGTGCTAGTCCTCATCATTTGGTCGCCCCAAATGAAGCGTACATGAAGGTTCGGTTACTCATGGAAAGAGGATGCGTATTTATTGGGCATGGGCTCAGTCAAGACTTTCGGGTAATAAATATTTGCATTCCCCCGCATCAGATAATTGACACAGCAGTTATCTATCATCAACCAAACCAAAGGTACATATCACTGCGCTATCTAACTAATTATGTGTTGGGGCGAGATATGCAACAAGAAGTGCACGATTCTATTGAGGACTCAAGAGCCGCTTATGAGTTGTACATAAAGGCCTTAACTCTGAAAAAAGAGGGGAAGTTTGATGAGTATTTGATAAAACTGTACAACCACGGACACAGTACACAATTCAAACTGGGTGTAACTGAAGACTCTAACTTTTAAATAAGGTAAACTATTATTTTATGGCTCATTGCCACACTTCGTCATGAAGTTAGCAATTGTAAAGATTCAATACAAACTAAACAAGGCATAAACTAAGATAAGCTTCATTGACAATATAATTCCCAAAAAGTTCCAAATGAAACAACAACCCGATCAGAAAATCATTTGCCCGATGTACTCGCTATTATAGCATACAAGCAAATTGTACCGCTCAAACGTTTGGCGTAAGTAGCTAGAAGCAAAGCTGATGTGAGAGGGCCAGTGCGGGCTGGCCGGCAGCACCACATCCTACCAAATCGTATCTATCGCCGTCAGTATGGGCATGAGCCGCTTCTAGTGGCCCATTCTAGTCGTCGGTGATACTACACAAGCTCATTTGTACCGCTCAGACGACTAGCGTCCGTAGATGCGATCCTACAACCTCCTAGCTGATACAATCTCAAGCAGGTTGTCTGGATAAAAGATATGAAAAAATGACATAAATACCTACGTAGGAATTAGTACATCGTCTACAGCGATCGACGTGAACCATGGCAGCCGACACCGCTACCAACTGCACCCTGGGAACAGGGTACGACAACACTATAATGTATAATAACCATATGAACGGCTCCTTAAAAACGAGACTTACTACGGCAAAAAAGTACGCATCAATTGACACTACACTCACATTGTTTGGGAAGGGCGGCAGCAGGGCCATGTGGCCGGCCGGTTGCAACATCAAACAGAAACAGGAATGGTGTTTTGGAGATATCGGAGGAATGAGGGACGGATTAAGGGATGGAAGACTCTGCCGGTCAAAGGACACAACGCAGGGATGGACGACTTTTAATTTCATTAATGGAGAGGAGGGAAACTGGAACAACAATCGGGTTGTGACACAATCGGTTGGGAAACAAGGCATGAAGATGAGAAGGGAGGAAGCAGTCCAACAACTTATTACTGCCAACAATCTACTACATCAAACAGGTGCAATCCCAGCTCCCCCACCTAAACCACCTTGGCCCCCACCTTGGCATGATGAAGAACCTATATCGGAGCAAATTAGCATGGAAGACGCTGCACTTGTACGCCACAAATATAATTGGAGATGTACACAACAAAGTAGACCCTTTGTCGCTCTTTCACATAACAACAACACTTCTGGCTATAGTCCTTTTAGCGTTGTGAATTGGATGACGTCTACAGTCGAAGTTGTGCTACAAAATCATAGCAACAGTGACAATACTTTGGAAAATGGCAATACGTATTGCGGTGAGGATTCGGATGTGTGTAGCATCTACACCAAATTTATTCTACACAATCGCGGTGGTGAATCATTCCTTGATAGATTGGTATCTAATGACTGCGTCGACGTCTCGGTCTCACAAGCCGAGGCAGCTCTCTCCCAGGCCCCTCCATCTGATATAGGTGTTGTGGGGCCCATGGTGTAATGGATAATGGGCAGCCTCTACGGTATTTTGCCCGATACCCCGAGGTGAGCCAATCCATTCAAGAGAGGCAACGTAAGCAACAACCTCACCGCAGTACCTCCAATCAGAAGAAATCGGCCCGGCGTGCACAACAGTACCGACTCTCGAATACACGCAACCACGTCAAATTTAGAGGGAGGTACAGCAGCGAAAAGAATAATACAAGTGATAAGTTAGATGCAGATACGATGAGGCAGCTCATAGCAAATAGGCAGCGTTGGTGCGATGATCCGTCAGCAAAGGACCTCAATGAACTGCTTGATGATTATAGGCACAAAGAGAGGGAGAAACAAGATAGAACCTCCTCGACGAAAGAACTCCGTCCACTTGGCCAGACAGTGGAGAATACGATTGTGCCTATTTACGGGAACTTGAGGGTGGAGGAGAAGGGCAGTGATGTAGTTCGAATAATGTCGTTGAATATCAACGGGCTCAGTCTGTGGAAGCACAACAACCACAAGGTAGATAGACTCAAGCACGTCCTGCGGACGTATGGTGTGGATGTTCTGGGGCTCCAGGAGACCAACACCAACTTCCACCATCTAAAATCATCAGTGACGGTAGCCTCGATGCTAAGACATGGAGATGACAGAATCAAATCAGTACATTCTCAGAACACTCGGGAACTTCAGAACATTGGTAATGTTCAAGCGGGGGGGACAGCAGTTGTGATTAGAGACGAGTTGTCGGGCTTACCCATGACCTGCGGTAAAGATTCCACTGAGCTGGGAATGTTCAGCTGGTATAGGACGGAGCCGGTCAATGGCGTGAGAACAGTCTTCTTAAGTGCCTACGCGCCCTGTAAATCAGAAGGGGTTGGTACATACTATCAACATATTGAGAGATACATCCAATCGCACCAGCTGAAGACCAACCCCAAGGATCTGTTCCGGAGACACATTGTCGATGCCATCAAACGGTGGCGCAGCAAAGGAGACAGGGTTGTTCTGATGATGGATGCTAATGAGAATGTGTTGGATGGAGTCCTCAGTAAACGACTTGCAGAGGATGATATCCGCATGAGGGAAGCAGTGCACCGTATGGTCCCCGGAAGAAGAGGTCCTGCTACACATTTTCGAGGCAACAGCCAAAAGAATGGTGCCATCGACGGTATATGGATCTCGGACGACGTTGAACTAACTGGAGCCAGCTACTTACCGTTCGACGGTGATTTGGGAGATCACCGGCCAGTGGTTGTCGACCTACAGATGAGGTCGGTTATTGGCACTTCTATTTGTCGTATTGTGCCACCGAAGGCTAGAAAGCTTAACTCAAAGGTGCCGCGGATAAGAGTGAAGTACCTTGCACAATTAAAAAAAGGCTTCAGCGATAGACGCATCCCCCAGAAGCTCAAAGAAGTAAGTAGGATAGCCTCATTCCCGCCCTCGGCTGAAGTGGTGTCCAAGATGGAAATCCTGGACAACATGATTGAAGAGGAGATGCTACACGCAGAGGCGAAATGCAGAGTGATTTACCCGGCGCATTATGAGTTCTCTCCAGCAATACAATCGTGGATGGATAAATGCCACCTCCTGAAATGGATACTACGACATCACCAAGGAAAAAAGGTCAATTGGGGCAATTTGAGAAGATTCGCTAGGCGCAAAGGAATGGAGGATGCCTCTTCTATTGTGGATGAAGTGGTTAAGCTGTACAAGGAGACCAAAAAACGCACACGAGAACTCATGGCTGAATCACCTTACCTCAGAAAACATTTTCTACACGAGAAGTTGACCGATGCTGTGATAAATGAACGGTTTGATGAAGCCAAGAGGGTGGAGCTGATCCTCAAAGGGGAGGCTCAAAGAAAACAGTGGCAGGGGATTAAACGAGCAACAAAGCAGCAAGGAGTGATGAATGTTACAAGAGTGGAAGTTACACAAGCAGACGGGAAAGTTGTCGAGCACGCCACAAAAGAATCGATTGAAGAGGCACTAAAGGCAGAACTCCGCACAAGGTTTGGACGGGCTACTTCTGCCCCAGTTTGCCAAGGGAGAGTCTCAACAGTGGCTTAAAGGAGAATTCACGGAGCACTCTAAATGGGCAAATAGCTATCGAGGAGAACAGCTAGGGATGTTGGCTATCCACCTTATCCTATTGACAATAGAGGAACACTATGGAGTGCCATTGTCCAATGCAAACATCTTTTGTGACAACAAAGGAACTATTCTTACGTTTTCCAGAAAATACGATCGTGTCCCAGGATCGGCAAAAAACAACGACATTCTCCGGGTCCTGCGGAAAATCCAAAGTGTCTCGGCTCTTGCGCACAAGCTGTCTCATGTGAAAGCACACCAGGACGACAGCTTGGGCTATGCTTGCCTGGCTCTGGAAGCTAGACTGAACGTAGACTGCGATTTCAGGGCAAAAGCAGCCATAAAGAGAGCAATTGAAAATTTCTCCTCTCTCCCGGTCACTCTGAGCCTACCGCTAGAAGCAGCGGTTGTTATCATCGATGGAATCAAACAGACTGCAGACTTAGCAAAGGACCTACGGTATCATGTAGGGAAGGTGAAAGCACGACAGTTCTATGCCGATGAACAACTCCTACACCCTGACATATTCGACTCTGTTGCTTGGGAACCGTTGCGCCTGCTTCTCGACCGCAGGCCTAAGATGTTCAATCTCTGGTACGCGAAACAATGCTCGGGGTATTGTGGAACCGGACAAATGATAACCAGATATGACAAAACTGCCTCTGATAAATGTCCGAACTGCGGTTGCTTTGAAACAGCGGATCACCTGAACCGCTGTAGGAGTCGAATTAGGAGGGGGCTCTTGCTCGATAGTATAAACGATCTACAAGAATGGATGGAGGGACATTGCACGCATACGTGCATACAGAAGTGGCTACCCCTTTTTATCTCTCTTCAGGGCAGCACTCTATTCGTTGACATGGTGCATAGTCAGGGATGGCGGATGTCTCAACAGATGCGTAGGGTGGGCAATAGCTTAGATAGGATTGGATGGAGAAACGTGATGGAGGGGAAAGTATCCAAGGAGTTTCTCCAGATGCAGAAGGAGCACCTCCTCAAGAACCATTCGTTTATGACCATCGACAGTTGGACAAGCGGCTTCCTGGACAAGCTACTCTCGCTCACGCATACACAGTGGATCTGTAGGAATCTCACGAAACATCATCGAACACAAGGAACCAAAGCACTTGCCTCAAGAGAGGAGATTTTGAGAGAGATCGAACATCAGCTTAATCTTGGATCTGATGGGCTCTCAGCTGAAGCACGATGTCTCCTTGAAATTCCGACGGACGAGCTCTATGGGAAACAGACCTCTGAACTACAATACTGGTTGAACGCAGCGGTAGCAAGCAGGCAAGCTGCGGGGGATGAATCAGGTGGGCTTTTGGAGCCTCCTGCTGGACAAGGCACGACCGGTGCCAAGCAACGAGAAGATCGCAAATCAAAGCCACCGGGTACTTCAAAGACTGCCGCACCTGCGCGCAAACCAAAAGAACTCGCTCCCATCTTTCTCCCGAAAAAAGCAAGGCGTCCAGCCCAGCCGAGCGCCCTACCTACTCAGCCTCCTACAACTCTCCCACCGGCTGTGAGTCCGCAACAACAGGACCGCATTGGGCTTCTGCAAAGGAACTCGGATGAAGACTTACACCGCTGTCAAGTTGGAGCCCTATTGCGGGACGTGCCAGCTAATTTTCAGTTATGCCTCCAAGGAGGGGACAAGGTTCGGCGTGATGCAATGCGGTCTTTGCGACCCCCTCAGTGGCTAAATGATGAAGTTATCAATGGCTATCTCCTCAGAGTCCTCCTCCCAAAGGTGAATCGGCAACATGTCTACATCTTCAACTCATTCTTCATGTCAACCCTCCTACGTACGGGGGCTGACGGCAGGTCTGCTCCGTCCTACAACTTTGACGGCGTTAAACGCTGGGGAAATCGTTTAAGGAGGAAGAATAAGATTTTGGGGATGAAAGAGATCTTCGTGCCGATCAACCACTCTAGAACTCACTGGCTATTACTCAGGGCGAATACAGAAACAAAGGTTATTACCCTGTGGGATTCCCAAGGTAGGAAGCCGGGCAATCAATTGTATCTGACTTCAATGTTAAGGTATTTGGGGGACAAATACAGTGAACTTCACGGGGTACCGAGCGACGATTGGAAAGCAGAGTGGTCACTAGAAGATGCCTCCAACAATTCTCCGAAACAAACCAATGGACACGACTGTGGATTGTTTGTCCTCGCTAATGCGACTATGCTGGCTCAGCAGATCCCTCTGTCCCCTTCCTCGTACAATGAGGGAGATTTCCAGCTGTTAGACACCCGAAGTAGGGTGGCGATGCTGTTGTGGCTAGCGAGTACCAACAGGCCTGTACCACCTGCAGTACGGGCAGTCCAATCGAGGCGGCGTCAACGCCCAACACAGAGCAATGAGAGGAGCCGAAATGGCCAATCTAAGATCAAACCTCTTCCAGCAAAGAAAGCTTCTGCCGCAGTTAAGCACTCAAAAGGCAAGGAGCGCGCAAAGCGACGTCGCAACAACAAGCGAATTATCCCGGGAGGTCCCAAAACTCGGGGGAAAATCTTGGTCACAGACCCCACGCCATTGCAACAGACACATTCACTATTGAACAAGAAACGCAAAGCAGAGTCCGTAGTTTTTGGGGAGGCCACATTGTTAGCTACCACTCAACGCCATGCTCCGCCGAAGAGGAAGAAACGGAAACAGCACCACCCTGACTGAAAGAATTGAGTCCCAACTATGTGTCGCAGGAGCACTCTCACCTGGTTACAGACGCTTCGGCGTTTAAGAGGAGTCCTTGACTCCTACGGGAAGTTTCCCGTCTTGCTGTCTGGAAAGCCATTCGGCAATAGAAAAGACCGTACAGTTGTACCGAAGCAGGTCCCTTTTAGTATCATAGATATCTAATCTGATTAACTTTGTATTTATTATTTATTTAACCTCCTAGCTGATGTGAGAGGTCCAGTGTGGGCTGGCCGGCAGCACCACATCCTACCAAATCGTATCTATCGCCGTCAGTATGGGCATGAGCCGCTTCTAGTGGCCCATTCTAGTCGTCGGCAATACTACACAAGCTCATTTGTACCGCTCAGACGACTAGCGTCCGTAGAAGCGATGCTACAACCTCCTAGCTGATGTGAGAGGTCCAGTGTGGGCTGGCCGGCAGCACCACATCCTACCAAATCGTATCTATCGCCGTCAGTATGGGCATGAGCCGCTCCTAGTGGCCCATTCTAGTTCGTCGGTGATACTACACAAGCTCATTTGTACCGCTCAGACGACTAGCGTCCGTAGAAGCGATGTTAAATCCTCTTAGCTGATGTGAGAGGTCCAGTGTGGGCTGGCCGGCAGCACCACATCCTACCAAATCGTATCTATCGCCATCAGTATGGGCATGAGCCGCTCCTAGTGGCCCATTCTAGTCGTCGGTGATACTACACAAGCTCATTTGTACCGCTCAGACGACTAGCGTCCGTAGATGCGATCCTACAACTTTCGAAGCTGATGTGAGAGGTCCAGTGTGGGCTGGCCGGCAGCACCACATCCTACCAAATCGTATCTATCGCCGTCAGTATGGGCATGAGCCGCTTCCTAGTGGCCCATTCTAGTCGTCGGTGCATACCACACAAGCTCATGTGTACCGCTCAGACGACTAGCGTCCGTAGAAGCGATGCTACATACCTCCTAGCTGATGTGAGAGGTCCAGTTTGGGCTGGCCGGCAGCACCACATCCTACCAAATCGTATCTATCGCCGTCAGTATGGGCATGAGCCGCTTCCTAGTGGCCCATTCTATTTCGTCGGTGAATACTACACATAGCTCATTTGTACCGCTCAGACGACTAGCGTCCGTAGAAGCGATGCTACAACCTCCTAAGCTGATGTGAGAGGTCCAGTGTGGGCTGGCCGGCAGCACCACATCCTACCAAATCGTATCTATCGCCGTCAGTATGGGCATGAGCCGCTCCTAGTGGCCCATTCTAGTCGTCGGTGATAGCTACACAAGCTCATTTGTACCGCTACAGACGACTAGCGTCCGTAGAAGCGATGGTACATACCTCCTATGCTGATGTGAGAGGTCCAGTGTGGGCTGGCCGGCAGCACCACATCCTACCAAATCGTATCTATCGCCGTCAGTATGGGCATGAGCCGCTTCTAGTGGCCCATTCATTTCATGCGGTGATACTACACTAAGCTCATTCGTACCGCTCAGACGACTAGCGTCCGTAGAAGCGATGCTACAACCTCCTAGCTGATGTGAGAGGTCCAGTGTGGGCTGGCCGGCAGCACCACATCCTACCAAATCGTATCTATCGCCGTCAGTATGGGCATGAGCCGCTTCTAGTGGCCCATTCTAGTCTGCGGTGCCACTACACAAGCTCATTCGTACCGCTCAGACGACTAGCGTCCGTAGAAGCCGATGTTACATCCTCCTAGCTGATGTGAGAGGTCCAGTGTGGGCTGGCCGGCAGCACCACATCCTACCAAATCGTATCTATCGCCGTCAGTATGGGCATGAGCCGCTTCTAGTGGCCCATTCTAGTCGTCGGTGCATACTACACAAGCTCATTTCTACCGCTCAGACGACTAGCGTCCGTAGAAGCGATGCTACAACCTCGTAGCTGATGTGAGAGGTCCAGTGTGGGCTGGCCGGCAGCACCACATCCTACCAAATCGTATCTATCGCCGTCAGTATGGGCATGAGCCGCTTCTAGTGGCACATTATTTTCTTGGTGATACTACAATACACTAGCTCATTTGTACCGCTCAGACGACTAGCGTCCGTAGAAGCGATGCTACAACCTCCTAGCTGATGTGAGAGGTCCAGTGTGGGCTGGCCGGCAGCACCGCATCCTACCAAATCGTATCTATCGCCGTCAGTATGGGCATGAGCCGCTTCTAGTGGCCCATTGTAGTCTGCGGTAATAGCACACAAGCTCATTTCTACCGCACAGACGACTAGCGTCCGTAGAAGCGATGGTACAACCTCGATGCTGATGTGAGAGGTCCAGTGTGGGCTGGCCGGCAGCACCACATCCTACCAAATCGTATCTATCGCCGTCAGTATGGGCATGAGCCGCTTCTAGTGGCACATTATTTTCATCGGTGATACTACACTAGCTCATTCGTACCGCTCAGACGACTAGCGTCCGTAGCAGCGATGCTACAACCTCCTAGCTGATGTGAGAGGTCCAGTGTGGGCTGGCCGGCAGCACCACATCCTACCAAATCGTATCTATCGCCGTCAGTATGGGCATGAGCCGCTTCCTAGTGGCCCATTCTAGTCTGCGGTGCTACTACACAAGCTCATTCGTACCGCTCAGACGACTAGCGTCCGTAGAACCGATGTTACATCCTCCTAGCTGATGTGAGAGGTCCAGTGTGGGCTGGCCGGCAGCACCACATCCTACCAAATCGTATCTATCGCCGTCAGTATGGGCATGAGCCGCTTCTAGTGGCCCATTCTAGTCGGCGGTGCCATACTACACAAGCTCATTTCTACCGCTCAGCCGACTAGCGTCCGTAGAAGCGATGCTACAACCTCGTAGCTGATGTGAGAGGTCCAGTGTGGGCTGGCCGGCAGCACCACATCCTACCAAATCGTATCTATCGCCGTCAGTATGGGCATGAGCCGCTTCTAGTGGCACATTCTATTTCTTTGGTGATACTACAATACACTAGCTCATTTGTACCGCTCAGACGACTAGCGTCCGTAGAAGCGATGCTACAACCTCCTAGCTGATGTGAGAGGTCCAGTGTGGGCTGGCCGGCAGCACCGCATCCTACCAAATCGTATCTATCGCCGTCAGTATGGGCATGAGCCGCTTCTAGTGGCCCATTGTAGTCGGCGGTAATAGCACACAAGCTCATTTCTACCGCTCAGACGACTAGCGTCCGTAGAAGCGATGGTACAACCTCGATGCTGATGTGAGAGGTCCAGTGTGGGCTGGCCGGCAGCACCACATCCTACCAAATCGTATCTATCGCCGTCAGTATGGGCATGAGCCGCTTCTAGGGGCCCATTCTAGTCGGCGGTGATGTTTTTTATATGAGCACTTTAGCACTGCTTAGACGTTCGGTGTAAGTAGAAACGAAGATACTGTCTAGTAGCTGATATGAGAGGTCCAGTGTAGGCTCGCCGGAAGTAACAAATCCTATCAAATCGTATCTATGCCGTCAGTATGGGCATGAGCCGCTTCTAGTGGCCCATTGTACTTCGCGCTGATAATATGCAAGCACATTAGCACTGCTCAGACGTTTGGCGGAAGTAGAAGCGAAGATTCAGTCTCGTAGCTTATATGAGAGGTCCAGTGTAGGCTGGCCGGCAGCACCACATCCTACCAAAATTGTATCTATTGCCGTCAGTATGGGCATGAGCCGCAACTAGTGGCCCATTGTACTCGGCGGTGATACTAGACAAGCACATTTGTACTGCTCAGTCGTTTGGCGGAAGTAGAAGCGAAGATTCAGTCTCGTAGCTGATGTGAGAGGTCCAGTGTGGGTTTGCCAGCAGCACCACATTTGTTGTTCTGGATTTCCTTCCCGTTTTTTCTACCTTGTTTTTGAATATATGCGCTAATGTCTTAAGCTATGTTTAAGTTGCGTCAGATGTCTTTCGCATTAGCTTATTGTTGTTGTTGTAGATTCTTTGATGGTTCGATGTGTTACTTGTCTTTTGTCCTCTTATGCATTATTTCTTTCGTTCTGTTTTGGTTGATTGCAGGTAGGCTGATCATTTGTTGTGGAATACCTTACCCTCATATTGATAATGTTTGTTAAATTCTTCATCTGTTTCATTCTATTATTTTACACAATTCTATTCTCTCCCTAAACTTCTCACTCATAATTCATAACAATGTGCTTTTTACAACGTAACTAGAAGAGAACCATCCCTTCCACTGAAGAAACGGCATGCACGATAGATGTAGCTAAAGTGGAGGACTCTTTCATAAGCCACGCAGCTTCCTCTCCCATGAAAACTTCTCCATTACCAACGCCTATCATAAAGCTCGTTATGCCATCCTTTGCCGCATCATTGATAAGCGTTATTGTGCTTACCCCTCCCCCCGATATTTCAAAGAAAATGCCAGCAACAGCAATGATAACTAACGAAGATCCTAAAAGTTTCATCAAGTTCTCCATTTGTTCAGGACTTAGATCAAAGTCAACATAATACCACTTCTCCCTCCGCTTGGAATCCTCCGCCATGCTCCTATTCAAAATGTCAATTTCAGCACGTATTGACCTCCCAGAGCTGTAAACTGTACTCCCACCTCCAGAGAATAATCCCGCCGACACGGCTGTTTTTTGAGTAGCGGCAGCATTTTGACGAGTCTTGGTGCTAAACAGTTTTCGTTGTTGTTTGGGTTCGCTTCTGACGGTGTAAGTTTCTTCTCCGTGCCTACGCCGATATTCTAATTCTTGATAGAATTCACTTGCTAGTTGCTGACCGTCATCTCCTCCCTCGTACTCATAGGACGCAAAGTCTTCATCGCTGGTTAGCTTCAGAGTTCTGCCAGCGGTGGCCGCAGCAGTGTGTGTTTTTGTTCCGAACGGTATGTTGTGAGCAGGAAGAACGAAGCAATTTACCAAGCAGCTCAGATGAGCAACTATTATGCAGATGTACGAGGTAATCATCAGAAAAGAGCTCCACATTTTAGATCGATGCATTATCAATAATATCTATCCAAGATGGTCAGGCAGGAGTGCCTCTATACTGAACACTGCAGCACCGATGTCGATATTATTATTTCACCAACCATGAACCATTAATTCCGTAGTGTCAAGCTGCTGAATGTTATCAGATGTGTCGTGTCAGCCACATCACCAAGAAGAAATGCTCAGCCTTTTGCTCGGCCCTTTCTTTTCTCTTCCCGCCTGGGGGAGGAAAGGGGTCTGTGCCCCCAGCCCCCCAAATGGTGATGCGTTCGATTTTTGTCCAATGTTCCGCGCCGGCATTTGAACTTTCACTTCTTCCACACTTTCTTTGAATTTTGGATCTTTGAGAGGTTTTGCGAATCCTTTTTGCATGCCTTTTTGATTGATTTCCTTCTTCCTCCCTCCACCCATCATTTCATTTTGCCAGCATCTCCACAAGTTGTTGATGTCTTTCAAACACTAAGAGCAACAAAGTAACGATGCCACCCCTCAACGCTACAGAGACGACCTCCTTGGTCAAAGGAAACAATGAAGAGGAGGAAAACATGAAGAAGTTGAAGGCCTACCAGCCGTAAGTTATCCTTTCAATGAATTAGGCTGGTTTACTGTCATTGCCAGACATATGCCAATGCAATTGCATGAATCTGCTGAATCTTCTCTGATTGTTAAAGTGAATGTGATTGAGGAGTCATATGGAAGACGACATGGTCGTTATCGGTGCTATTAGAGGCTGAATGAGTGAATGAATGAATGCACTTCACTATCATCCTAACATTTGTCATGTATAGTTCTAACTTTTCAATTTTGTCAAACTTTCCGCATCACATCACAGATGGGCCTTCTTCGTTACATTTGGTGGCTACTTCATGGCACACTTCTCACGCAAATGTTACTCCACTGTCAAGCAACAGCTTCAAGAAACTGCCGGCTATTCGCCACTCATCTTATCAGAGATGGACACCGTTTTCATGGGAACATATGCTGCAGGGAACATCATTTCGGGAAAGTTGGGTGATACATTCAACCCTACCACAGTTTTGGCCATTGGATTGTTCGGAAGTGGTATCTGTCTCTTCTTGATCAATGTCTCTCTTTGGTTCGACTTCCTTTCCTTCAGTATGACTCTTGGTAACTTCTTCATTCTTGCGGTGTACTTCTTGTTTGGATTCTTTCAGTCTACTGGTGGCCCCGTCGGTACGTTGCAGATTGAAATGACTTTGACTTGTATTGATAATAATACTGCATTCACGACGCAGTGATCTAAACGTTGCATTTTCTCTAATTTACAGGTACTGCTGTAATGGGAAATTGGTTTTGCGACAAGAAATCTATTGAAAGCCGTGGCCTCATCTTTGGTCTTTGGACTTGCCATCAATACTGTGGTGACGTCACCGCTGCACTTTGTACTGCTTTCGTACTTGGGGCTGGATTTGATTACTGGTGGGCTCTTCTCATTCCTGCAGTCACCAACTTTGCTTGGGGTTTCTTGACCATGCAATTGATTGCTGACCCCGCTGATGTTGGAATTATCACTCCCGAAGTCAGGATTCGTATGGAGAAGCTCAAAGCGAAGCAAGCTAATGGAGACACCGTTGTTGACGAAGGACCTGCTCCAATCTCATATGGTGCTGCTCTCCGAATTCCCATGGTTGCTCAGTATGCATTCGCATTTGGATTCTTCAAACTTACCAACTACGTCCTTTTCTTCTGGCTTCCTTACTTTTTGGGAAAGCACTTTGATCCAGTGACTGCCAACCTCATCGCATCTCTTTATTCTGTGGGCATGATGCCTGGTGGAATCATTGTTGGATATGTGTCGGACCTTTTCGGAGGACGCCGTGCAAGTGTTATTGGGGTATTCATGACAAGCCTTTTCGTCTTCCTATTCGTGTTCTCCCTCAAGTCTGAGGAGCTCTCTGCTCTTCCCCTTCTTGTCATGTTGGGTATTATGGGTATCCTTGTAGGAGGACCTAACAACATCATCACCTCGGCTGTTGCAGCAGATCTTGCATCTCACCCATCTGTTCGTGGCAACAACAAGTCGCTTGGAACTGTGACTGGTCTTATCAACGGTTGCGGAGCAATTACCGCCTCAATTGGTCTCCTTGCTGTTGGTCCTTTGCAGGCTACTTTCGGATGGAGTTCAGTCTGGCTTTTCCTAATGGCATGTACCTTCACCGGAACAGCTCTCATGGGCTCAAAGATCAAGGACGAGCTCTTCCCGTCCGATGAAGCCGATGCTGAAGTAGAAGCCAATCTTGCTGTGTAATTGTCTAAACAAAGCTGCAAATAGAGTAAATGTGTCGGCATAAAATTTTCACAATAGGCAAATTTTGTTGTTACTTAAAGAGATCTATTTTCACATGCCAGTGATTTTCATTCTTCTTGGTTTTGAAACCTTTGCATTCGTCTTCTTTTTCGCAGATTTCTGAACTCGTACATTAGGAATGCTCATCTTCGACTTCTTTCGGACGACTTGTTCCTCATCGTTGGATTCATTTTTGCGAAACTTCTTGACTCTCTTTTTCTTCTTTTCACTCCTCTTGTTATCTTCGACTTTAGTTTCTGTTTCTGCTGCAGCAGTTTCTCCCGCTGCTTCTTTCACCGCCTCCTCCTCCTTCTTTTCCGCCTCTCCATTGCGTTTGTCACTCAACTTTTGGATCTTCGCCACGTAAAATCCATCCATATTGTGAACGTGGGGATAGAATCTTCGCGTGAGGGCGAGCGAGGGATGGAATCGCTTGTGCTCAAAGCGCGTGAAGCCGGGTTTGCCTACGCCACAAAGTAACAAATCGATGAGATATCTACAAAGCAGTAAAGCTCACAGAATCAAGCAATTGTAACGTACCAAAATCAAGCCCAGCATCGACAATTTTCACGTCCCTCTTTGATAGCAAATAGTTCACTACCTCTTCATTCTCAGCTACAGCCACAGAACACGTACTATACACCATGTATCCGCCGCCTTTCTTACTCTTGTGATTTAAAGCATCAATCGCAGCCACCAATAGCTCCTTTTGAAGATGCGCACACCTCTTGACATCCGGAATGGTCCTTTGCACCTTCACACTGGGATCACGAGAGATCACTCCCAATCCACTACAAGGGGCATCGAGCAAAATACGATCAAAAGAGTTGCGCATCTGAGCTCCAATCTTGCGACCGTCGTAGCAACACGTCACTGCATTCCTCACTCCGAGACGGTGTAAATTCGCAACGGTAGCCTTTTGACGCTCAGGTTTCAAGTCATTAGCAATCACTACACCTTTGTTTCGCATGAGCTGTGCGATATAAGATGTCTTCCCTCCAGGAGCGGCAGACATATCCATCACGCGATCACCAGGTTGAGGCCCAAGCGCCATCACTGGGCACATGGAAGCTGCACTTTGAAGCATGTAGTGGCCAGCCAAGTATTCTGGAGTAGCACCAATCGGCACTGTACTTTCATAAATTTTCAACCCAACCTTACTCCAGTTTGCCAAAGGATCGAGACGCACACCACGCTTCATCAAAGCTGCTGCCAAGTCTTTACGCCGAGCTTTCAGGGTATTGACTCTCACTACCAACGGACGAGATTTATCAGACGCCTCAAGGAATTCAAGACATTCATTTGGTCCAAACATTGATAGAAAGTAGTCGACAAGCTCTTGCAAATATCCAAAGAGCTCTGCCATGTCTTGACCAAGTCTTTCAATGTATTCAGAGCGGCTCCTACCGGGTTCCCTACGCGTCTTGAAATCAGCCAGCACCTCTAATATATCGTCAATCCTCTCTCTAAGTTCAGAGGGTGGCACAACTCGATTTTCGTCTTCTTCTAGCTCCTCCGCCGTTGGCAAGTGATATACACTAGTTTGCTGTGCAATGGTCCGACGAAGTTCAGATTCAGCCTCTTCTTGCTCCAATTTCATCTCTTCATCGATGATGCGCGATTGACGTTCTACCTCGAGCATTTCATCATCGCTTCCTTCATCAGAGGCGCTACCGAATTCGTCATTTTCTTCATCCTCATCCTCATCAGATTCCATAAGTTGCATCTTGCTTTGTTTAGGTTTCAACCATTTAGCATTTTCGTCGGTAAACCCCTGGTCATCATCGCCATCAGCATTATCATCGTCACTATCATCTTCTTCACCTTCAGAACTTTCTTCTTCACTACCGCTATCATCATCTTCGGAACTTTCTTCTTTCGCAGCGACCTTTGCTTTCTTGAGTGGGACGGGTGCTACCTGTTCAACTTCATCACTTGACTCACTGTCGCTACCAGACTCACTTTCACTTCCAGATTCTGAAGCAGTACTGTCCTTCTCTTCCTCTTCTTTAGAAACCGCTTGTTTCTGTGCTGCTTTCTTTGCACGTCCTGCCTTTGCTGGAGGAGCAGGGTTGGTGCTTTTGGGCACATCACTTGCGGCAGCTTTTCTTGCTCCTCCTCTCTGCTTGGGAGGAGAAAGACTCTTCAGTGTCCGTCCAGAGCGTAGACTTCTCCCCATTTTACGATCAAAATAGTTATGATTCAATCAGATGATGCCTCCACTTATGGCTACCAACCGATCACTTGATTGGTCGATGCATGCAAACTGCAAAAGCAAAAGCATCAGTTCCTTTTCTTTCTTTGATTGGATGGTCTTCTGGTCTTGAAATTCTGTCCGTTCTTCACTTTTCATCAACTCGATCGATCGACCCGCCCTTTCACCCGTAACATGGTAACAAGTAACAAAGTTACAAGTGGAAAACACCCTCATACAAAAAGTAGTAGTGACCTCTAAGCTATTGCATCATATTATCAAGCTACAGCCCTGCCGCAATAGTCAGTTAGCCAAAGCCCATCCTCCTGCTTTAGCTACTCAATTAGCATTTTTTGTACATCACCTTCTGACTGCGCACAGCTTGCAGCTATTTTGGTATTTTTTATTAGCCACGAAACAATAATCAACAACAACAAAAATGGACTACGAGGGTCAAAAGCTGTCAGAAATTCTCTTCTACTACATCATCATACTCTTTGGAGTAATAGGCTGGATTTATGGCTACTTTCTTCAAGATTTCACATATGTTTTTTATTCATGGGGTGTAGGAGTGGGGATCAGTATCCTGTTATGTGTCCCAGATTGGCCGATTTTCAATAAACATCCCGTTAAGTGGCTGGAAAGCATCCCGGATAGGTCTCAGGTGGAATCAAAGAAAAACAAATGATTGGAACGATGTGAAACATACTGCGGTCGCGATATATCAGTGCTTGTCTCTAAGCATCTCTGCCACATAAAGTGACGCACAAGAACTTTTAAGTTATAAGGAGAACAGATAGTACTTATCGGAACAGAAACAATCTCAACCCAGTATTGACTATTGAATATGCATCTCACATCATTGAAATATTTGTAGAATTTTGTACACTTCAGCACTCTTCGATGCTGCTTTCGTCGCCGTCTTCAAGTTCAAGAGAAAACGAATTCCCTTCTTGCACTGGTGGGCGTGTTGATTTTGAAGACTCCTCTGATGTCTCGGTTGGAGCTGGGCCCGATTCACTGCCAACATCACTAATATCACTGCCTTCTTCGATTGGTGGATCAGTTACCTGATCAGTTTCCTCCAGCTCACTGCCTGCTTCGTCACTTTCATTATCAGTAGTTTCTTCCGTCGTTGGATCTGTCGTGGCGGTGCCAGTATTGCAATCGGCATCTAACGAAATCTGCTTACGCTGAGCCTCACTTGCTTCGACTATGCTATTGATCACAAATGAAGTGGCCAAATTTATCTTCCCTATTGCAGGATGTATATCGGTGTGATAAACATCTTCATCTTCAGAATGGTTACATTCACATACCCAATTATCTCTCCACACAACTGAAAACGAAACATCGTCCCTGGACAAAGTAACTTCCAATTCAGATACCCAAAATCTTTTCCAGGAAGGAAAAAGCTGGTCGATCAAACCCTGGCAAAGATTAGCCATTGAGTAAATTAGCATGCAAATGACTCCATGATTCATTGTATCAAGTAGTTGTTTCTTGGCTTCCTCTTCATTTTGTACCAAAGTCCCATTAACAGTAACGACAGCATCTCCAGCACTTAGAGTTTTGCTAAAAACACCACGATGATCTACTCGTGCCACTCGAACCAACCCATTGTTTTGCGTCGCAAAAGTCACATCTTCTACAACACTGCCTTTCACGCGTCCATTCACGATCTTCATCATACCAGCCTTGACTCGGACATACTTCATGCCAGGAGCTCGTGTCCCCTCTGAGACATAAATCGTCACGTCGCCCCTGAGACTCTTCATTATTTTTGCTGCCTGTTGGGGGCTTTTGATACGATGACTATTTATCATGAGCAATTCATCGCCTGCTTTCAGCCGAGTATTGGCAAAGAGTGAAGTGGGAGATATTTCTTTCACTATTACTGTACCAGTGTCATTCTCCATACCAAAAGAGAGAACCAGTCCCGTTGTTTGATTGCGATTTTCTTTGTGTCCTTTAACTTCATATGTTTTAGGTATATCAAATAGCAGCTGCTGTTGTTCAGAAGATTCTCCTTCCAAAACATAATTGGCAACCTCCTCGTGCACACTCTCATTGTGTATTTGTTCCTTTGCGTCACCAATGGGGCTTCGGCTCTTAGGCCTCAACCCGCCTATTTGCTTCCGTCGAGATTCAGAAATAGATTCATATCCAGAAAACCCAGACACTAAAGAGGATACGGATAATTCGTCCGTGGGATGTTCCGAAGTAGAAAACCCTTCTCTCATGTGCACTGTATCTATCGAAAGTTCAGTAAGACGTGGTAGAGAAGGAACCCTCGAGACTGATGAGTGCCGACGCGTCGCATGATCACTACTTGATTCCGATGATGATTTTCGACGAATTGATTCTGATGACGAGCGCGGACGTGCCTGAACAATTCTTGAATTATTTGTATTTGATGATGATCTCCGACGGAGCAAGTCATGTCCGATTCTTGATGCCGATGAGCGCCGAGGGTTTAGATCTTGTTTATTTGATTCTGATGAGGATGAGCGGCGACTTGACTGACCGCTAAAGTCTGATGAACGCGGACGGGCAAACTCATTCCTAACTGATCCCGATGAGCCATTACGAGGCAACTCATGACCGCTTTTTCTCCGCACAAGCTTTTCTGAATTCCAATTCTGTCTCTTGTAACTCGGCCTCTGTTTGATGGCAGGGACGTAAGGAAGACTCCTACTCCGTTCCGGGAATTGATCAACCTCACGATTTCTGCTTTGATTTTTAAGTTGTTGCTTTATTTTTTTTACGGCCGCTTCCGCCACTGCCTCCTCCCAAAGACGGTCAAAGTCTTCGTCAGAGATAACATCCATGGTGATGTTCATGTTATCTAGATGCGATGTAAATAATTATTATTCGTGGCGTGTTCCATGTCGTCTTCCGTCTACCCAAACTACTCGTCGCTTGTGTGTGTGTGTGTAACTTCTTGTTCTTGGCCTTCGGGCATTAAACGTCTTTCCCAACACGAATGGACTGAGCGAGGTCATCAAACTGTATGAGATAAAGGCAAAGTAAGGGCAATAGAGATACTCCTCTATCATCACTCCGCTTTGCAGTTATTACCGTTGTCTTCGTGAGATCGTTATCATTGCGTGCAGCAGGCGTGCAGCATGAAGCATGAAGGGAAAGAGGGAATGATTCCCAGATTGTTGGGTGCCGGTCGGTGTTTCTAACCGGCATTTGATGTTTTGAATGATGAAGCACAGGCGGGCCGCCCGCCACCCGCCACCGCCACACACGATATATAACTCGCCACACCCGCCCGCCCAGCCCACACTACAGGTCTCGCATCTACAGAAACATTCACAAGGTTGGTTAGGTTAAAGAAGTGATGATAGTGAAGAAGGGGTGTCAAATGGGTGCATTTGATGGTGATTTGTGGTGCTAGTTAGAATGCCACACCATTTCCCTGATTCTTTCGAAAGGCACTCACAATAATCGCGAACGGGGAGGGACCCGTGAAGCGCCAAGAACAAAAACGAATACTCAAGAATCCAGGGTTGTTCACATTCGTTCGGATTCGTTTTGAGAAATTGCGGGAAATCCTTAAAGGGGGTAATTTCCGAATTGCGGGACTCCATTTACTTAGGGGGAGGCAACCTTCCAAAACTCTCGCTCCGTCTTTCATTTTCGATTGATAATATGATCGCACTCGCACCCAACGATACTCGCACTTTCGATGTTCAATCGTTCGTGGTTCATTGTTTGACTCAATCGAAAGCTACCATGTCCATGGCCGTCAGTCGACAAAGCGGAGAAGATTGCCGTGTGAATCGTTTTGCTTCAATTTTAATCAAATGTATCATTTGCCTCTAGAATTTGACGACATAGTATACACATTAAAATTTTGGCCGTGCTTTTGGAGCTCGAAACGCAATGTCAAAATATTATACAACCATTGGAGGAACGGAAGTCTATCGAACTGATGATCATGCCAATGCCGCGTGGAATAAATTAGAAACTGAAGGCAGGCGTAATCCAGCTTGCCCGACAGGAAGTGTCAGCAGGACCTCGTTGAGAGGAAGACGTGCCAGAGCTGAAGAGATTGCTCGAATAGCTCAAGAGGAAGAGGAACGGAATGCTCGCCTTGCTCAGAGGATGAGAATGATAATCGAGAGGAAGTGGAAAGTGATGGAAAGATTCAAGAAGAAGATGATTTGATACTGACGCAATTATTAGTTTTACTCTCACAGCTTCCGAGTCTTACTAACTGCGAAGATTGCAGCACAGACAGAATTACAGCGATTCGTTTTAGCACTGTCGTGCAATTCATTATCAAATCATGAGAAAGAAGATTGATCGAATAAGGCAATCCTCCACGCACAGCTATGATCCTTGCTCCACGCATAGCTTTGGCCAGGCACAATGCGAAGAAAGGTTTTAGTAGCTTTTAACAGCTAGCAGCATTTAATGAGTATTGAGACAAATCTGCCGCCGACCCCATCGCCTGCATCTTGCAGGCATGAGGTCGGCTTTCGAAACTCAAAATCAGATACCTGTGACTTCCTAGGTTGCCACTCATTTCGCTGGCGTGCATGCGTCTATCTATCTGCTTTACCTCTTCTCGACACTATGTACTCTCTAAATTGCACCGGTGCACGGTGCACAATAGTGCCGAATGTTCATACTAATAATCGCCCTCCAAACTTACGCCGTGAAGTTTTGGGAGAGCCAAAGATTTTGTGACTTCCTCTAGGTTGATGCACCTATGTATCTGCTTGAACTTCTCTCTTTACTCGCACACGGTGCACCCTAGTATGTACGATTATGGTACTTTAAGGTATGTAGGGGGAATGTTTTCTGTAGAAGCTCTAACATCTCAAGAAGTCTCAGTTCATACATACATCAAAGTACATAATCATAGATACCACCTACACAAATCACTTGCTTTCACCCTCCCCATCATCCCAAACATACCACCATCAACCAACCTTCGCTGAGTAGAGATAACCGAGACCTGTAGTGTGGCGCCAGGCGCCAGGCCCATGCCATGGGCCCATGGGGGTGGCGGGCCTCGACCATGCCCTTGCCCTTACTATCAGTAGCTACACCCTGTTGCCAGTGACTTATTCATCATCGTTAGTAGCTGTAGCTAATAACTATTAGCGCTGACTACATCCATAGGTAGCCAATACATACGTTCAGTATTACTCCCCCAAGGCTAAGTACCACCCAGGCCCAGGCCCCAGACCTGAGACTGGTTGCTTTGTCGTTAATCATTAGGCGCTGCTGTTAATTGGTAGCGCGGTAGTCGTCTCCACCACACGCCAAAAATGAAGCAGTCCTACATCGATTACTTTCGATCCATCGACACCCATTCCCCCATTTCGTCAGAGTTCAGAGTCCGCACTCTCTCTGGGGCCCTCATCTCAATATTCACTCTCGTGTTGACCATCTACCTCATTGGGAGCGAATACACCTACAACCTCACGCCAACGTTTCTCGACCATGTTCACGTAATGCCGCAAAGTCCGGATGGTCTCGAAGTGGAATTTGATATTACTTTTCAACATATTCCGTGCGCATTGCTTGCCACGGATGCCAATGATCCGACAGGACAATCTCAAAGTTTTCACATTGACAGAAATCACAGAGTATGGAAGCATCGGCTGGATAAAAATGGAAAAGCTATTGGACGCAAAAGTAGATTTGAACTGGGGGGCACACTGATTCATGAAGACCAGCTGGATTCACTCAAGGCTGCAAAGGAATCAAAAGATGAAGAATTGGACGAGGCAGATGATGAAGAAGACTGTGGATCATGTTACGGTGCCGGCGAAGAGGGCGAATGTTGTAACACTTGTGATGACGTGAAGAGGGCTTATCGACGCAAATCTTGGCACGTCCCAGATATTTCGAAGATCTCACAGTGTGCACACATGATGAGAGCGAGTAATGAAGAGGGGGAGGGGTGCAACGTACATGGGAAAATTGCATTGAGCACTGGGGGTGGTAATTTGCATTTTGCGCCTGATCGGCAGTGGGAGAAGGAAGGTTCCAATCAGATGCAAAATCAACTTGGTGGCTTTTTGGATTTGAATTCCATTATTGAGATGTTTAATGACGCCTATGAGCAATTCAATGTTAGCCATACGGTTAACAAACTCACATTTGGGCGTTCAATGCCAGATAGAGTGAGGAACTCTCTGAATTTGACTAGTCAGTTAGACGGAGTAAGTCGGACTGTAGTTGATGGCTATGGTATGTTCCAGTACTACCTTCAAGTGATCCCGACCAAATATCAGTTCCTAAACGGAACGACAATTGAGACCTTTCAATACTCGGTGACAGAACACACGAGACACGTAGATCCTGGCAGTAATCGTGGACTACCAGGTGTGTTCTTCTTCTATGAAGTGTCAGCACTGCATGTCGAGTTTGAAGAGTACATTCGAGGATACTCACACTTTTTCACTGGGGTGTGTGCTGCTGTCGGTGGGGCCTTTACAGTAATGGGAATGTTGGACAGGAAGATGTTTGAGAGAGCGACGAATACAAGAACTGTAGGCGGTGGCGTGTTAGGCTAACTTTTATTAAGGAGACAAATTTTTAGATGAGCTTGTATACAGCCCACAAACATAAATAATTACAATCACCTATAAATCTAAACGTAAGATCAAATTGCTTCACATATTTCAATTCAAGAAATGACACATTAGGCCCGGTTATCCTTATCGAGGATCACACGGCATTCTGATAACATTGTGTTGATGTTGTCGATCATCGCATCTGGATGCTCATCCTCAGCATCTGCACTACTGTTTATGGTTCCGAGCGCGTAACTACCCGTAGCTTTTGCACGTGATGCACTGCTTCCACGGCTACTGCCACTTTTGACGCTGTTATCGTCAGTGTCAGACCGAGGTAAAGACGACATAAACTTGTCATTCGTAGAAGATGCTCTTGACGAGTCGTCGTCCGCCGCAGACGAAGTTCGGAAGATGTCCGAGACTTGTTTGGTGGCATTGTTGATAGCAGACTGAATAGGCGCAGCCCATGATGGAGTAGAATCAACACTATCCCCAGCGCTGGCAGCATCCTTATCACTATCACTAGTATCATCGTACATTTTTCCAAGGATAGAGTCCTCTTCATCTTGCTCACCAGACTTTCTCGACTTGCTTCCCTGACCCAACAGTTCCAATGTGAATTTGCCAATGTTTGAACCACTCTCACTCCCCGAATCAAATTCATTGAGATCCACAGATGCAGCGCTAGATTGATTCTCCGCATCCTGGATCTCAATCAATTCATTCAAAGGTTTCGACAAGTCTCCGTAGGCTTCTTTTGTTGGACCATCTACGCTTATTCCGTCGCTGGTCAATCTACTCTGCTCGTCATCCCAAATGCTTTCAAAATCTCTGGTAGCATCTCCGGCATACATGGTGTCCCTGTTGTTTGACCTATTTGCTAAAGATTTACTATCATTGCCGATAGTGCTAACCCCACCATCAATATGGCTCATGCCATCCATCGAATATCCGTCAAAGTCGCTCATGTTGCCGTCCTTGGAAGGACTTCTTTGACGATTCACCGATGGGTACAGCATGGTGGTGTCTTCTCCTACTGAGTAATCTTCAGAGGGGGGACTCTGCGGTACATATTCGTGCTTAGCAATCGGTGTCGAGTCTTTCAATTGAGTACTTGCAGCCTTAGACTTGGCGGTAACAGTACGACGAGATGGACGAGATTTGAACAAGCCTCCACGAACAGAACCCTTGCCAACGACGTTGCCCACCATTGTATCAGACCCCTGCGACGAAGGAGAAGGCGTTTGATCCTCCGTCTCGCCACTAGCCGCAGGCACAACAATTTCGAAAGGATCAACAACATTAGTTGACGGAGAAGGCCTACGAGGAGATTCATTCTGTTTCTTCTTCCTGCGCTCACGGTTATTTGCCGACGTTGATCGCCTCTGCTCCATTCGTTGCTTCCGTTTGCGATAATCGCAGTAGAGAATTGAAGTGCACATGATGATAGTTATGAACATAGCTCCAAGTGCTACCACCGCAGCGATGGCCCAAACGCTGTTCATTGGATTCGACTTCTCTTCTGTACTGCTGCTGCTATCAACCGGAGGAGCGGGGCTGGTAGCAACTGGACCACCCTGCTGAATCTTCCTGGAATTGATCAACAACAGTCCTTCCAAGTCAGGGTGGTTATCTTCCTTCAGCGCATCCAAGAAACTCTGCCCAAGCCCAGGTACTGTAAATGCATCAAGCGTCACTTGCTCCAACTCCTTCTCGCTTAGCGCAGTGGATGATCCGGGAAATGTAGCTACTCCTCCAATAAACGATTTGCGGGTGAAGATACCAGTAGCATCCTCTCTTTCATCATCGTTGTTGGTTACAACAGTTAGGAGAACCTTTGAAGGAGCTCCGACGGTTTGGAAAGAATCTGCGTAGATAACTGCAAGATGATTCTCAGCTAAACTTCGAATAACATCGTCAGCTTTTTGCTTAGAGGCAAATGCAAATGAGCTTGACGACTGTGATGTATCAATAGTCTGGTCCAAACCAAAGGTTGGAATGAGAACAGTAGTCTCCTCCCCATCCTTTTGAAGGAATCTGTGCTGCTTTTGGTCCAACTGTTCTTCAGCTTTCTCACCGGACTCAATCATAGCATCATTGTTCGATCCCATTAACATATTGTTTTGACTATATTGTACATGATTTCCAAGCAATTGCCTATGTAAAGGTCTTGCACCACGCAAAACCGATGCACCCGCTGCAGTGGCGGGGCATAGGCGGAGTAGCACAAGGAGAATGCTGATGGTTCGTGTCATGTCGACGACACAAAAATATTAAAATGATATGCTTGTGCAACAACGATGATGATTGGAGGTAAGCCAATCGATATTGTCAAGGGATGGGTGGGCGTTGACGCCAGCTAACGAATCCTAAGACCTAAGAGGTTACAGCGCAACTCTTTTTCCTCAAAGTTTAATCATTGTCTCCATCATGCGAGCAAGAGCTCAATGTATTGGACGATTTTGGTGAGTTTCATTATTTAGGCTTTCGGGTAGAAGGGTTGCCGGGGGAGCCCCCTGGAACTGGTTTAAATGGCACATTTTCGCCTCTAGATTTAGACCAATAATAATACTAAGGCCTTTTTCTGGTCGGGGAAAAGGAGGGTAATCCCCCTGAAATCGGCAATGCTGCCCAAAATTTCATCAATCAATCAAGGCGGGATCGTGTAAAGCAGAACCTATTACGAAAAGTCCCAATTCCCAGGAGGAACGACGTGGCGCCAAATTATTTCGTCATTGGCTCTCCCCCTCCCTTCAATCATTCGCGGTGGCAGTGGTGGACGAGAATCCCTACCCACCATTATCGGTTGGCCAATGCCATAGAACAACTGCTACTACACCACTGTTTAACAATGACGCTACCAACATCTGGGGCTGCTCCCATGAACGTCGGTGGCATCGCCGGCGGCTCCGATAGCATGCTCCTTGGACTCACATGTCTCTCCGTGCTTTCCCTTCTTTATGCTTTCTTCGTCGTGCGCCCTCGGACCAAGGGCGGAAGCTCTGCTCCTCCCACTGTGACCAACAGTCCAGTCTCTGGCCTACCAGTGGTCGGAACTATTGTTGAATTCGGAAAGAGTCCTGTGAAAATGGTGCAGCGGTGCTACGAGGAGTATGGACCAGTTTTCACTGTTCCGGTAAGTTGTGCATGAGATGTGAATATCTTTATCTTTTTGGCGACCATGTGTTGCACGAGCAAGAATAACTTACACAGCAAACGAACCGATGCTTTTACTATAATCAGTTCTTCCACAAGCGTTTAACCTTCCTTATCGGCCCTGAAGCGCAAGAACCATTTTTCAAGGCGCCCGATGAAGTTTTATCTCAAGATGAAGTTTACGGATTTATGAAGCCAGTGTTTGGACCAGGAGTTGTGTATGATGCATCCAAGAAGAATCGTCAGGTGCAATTTCAATCTATGGCACATGGACTTCGTACTTCACGTCTCAAGGGATACACTGCAAAAATTGAGAAGGAGACTCGTCAATATCTTGAAACATGGGGAGAATCTGGAGAACTTGATTTGTTCCACGCTCTATCGGAATTGACTATCTTGACCTCTTCCCGTTGTCTCCATGGAGATGATGTTCGCGAAAATCTATTCAAAGAAGTGTCGGAGCTTTATCACGACCTTGACCATGGTTTGACTCCACTCACTGTTTTCTTCCCTAATGCACCTACTGCGGCACATAAGAAGCGCAATGAAGCTCGTGCCAAGATGGTGGAATTATTTGGAAAAGTCATCAAAAACCGAAGAGACAACCCTGGCGTGAAGCATTCGGATGGTACGGATATTTTATCTATCTTTATGGATGTTAAGTACAAAGATGGGTCACCTATTACTGACGAGCAAGTGACTGGGCTCCTAATTGCATTGCTATTTGCTGGACAACACACTAGTTGCATTACTTCGACATGGACTAGTCTTTTCATACTCAACAACCCTGAAATCATGAAGCGTATTGTCAGCGAACAAATGGATATCTTTGGTTCTGAGCCTGATGCTGCAGTTGACTACAAGAAAGTGAATGAGGATATGCCTCTCCTACATAACTCCATGAAAGAAGCATTGCGTTTGTGTCCTCCCTTGATTCTATTGATTCGTTATGCCGTGAAAGAGTTGAAGGTTAAGGCTGCCGGAAAGAACTACACGATCCCCAAGGGTGATATGGTTCTGATCAGTCCCTCCGTCGGTATGAGGATCCCTGAAGTGTTTAAGGATCCCGATGCCTTCGATCCTGATCGGTTTGGTCCTGGAAGAGAGGAGGACAAATCTAGTCCCTATGCCTACATGGGCTTCGGTGGCGGTATGCACAGTTGTATGGGACAGAACTTTGCCTTCGTTCAGGTGAAGACAATCCTAAGTGTTCTCTTCCGCGAATTTGAGATGGAGATGATTGCTGATAAGGTGCCTGACATCGATTACGAGGCCATGGTTGTTGGTCCCAAGGGAGACTGCCGTATTCGATTACAAAAAGCGTCAGACCTCCAATTAAATGTGTGCTAAATGTGAAAGAAAAAGATAGACTGACTAGACAATGGGGCGTGAAATTAATTTATGGGATGAATAATGCATGTTGAATGATTTCTTGTCTGCCTACTTCCAATAATTCTTTGTTTTGCACTTGGCTTCAATTCCCGTGGTGCTTCAATCCAACTAGTATTCTGTATTCTGATTCCTGTAGCCTGAGCACTAATTCTGCTTCGGTTCATGAACACAACATAGGTACTTATCACGTCAGTCTATTTTAGACTTTTCCCCGCGCAAACCAACCTCTTCGTTCTGCATTAATTCTGCACGCGTGCGCGCCGCCAGTCACTTCGCTCCATCCAAGAACATCCTCAATCCTCAACCACACCCACCATGCTCACGACCGCCGCCCGCCCAGCCGCGTATCGCTTAACCTCTCCTCCACAGAAACGCTGAAACTCCTGAAAGCAAAGTGCTGACACACAAGAGAAATGATGGTATCAGCGCCAGGTCAAATAGATAGTCATCACGATGGTACGGGCAGCAGCAGTAACAGCAGCTCTGCCGAAATCGCTTTCGGTGTAAAGCCAGACTCTTTGCCGGTTCCGTCCATGACACGTGTCCCATCCGCACCTAAATTAACAGAGGCGAAGTCACTAGAGAGTGAATCGAAAGACCTCCTTGGCCGCGTTGGCATTACTGGTGCTGCTCGTCGATGTGCAGAATATAAACCAACGTTAGAGGAATTAAAGGAGACTACCTTTTCGGACTACATTCGAGGGGAAGTGTTGGGGGTGCCTCTTCCAGGTTTTGAGTTTCTCTACATCCACGAGGACAACAAGGGCAGAGAGACGAAGAGGGAAGTACCTCTTGGACAAGTTCCTCCACCAAATTACGTTGAACCGACTGATTCACCGACTCCCGTCAATGCAGGGCCACAAACACCCGCTACTCCGAAGCAGCCTGCCGCTGGGGCTCATACCCCTGCAGAAAAGATGAAGACTAGATCTCAGAGCAGAAGCTCTGACAGGATCAAGAAGGGGTCTCCAACGTCGAAAGGTGTGTCAATCAACGAGCCAAAGAAGTATCAAATGTGTAGATACAAGCTGAAGGATGGTATGGCAAAAGTTTCGTTGCCTCCAGGGTTCTGGGCTAAAATGGATTCCTCAGCAAGGGGAAGACATGTAAGTACTCCGTGTTTCTGTTTACTCCAACTTTCATTCAATTGCAGTAGCTAATATGCATTCGTTGATATCTCCAATTCTAATACAGTGGGCAAAGGGATCAAAGCTAGGTGATATGATCATACCAAGCCCAATCAAACAGAATATTTCTGGAATTGGAGGTGTGTATGAGTACACCCTTGTCGAACAACCATCTATTGCTGTTTCTGATTTCAGAACAAAAGCAGACGACTACCGCAAGAGACATGTAGGAAAAGAATTTGATGTAGACGATTCCGATGAAACCTGCGACGATCTTGCTCGCAAGTACTGGAGACGCATGGGACCAACTATGGAGCCACCGATTTATGGGGCTGACATGTCTGGGACTCTCTTCAAGGACGCTCATGCTTGTGGCTGGAATGTTGATCGCCTAGAAAGCTGTCTATGCCTTCTACGAGCAGATTCTCAATGCGGCGACAGTGATGACGAGGTATTTCACTTACCAGGTGTGACAAGTGCATACCTTTACTTTGGTATGTGGGGCAGCACTTTTGCTGCTCACACGGAAGACATGAACTTACTCTCCATTAATTACCTCCATGCTGGCTCGCCAAAATACTGGTATGGCATTGCTCAAGAAGACTCGAGACGCTTTGAATCTCTTGCACGTTCCCATTTTCCAGGACGGGCAGCAGAATGCCACGAGTTTTTGCGTCACAAGCAGTGCCTCTTATCACCTTCCATCCTCAAGAAAGCTGGGATAAAGTTTACAACAACTATCCAAAGACCTGGCGATGCAATGATTACATTTCCTGGATGTTATCACTTTGGTTTCAACACTGGTTTTAATGTTGCTGAGTCTACAAATTTTGCTGTCCCAGAATGGGTGCCTCTGGGGGAAGCAGCTGATGTTTGCATGTGCCATCCTCACTCAGTAAGGATCCAAATGAAGCGCCTGAAAACCTTACTGGATGACTATGATAAAGATATGCTCCATCGTGAAGAGCTAGGTCAACCAGATATGACATACACAAACTGGGCAAAACACGAGGCTAGAAGACGAAAGAAAGAGATGCGTTCAGTCGCCAACCAAAAAGGTACAGCGATTGATGGATACAGTTCAGACTCATTGCAACTACCTAAGGCTTTCGGCAAATGCATTACTGTTGAGGTGACAAGAGAAATGAGCACAAACAAAAAGAATAAACGAAAATCATACAAGAAGGAGGAAGTCAACGAATGGAGACTAGCAAAAAGAGCTAGGCCTGGAGCATTTACCCCCAATACGAACGTCATTTGTTTGGTTGAGTGTGAGGAAGATGAATCTGAAGAAGACTACGAATTTTTCATTGGTACTATTGTAAAAGAAGTTGACAGTCACGTTAAGGTTCATTTTACCGGGCTTGGAAGGAAAGATGACTGTTGGTTTGAACGGGATAGCAAGAACTTACTCCTAGACGCAGGTGCAACAGATCCGCCACCATTGTCTGATGACGATGATGATAGCGAAAATGAAACATTATCAAAGGTTGCAAGTAAGAAGGATAGGTACAAAAAGAAGCGCAAATACTAGCGTAGGCAAGAATTTATTGTTGCGCTCAGAGCTGGATGATTTAGCTTAGTTGCAGTAGTGCATATGCATAGAAAGTAAATGGAAATGCATCTTTTAATTTAGTAGCTTCCAATTCCAAGCGCATCTTCTATTTCCTCGTCTTCATCGTAATAGTCATCATCATCTTCATCTGCATTAGTATTTTCGTAAGCAGCGTAAGCAGCCCACATGTCGGCTTCCTCAGAACTTATTTCTTCAACTGATTCATTGTTATAAGCTGCCCATGCGAGAGCTTCTTCATCCTCTTCTGACTTTGTATCAATTGAAGTAGTTATATCCTGTGCTCTCTTCAGGGATGGTCTCTTCCTCTGCCACAAACAAATCAAACTCTAAACGCTTCCTTTCATTACTTACAACGATAACTTCCACTTTTGACCCACGCGACAGGCCTGCAGTCTTCAATCCCTCCTCTTTATTGATGTAACAATTTTGCGATTTCGCGACTTTGCTGATATGTATCAAACCCTTTCGATTGGCACCTACGTCGACGAAGACACCATATGGAAGTACATCACGAACTACTCCCGATAATTGCTCCCCCGTCGTAAATTTGGAAGCAGAAACCTTTTTCTTCTTATAACTTGACAATGCATCCTCTCGACTCAAGCAGACTTCAAATCTACTATGTTCTAACCAAACTTTCGAAACATACACCTCAATGAGAGAGTCAGTTGGGATCTTCTTCGCCTTCTTTCTAATAACAGACGGCTTCATACGTTTCTTTCCTTTCGTCCCAGGAAGTCGTAGCATCCCGTTGACAATACTCCACTTTCCTTTCGTTTTCTTGCCAACCCCACACTCAAAAAAGAGTTTTGGACCTGTTTTACCGTCGAGCAAGTCGCATTCAGCAAGTCTCGTGGCAAACAGCCGCTCACCTACGAATAGGCGAGATAACTCTTTTCTCGGCTTCCAAGAACCGTCAATTCTTTTATAGTAGCATTCCCCTGATTCCTGACTTCTTACTAGTAGAGACATCATTTGATGTCGCAGTAGCTCTCGTGGAGGCACAGACGTTACGTCGGCGAGTTGAGAGCCTATAATGATGAGGCGGCTGTTGCTGATGTTGAAACGTCGGCACAACCACTGGTTTCACTACAGCCGATTTGCCCACGAGACCCTCCGCGGTTCCAAGCAATATTATAGCGCAAACTAGAGCACCCAAGTAGGCAGTATTTTATCATGCTTGTAGAATAGAAAAACGGCGATCCTACTGTCGTGTGATTCTCTCTACCGTGTACTAATTAATAATCATGAGAAGTACAATTGCTCGATCTATCAGTGAGTGGCAAGTTCAAGGTTCAAGTGGAAGAGGTCCGGAAAAAGAAAAACCTGAGCTATCGCCTATCGCGAGAGAAAAGAGAAGCAGAAGGAAAATTCACTGCATGCATATATCTATTATTGACCTTTCTCTCTAGATGCTTATTGATGTTACAACAGTGATGTTATGTCCATGAACATCTCTTTACTTTTTTTTCCATAAATGATGTATTGCCATCGCATTTGCAATCAACAAAAGTACAATGATGCAGTAGAGAACCAGTTTGTTCCGAAACGCTCTACGAGCCATCTCTTTCATGACCCTACGAGCTTGCTCTGTATTTTCTAAAGATTGTTGTATTAGATTGGATGATCTTTCAATCTGCTCTCTCTGTCGTCCCATGGTTTCTAACGTGGATGATCCAATTTGTTCTGATTCCGCACAGAGTGCTTGAGTTTCTCGTAGTAGATGCTCTGAATCCTGCATCCGCTGCTCCATTTCAGTAAGGGGTGCTGAAAAGTCTCCATATTCAATGTCATTCTGCCCCAGTGATGGCGGAGCGTAGTGCTGATCGATTACCAAACAGATAGTCTGTATTACCATTAGATTGTGTACTTCCATTCCCGAACACAGATGTCATCCCCTTACTTTTGCCTCTACCACCAAATTTTCTTCCCCTCATTTCACTCTCCAATGGGCCAATCTCTCTCTCTAATTTTCTTTTTGCCTCTTCTGCTTTGAAGGGGTCGCCTTCTATCTCAGCTAACCCCTGCATAGCATGGATGCATTGTTTGGCCTCATGTAACGCTTGTTGGCATGATTTCACGTCTCTTTCATACTGAGAAGAATTGCTGGCATTAGCAGTTGGTTGCGCAAGAAAAGAGCGTACTTTTGATAGATGTGAGTTGTAGTCCTGCGGTAGAATGGTTAGAAGGAGATAAGTATCAATCGATGCATGATAATGTTAGGTCCGTTGTTTTCAGAAGGGATTCTCTTCGGAAACACTGCCGGTTACTTATGGCAACGAGCGGGCACGCTTTTCAGGCAGCCCTGTTCAGAGAAGGCAACTAACTCACCTGCTCAAAATCATCAAACGATTGAGATGACGACATTGTGCTTTGTCTGCGTCGGTTTCTGATTTCAAATGCAGCAAGCAGAGTAAATTCAGTAATGTTTGTACACTAACGTTGTCGTGCACAACAAGGTGTAATGACAAGAAGCCAGCAAAAGCCAAAAGCAAAGCAAGAACAGAACACAAACGTTATCGTGCGAGCGAACGGCAAAATACTGGCAGAATTCTGCAGAATTGAGAGTTCAGCCAGGGCCCAGATCTCTAGTGCAACCTACACTCTTCGCGCTCAGAGCTCAAAGTGTAACCAGTACATACTAGAGTGTCAGGAAGATCCCACAGGATCCCACGTCCCACGCTACGCGCTTTGCATTCTTAGAGCTCTGCATTCTGCATCATGTTGAATGTGAACTGCTAAGCTAACATCTATCTGGTGCCTAATAGTACCAGTATCAGCCATAAGCGAGGCCGAGCAAGACGAGCAATAAGAAGTGATATCATCTCACCATAACAAAGAGACGAAGTAGTTGTTGTAGCGTGCGCGCAAAGGTGGTATAGGTATACTAGGTGGCTGCTCTATTACATGTTTCGTCGGAGGCGTCGCCTCCGTAAGCTTGTTCTGCAGACAAGTGAAGCGGATGTGGCTTCACCAAGTGCATCAACGACAACGGAAAGCTCTGCCCATGCTACTGTGCAGCAACATAAATGCTACACCTGCGGAGAACCGATAACAGAATCGACAGCGCATGTTTTAATATCACCTACTACTGACGACTGTAAGGCGTTATCACACCGAATGTTTCAAGTGTTACAAGTGCAACTTACCACTTGACCCAAAGTCGCAAACACTTTGTTTCAATTCTGCTAGAAAACAAGGAGGGAAAAACAAGCAAGCGCAACATCCATTTCACAGGAGTTGCTACGATCAGCATTTTGGATGGAAATGTGTTGTTTGCGAACAAAGACTTCCTACTGTTACAATGAACGACGGTAGTACTAAATTTGAATATCTGCAGCATCCATTTTTTGACAAAGAAGTGAGTATTGTTTTAGGCATACATATCATATGATTGAGAACCGAAAATTGCAAGTGTGTTACTTACCCCTCACCCCTTCTATGCAGCGAATGTGTCGTCATCATGCACAAGGACTAGGAACTATAAGACGGCGACAAGAATATGAGACGCAACAATTCCGGCAGGAAGATGATAATTTCAGCGTAACGTCCACGGAAGAAACAGAAATTGGTGAAATACGTCGATGTGCTGGCTGTCATAGATTTGAGCCCAAGTTTGCATCATCATCGAAACATTTTGTTGACGTTGGCGACTCTGATACCGGTCGATGTGTATGCTTGGCGTGCTGTCGTACAGTAGTAACAAGTTCAGATGATGCCATTCCATTATGGGAACAAGTCTTGAATTTCTTTGAAGGACCGCTGGGGCTGATCACTGATAAAGATAGTATCACTGGCGTGAGTCGTCAGTCTCTGAAGAGCATTCCGGTGATGTTGGTTGGTTTAAACGCCTTAAACGACAACATGAAGAAACATTCTGAAGGAGTGCACTACAAAAGCTCACAAATCATGACAAGGGGACTGTGCTTGTCGGAGTTTTGCGGGCACACGACAGAAAGCCTTGGTGTCACCGCTATATTATGCTTATCTGGCCTACCTTCTGATCTGACAGCTAGTATTTTAGCACACGAGTGCATGCACGCCTTCATCAAGCTACATCCAAACTTTAGGTACGGAAAACATCTTCCCTTCATGGTAGAAGAGGGTTTGTGCCAATTAGTCGCATTTTTATTCCTGACTGATGGTCTAGAACCTTGCGATACCAAATCAGAAGAAGAAGAAGAAGACGACAGCATTCCCTCTGATGCCAAGCTACGCCAAGTATTTTAAATTCTGCATTGAAACTGACGAAGGTCTTTATGGGCAGGGGTTTCGTTTGGCAGCTCGTGCTTATGCGGAGATTGGCATGCAAGAGCTATTATACTACATCGCTTTGAATCGCGATTTTCCACCGATTGATATTGATTAACTTCATGTAAACGTACAGCTGTAATTTATCCAACCGCAACACATCAACACTGGACCTTAGCTCTCAGTGCAATAGAAAGAATCGCCAGTATTGCATATTCATATGTACTTAGCCATTAATCAAAGACTTCAATAGCATAGGGATAGATGGATACTCCATTCTTTGAGCTTCACTGCATTTTATTTTGCTTTCCACTTCTGCAGATAATCATTTTTAGATCACGTATTTTAAGGACTGCAAAAGGCGTTGGAATTGAAATTAGGAATAATTTGGAATTCCTCAGCCTCAGAAAAATGGATATCAACGATGAGAAGAAGCACTACCGACATCGAACGCCGTCGAATTTCAGCAAGCTTCAATATTGTTCTGAACACTGCCGTGAAGTAAGACACTTGACGCTTAGCTTTGTCTCCGCTGTGAAGGTAAGCTCGCCACCGCCACCGCCTACAATTCGACGATGATAGTATTGTACAATACTCTTTTATACTATTGTATCTTTGTGCACATCTTACAATTTTCATTCTGCTTAATATCATGTTCCCCATGTCGTCGCCCTACACCCGTATCTTCCTGCCGAAGATATATCTCAAAACATTAACATATTATCATGTCGAAAAGACAGTCGCCGGCACCATTAAACAAGGGAGGCCAAAAAAAGTTTAGAGTAAATGACTTCGAACATGATAATTCATTAAGTACGGTGCCAATTTTCTTGAAGAAATTGGCAAAAATGATACAGACATGTGACGCATCGATATGCTCATGGTCCGATGATGGAGAAATGTTTATCGTTAAAAACCCAGATAGCTTCGCTGAAGTTGTGATCCCACAGTATTTTGACCACAACAGTGAGTTGACACTGTTGCCTTCTCTTATTTTATTTTGTCGATCATAGTGCATGTGCTAATTGCGTCCGCTTCAATTTATCAGAATTCTCCTCCTTCGCCCGGCAGCTGAATTTCTATGGCTTCCGTAAGATTCAAACCAAACCTCTCCGAAATGATGACTTTGACAAGTCTACTGCCAAGTGGGTAACCTTCCATAACGAGAACTTCAAGCGGGATAGGCCAGATCTCCTTTCAAAGATCCAGCGTTCAACTCGAGGAGGTGCTGATAAAGCTACTCTTGCAGATCAAGCTCGTGAGGTGGAATCTCTCAATGCAAAAGTGTTCATACTAGAGGAGAAGGTGAGAGATCTTGAGGCAACAGTGGAAAGAAATGTTCTAGGAAAGGTGGAAGCCATGGTGATGAATATGTTGGGTTCATCTGGATACCCAGGCTTTAGAATGCCCGCCCAAAACATGTTCTCGCATGAAAGAAGTTTTGGAAGTATTGGATTTCGGGCAGACCCTCTGCTCGGTGCGCAAGCTGCAAGGGCATTCAGTAATGCAAGTGCTTCCTCGATGGGGGCAGCAGCTGCTGGTGCAACTGGTAGTTCGGATGGTCAGCCTACTCTACCCCCTCATCCAAAGCAAAAAATACTACCACCTCCTCAGATGGGATCAATACCCACTCATTCAGCCAACGGAGGACTTCGGAATATCAGCGGAGGACACCTTACAAATTCATCGTTGCTTCTTCGCAATGCATGGGAAGATAAGTTTCTTTCTTCTGTCATGATGACTGATGGGGCAAGCCGAGCTGCTTCTTATGCAGGAATTGTCGGTGGTGGCTTGGGTGGTGGTCTAGGTGGTGGCTTAGGCGGAGGGAATGTAGGTGGGCTAGCAGCACTAGCTGCAGCGCAGCAGATGCAGAATCAGCAACATCAAATGGAGTATGCTGCCATGTTGCAAAAGAATGCGCAGCAAGGAGCAGTAGCCGCAGCAGGTATTGCAGGTGGAGGGAACAGTGATGGCGACGGTAGCACAAATTCAAGCAAAAACCAGAAGGAATCCGACTTGCAGCGCCAAACGACTGCAGAGATTCTCCTTGAAGCGGCGGGAGAATTGGGTACTAATGCAAATTTGCCAGCGGCGGATAAAACAGGAGTCCTAAGGCGAGAGAGCACTGGTGCACGTTTCTTGGCTGCTGCTCAACTCGATGTCAAGGAATCGAAACGAGAGGAGGTCTGAATTGTCTATTCCTGATTCATTATTCTATGTTAATATAAATAAGTCACTACTGAAAAAGAGATATAATGCCAATTTCTGCGACTTTTCCAGCAACTTCAACATTCAATGAATTTCCAAGCAGCTTCCACTGCTGTTTCACATTGATTGTACTGGGAAAGCTAAATTTGCGGAACGATTTGTCCACACTCTTATCATCTGTAGGAGCAGACTTACCAGCCGCTGGATCGGAAACCGGGAAGCCCATTAGTCTAGCAATCTCTGTTCCTGAAAAGTATCTCATATCATTTTCCCAATCGATATCCTTTGACCAGTCGGCATCAAAACTTCGTCCTTCAGGTGCTTGAAGATCGAGGAATGCCATTGCTCGATCACGTTTTCTACTGGTCTTATTGCCGTCTTCGTCAGAATTATGAGTCTCTGTTTCAAGAGGTCCAGTGTAAAGAATGGATCCCGTTCCTCGGACAAACTTCGCATAGGAGTATGTAAAACAAGCGCTTCTTTGATGCGATGGCGTGACCACATCAAAGCACCACGCAGATGAACTTGACCAAACCTTTTTCGGTATTCGAAGTTTCGAAGATTTCAACTTTGTTATCGGGATCAAGAAAATCACCTATGCAAGGTAATGTTGGTGGTGTAGCTCCGAGTGACTTTGGACCATGGATGATTGGTGGCTTGTTCAGAATTTCGTCCGAAAAGAGAGTGGCATAATTGTTTGGTGTCAGACTGCCCATAGACTTCAACTGGGAATGATATTGTAGCATTCTCAATCTTTGAATGCAAACTACCAGGCCGAAACGAAACTGTGTAGTGTCTAGGACGAGCGTTTGGTATACCAATATCATGTAGGGTCAAGATGAAAGTGTGCATTGCGATATCCTCTCTTTGACAGATTTTCTCTCCATGTTTGAAAAGCTACCCCGGCGTATCTTATCTGTAGATTGTGTTTGAGTTTCATCGCTAGAAGCAGTCCCTGACAATTCGAATCCGACCACATTCTCAAGCAGTATTAAGCACGGTAACGTTGTTTCCTCCATTGTTCCTATCATGTCACATAGATGCAAGAAACTCTTACTCCTAGGATCGTCTATTTCACATTGTTGATTGGAGTGTTGGCGTGTATGAGGTTGGCACGGCTGGAGGTAGATATTCATCACATCACTGATGTTTTAGGTCCTATGTTATTGAGCATGTCATAGGTAACTTAGTAAGCATATGTGTTCACTCACCGGCGACATGCACCATACATAAGCAGAGAGTGCTTCAAGCTGTTCACGTTTGATATTTTCAATAGGAGTCTGACGAAAGAGCTTCTTATTCTGATGATGGTTGTGGTTGAAAACAGTTTTGCATAGGTCAGAATGGTCATATGCGCCTAGTAAGCTGTGGTTCTATTGATGGTGATGATGATGATGCAACATTTCTTAGTGCGCGTTCCAAAGCATATCCCCATCCGCCAATGCCAGAATAGAATTCCAAGTAGGTGAGTGTGACCATTGGCGATTGATGAAAGCAGCAATTATAGCTATCTGTATCGGTCTGGAGGATGATGATACTATTAGAAGTAGTAGCCAACCACTACAAACAAATACATAGCTGCGTGATGATTGGATGGTGATTTGGTGATTGATGGGTGATGGTTTGAGTGGCGGAATTTTGCGTACAAATTCCGCGAAGAGTCTCAGATTTTTTCTGCCACAAAAAACGAAGATACTTATCTCGATGGCACTTGGCACATCACACGTGCACGCTTGGTGTCATTGTCATGAAGAATAGCATCTAAACAAATAGAACCACCAGCCTTTCATCTCCATATCGAGTCTCTAAGTAATATCAATCAGCAGCAAAGATGCCCGCAGGCTTTGGCTCTCGCCTCCGCGAAAAAATCGAATCGACCCGATCGAACTACAATTCCTCCTCATCGGGGGGCGGTGGTTCTGGTGCGGGCTTGGGTGCCTCCAAGAATATCCGTGGCTTGACTCGTCTCAGTGGAAGTAGTGCTGCTCCGTCCAGCAACAGCAGCGGCACTGGTGGCGATGCCAGCTCGGACCGCAGAGACAGCAGCAGGGCGGTGGATTGCTAGCTCGGAAATCGGGCGGTGATGCGCCCAGTTCACCTGACAAATCGGCCACTGCCAAAGCGGGCGCATCCTCTGCTGCCTCCTCATCTGCTGATGGCGGGTCAGCATTAAATCCAGCCAGTATGGGCTCCACGCCCACTGCGGCATCAACTGCGCTGGGAGGGTCCAAGATTGTTCCTGGATGGGGGGCCGCCACTTCTGGTCATTTGGGGGGGATTAAGAATAAGAATAATACTAATGGTGCCAAATCTTCGACTGAGCAGCAGCAGCAGCAGCCTCCTCTCGCTGGCCGTACAGCTGCAGCTAAGCGGAAATGGTGGGAAAAATGTGCCATGGGCAATGCATCAGCCAAATTCTTCTTCTGCATCATCTGCACAATCTTCGCCACAACACAGTTCTGTCAATAATTATCAATCATCTTCTCAAAAACCACGATGGGGAGATGAAGAGGATGATAGTGACGATGAAGAATTCCCTCAAATTGGGTCATCGAATAATCATCTCACATCACAGAATAATAATTCATCATCATCTACTGCAGCGGCTGCTGCAAATTCATTACATCAGCAGCAACAATATCGTGCTGGTGGGGAACAACCACCCATGAGTGGTGGATATAATCATCATTATGGCGGTGGCAACGGAAGTG
The DNA here is from genome assembly GCA_037178625.1 of Skeletonema tropicum. Classification (NCBI taxonomy): domain Eukaryota; phylum Bacillariophyta; class Thalassiosirophyceae; order Thalassiosirales; family Thalassiosiraceae; genus Skeletonema; species Skeletonema tropicum. Next base: position 3,416,822 of record CM074127.1, on the reverse strand, counting down.
GGGGGAGGTATTCGGATCAGAACAATAGAGATTATCAACCATCCAGGCGATCTTACAATGACCGTTATTCGAATGATAGACATGAAAATGATCATTACAATAATCATCATCGGGATTATCATCATCGAGATTATCATTCACAACGTGGAAGTTACAGTAATCATCGGGATGATTATTCGCGTGGTCATGGTGATGATCGTGGATTTCGAGACTATTCTGGACCCAGAGGAGGGGGAGGTGGAGGTGGAGGATATGATAATAGATCATCTCATCATCGGGACGACTATAATGACAATCGCCGCTCCAGCTCCTCATCGTTTTACAATGATCGCAGGTTCTACAATGACGACCAACCCCCAACCCAATCGGCTAGAAATGACTCCCGATGGGGATTTGCGCAACGCGCTCCATCTCATTTTTCGGACCGTCGCTCTTCGGAGGAGTATCATCGTCATCGTAGTGGGAGTGGTCACGATGGAGGTTTTGACAACAATGTTGGTCATAATGAATATCGCTCTTCTCGTCGTGGGGGAGGATTTGAGGGGGAGAGAGGTGGAGGATATAATGATAGGGAAGGTGGTGATAGATATGGGTTTGGCAGTAGTGGCAGAAGGGATGATTCCTATCGTGGTGGTGAGGATAGTAGGGTCAGATCCTCTTCCATGTCATCATCTAACAATCAAGATCACCGGGCTGAAGACGCCTTGAAGCAACAACTGGGTATCGATGCTAACGAACGGACTAATCGATCCGCACCAGAGACCCCGATGTTATTGCTTCGGAATAACAATAACAATAATGGATTGACTGGAGCACAGGTAGCGACTCAACCGAGCGGACAAGTTTTTAGAGAAAATGATGCTGAAACGAATTCAGCCAAAATAGAAGGGACTGCTGCTAGTAGTAATAGGGTATGGGCACCAGCGCTTCCTGTCGAGCCTACTCCTATTTCATTGGATCAGACGCAAGCACCAATCGCAGCAAAAACCGGCACTACCATCACCTCCGGTGAAACAGCGAAGCCCAGAGGAGGAGGCGCAGTTTAAGAAAGACCAGGCGATTGAACAGCAACAGAGCATTCTGCGCCAGGTTGCGGAACGTAGAGCGGCACGTGTATCTCGCACTGAATCTGAAATTTCTGCGGATGAAAGTAAAAATGAACCTGCTGAAAAATGGGAGAGAGGTCAGAAGGTAGCCTCGGAACGCAGTGGCGACGAGACACAGATACTTGGGAAGAAGAAAAACCCATGCCGGAAGAAAGGTCATGATCATGATTGGGCAGATTGTCCTGATAATCGAAACTCGGATGCTTATGTTGAAAAACCGACAAAGAAGGTGGCCGAAACAGCGGAAAAAGAAGAACGTGGGAACCCATGCCGAAAACCTGGGCACGACCATGATTGGAAGGATTGCCCAGATAACCGCCAATCAGAAGAGTATGCTGCTAAGATGGAAGAGAAGAAAGCGAAGAAGATTGAAAAACAAAAGCGTAAAGAGGAGAAAAAACAGCTGCAACAACAGCAACAGGCAGAAAAACCTAGGCCCTGCCGAATAGAAGGCCATGACCATGATTGGTGAGTTGCTGCAAGCACCAATGTGACGAAGAACCTTTACATTTACATCACATGTATACTGACTTTTTCATTCTTGTCTTTCAGGAGGGACTGCCCCAAAAATCCAAAGTCAGCGAATTTCATCCGTGACAACCCATGCCAAATTGAAGGTCATGACCACGATTGGGTAGATTGTCCAGACAATCCAAAATCTGAGAATTACAAACCCCCTAAAAGGAGGAGTAAGAAAGTGTCTAAACGAATCAGTACGAAAGACTCGCAAGAAAATGATGACTCTGATGATGAGGAAAAGGATGTTGACGGTGATACGAAGGAGAAAACAAAAACTCGTTCTAAAAAGCACGAAGATTTGGCCAGGAAACGGAGGGAAGAAAGCAGGAGTCTAGCGAAAGACAGTGAGAAAATGCAGGTGAAAGACGTAACCAATCGAGCCAGAGCCAACTGAAGTAATCAAAGAGGAGAAGCCTAAGGAATTTGTGCCTGCCCCACCACCGAAAGTGCCTGCTTGGACTGGCGGTCCACCCGCATCTATCAAAAAGACTTCTTTACCTAGTTCAGAACCAGCCGATGAATCACAACCAGCTTCAGTGAAAACTCATGTTGAAAAAGCACCAATTCTCCCTTCGCCGGCATCAGCTGTGGCGCAGCGCCAAGTACCTAAGCAAGATGCTCAAAACATTCCTCAGCAACTTCAAGTTGAGCCTCACGACAGGTCGTCTTTTACTCCAGCACAATACGTCCCCCCTACAAGCTCGAGTGATAATCATACAGCACAGAGTGACACGATGACTAACCAAACTACAATGCAATCGCAACCAATCTTGCCTCCTCCGAACGCATTGTTTCCTGGTAACAGTGCTCTCTTTGGAGAATCGGAAGGATCTGCTGTATACGGAAGCTGGAACCCCCCACCTATGGTGCTACCAAGCACCTACGTTGATCCTTGGAAACCCAATCCGTTTGCCCCTACAACGTCGATTACACCGTCTATTGGATCTTCATTGGGCGGTATCTGGAGTGGAACTGCAACAAAACCATCGAATGTTGAAGTAGAAACGACTGATACTGCTGTGGAAGAAACAAATAAGGTTGCAGCCGATCAGACTACTAATTCTGGAACTGCGCCAGCGCCGAACGAAATCGCCAAGAAGATGGAATCGAATGGCGAGAGCAGAACTGAAATGACCGATACCGTAGGTGCCTCAATCGACGACGAGAATAGATTAGGCAGCAAGTCTTCTCAAAAAAACAAGAAGCCGTTGCGAAAGCCACGCCCGGGTGGGAAAGGTGGAAAAGGAAAGCCTGGCAAAGGAAAGCCAAATCAGGAGAAACCCAAGGGAGGAAGTGAATTAGAGAGCGCAGAAGCTCGTGAACCTGCAAGCTCTGAATCGCTACCAAGTAATAATCCGTCGGCCCCGACCTTGGGTGTTGACAAGAGGAACGTGGCAGACAAATCGAAGAAGAAAGGTAGCGGTTTCTCCAAATGCCGTATTGAAGGGCACGATCATCTTTGGAAAGATTGCCCGAACAACACAAAGGCAGGGAAAGGGAAGGGGTCAAAATTGGGACCAAAGAAGAAACCAAAAGGACCAAAGCGGGGCGAGAAAGGAAACACATCCGAGTCATCACATCCAGCTGCAGCAGCTACTGCTGATAAGACGAGCTCCTGAGTAGCGTAGCTATAGATAATTCAAGCTTTAGCGTAACACAAATCTAATATTCCCCCCAACATACAGGTAGGCCCACCGACGCACGTTTGATGTTACACTGTTTCATTTTGTGTTCGATGTTGCTTGATTAGCGATTGAGTGTACACGTGGAAAGTCTGTGCGAAAAACCAAAAATCACCTTCACCTTCAAACTTCAACTTCATCAATCACCCTGCTTGAACCCTTGGTCAATAGCAAGCTTCTTGACATTGGCGTTCACAAAGAGAGTTAATCATCGAGTCTATATCGAAGGACACTAGAGTGCATATAATATTACAACCATGAAGCGAAATCTCTGCTCATCTCGATTAGCGGCGTTACTGCTGTGCACAACTCAGCTTTTCTGTTGTGCATCAGCGTCAACAAATTTGCAAGATTTAACAACCATCACCGCATCCAGCCCCTTTTACTTTGATCAAACGTCTCAGTATCCTGCTCCTTCACTCAGTGACGGGGTTGGATTCTTCAGTAAGAAATGGTCCCAGGCCAAATCTATAGCGTTGCTTGAGCAAGCAGTTGAAGATCACAACGCTGAGTACGTGGCAACTTCTGCCAATGGAGTCGACGCTATTTCGTACCGACGCGCTATTGCATTACCGTTAGACGATCGATTCGATCCACCAGTAGGTGTGTTTAGTCATGGACATATTTATACAGGGGATAAGATGAGTTTGCCTAGAAATTTTTGGGACGCCATCATGAAAAGTAAAGCAGAAGTACCGTGGCTCTTTGAGGTATCACGTAGTAGATGGTGTATCATCTCCTACGTGTGGTAATGCCAGCCGATGAGCACCATCATAAATCTTCGTCTACATTATCAAGGGCTGTGGGAGGTGCGCTTGACTTTCGTTCACCCAACAATTATGTTTTTCTTCCACCTTGGATGTTCAAAGCTCTCGGACTGCGCCCTAGAGACGTAGTTGATGTAAGATTGGTCAAAACAACCCCACCTGGATCTGCGGTAAAATTGCGTCCTCATACAAGTGCCTTCACTAATATTGGTAATCACCAAGCAGTACTTGAGACAGAATTGAAGCATTACAGTGCTTTGACGCTAGGTAGCACGATTCCATTCGATTACAGAGGGGAGCGGTTCTACTTCGATGTGGTTGATTTGAGGAGCGCACCACGTGGTGAAAGGGTTCCTATGGCTAAGGTGCAGGACTGTGATATAGCTGCTGAGTTTGTGAGACCTAAAGATCAAATGAAACCAAAGAGGAGACAAAAGTAGAGTCTTGACAACTGCTAACAATCAAATACAAAACTAGTAGCCCATACAACATTATCTATTCGAAGCCTTAAATTTCTGTTACATATATATATATCTATTCGGAGCCTTTCTTGTCTGCATCTCTAGTGACGATATCCTATTTCTTTTCAAAAGCAGCCTTTAGCCATTTTGCACGGTTAGCAACAGAAACAGTAGCTTCATCTTCGTCTACTTCGACACTTGTTCTGTCAACGTCAGCTGCTACTTTCTTCTCTGCTGCTTCGCATGTAGTTGGTTGCTGGGCAACCTTGCTGCACAACGCAACATTATCTTCATCAACCGAAACAGACTTTTGAATTACAGATTCATGTTTTGCAGAGAAGCTGCTATTTTCCCCGCTGTCTACACTTTTTGATTTGAGAATATCACTACCGCTGTTATTGGAGTGATTGTTTTTGTCTTTGAAAACATTGCTGAGCCATTCCTTCTTATCCCTAACTGAGTCAAACTCCTCCAACTCCTTCTCGGGACTTTCCTTCATCTTCTTCATTTGATATGGTTTCGCCTCAGCAGGTGACGGCAGGGCACGTTTTGCAACACTATTGTTTTCTGTTTTGAAAGCTTCATTGGATAGCCAAGCTTGCTTGTTGCGAACCGACCCTTTCTCGATGTTCATTTCTACATTTTTCGTCGGTGTGGGTTCAAACATCCTAGATTTTGCAATTACTTTGGCACCTGTGCGAATGTGCCTCAACTTCTTTTGCTCGAATGGATCATCCGACATCCAGGATGACAGAGTTTTGACAGAAACACGTTTATCGTTGGTAGCTGCGACATCCTCTTTCTTGAGCTTTGGCTTCGTGCGAAATCTCAAAGGAGTTGCTGCATTTGATGATGACGCGGTAGATCGCACTGCGTGCTGCTGTTTCTTGGAACTTTCATTGGCGAGCCACTGAGAGAGTTTGTCCACTGACGCTCTACCGTCATCGGTTGCTTGGACACTTTCTTTGGACGGTGTTTTTTGTTTTGAGTAAAGTCGCTTCGATGGCGTCGATGTGTTGAGTGTCCCTAGTGGAGACCTGACACCGGCAATCTGTGTTTCTTTGCTGCTTCTAGCGTTTTCCATTGTATCGAGGGCTTAATAGGGCTTAATGTTATCTTCTTTGTGCTGCCGCGAGGAGAGCAACAGGGCTTTATTTGTTGAGTTTGGTTGCTTTTGATTATAGGGTCGCTGATTTGTTGGATTTTTCTGCGCAGGAATTAGTTCAAAAAGAGAAAACAGAACTTGCTGCCGACAATCTACTTGCTGCCGACAATCTGTTACGAACGACTCATCAAGTTATTACCAAGGGTAAATAAGCGTTATTACATAGATTTGAAGAGAGCACGTGCTTCTCAGGCTGTAAGTCAATGAGTGCAATGTCTTCACTTGCTCTGAGTATGAGGATTTGAGTTTGTTTTTAAATTTTTGACAGAGTCACTGCACGGACAGAGTGGCGTAAACTCCAAAGCGTCTTCTCGAAGACAAAACGCGTGGGAAAGAAGGACTTTCCCTTTTTTGCTGCACTCCACTATGTACTAACAACCCAAATCATCTGCTTAAAGATAAAACGCCTCCATCAAAATAACACGGGTATAGTTTATATCGATGCATACTTTCGACCTTCTGCCTTACCATCTTGTAGTCGTCTCCCCGCTCCGTTTGCTCCGGTTGCCGCTTTGGCCAACCTAACCACATCGATTGCACTGGGTTCTAGAATAAACTTATAACAAGACGTGCTGAGTTTTTCCCATCGGCCAAACCACTCATAGAGAACTTTTACAAGTGCCTTCCAAGCAACTGGTAGGAGTCCACCTCCATCCGATAAGTGTTTCTCCATCCTTGCGTAGACCACTCCAATCTTTTCCTTCATTATCTCTTTGCTTGACTCTTTTTGAATTGTCCTCACGAACTGTGCACGTGGGACATGGATGGGAACATCAGCGTCTCCAACGTCCTTACGAATGCGAGAGATATTGGAGAAAAGACTATGCATTGCCTTGAACTCGCGTTTGATCATCCACCCCAAATAGGCATCTGTACTCTGCTTGCAAATGACGCTCGCCCCTGTGATCTGTTTCTGAAAGAGACTTGTCAACTCTAACCCCCTTTGTTTGATACTCTGGGTAAAAAAGTACGAGTTTTCCATCCTCATTACATCTGCGGCGTATTGCTGATCAGTTGTTTCACGTTCAGCACACTCATTTAGGCTTGCAAAGAGACCTGAAGCCATCTTTTGTAAGTAGTAGCTTACAACCTTGATTTTTGCTAGATTGGGAGTGTAGTCTTGCGACCTGCCTGCTTTACAGCAGATGAGAACATGATCAAGATAGCTTGGGAATCGAGCAACGCTTGCAAAGATACCCGCCCTCTTGCCATTTTGAGGCACACCTGGGTTTGTGCGAATCCACTTAATTTGTTCTTCCACCCAAATCACCCACTGCCTGTCAACTTTCTTTCTCAAGTCAAGAATTGTTGCACGGACATAGGCTAGTGATAAGGAATGATCACCCCCCTTCTTGTGTCGATCGATGTATCCATCCATTGCTTCGTTCAAGTGGATAGATGCTACTAAACTAAGCATAGCGTCACCTTTCACTTTCTTCCCCTCGGCATCAACCTCTGATGCTATACCGCATATACGATTCATGTAATAGCGAAAGTATTGTGACGAGTTGTCGACACTCTTTTTCGCTGCTTCGAAATTGCGCTTCTTTTGTCGTCCATCCAAATGTCTTGAGCTCAATCCAAAGAGCGCAGCTGTGAAATATGCCTCGCGAGCAATCAATGGCAGCATCTCACCAAGAGCAGCCTCAACGTCTTCCACATTCACCGGCTTCATCATACCTGACGCATCTGTTGTGTTGGGGTTTCGCAAAGACACAGGTGCATAATCGCTCAAATCATGAGTGACCGATGCAGACGTACGGCCGGGAAAATCAAAGTTTGTTTCATGAGCAATTTTCACTGACGTTCTTCCAGGCAATGATGCAAAATAAGCCTTCATTCTCTTCTTGCTCATGATTCCTTCTGCAACGAGTTCGGAGTAAGCGTCACGTACTGCGGGCAAAATATCGGGTTTGAGAAGTGCCAATGCTTCAATGATCTTAATGTATGCGAGCAGAGATGCCTGGAATTGTCTTTGTGACTCCCTAATCTTCTTTGCTATTGATGAGTGGTTGTCACCCTTTCCAATCATGGAGTCTTGTCGGGAGCAAACTTCCTTAGCGAGCTGTTCCATCACAGTAACTACAATCCTGGCCAACGAATCACAGAACTTGTTTGATGTGGATGTTAGAACTTTCACAGAGTCACTGACAGCACGCAGATGAATTCCGCCTTCTTTTTCAGCGGTATCTAGTGCAAGTTTAAGCGCCTGGCCTGCTTGAAAAATCATTTCAACACCTTCTTCACTTCGTTCAATGTCAACAGATCCAGAGCTATCGTAGATAATCACCGAGCCAGGGTTCTGAAGCACTTTCATTAGGCCTTGAGGGAGCACTAGACCACTTAATAATCGAGTCAACTCATTACCCAATGTCTCATACGACACCCATTGTTGCTCCAACATTCGATTTTCTTCTTCTATACCGCGACACTCGTCAGTAATAGGTTTAATCATCGTTGCTCTTTCGTGAATCCACAACTCCATACTTTCAAGCTCATCATCAAGCCTTTGGAGGGTGTCGTGTAAATCATTTAAACTCATCAAATCAAGTGATTCTTTGCCCTGCCCTGACATATCACCACCTGGGCGCTCGCCTGAAGCGGAGTAGTATTTTTCGTCCTCCCATGATATCAAGCGGCGGCACGTTTCAGCTTCTAAATCTCGCATCCGCTTTTGCAATAGCCGTATAAGAGTGTCGGCTGTAGCTGAGGCATCAACGGCTGCCATTCCATCGCTTGTTATCTCTTGCTGCTGCCAAGGTGTTTCATTCAAAACGTCAGCAGCATCTTGCTTTTCTTCTTCGTTCACAAACAGTGCCACGCGATTGTAATTTCCCATCATCATATCATACGCCATGCCATCCATTCCATCAGAATTGCCTTCTTCGACACCATCGCTAGATTTTTCTTCTTCTGCCTTCGCCGCCAACAAACCATGAGAGCGGTTGCTCTGGCGATCAAGCAGTGCACATAACACACTGCTCTCTGTAAGGAATCCATTCACGGTACTAATGTACTGCAATTCACCACGATCTACATTTCGCACATTCAAGGGAGGCAGCTGAGACGAAGCCATGACTGTGCCTGGATGTGACAGCGCCGCAGAGGCTGCTGTTCGTTCAACAACTGACGTGCACAAAATCGCATGAATTTGCAGCAATGACCACAACAAGCGATCCTTTCTCAATCGATTTGTCGCGTCAATAGCTGTACTTTTCTTTCCTGCCGCGGCACCAGCACTAGCCTCGCCAGCACCAGCAACTGTCGAATGGAGGACAGCATTTGGAAGGTCACAATCAATTTCAACTGCATCTCCATTTCTAAAGTAAAGGATAACATAGCCCGCTGATCCAGGTGGGGCATTCTTCCTTGGAGGCGCATTCTCTATCGATACAAGTTTGTCCAATTCCAATATTTTACGTACATCTGGTTTGGTTCCATCGGCGTGGATAGCCATACAGAGAAGCGCAGGGAAAGAAGATATTTCTCTTTCAGGTGGGATGCCACAATCGTATTCTTCATAGAGTTTCGCGTTACTTTTTGTGTCACCACCACCTCTTGAAGGTCGGCTTTTTGTACGTGATGAGCCCTTCTTGGATTTAGAGGAGGCCGAGTCAGATGATTCTGGATTAAACATTTCATCAAAACCATCATCAGAGCCCATATCGTCCGCCGCATCACCCTCGTCATCGTCGTCTACCAATCCGATGGCACTTCCAAATCCAGTCCTCCCAGATGATCCTGGGCGTACTAACGGGCGATTTGTAGACCGAAGAATGACAATGTAACGCAGTTTGTTACGCGTCTTTGCGATAGGAATATGCCGTTTCTTCCCTCCACTTGGCCCCCCAGACAGCCCAACACTCAAGTCAAATTGAGACACACACATACAGAATAGACACTCATTCGTAAGCCTGTTCATGGGACGTGAGGGTATTGTCAACGCAGCCTTAATCGGTTGCTTCTTTCCGTCTTCGTCATCACCACCTGTAGCATTTCTGCCTCCAGTAATTTCCTCCCAGCCTTCCTTGAGTAAAATATTCCCAGTACGTGCCTCAACCTTTCCATCTCCTGCCACAATCATCCCCCCGATAGATCTAGAATCAACCCTTTGTTTGGAGGATATGCGACATGTCATTTCTCCCACAGCAGTGTTCATCGGTAGGATCTGCCAGTTGGATAGTAGAGGGTAGGTACATAATCTGGATTTTTGGGCGTGGCATTATTAGCGGATGCGTTCAACAGTCCACCTCCAGGGGATACAGGCTGGGACAAAGCAGTTATTCCCAAAGTCTGTAGACGAACTTCTTTCAATGACGTTGCCAGGCGATGTCGGTCCACCAATAGTAGATGCAGTAGGGTTGTGATTGCGTAGGACAGATGTCACTCCTCCCGAGGTAGCATTCTTTTGATCCAAAATTCGATTTAATCTCATGGCACCATCATGATGTCTCGAAGGGCTGATTGCTTACTTGCCCCCGCGCACTCGACGAAGGTCCACTTGCAGACCCAACCACGCCAGCACCGCCCGCACCACCGCTTCTGGAAAGGCCCGGTGAGGGAGGCGCACTCTTTTTGGAAAATTTACGAAGGGCCGAGGAGGATGGAGTCCCCACATCGTCTCCTCCACCGCTAGTATCGCGGCTGAGGGACTTTTTGGCTAACTTCTTCAGTGTCGACATATCGAAGAGATGCCTCTCAGAATCGCTTCGCAGAAGAGATTAATAATTCAGCAAAGATCCAGCCTGTTGTTTCCACAGCATCATTGCTATCTATCTTACTGTCACTTTTTCATTTCACTTTCCACTCTCTTCATACCTCTTCAATCTTTCACTTTTTATTTTCACTTTTCACTGTCACATGTGTGTCGTTCTCGGTTCTTCTGATTGAATAGTCGAGTCAAATGAAGATCGAGTACCGATGCGCTCTTTGCATTCATTTGGAATTTTGGGGCTCATCGATTCAGGCTCCAAAATGCTTCAAATGCCCGCCATGACCATGCTAAATGTCGACCGATGACCACATCTCTCATAAATGCGTGGTCTTTCTTACAATCATAGCAGTCCATTAAAGATGAATGCAGCTCCAGCACCAGTGGTGCTCACCGCAGGTGTTGGAAGAAACAACTACAAGCCAGTCAATAAGAGTAAGAATGGGAAAAAGCCAACAAGCTCCTCGCGTCCGCAATAATCAAAACTTCACTTCGGATGAAGAAGCTGGCACAAGCATGCTTGTAACTGCCACTGCAACAACTGCGCTTCATTCAAACGGTGGTGATGATGAAGGCACCGTTCCTACTGCTGTTGATAGCGAGGAGGAAATAGATAGGAAGCGACAACAAATGATAAAGGAGGCATCCGTCAAACTAGATGATTTATATTCTGCCCCTCCCGTCATAGACACGGAGGTAGAAGTGGCCAAACACAAATCTTCCGATTTCTTCTGGCTGGCGTTTTGTTTCTTTGGTATCATGGGATCCTTCGTTTGCTACGGATTGTTACTGGAGTATGCAACATCTGGGGGGAAGCATCTTCATGAGCTTTCCTTCTTGTTTGTGACTAGTCTACTTTACACTTTGACTGCATCGGTGGGTCGGTATATTCGTGCAGAGGAACAAAGTACAATTCCACCAGCTCAGTTCTTTGTTTTGGGATTGACTAGTATGGGTAGTACATTCTGCAGTGTTAGGGCGCTTCGATATGTGATTTATCCGATTCAGGTACTTGCCAAGAGTTGTAAGCCTGTGCCAGTCATGTTGATGGGAGCTTTGATGGGGAAGAAATACCCGGCGAAGAAGTATGTCAAGGTTGCGCTGATTGTAGGAGGTGTGGGCCTCTTTATGGGTGGAGGGTAAGTGATATTGCATGATATGTAATGTTTTGTGACATGAGATGTGTTCAATATAGTAATATCAATATGATTCTAACCTAATTTATGTGGTTCGTCTTTACAGGGATAACTCAAAAAAGGGTGCTGGTGATGATGGCAAAGATGCTTCGTCACAAATGATTGGTGTTTGTCTGCCTTTTTGTATCTCTCTGTTTTGATGGAGGCACTGGAGCTTACGAAGATAAACTCATGTCGGTGCATTCAGTCGGACCTTTTGATCTCATGTACAATATTCAAATGGGGAAAACAATTCTAGCGGGTATTGGACTGATTGTATTGAACCAGGTACACATCTTTGTACAAATGTGCCAGGATATGGGATTCCTCTTAGTCGCACTTGGTTTGAGTGGAGCAATTGGCCAGGTCTTTATCTTTGTAACAATTGCCAAATTCGGTGCATTGACATGCTCTATCATTGGCTTGGCGAGGAAAGTGACAACATTAGTTGCAAGTATCTATTTCTATGGTCACTACTTGAACAAGGTTCAATCTTTTGGTTTAGTTGTTTGTATTGGGGCCATGGTCAATGACTTTTTTGGAAAGAAAGGGAAGGGTGGACATGGTCATGGTCATGGTCACGGTCACGGGCCGTCACCACAAACTGACTTCAAAGATAACTCCGAGGAAAACCAGCCAATGCTTGCAACAGAAGAAGAGAAAGATGGCGCTTTAGAGATGGGTACGAGGAGTAGTAAATAATAACAGAAGTACATAGTGCGATTCAAAACAACATCATTAAGACCCTTTCAACTTTGGTAGCGTTGACATTTGTTTATGAGAGAAAGATTATAAACAGCTGAAGTTCAAAGGGATGCGCATAGTTCAGATAATAGGATGAAGTGGGGATGCATGAGGAGTACTACGCATGGTTGGTTTTGCCCCTTGCTTTCAGAGAAAAAAAATGATAGATACGTGACTCAACTGTCTGGGTAAGTGCCGCTGTCTCACCGGATACACGGCTGGACTTTCTGATAGTGGAGAACTGTTGCTGATTCTTGCAGCAAAATCGGATCGAGCCACTTTCGCGTGAATGTTTGCACTGAGCTTGCGTGCCAATCTTTGCCAATGAACAATGCCAAAAAAACTCCTCACCAACCATCCTCCCAACAATAGCGATAGGCAACTCATCCTCAGTGCAACTACAGAGCTGTAAAGATCCGCACTATTTAATAGCAATACTTAAGAAATAATTGACGCACAATCATGTCGAACAGAGCCACCTCCACAACGTCGAAGCCCCCGCTCTACAAAATTGTTATGCTCGGAGATTCCGGCGTGGGAAAGACATCCCTCGTTGCACGTCTTACTAATCCGGACCGCCCGCTGAATCATGATATCTCTGCCACCATGGGGATTGAATTTGACACACAAATGCTGGATACCCCGCACGGTAAAGTGAAGGCGCAAATTTGGGACACTGCAGGACAGGAGCGATTTGCCCGCGTGTTGCTACCAACTTATTTCAGAAAGGCCAAGGGGGTTATCTTGGTGTATGATGTGACCAATGCAAAGAGCTTTGAGAGTCTTGGGGAGCGATGGATGACGCAATTGAATGACCACGCAAATTCAGAAGATCTGGCCAAGCTGTTGGTTGGAAATAAGTGCGATCTTGAGGGCAGTAGGGAGGTCACGAAGGAAAAGGCAGAAATGTTTTGTGCTGAATTCGGTATGGAGCATCTGGAGACATCTGCCAAATCTGGAGAGAATGTGCTGAAGGCATTTGAACGGCTGATTACGATTGTTCATGAAAAGAGTCTTACCGCCGGAAGAGGGAAGACGGGTATCAAGGGCATGGACGGTGCAGCAACTGGTGGATTGAAATTAGATGAGGGAAATGTGAGGGCGGATGGAGCGTCGGTAGCCGCAGAGAACTCGGGTGCATGCGGCTGTTAAAAGAGATAGAGCTGTTTGTCTTCGTCGTTTCTTATACAGCTGTGAATTTTTCTGTTTAGTGTAGGGGGGATTAGGGATAGATGCTTAATTGTCAATCGTAGAGAAAGAGGGTAACAATAGTCCATATATAAATGTTAGACAAGCTCTCCTTCTTCGGACACTTTCACACTCAAGTTTGAGCTAACGTCATCGTCTTCTGGTATTGAGTTCTGTCTTGGTAGTGTGTTTTGTTTCTCTTCTGGAAAAGAGAAACCATGAAGCCGACCAACCGCGCTTTCCCTTAGAAAATTGTGTGCCTTCGATTTGCGAGCTTGTCGACCATTTCTTGGGCCGCTGGGTTGTCCTGAAGAAGAAACATGACTCCCAGTGTGTGATGATGCGTAGTAGCTCCCAGTATGTGATGACGCGTAATGACTCCCAGTCTGCGATGATCCGTAATGGCTCCCAGCTTGTGATGATCCGTAAAAGCTCCCAGCTTGTGATGATCCGTAAAAGCTCCCAGCTTGTGATGATCCGTAATAGCTCCCTGTGTGCGAGGAAGAAACAGCAGAATTAAAGCTCTGCAGCAAGCTTGCGGCATCATCAGATGCACTGATTGCTGAAGATCGCCCATCCATCTCCTGACCGTTATGGGCTTGGTCAAAGTCTTGGGAAAACAATTCATCAGCGGTGACACCGTAATTGGAAACATCTTTGTTGCCATCATCTGATTTGTTATCAATGGCGTAACGATTATTCTGAAATTCATCAATGGATGATTCCATCTTCTTGACTTGCTTCTTGCGACTCACATTTTCATCAAACTCGAAGTCATCTAGATACTCGTCGTCAAAAGTACGAGATGCATCCAAACCTGAATTTCTGTGCTCATCGATTCGCCGTAATGCCATAATTGAAGGAGTGTTACTGATGACGGAAGTCGCAACACTCATCGCTGAATCATAATACAGTCTTCCTCCAATTGCTGCTGAATCTGGGCGAAACAGCGCATGCATCTTTTGCGAATCAGTCGTAAGAGGCACCCGATTGGCAGTGTAGTTACCCCAAGTTTCTATCGATGGTACATGCGGTTGATGCGCCTTCATGAAAGCAACACGGCGTCTTCTGAACGAATAACAATGATACGTCAATTACGAGTTCGTATACTTGATCTGCAGCGCCACGAACTTCTTTCACGTGATCAATGTTTCTTGAGTTGGAGTAAGACTTAAGTTCGTATATCTTGGGGATTCCATCCAGAGCTTCGCTTATTGTAGTGATAGGCTGAGTGGAGGGGAATAAAAAGGTTAGCGAGCAAATGGGCCGATGTCAATCTCTACAAAACCATAACACTTACTCCATGCAGCAGCAGATTTTTTAGCATCTGCAAAGCAAGTAAAATGCAGATACTATTCCTCGCATCGTTGAGTCGATGCCAAATGATACTCATCACAACACTTTAGATTTGTGTTGCATTCTCGACAAGATTCAATCAGTTGAGTTAGCGATGACCCAATATTCCATCAAATGGAGCATCAGAAGTGAGTGCAAGCGCTGAATTTCGTAACGTAACACTTCTCTCAACTGCAAGATGCCGCGTGCATGAAATTACAGTGTTTGCCACTATTTTTCTCACGTTTATCAGAGAAAATTCGAGGCGGTGAACTGACAGGTATTTGCAGCAAATATCAAACAAAGGTATGTGGTGGGGCATGATAGAAATCCTTTCTCGTGTTGTGATTGAAATCATATCCGATATCCTTTGATTGACGAAATCAGAGAACATTTTAGACGAACTAAACTTTCTCAATACATAAAACATAGGAGAATTCTCTTTCTCTCCATCTTGCTTCTTGCGTAACAAGAACTTGCGACGATCAAGCCAGAAGGTGCCATTTGTCTCTGATAAGTACATGCCCATGTCACCATACATATGCAGAAAGAAGCAAACAAGTGACGCACGCACATCTTCTTCTGAGCCTTCATTCTCTGCAACTGCACATGGCTCCAGGCTTTCTGTGTCGACTCCTTGGGATGGCTTACTGTATTTCAAGGTTGCAAACTCAGCTTCTTCATCATCATTACTTTCAGACATATCTTTCCTCAAGTTATCACGAATCATTTTTCCAAAGTAAGCAGCAGCGTCGACTGACGTTGCATACTGACGCTTCTCTTCGAGGCTCATAACTTGTTGTTCCTGCTTTTTCAGTATCCTGCCAATGATTGTTTTCTTCTTGCTGGCTTTGCTGGATCCGTCACCTGTGCTTTTGTCGCTCTTCTGTGCATCAAAGGTTTCCGAGCCCTTCAATCCACTATCTTTCATCTTTTCGTTTCCTTCAGATGAGAACCACAGTTTTTGGTCTGAATAGGTTTATGAAAGAATTCTGTTCAGTAAAGGTGGGTAAATGCGAGCAGCAATACCAGTTAACATGGAAAACTCACCAGCTTGAAAGATTTCGTCCAGATCATTTGCCAAAGTTTCGGCTGCAGGCACAGATTGGTCAGACTTTCGGCTCACTTTCTTAAGCAGATCAGGGACAGTCGTGCGAGGATTGGGCATATTAAATGTTTTCAGCTCATTCTTGTCTACATTAACACATAGCACATCAGCTAGGCCTTCAAGCTCCCTGAGACGCTTGACAAATGGGGTCAAAACACCAACGAGATAAGGAACGTTGGCTGTAAGAGATGGAATAAGATGAGGGGGTACCACTGGAATCAGTGCATGTTCCCACATGAGCAAGCCCTGGGCTAGTGCTGACGATGCCGCTTTGACACACATCGAGAGGCGTGTGGTGCTACTGGATATGAGAATGATACGTTGTTCACACAGGAGCGCACTAAGCACGCGAAGGAAATTGCTGGGTCCAATGTAACGCAACAGGGGTGTAATCGGAGAATAGTTGTCTTCGGGGATTGAATCCTGTCGGATGCACTCAAATCCAGGCTGAAGTGAGTATGGGAGGTAGAATTGAAGTCGATCATCTTCTATCTCGAAGACGCGACCCTTCTTCCCTCCACCTGGTCCAAATTCCAATTTTTCGACAGTTACTCGGAAAATTCCCTCGTTTTGTTCCATAACTGTCTTGGCAATATCACATGCAGACTCTCCTACCACACTATGATGCCCTTTGGGTGCCTGGGTAAAGTTAAGAGTTAGGCCGTGCCTCCGCAGTTCTGCATACTGTGTTACCATATTCCCATGATTGTTGAATACAGAGTGTAGGAAACCGCGTACGGGATCCCGAGTCATTCTCAAGGATCCGTTGCCACCAACATGAGCTTTCAACATGAACGCTTCCACTGTTTTTAGAAGCGTTGTATAGAATCGTTCACCTCCAATCGCTCTTGTGAGCAAGAGCATGGCACGTGGGCGTCTCCGTCCAACATCTGTTCTCCCAGAGCTATCTGAATGTTGAGGCAAGTAACGCCTTACATGACAATGGACCCTTGTTCTTCCATCTGAAAGCAAAAATGAAAACGTGTGGTGATGGGCGACAAAATCTATGGAGTATATATCATATTTAGAAAGATTTGCTCCAAACGTTCTGCCCCGAGATGTCAGCAAACCTTCCTGCTCACTGGCTAGTTGCTGTGTTTGAGCTACAGCGTCGTATTCAGGAAAAGCAAACCGCGTCAATCTAGTTATGTTATCAGGATTATACATTTCTTCGGAGAGCATTGGCGACAACGTTACTGGTGGATCAATAACGCGAGACTTCTCCGTTGCAGTGGGGTGAGGTAGATCGAAAAAGAGATCGTAGACGCATACTGGTGGCCGATCTAGCTTCGAACCATCGCTGCTGCTTGAGAACGGCTCCTGTGGATTCATTTCTGCACCCATGCTTGCTTGGTTTTGGGTTAGAGAGTGTGAGAGCTTAGCAGCACGGCAGATACAGATGGTGGTAGGTTATTGCCATTTGCCATGGTACTGATGCTTATTATTAGCTTGGGGTGAAGGTCATTATCACGACGTGTGATGGCGGGAACGGAAAGTAAAGTCATTGCGAACTGTGAAACGGGCAAATTCCTTTCGTCCAATTCCACACGCCTTCTGACTTCGCCGCCGCTCCGCCCGTCACCCTCTCGCTCCACAAATCACAAAAAATCACGCCACAAATATCCATCGACATCTATCGACATCGACATCAATAGCATGTTCCTCGAGCTCCCTTAAACATCCACATCGAAGAAAACAGCCGTTCTGCCATTGCAGTTGCCATACTTAGTACTTAGGGAGTTAGTAGATTAGGAGGAGTAAGCAGCATTCAATGATACGATAAAGCAAGAGGAAATGAAGAAGTTATACAGCAGCACATATCATGTGCGTAGGGTCGCACTGCTGCTGATGTATTGTAGCATCAGCAGCGTGCAAAGCTTTCAAGGAATCCAACAAACTACAAGCAGCTTCCGGTTTAGACGGAAAAGCGATGATGCAACAGTGCTTCGTGCCGCACCATTTTTTGATGTAATGAACAATCTCCCATTTGAAGACATAAGTCGGCAATTGTCGGACGCGCTGGATATTGGAGCAGACTTTCTTCAAGATTCGGATCAACTCTCATCTGGATCAGCAAACATACCTGAGGCTGAGACATCGATTGTGCTCGAGTCCATGGGCCAAGACTTGCTTATTTTCTTATTGTCATCAGTGGTCGTCACCCTTTTATCCAATGCTTCTGGTATCAGTCCAATATTAGGTTACTTAATAGCAGGCGCTTTTCTCGGACCACACGGATTAGATGTATTTTCCAATGAAAGAGCTGATGTAGAGTTAGGAGACTTTGGCATATTGTTCCTTCTGTTCTCAGAAGGGTTGGAGGTTTCATCACAAAGGCTGGCAAAGTTAACGAATTATCTACCGCTTGGGTTTGCTCAGATTTCGTTGACGACTGGAGTTATAACTGCCGCTTTGCTGCTTGGCGCACCGCAGTTCTTCGACAAGTTCTTGCCATTAGATGATGGCTTCATAGATATTTCAAACCCGACAGAAGCTGTGGTGCTGGCATTGGCTGGAACATTGTCAACATCGGCATTTATATTCCCCGTTTTGAAGGAGAGAGGATGGGAAGGAGAAAATGCTGGACAGGCTGCAACCTCTATACTTTTGCTTCAGGACTTATTTGTTGCGCCATTACTGGTAATACTTCCATTTGTTGTTGGTCAAGGTCCAACTGATTATGCAGCTATTGCATTCTTAACAGCAAAGGCAGCTCTAGGATTTGGATTTGTCATGTTTGTGTTATCAAAAGTGCTGCAGCAAAGTATTTAGAGTTGTCGCAAAGACACAGTCAGCTGAAACGTTTGTGGCCCTCTCGCTGCTTGTGAGTGTTGGAATGGGAGCAATTGCCAAGTCACTGGGATTAACAGATACAGCTGGAGCTTTTGCTGCAGGTATACTATTGGCAAATACCAACTTCAGGGCTCAAATACAAGCTGATATTCTACCATTCAAAGGTATATTGTTAGGCATCTTCTTCATGGATGCAGGAAGTCTCTTTGACTCTGAGCTGGTTCTGGCTGAGCTACCCACAGTGTTAACAGGAGCAATATTCACTCATCTTTTTGAAAGGAATCACTGTTGGTAGGTCAAAAGTTTCAATTTTTGCTGAACAGTATCATTTTTTCATCATTTTCACACTTCTTATCGTCTTCATATAATAGCTGCTGCAACAAGAGTACCACGTTGGATGGAACCCAATCGTCTGGAGCTGTATGATGCAGTGAAGCTTGCATTCTTGCTCTCTGGCGGTGGAGAATTTGCCTTCGTAGTCTTGGCTCTAGCAGAGAAACTGGAAGTGCTGCCAAAAGATCTGGGCGGGCTTTTAACTGCCATAGTTCTAATTACAATGGCTGTTACCCCGTTGCTTGGAATTGCTGCATCTGTTGTATCAAACAATTATATTTTTGATCAAAATAGCCACGAGTGTGAAGTTGACGCTTGCGAGAGCTTAGTTGCAGACGATGCAATTGTGGTTTGTGGTTATGGCGAGGTTGGCAAGGCAGTGTTTGATAAACTGGGTGATTTGAAAAATGAAGATACTGGCCTTCCTCCAAGTTTGGTTGCTTTTGATATGACTCCCATGTTGATGAATAGTATTTTAATGCCAACGCCATCTAGTGCAGTCATGTTCGGGGACTCTGCTAACCCCGAAGTCATCTTGGCACATGGTGTAGAAAAGCCAAGGGCATTATTTGTTTCTTACGACGAGTAAGTGCTTCGTGAATACGCTATTCTATTGATTTTTTGCCTTTTGACTCTCATCTCACTTACTTCAATCTCACAGCCACGAGCAAGTGATGTCTGCGGTAGCCAGATTACGTTTTTCATTTCCCGAAGCACCGATATTTGCTAGGGCGCAAAGTAGGTATGAGGCCCAAGAATTAAAGGAAGCTGGAGCCACTGAAGTAGTTGTAGAATTTGATGAGCTGTCAAGGTCAGCCCAGGCTTTGCTGCTCAAAGCTGAGGAAGAACAGAAAAACGTAGTAGATAGCGTAGTTATAAATGTTTAAGACTGAATTGTTGGTATCCGAGCAGCCAGTTCGTCAACCACAACACTGCGCCGAGAATGTATTGGCTTGTCACCATCACGAGAGGGTTCGCATTCTTTTGAGGCGTGTATGTCATCGGCGGCTGAGAAGAGGTTGCCCCAACCATTGTAGCATCGATCACAAACCCGAACTGGCACCGGAATTCCTAACGCTGGTATCGGTACTCTTCTTTTAGAGCATGGGTCGCAGACCAAAGAACCGCATGCCCTGCAGTTATGCTTGTCTCGAGCTGCCTGAGCTTCAGTGTTAGATGTACTCGCCCACGTAAATAGACTAGCACAGCAAGCGCAAGTGCAATCCTCAGCGAAACCTACCCACGATGGAAGATCAACCTTCGCAGATCTAATGGCTTTAACTTCGAGCAAACTCGCATAGTACGCGTTTGCCATGTGATCAGACAGCATATTTCCAGCCAAACTGATTCGTCTCAATTGGCGGAACTTTCTCGGAACAAACGCCGCTTTATAGCCACCTCGGTGTGTGTAGATGTGAACAATTTTCCCAGGGATAAACATGCGCGGTAATGGCATTTCTTCGAGAATTTGCGGCTGCTCGAAGATACCAGAGTCTGAGTCTACATTTTCGTCGCCTTGATCACGGCTGTTTGCGGATTGCTCAACGTCAGCAGCGTCACTCATCGCATCCATGGGGGGCTCGTCAAACGGCACCCACTCATTCTCTTTCTCCAACTGTGAAGGGCCCTCGTTTACGCTACTTTCATCGTCGCTTTCATTCAAGGGATCAGAAGGGTCAAAAAACAAGTCACCTTCCACTGCTAATCCCTGATCAGTGCCCAAAACTGTCGTGCTGTCCTCAATCCTTCCGTCGTCACATTGACAATCGAGATTATCCTCGTTAGTAGCCGCAGCAGGAGGAGAAGATATTTCCTTGTGTTCTCGTAATCGTTTCTTGCACGACTTCTTGAGCTTCTTCGCGGAGTCAACTCCTTTCTGCTTCAGCAATGTAAAGCTCCCTCGTAGTCGTGCCGGCCACACTTTATAAGCCCGTTCTGTTATGGCTTGAAGGTCATCAGAAAGATGCGTTTTAACCCAGGTCTCTCGAATATACAATAAGTGCTTCAGCAGCCCCCTGATTGATGTAGGTGTGAGGCGGGGTACAACGTCATCATGTAGGACAACATTTGTGACAAAGGAACGTGTAGAGTCCGCTAAAGATGCATCCACACATGAAGGCGTTCCATAACCATAAACCCGTAGAAGATCATCATCCGACTCGAATGTTTCTTTGCCATTTTCTTCAATATGCTTCAACATCAGCACACCCAGTAGCATTGCTACAGCTCCTCCTAAACTGTGCCCAACAATACGTATTTTGTAACCATTGCGAGCAAGATGAATGAGAGAGTCTGCCGTTTCCCGAAAGAGATTCATCGCCGCACCTGCCATTCCACATAGTGCTAACCCTTTGTTCACACTGACTGAAGTCCAGCCACCGTTTGTTGTACTGTATCTGGAGTCCTCTCCATCATTCATCTGTTGAGGAAACTGAACCGGCATTGCACGGATATCGGTAACGACATCTTGAATAGTCGCAGTACCTCTCACACTTAAGCAAGCGATTTTGAGCTCGTCGTGAGCAAATAATGCGGATGCTGGCTTGTCTGAAAAATGTTCATTGCTTTCAAGATCTGTGGCATCGGTATCACCGGCGTGGTTGTGGTTTTGATCTAAAGAAGCAAATACTAACCTCCACCCCTGTTGAGCGGCAAGCAATTGCATATCAACCTCGCATTCAGCGTAAATGAAGTCCAATGCTAATGGAGCGTAGAATAAGAGGGATGATAATGTGGAGTCGGCCACTGGTTCACACACAGGATCAAAAGGGAGGGCGTTTGTGTCTGAAACATTCCGTGGCGGTATATTCGCTGAGTCTTCTACACTTTTGGTTTGACCGCGTTTTGGACTGGATATTGATAAGATGTCAACAACATCTTCTGAGGTAAGATTGAAAACATCTGTTTCGTCCAAAACTGTTCCTTCTTGTTCTTCAGCTAACTTTGTTGTGCTTTCTGGGGCTCCAGCTTCATCGATAGACGACAAGGTTTCCATCTTGGAGTCACTCTCTCTGACGTATTTAGTTTCAACAGAATGTTCTGATAGCCAATTCTCTGCAAGACATCTTGGCTCATTCGAATCGTGGCCATCACTACTACCGCTCTGTCTTAAAGCATGAATGAGCTCTTCTCCGTCCGGTTTCACACCTCTCAATGCCCGATGTTGTGCTAGAGCGTAGAAAATAGCCGCGCTTAATTCATGCACGCTCAAGGGCCAGTTTTGTTTGTTGATCCCTAGCACCTTACAAAGTAAGTCCGCAGCAGCAAGAAACTCTTTACGTAAGAGTAGACCATAAACACCCTTGAGACCATGTTTTCTCAGCACTTCAACTGTTTCTAATGCAACATAAGCTTGGGCACCAAGTGGTATTGAGCGAGCGAGCGAAATAGCTGCACGGGTAAGCCTGTAGGCAGCATCTTCTACTGTGTCGACTCCGGTTTCAAAATAGGGAGTGAGATTGCCTGCTAGGTAGTCGCGACACCTCGCAAGACGCCATACAACTCTCTCCTCGAGATCTCTTGAATCTAAAACAACTTTGCACCTCTTACAGACTCTCTCGGAAACATCACCGTCAAAACCAAGGTGTGGCAGTCGGTGGCTATATGAAGAGTGCGAACTACAATAAGAATGGCCACACCTTCGACAGTGATGTCTATGCAAGGTTGCATTAAATGATCGGTTACAAGAGTAACAAGATGAAGCCAATTCCCACTCTGGCTGTGGAAGTGGTCTCGGTGCTAGGGTTCGAGCGCGTTCATATTCTTCGTTGTCGACGTGATCATTGTCGTCATATTGGAGTTCTTCTACTTTCGAACTGCTAGAGTGAGAAGAATAGGTCCAATCATAGGTCCTCCACTCATTTACAAGTTGCCTTTCAATCCAAGGCAATGTAGTAAATCTGACTTCCGTCCCATCCATCCACATCCAATCCATGTGGTCATCCCGTCCTTTGCCAAGAGCTACGCTGTCTTGGAAGTTGGCAAAGAAATTATCACCAGTTGGTGGACAATAATATCCACCTATGCTACCAATATCAGTCGCTCTTATATATTTCTTTGGACCTAAACGGTTGTATTCCAGCCTTATTTTGTGTATGCTTTTCTGTATGGCAGATGAGGAGCACTCATGAAGTAGCTTTGGCAGCGTCTGAGACAATGTATGCGATGAGTACGAAACGAGGATTTGAATTGCTGCAGATAGTGTGATGGGAGATTGTGCATCAATGGTAGCCAATGCGTTCGTCTGATTCATCGCTGACATTTCTTCGACCGTAAGTGGTGATAAATCAAACATATGAGAATCAGCAGAGTCATACTCAGGTAATGTTTCAGGCAATGTAGGTGTTGATGACAACATCGTTTCGGTCCTACTGGGAACAGATTCCAACGATATCTTTGACCGTGCTAGAGCTTCATTTAATGAAGACGTCAAGTCATCACTAGAATGAACTGATGCTGCATCATCTTGATTGTTCGCTGCAGCCAAAGCTACGGCTTTCGTGCAATCATAATCATCCAGTACTGATTCAGAAGAATCGGAGAGTGCTTCATTGATAGAGGACGCCTGGTCGCTATCATCTTTGTTGCAGCTATCGGCATGTTGTTCAGGCTGAAACCATGAAGTAGGCGGTGGCAATAATTGTAGTTCTGATTTACATGTTGCATCTGTCTCTTCCTTCTCATTGCATGTCTTTGAATCGCCGACTGTATCAGAAACGACGTCTTTGTCGACTGCGGTAGCTGTCGACTTACAAACTTCACCACTAAATGTAGATTGTGTTGATGAGTTGTACTTATGCATCGTTTTTGGTTTTGACATTGATTTTGTGCTTTTCTGTCTGCGTCTACGGTGAATGAGGCAGAAGAAGAATACACGATGAGAATACATAGTAAGAACTCGATGACACATCATGTGCGCACTATCCAGGAAGCCAAGCACCTCTACATTCTCACCTTCGTCGTTCTGCTTTTTGAATTATACTTGCGTCGTCTACGTTAGGCGATGATTGCAGAAATGCGCACTGTTGTAGAAATGAAGAAGTTACGTTCGGAACGGTGCTGAGAAAGAAGATGAGTATTTTTGACAACCAATAGCTGCTTCCTGTTCTTCAGTCGAGCGATTCTTACTCACTTTCTATTTGAGTTTCCAAAGATATTATTGCATTGGGCTGATGCCATGGTCGCCCACCAACCCTAGTATCTCATCCAACGCCGAAGAACAAATGTTTCAACGAACGTAATTGAAACGATGTTGCTGTGTCGGTGTGATTGTGATTGATGAAACGAAAACGAAGGCAGAATTTTCCAATCTATCTATCTACTACTTACATCTAATTACAGTAAAGATACATACGTATGTTTTGAACTTATGTACTCTTCGACAAATTCAAATCACGAGAAGAGAACCCTTCTTCCCTCCACAAAGACGGGGGCTAGAGGGAAGCCCTCTATCCTTTTCTAACAGATTTTATCTAACTCCTTTGTATGCCCTCGCAGAATCTTTCGGGGTCGACCCCGAAGTACTCGCAGGCCTTTAAATTCAAATCTTCAGCTGTGTCCCTTCTCGCCTTTGCTCGCCTTCTTTGTGCTCGCTTTGTGAGCTTGTCGCTTATCGTTATCAGCGCATTTCAGAATTGCGTGTGAACGTTGCACTTCTCTACCAAAAGCATTGCCCCTTCGCAAGACAAAGACCCCTTGTAGCCTTCTAATCTCCAGCCTTAAACCGAGAAGAAGAAGATGGTGTGCAAGTGCTGTCAGGGCTATGCCCTAGTTTGTCGAGTTATTACGAATTTTTGGTTGATTGGTGGCATTGTGTGAGTTGTATGTTGCTGTGACTTGATGATCTTACGATGGTTAAGGTTCTGTATCTATATCTCACGCTGCGTGCCTCCTTTTCACATCATTACGTAATACAGGCTGAGCAGCTTTGCCTTGTTCAGTTGCCAATTTGCTGAACAGCGGCGCACAGGGCAGGCAATAGGTCTGATCTTCAGTGAGCGGTTCAATGAAGAGATTGGCAATTATCAATGTGTCGAAACTGTTTCGGAGTACAGGGGTTGGGTTTACTCATGGGCGTTCATCTGCGGATGCCTCGCTCCAATGTTTGGAATTGCTCTCTTTATTCTCATGTTATTTGACTGCTGTTGTAAAGTCTGTTGCAGCAAAGTCATGCAGGGATTTTTATTCTTCGCTGCCATCTTCAGTTCAGGTTGCACGCTCCTCGTTTACCTATCCAAACCCTGCTACTTCGATGGAAACGGTTTTACGTGCAAGATGGGATATGGAACCGTCTGGACAATCATTGCTTTTTGGTCCTACTTGATCGGTGGCTTGTTTCTCTGTTTCAGTCCCAAGCATGATCCTCCTAAATGTTGTTATGACGACGGTGATACGAAGCCGGCTGCGAAGCAACAATATGATGAAGAGCAGCCAGCACCAGTAGAACAAAAGGCCACAGAGGCAACTGTCGTCGCTGCTGCTGTTGTTCAGGATGAAAAGAAAAAACGCGAGGAAGTTGTCGAGGAGCCATCTGTGGCTGCATCTAAAAAATCATCAGTTGTCGAGGAACCATCTGTGGCTTCATCTAAAAAGTCATCGGTTGTCGAGGAGCCATCTGTGGCTTCATCTAAAAAATCATCAGTTGTCGAGGAACCATCTGTGGCTTCGTCTAAAAAATCATCAGTTGTCAATGAACCATCTGTGGCTTCATCTAAAAAATCATCAGTTGTCGAGGAACCATCTGTGGCTTCGTCTACAAAATCATCAGTTGTCGAGGAACCATCTGTGGCTTCGTCTAAAAAATCATCAGTTGTCCAGGAACCATCTGTGGCTTCATCTAAGAAATCATCAGTTGTCCAGGAACCATCTGTGGCTTCATCTAAAAAATCATCAGTTGTCAAGGAACCATCTGTGGCTTCATCTAAAAAATCGTCAGTTGTCGAGGAACCATCTGTGGCTTCGTCTAAGAAATCGTCAGTTGTCAAGGAACCATCTGTGGCTTCGTCTAAGAAATCGTCAGTTGTCAAGGAACCATCTGTGGCTTCATCTAAAAAATCATCAGTTGTCAAGGAACCATCTGTGGCTTCGTCTAAAAAATCATCAGTTGTCGAGGAACCAAAAGAGGAGTCAGCTCCGGAGGAAATTGAACTGCTAGCATCTGTCCAAGAGGATGGGACCATTATTTCTAGGCTGGACCCTTCAGTCACTGGCTCTGGCCCGGATCCAGATGACTCGGAGGTTGGCGAAGATCCTGATGGGGAAAAGTTTGTAGGCGTAAGCATCAAGCGAAATTTGTCGTTGAAAACAAGTCCGTGGTGAAGGAAGAGATATGAATTGTGGGCAAAAGAAATGTTATATGTCATGTTGCTGGTTGTTGTGCCTAGGTAGTTTTCTTAAAACAAAAACAAATTATTATTCGTGAAAATTAGTGAATTGCTCGCTCACTGTGGAATTCCAGTAATGATTCCAACCCCCCTCACTCGCCCATCTCTGAAAAGCATCCTCATTCCCGGCCGAATGTATTCGGGGCGCTGTGCAAACTCAAAACGAACCTTTGCACGACTTCCGGGGCGTAATACTATGCCTTCAGTATCTTCCTGTGAGTAATGACTCGGCGGTAACCCCAGAGCATTGTTGTTCACGATTTCGATTTCACGTGCAAATGCAGTCTGTCTCACGTTCAATATGTGAACGTACGCCTGATATGAACGCCTGATCGTTGTACCTTCTCCCTTGAGTACACAAATCTCTGCATCAAATTCCTTCGTCGCAGTTGGACTCTCTTGCAACACAACCATACCCCTCCTTAACTTCTTCCTCAACTCTTTGTTCAAAGAGAACGCAAGACAAGCCGATTGTCCAGCAGTGATGTGAGATGTGTTAATCCTTGCCACGTGAGCCGATTTCGCCACTGTCTTCAAAAACGTCCCGTCATCGATCGGGCCAACATACACTTCACAGTTAGAACCCACATTGAGCTCGCCTGCATTAACGAATCCAGAAACTACAGAACCTACTCCAGGCACGTTGAGAAAGGTATCTTCCACCAAAAATTCAAACGGTCGAGCCACTTTCTTTTCATGGCGGCGACGTTTGGGTAAAGAAAAGAGCATTTTGCGAAGGAGGTTCAATCCTTCTCCGGTAACACAAGAGATATCAATAGTCGGAGCCAACGTGTGGAGCTTTCCCATCGATGTAATGATATCTTGCTCTGTTTTGATTGCATAAGGGCGCCTTCCTATCTCAGGTGATTTCAGAAGCTTTGCTACCTCACTCTTGGACGTTGCAAGTGCATGCTCTGGACAACCAGTCGATTTTGGTGAAGACCACAATAACCGGTATGCCAAAACTGCAACACAAGTTGAGGTGGTGTTGAGTCATGTGAGTCGGAGGGTGTCGACTGTTGACTAAGACAATGGCATAATCAGCAAATCCTGAGCTAACCCCATGAATCGTTGTTTTCAGATACTTCTCATGCCCTGCCAGATCCATTAACGTTACGATGCGGTAGGACTCTCTTGCTATCTCATCTTCACTCTTCATTTTGTTCGCTCTAATTTTGTCCCTTCCTGCAATTGGCTCTCCGGAATGTCGGAAACCCAATAGGTGAGATGAAGACGTTGACGTTCTGCCACTCTCAATTTCATGTCTGTGTTTCATTATTGATGTACGGCTTGATCCGCGACCATCATCAAGAAATGATGTAGTGAGAGTGCCAATCATTGTCGACTTCCCAGCATCGACGTTACCAACAACAGCGACACGAATATTGCGAGTTGAAAGGGTCTCCTCAACAGTATTGACGGTATGCTGAGTGTCATTCATTTCTGCATTCGCCACGCCTTCACCAGATGCCTTTGATTCTTCTTTGTTGCAAGAAGTTGATTCAGGAGAGCTTAACTTCAATCTTTCCAAATTGTTCAACGTAGATGCCTCCTCGGCTCCTTTGGCTCCTTCTGCGAATGACGATCCTCGTGACAATGAGGATAGCGATAAGGGAGATGGATCTAACAGGTGAGTCTCAACTCTTTGAATGGTTAGTTCGCATCGAGTGTACGCCTCATCAGCAGCTGATAATCGCCTCTTCTTACTCGCCTCCTCGTCATCACCACAAGACTTCTCTTCCTTTTCGTCCTCACAGTTGAATCTACTGTCAATCCCACTGCCTAACACCGGAGGCTCCTCCACGACTAGCACGTCATCGACATTTTCCACGAGCTTCAACTTGCCATCATCGCCCAACTCGACTTCGTTTTGAATCATCTTCCTCACCAAGACAACCGCGTTTAGGCTGCGGGCAATAGATTCCAACACCCAAGCAGATTCCGAAACGGCACTGTAATCCAATATAGAATGACATCCGTCATCTTCCACGCCAATATGATACGTGCAACGACCATGCCCTTCGTCCAATCTGTAGGACATTTGCGTTGCGAGGGTGTGTAGGCGTGAGGTGCTGAGTTTGTGACCTGCCGCTTGTACTCCGTGGAGCCATCCTAAGATTTAAAGATACGGCAGTACAAAAGAACACAACATGTCAGAAACAATATTATGTAGCTGCATCGCGCAAAACTGCCCCTCTACGCGAATCACTTACATCAGACTCCGCATTGATCACTCTGAGAGAGCGCTTAGCGTAAAGGGGGGCGTTTGGCCCCGACATGGTTGTTGCTTGGAACAGCTCCTCTGTACTTTTGAGTTGTGTCAGGCACCCAGAGATTCAAGGAGAACAATCTTTTGAGTGTCTCTGAGTTAGTTGTCAGTTCTCAGTTATTCTGCAGATTTTTCTTCTGAAAACAGGCTCACGTAGAATTGTAACGTAGGAATTAATAACAAAAATGTAGGCTTTCATCAACTATCCTGCCAAACACATACAGGAGGAACCGATGCACGTTAGTCGTGGTCATATAGCAGGGAAAGAGGTCTGAGGAAGGTGCGTGATGGTGGGTGCGCGAACGAACAGTTTCTTACAACTTTCAAATTCAAATATATTTAAAAGATGGGCCTCACTTTGAGAAGGACTGTTGTTCATGGAAAAGTTAATTTTCGAGCAACGTATTTGCTGGTTGATTCCTTACTTATAAGTATAACCTAAAGTTATACCAACCTAGCTCTATTGACATAGCATTAGTTGATCGTTTGTTCCCCATACAGATTCACACGTTGCACAAGCAGTGTCCCTCTATCAACATTTACCGTCAAGTTGTTGCATGTTACGCTTCCCGTATTTAAGCGAAGATACGCTTGCTGGTATCAGAGCTCAAGATATCATCAAGAATGATTTGGAAATCCTCTGATGAAATATTCTTAAGATCTTCTACAGTACACATACCTCCGTTGGCACCTTCGATAGCATATTTCTCAAATGTGCGGATAGCAGAGTTCATACGAGCGCGATCCATGGCGTTACGTACAGTACGAGCATTAGAGAAGTATGGAAGCTTCATCCTCTCTTCAATGTAATTCTTGAAAGTATCGAAAGCATCTGGGTCAATATCGTATTCAAGGTCTCTAGCCATAACACCAGCGATCTGCACAAGCTCATCGGAGGAGTAGTTAGGGAAATCAATGTGGTTACCAATACGAGACATCATACCTGGGATGTAAGAGAAGAACTTGTCCATTCTATCCTTGTATCCAGCAACAGCAACAACAAGATCGTCCTGGTTGTTTTCCATAACATTGAGCAAAATTTCAATAGACTCCTGACCGTAATCACGATCGTTGGCAGCGTTGTAGAGGTAGTAAGCCTCATCAACAAGAAGAACACCTCCCATAGCCTTCTTAATCATTTCCTTGGTCTTAGGAGCAGTGTGTCCAACGTATTGTCCGACAAGATCGTCACGGGTGGCGAGGACGACGTGACCACGACGGGCGTATCCCATCTTTGCAAGAATCTGACCCATACGGACGGCAACAGTGGTCTTTCCGGTTCCAGGAGCTCCAGTGAAACTCATGTGAAGGGATGGGACGGAAGTTTCAAATCCAAGCTTACGACGCATCTTATCAAGGACAAGAAGAGCAGCAATTTCCTTAACACGTTGCTTGACGGCTGTAAGACCAACAAGGTCGTTGTCGAGCTTGTCAAGTTGATCTTGAACTCCCTCCTTGAACATGAATTCGTCAACTAAATCAAAAAGAGTGAAATGAAGAATCAGTCAGATGTAAATAAAAACAGTCGTGCCATATGTTTGCTCACTTCACCCCACTAATCCACCCCTATATTATTATTGACTCACCAGTACCAGCGGGTTGACTATCAGGCATGTCGTTCATGTAGGCGATCTTGGCCAAACGTTCCTCACGACGAATCTCAGCAGCACGTTCCCTGCGTTCAGCTTCCTCTTGGATCTTTCTCCTTTCAATGTCAGCTTCGTTCAATTTGTCCTGAAGACGGCCGTAGTTACTGTTATTTGGGTCATCTCCACCGGTGTACTCAAGAGATTTGGCATTTCCGAAGGGGTTCTGGTTAGATCCACCAGCAATTTGAGTTGCGGCCTATTATTATGATTTGATGTGAGATATGCATTGTGATACAAATTTGATAAGTAGAAGGAGAGGAGAAACAAAGGAAGTCAGCAACATTAAAATATCATTCAGATGGGCATATCAAAACCATAATTTTATACAGCCGTATCCATCGAGGAAGGAGTAATGATTGTTGTTTGTCATAGGTCGAAATTTACAACCATCTGAATCTCTGCTCAGTCATTCGACATATTATGGAGAGGAATACAATTTGACTTCAGATCACTTACACGTCCGACAGAGGAGGGTGCAAAGGCCGACGCCGAGGCGACGAAAAGTAAGGATACTGCTGAGGAGAACTTCATGGTAAACAATGTCCCTGTAGAGAGGTTGGCTACTGCTACGGGGGGGCGGGCAGGGGAAGATTGGCGGACGAGCAGGGTTCGGATGATGCCTACCTCTTGGGGGGAGAACACGCCACAGGGAGCGCACATACGTCATTCAGCTTTGTTGACTGAAAGAGTCGCGTAAGTATCTATCGTGTGTCTTGGCGCAAAACAGAGATGAGAAATGCACCCTCGGAGAAATTAAATTCAACGAAAGTGAAACCCGATACGACAAAGTTTAAGAAAGGGAGCTCGAACAAAATCGTGAAAAAAATGGAGCTTGGGTATTTTCGGTTTCTTGGCCTGCGCGCCTTTTCCAGGGGTCACTCCAGCGGGGAAACGGGGCGCCCCCTCCATCATTTTTCTAGCCGTGTCACACACTTTTCAAAATTTGATCACTTTGCACACCAGAACCATGGCGGAGGCGGCGGCTATGGTATGGAGCGGAACGTCGGTCGGCATCACTAAATGCCGGCGGCGATGTCCTCAGTGGACCGATATGACCTCATGACGTGAAGGAATTTCTGCCAAAGCGCCCAGAGCCTTTATTTTGGGTGTCGCCTACCCAAAGTGACCGTTATTTTGTAAAAAATGCAACAATGCACCGGCCCCCTCATGAACAGAGGACCTTTTGGCCATATTCACTCTTCCATTACTACCCTATTCGATAGAAGTGATGATATAACAATAACTGACGAGTTGGTTTCGTTTTAATCCGTGAGGAACCGCCGATATGAGACCCCTTGATTGTCCAACGATACAGCGTGGCTTATCGCAAAAATACAGCACAACGTACAAGAGGAGAGGTGTGGGGATGATACAACAAATAGAGCGAGATTATATTTACAACACGACAACATAGTGGGTTTGATGGACCTAGTGGCGTCTTGTCTCCATATGGTGCGGCTCAGGTGACATTATGGCCATGTTGTGGTAGCTTGTGTCAGTAATTATTACTTACACAACACTTTGAGGGAGGGCATTATATTGTACTTTGAGCGGCGGAGGAGATAATGATCAAGATAATGATCAGGACTGCGGGAACACGCAACAATATTTTGACAAGCTTGTGAGGAGGATTATACTTTAATGGGCTGTCATTGATGCTGTCTTTTGCTGGTACTCCTTTCATCATCACTCCAATACTACGGTTTTGGTGCTTGCAATCAATCTGAGGCGTCGGGTGACTTACAATTCAGCAGCAGCGGCAACGTGAGTGTTGATAACAGCGCCATCTCTTCGCAAGGAGTCGGTAATTTCCATTGCTATCATCGAGTCAAAGAGGCGGCATTCTGTGCATCCACTAAGGAACGAATCTGCTGTTGAAAGAAGATGAACAGGGTCTCAAACAAACAATATACGCAACCGCAGGTAGAAGGTATCAATTTGGAACTAGAGTTTTCAACCGTTTGTTGAGAAATACTGCACTGGATGGAGGGTGTGGCGACATTATCGAAGGAGGTTTGTCAGCTAGAAGAAAAGATAGTCTATTGGACGCATCTGGGGTGTAACATGTGTCTTCCTGTCGACCTATTCAACAATCAACATAATAATAACAATGTAGAACAAAATTCATGTAATAAACCTAATTTTAATGGTTGTATTATCATTGTAGACGCAACCTTCACCAAGCACTTACCATGTCTTCTATGTTACATGTTGATAATAATATATGTGTTACAGGCCGCAGCAGATAATAAAGAGCAAGGTAGCTTTAACCTTGCGTTATCACATAGACACTGGACCATATTGATTGTTAAGTTAGGAGAATGCAATATTATGTGTACTTGCATAGGGTAATACCATCAATTGAGGTTTCATGCCCACACATGAATCTGGTCACTATCATAAAAATATGACACCCTCAAGAGACATGGCCTATTAGCAATGCCGAGGCAAATACCATGGCGTTATGACCACCCATATCGGTCATCTATATCAATATAAAGCAGGGAGTGCCGCGGGGGGCCTTATGAATCGATTATTGTATTCCCCCTATGACAATATTTGCAGCTTCCACCCAAATAGACCAAAAATCGATGCCTACGATGTGGTCGCAAATACGTTTGTTACGAAGAGATTTGGCAAACTTCCGAAAACACCATTGGATTCTGCATCAAAATATGGTCTAGAAAGAGTATTACCGATGAATTATATCCACAAATAATTGTGATATGGACTCTCTGCTCCATTGATGTCGAGGCAGAGGTCTTCGTGAGATGTGGTTTTTCACAAAAAAAAGAGCGGGAGGATAGAGCGCGCAGGCCAATAGCTCAAAATACCCAAGCTTGTGCGGGTACGCATGTCCCTTGCCCTAGTCCGGGCAAACTCCCTCCTGCTCAGAGGGAGTAGGGACAGGCACCACCGCATCCGGCCACTCATTGAGAATGGGCCGGGGATGTCCAACTGGCACACCTGGAGTGGGGAGTAATCCCCTCTCCCCCACCCCTGCGGTGGCAGAGGTTGAGTGAGGACTCTCACTCTCACCTGTCGAGAGGCAGTTGAGAGTAGGAGGGAGGAGGAACATACCATCACCTAGCACAGGTGACAAGAGGAGTGCGGACTTGCCACTGAACTAGAGATACCTAGACTGCACTCCTCTTATTACCTAAAATGGGCAAGTTCAGATCCAGCTTGCCCAGTAAACAGCTCCTGAATACCATCCTAAACTAATCACTTATTTATCTTAAAAAAAAAAAAAAAAAAAAAAAAAATACCCAAGCTCCATGCAAAAATTCAAAAAGCAAAATCAACGCTGCGTCGCTGTCGTGCTCACAATCATCTTGTATCTTTCAACAGCCGACAAAAGTCTCTCTGGACAGCAACCAAGTTTCCATAGCGGATATCTTAGTAAAGCAGAATTAGATGCGTAGCAAGATGCGACGTTGTTTGCTTGTCCTCATCGGAAATGTCATTCTTCTTGCTCAAGCTAACATGCCAACTGGCCCGCATTCGGGCAACAAAAGTAATACCTATTCAATAACTAATAATGATGAAGGGGATATTCCAATAATAAGTGACCAGTTCCAGCGTCGCCGATCAAATGATGCTAAAAGACGTCGCTCGGGTAGTTGGCGCTCACGTACGCGAAGAAGACATCAGCAAGAAGATGATCATAAAGAATCGAACGTAGACGATAACATTCCAGCGTTTTCATTGTTTGGTGATGATGATGAGTATGATGATATGGGATATGAACGTGAGCAGATCCGTAAGAGACGTAGAAGAAGAAATCAACACGCTCAAGCTGACGATCAATCAAAAGTGATGTTTGGATTAGGTGCTCATATTGATTCTCTTCGATCCTGGACGGAAGCAAAAACTGGGATTCGTATACCTCGTATTAACATCTATTGTGATCCTGTGACAATTTTGAAGTTGAGAAAAGCGTGGTCGGTTCCTGGAATGCCAATGATTTTCAAAATAGGTGCAGACTTTGAAACGCATCGGCTGAGAGGGGGTTATTGGCGATTGAGAGCTTGCTGTGAAGACAAGCTCATACATGGTCGTATAACACTAAAGGAAGTTCAGAGTAGCGACGATGATGATGAGAATGATGTTCTTGTTGAATATTCAAAGTCTTGGACGTGTGCCAACACTGCTGGTGCTGCTACTCGTTTCAACTTGTGCGCTGCGTATTCAACACTGCGAAAGTCAGGTGGAGTTAGATTTGGTATCCGAACAGAGAACAATGTTGGAGCAATCGGTCGTGTCACTTCATCACCCTTCAATGGTAACCAACGTTTCTCTGTCATACCAGTGCTAAAGTTAGATGAAGACGAACGCTTCAAAGTAGAAGTGAAAACAAATATTGACGTGCCCAATCCCGAACTCGTCCTCGGAATGGACCTTGAAGGTCGCAATGGTTCAGTAGGGATCGCTGGTAGCATTGACATTGAAGTGGAGGAGCTGAACTTAATTGCCTCCTTCTAAATGGTGAAAGAAAACTCTTCTACGTGAAACACTTAAAGTTACTTCATAATCATGCATAATATCTATATCTAAAATCCCATAATACTCGACCAACACTTGGTGAAGAATTTACGCACCGCAGTTCAGGCATTCTTCTTCATCCTTCATAGCAAGCCTTGCAAATTTTGACTCCACGGTAACCTTGCCACTAGCAACGGAGGTAGGACTCTTTCGAGGTGTGCTTTCAGCTGGGTTTTGATTGGTTTCTGCGAGCATCTCCTGGTTGACTGTGAACTGGATAGCATCAGCCTTAGGTCTAGTACGAAGGTAGTACATACCAGTCTTTAGGCCCTTCTTCCAAGCATAAAAGTGCATAGATGTCAGTTTGGATGTGTTGGGTTCACCGATATGAACATTCATGCTCTGACTCTGACATATGTAGGCACCACGGTCAGCGGCCATATCCAAAATTGCCCTTTGAGGGATTTCCCAAACAGTTTTGTACACATCACGGATGCTTTTAGGAATTTCAGCAACATTCTGGACTGATCCACCGTCGGCAATGATTTTGTTACGAACCTTCTCCGTCCACAAACCATTGGCAGTAAGTTCACGGAGGAGGTGCTTGTTCACAACAGTGAACTCTCCAGCAAGGACACGACGGTTGTACATGTTTGAAGTGAATGGTTCAGTACTCTCGTTATTTCCCAAAATCTGAGCAGTTGAGGCAGTAGGCATAGGAGCCATGAGAAGAGAGTTGCGCATTCCATGTTCTGCAATCTTATCCTTAAGTCCCGACCAGTCCCAACGACCACTTGGTTCCACACCCCACATATCGAATTGAAGAATCCCTTTGCTTGCAGGAGATCCCTTGTAAGTCTCATATGCTCCATCGGCCTGAGCAAGTTCCATACTTGCCTCGCAGGCTCCAAAGTAGATTGTTTCGAAAATATCCTTGTTCCTGTAAAGAGAGGAGATGCACTTTCATGAGAAATAATTCATCGCGACGTGATAAAACAGTCTAAATTGATCACAAAAACTTACAGGCTGCGAGCCTCAGCAGAGTCAAAAGGAAGCTTCATCATTTGCAGAGCATCAGCCAAACCCTGAACACCAATACCAATGGGACGATGACGCATGTTGGACCTCTTCGCCTCCTCAACGGGATAGAAATTGTTGTCAATGACACGGTTCAAGTTCCTTGTCACAACCTTGGAGATTTCCTTGAGTTTGTCCAAATCAAAGTGACCCTCCTCCCCAAAATGTCCAGCTGGAGTCACAAACTTGGAAAGACTGATACTTGCCAAGTTGCACACGGCAATTTCATCAGGTGCGGTGTACTCCACGATTTCAGTACATAAGTTGGAGCACTTGATGGTTCCAAGGTTTTGTTGGTTCGACTTCCTGTTGCAGTGATCTTTGTAGAGCATGTACGGAGTTCCAGTCTCTACCTGTGAGTCCAAGATAGCAAACCAAAGCTGTTGGGCTTTGATAGTCTTACGTCCCTTGCCCTCACGCTCATACTTCTCGTAAAGGGCTTTGAATTCATCTCCCCAGCAGTTTTCGAGACCCTTGCACTCATTGGGACACATCAAGGTCCAATCTCCGTTAGTTTGTACACGCTCCATGAAAAGATCGGGAATCCAAAGGGCGTAGAAAAGGTCACGGGCACGTTCCATCTCGTTACCGTGGTTCTTCCTCAAATCAAGGAATGCGAAGATGTCCGCATGCCATGGCTCAATGTAGGCAGCAATACTTCCCTTACGCTTTCCGCCTCCTTGATCAACGTAGCGAGCAGTGTTGTTAAATACACGGAGCATTGGCACAATGCCATTGGATGATCCGTTGGTGCCCCGAATGTAACTGGCGCTAGCTCTGATGTTGCTGATAGACATACCAATGCCGCCGGCATACTTTGAAATAATAGCGCAATTCTTGAGAGTGTCGTAGATACCATCGATGGAATCAGCCTTCATACAAGTGAGGAAGCAAGAAGACATTTGTGGGTTTGGTGTACCGGCGTTGAAGAGGGTGGGTGTCGCGTGGGTGAAGTATCTTTGGGAGAGGAGATCATATGTTTCCTTTACACGGTCAATGTCATCCATGTGGATGCCGACGGCAACACGCATGAGCATGTGTTGAGGACGCTCGGCAATCTTTCCATCAATTTTGAGTAGGTATGATTTTTCGAGGGTCTTAAAGCCGAAGTAGTCGAATTCAAAGTCTCTGTCATGGATGATGTACCCGTCAAGTGTGTCTCTGTTAGCCATGATGACATTGTAGACTTCTTCGGAGATTAGAGGGGCAGTCTCGCCAGTTTTGGGGTGTTTGTAGTTGCGGAAGGCGTGCATAACCTTTGAGAACGATTTCTCTGTCATTTTGTGCAAGTTGGACACCTCGATGCGGGCGGCGAGGATGGCATAGTCGGGATGTTGGGTGGCAAATGATGCAGCGGTTTGTGCGGCAAGTTCATCGAGCTCTATGGTGGTGACGCCGGGGTAGACTCCCTGGATTACCTTTTGCGAGATGATGGCCTCATTGACAAACTTAAATAGAGAGGGAGAGAGTAACACAGATCGTTAATAACTGTAGATACATCATGTCATGACATATAATTTTTTCACATGCACCATCATAAGAATCGTAGACTCTCACCTTTTGATCGAGGCCGTAACATAACTTGGAGATGCGACTCTGGATCTTATCAAATTGACAGCTCTGCTGTCTTCCGTCTCGCTTTACAATGTACATGGTTGTGATATGCTGTCTATTAATTGATAGCAATGCTTCGGTACAGATGATTTTGATTTTATGAGCACGCACCGGTTGCATGAGGGAGGTTGATGCATGATTTTGAGCGTGAGTTGGCGCCAAATGACATACCTTCCTGGTCCAAAAGCATTCATACCTGTGTTGAGGTGGTTACTGAGTTGTGGTTACCCCATGTAGTGGAAGCAGCATGCGGTTCTCATTTGGATGCGCTAAATAAATTCTACTGATATTTGCATTCAGAGGTAATAATTTGAAGGGCGTCCCCCCTTCCCCCTAACTCAATTATGAAAAAATTGAAAAATGGCCTCAACCTCATCAAAAACTCAACCTCAAAGCTCCTATCTCCTACGCCTGATAGGAGCTATCCACATGCACAAGTCAATCCATAAATCTAACAACTGCCAACACTACTCTACAAAAAAAAGGTGTCGATGAGAGAGTTAATCTCTTTGCTGTGATATGCCTAACTCGCAACGATGGAGACCCAGAGCTGTGACTGCACGACATCTACACTGTTTGAGCGTGCGATGGATCTGATTGATCCGCCTCGATGTTCAACAGACACAACTAATAATGATGATAATTGTTCTTCTCGATATAGTAATGATGTGGAAAAAGATGAAGAGACTTCGCAGTTTGAAATGCATGATGATGAACATGTAATGGAGCCTGTGGTTAAGAAAGTTAAGTTTGAAGACACCACTTGTTTCGCACCTAAAAAACAGTCACAGCTGCCGATGCCATTCAGGCTTATGATCTTTTAGTTCATGCCGCATCTCGGTCATCGTCGTTAACACGGGAAGCTCTTACTCATATTGCCTGGAAAGAAATTCAAACTATTGCCGATGTATACCGTGCACTGCTTGTGACATCATGTCTTTTATTGGAGCTCCTTTCGAAGGAGACATCCGACGCTTCTTCACCTCGAATAGATGGCAGCATAGAACAACCATGTCGACAGACAAAGAATGAGGAAAATACTCTGACAAGGACTTCGGTAGATCATGTTGTGCCCGTTCTTTCGCCAACAATAGAACAAGGGCTTCTTTCAACAGCACGCCGATCGATTCTGCTTTTGCAAGCGTTGGAGAGAATCTGCACTGCAAAAAGTGTTGCAGAAAATTCCGTCAGAGGAGCTTCCACAAATCTGTTCTCTTCGGGGGGAGATGATATTCATGATTATGAGCGCTCTGAAACTGATTTGGTGTCCAACTATGACTGGCATGACGATGGCCATTTACCTCCTGTCTGCAGATCATTGTTGCATGAATGTTGCAATCTTCCGATACAGCAAGATCCTCCTTGCTCTAGATTTGAAAGGAATGCATGGACTCGGCACTGGTGTCGTGGTGAACGGTTAGTATCAATGAGCATTGAAGATTACATCGATAGCGTACAATATGATGTTATGGAAGATTCATCAAAAGATAGAGGAGAAGAAGATATACCGCTGACTGAAATGCCTTGCTCCAATGACGATGATGATATTGAACCCACTGACAATATAACTTTCTCCGAAGGAAACAGAAAGAAGAGGCGACGGACAACAACCAACTCATCTACTGTGAAGCAAGCTGCTTTGTGGAGGATCGAAATGATATCGTCAAGGAGGGATTCCTGATACTTTCGTGTGATTCTTGTAGTGCACTACTCGATGATGACGAAAGGACATTGAGCAATCACAAGCGGTTACCTACGGGTGTATTGCAAACTATATGTTTCAGGCTGGCTGTCAATTGACGATAGAAGCATCCATTTGAAAACAAATGAAATGAAGACAGCCCGATGATCCATACAAGAAAATGTTTAAAGTACTTCATTTACTCAGGAACAACCTGCCAACCCTGTCTCCCCGATGGTACAATGTCTTTTCACTTCCAATTGGATGGTGTGCGTGACTTGGGGCCATCGATGCTATTCAATCCTGAGTATGAAACAAAAGACTTCAGCCTGTCAAAAACGTTACTGTTGAATCCAATCTCCTCTTCGCTGTCGACGAGGATGCGGGTAGCACTTTTGCGGATGGATGTGGCTGGGTGAATGCTCTCTCTGGGGCAGCTGCTAAAGCTGCCTCTCTTCGAGATAAAATCCGGCTAGAATGGAATGGACTAGGAAGCTAAGACAGTGCGTACAATATAATTAACAATTTCAATGACGCTATCTAATCAGTTTGATCGGAAAGCCCTCATCGCCACCATAACCCGGTCTTTTGTCTAGCACCGCAAATGCATCCTGCCTCGTCAGAATAAATGATAACAGTGATCCGTACGCTTCTTTCAGCTCGGTTAAAGCGGATCGATTGCCTCTGCGAGATTCGCTATTGGCTGCAAGATACCTGCCAATGTCTCGCGATCCAGCTATTCCGCCAGACGCAGTCAAATATTCTTTTACAAGTTCTTCGAGATGGGATTTGACGACAGGATCTACAGTGGTGTCCTTTTTGGCTCGAGCATTGCGATACCTGCTAGCATCTAGTTGAGGGAGCGATGCTGCGTATACCGGTTGGGACCTTGCAGCTGATGATCTTGAGTTTTTCTCTGAATGCGTCTTAAGTCGCTTATTACTTCTCTTCACCGAAGCTTCTTTTGTTTGTTTTGCTTGTTCTTGTTGCTTCTTAATATATTCATATTCAAGCTGTCTATCTTCCTCCAGTCGTTGGATCAAATCGTCTTTCCTTCCAGACACTGGCAGCCCTTTCTCACGGCATAACTCTTTGAGTCTAACAACTGTAAGTTGGGAGTAGTCTATGGCATTGAGAGAGGTTACGTCGACTTCATCTGTGTCATTCTCTGCTACATGCTCACTGTCATTTGGGTGGTGTCTCATTTCTAATAATGACGTAGCAGTGTGTTGATATGAGTCATCCATGATGTACTTGTCTTTTTTGTATTCTTCCAAGAATATTTTCTCTTCCTTCGTAAAGAATTGTGTTCGTTTGAACTCATTGATCAAGGTTTCGTCGGAGTCGCCTTTCACTCTAACAAAGAAGCTGTGATCTCCCGGTCCAAGGGTAACTCTATCGTCGGGAAATTGTACATCAAATAAGTTGCACGCACGTTCCACCAGAAATGTTCTCAAGCCTCCGTGCGACTGCTTCAATTCGTCCAACATGTTTGAATCTGCAATCTGAATTGACTTGAGATATGTTCCAATGTCACGAGAGCTGACCCATTCGTTATTTGGAAGTGCCTCAACGAAGTCCCGCAATACCCTCATCATTGTGAAGACAGATGCATACCCAGCTCTATCCCTCCGGCTGCGTTCCTCAGCTGGTATTGGTACAATTAGCTCGTCCAAACAGCTTTCTAGCCAGACAACATCGTAATCCCGAATATGCGGGCTTTCGTATAAGACCCTGTTGCATCCTGCTCTCATACTACTGATGCATAATTGTTTCCCTTTTTGACGTGTCCTCACAAGAGCCGGCACGAAATCTTTATCGCCACTTAGCAGTATTGCTACATCATAGGCATTTGGCACTGTAGCATAGTGCAACATCTCAACGGCAAGTTGAATATCTACACACTTTTCGCCTTGGCCAACTGTCTCCATCATGTGGACGTCGTAGTTTGCATTGGCCATATCTCTAAACATACGCATACGAATACTGTTGGGATCGGTTTCTCTTTTTGCTGACGTAAACACCATGATTCTAGCTATCTCTATTGGTCTCTCTGATTGTGTGAATGATGTCTAATAAATCAAGTAAATGGTGCAGATCGCGTGGTGTTGATTAGAATCATGATAATGGAAATTGTATACGATAGTCACAACTCAATCCTTTGACTTACTTTGCTATACCGCTGTTTTTCCATCTGAGAACATATTAACTTGGGTAGAGCTAACCAATCAACCTTGTAGTTATTTTGCCATCCTTTGCCAAACTTTTTAATGATTGGACATCGGTCCGGATTTCTTGTATTCAATGAATAGTATAACCACGTTCCATCGATGAACAGATTAGCTTTCAAAGGAGCTACATTCGTCGATGCTTTTGGTTGTAATGATTGAGATGACTTGTCAATTCTAGATTTGCTGCGGCTGTTTTCTTCTTGTGATGGTGATAGCTGGTCTTGGTTTTGTTGCTTCACCAAATTCATTAAGAGATCGATTTGCTCTTGTTGCTTCTCTATCATTCGTTTTGTTTCTATCAGAGCTGATGGTTCATCTTCTGACGACTTTTCATCAGTAGTTGATGCTTTTTCTTCAAGTGCGTCTGAAATAAACCTGCCAATGTAGTCGTCATCGGCCTCGTCTTCGGTGATATCATCTTTCTCCCTGTTTTGTTCGGTATCTTTTGTTGCATAATCTACATCATCATCTGTGACATCATCAGCCGGTGAAGATTCAGAATCGAACTCATCATCTATTCTACTAAACCGTACAGCAACATTTTCTCTGCAGCTGTATGATTGTATACGTCTATTTATGACTGGTATCGAATTGGAAGGAAGTATAAGTGCCACTGACCGACTTATGAACAATAAGAGGAACATTATGCAATTTTTCTGGAGGAAGGAGCATTTCGTAGATGGGATGATGTGCCGACTGCAATCGCAGATAAGTATTCGGCTGATGCGTTGTTTTGTCATCCTTCTTCTAGCTTATTATCAGTATAAATCGCCACACCACCGTTCGCCGGCCATTGCCCGAGATAATTGTAAGTGCAGCGCCAATAAGAAGTAGAACGACTACTGCTTATGCTGCTTAGTGCGTACTATGGGATCTCTCTGCGTCTTCAACTTCATCGGGTGTCAGCGCGGTCAAAATACGTCTGTCTTTGCAAAAAACCACATCGTCGCCGCCGGCCGAGCGATCATGAAAAGAGAAAAGACCGAAGACTTCGCAATACAATAGCATTAGGAGAACAAAGACCGCTACAATAACAATGAGTGCCGCCGCAGCCCGCCGACGAAAGCAACGCGCAGCCAAATCTGGCAACGCTGATCCCATCCAAGTGCGCCTCGAAGCGCTCCTCAAAGACCCAGCCCTGAAGGACGAAGCAGTGGCCTACGAGGCCCTCCAACTCGCCCAATCGGCAGTCCGACGAAATGTAAAGATTGGAAACTTTGCCCAGGCTTCCGAGGTTGCCTACACGTCATCTCTCACACTACTGACCAAGAGTGGACGCGTGAGTGTTTCCTCGCAGCTACTGATGGGCCTGGTGCAGGTATTGAGCGAGACTCACACGGTTTGTTCGCAAAAGTGGGTGGATCGCATCGCTGA
Organism: Skeletonema tropicum; assembly: GCA_037178625.1. Lineage (NCBI taxonomy): Eukaryota > Bacillariophyta > Thalassiosirophyceae > Thalassiosirales > Thalassiosiraceae > Skeletonema > Skeletonema tropicum. The sequence continues at coordinate 3,373,973 of CM074127.1, read as the reverse complement.
ATTGGATGCCGCCTATCGTGTGGCGTTGGAGCAGGATACTACCATGGACCCAGCCGAGAGAGGACGGTTGCAAAGGGTCCATCAGCAATTTTTAATCAAGGGATTGAAGTGGAGTAATGATTTGGGAGATACCCGATATGGTGCCTTGGGGATGCACTCTGTTCTTGCTGATCATTGTTGGAGTATGAGTTGTGATGAGGCTGTTGTTGGATCCGAAGCTGAGAGGGCAAATGCTGCAGCGTCGCAACAGGATGACGAAGAGGAAGAAGAAGATTTAGAAGTTGAACTCAGATATGACGCGGTAACACACTATGCTTTGGCTGAAAAGGTCTCTACTATTATTGACAAGTTGAAATCTTTACCAGCACCCACTGCGGAAGAAATGAAAATGGGGCATGAATGCCCTCCGGCTCAAAGGGATGCACTTCTCACTCGCGCTGTACTAGTGCTTCTTGCTATTGAAAACTTGAGAGATGCAACCAAATTGGTGAGCTCCTTCTGGAAAGATATTGAAACTCGGTCCGAGGATGAACTCAAGAAGAGTTATTTGGATAAGACAGACGGTAAAGCTCCCAGCCATGTCATGTTTGTTTCGATGCTTTTGAGAATCTGTGAAAAAGATGTAAAAACTGCACCCCTTTTCACATGGTTGGTACGTAATTTCGGGGTGGAGTTGGGGACGATGCACCAATCCAACATTATCAAGAGTTATACAACCAAGATTGGAAGGGTTTACTTTGACATTCAACCACCTCCAAGCATGATGGGGATGATGGAACAGATGATGGGAATGATGGGTGGTGGTGGTGGAATGGGAGGGATGGGCGGCATGAATCCTCAAATGATGCAAGCAGCTATGCAAGCAATGCAAGGAGGTGGCATGTAGGTATGAAGATGAATTATCTTTCGGTTTTTAGTTACAGAATAACTCAACTTTGAGCCGAATAACAACTAAACAACTAATGTTGGACCAATAAAGATTAATGTCGGGATAGTGATAAGTTCTATGAACTCTTTTGGGGGTCTCCCTCTCATTCATTTCAATATTAAGTGTGAACGTGAGTTGTACGTGACCAAGCCGAAATGGCGCGCTCCGTCTTCCACCTTCGGCGGACCGACACTTCGAATAGGCGCTGACCGCAAACCGCAAACAGATAGCCAGGCCGCAGCAGCCGTACATTACTCCATCGAGGTCTATCGTGGACTTATCGCCCACCCACCATTATCACCCGATATCCCATTGTCATCATCGCTATCGTCATTCTATTGTCTAGTCACATTCACCGGGGTTTCAATGAGTGGATTCAGTGGCTTCGCGGAGTTTGCAAAAGCTGACTCGTTTACGAGCACCACAGCTGCAGCTACACTCGCCAGGAGGAGGCAAGCAGAGTCGAAGAAAAGCTCCTCGACTGGCGACGGTGCTAATCGTAGAAACAAATTTCGACTGTCACCAATCTACACTGGGTCGGATGCTCGGCTAATTGTCTTATTTCGAAAAATTGGGCAGAAACGTGATCCTGCAACTAAAGTTCGTGCATTAGAAGAGTTGAGTCAATGCGTGTTTCCTCCAATCTCGAAGGAAACAGCAAGCAGCGATGCAGATGAATTCCCACGTCCTGAGAAAATTGCTGCCTTGTGTCATCTTGCCTTTTTGCACGAGACCAAATTGGGGTAAGTTTGCAATCCTTCGTGCAGATTTGATATCACTCTTTGTCATCTTAATCTCATCTGGTTTCTGTCCTTGTCACCTATAGTTATGATAATAACTTCTCCGTGCGTGCTGGTTCTTACAAAGCATTAACAGCTTCAAAGGAACATATACCCAAAGCTTGGATGGGTCTTTTCGTTGGAGAGGTCGGTGACAACGCAACATTTTGCCCAGCAGCAACCACGGTAGGCATGGCTTGGATTGCATCTCGAGGAGATCCTGCCGCTGAAGTTGCGAAAAATGCAGCAGCGTTTCTAGCAGTGATCACGTCCAGTGAAACTGAAGCATCTAAGGAAGTTATCAAAGAAGCTACCTGTAAATATTCAAAAAACATCCTAACTTGCAAACGTGCATCTTCTCTTCAAGAAGTAATCAATCCAACATCTGCCCAATCTACAGCATCAGGAGTTAGCAATAAGAGCACTGTCAATGCTGGAAAGAATAAAAAGAATAAAGCAGAAAATACGGCAGTCGTGAATGAATCAGAGAAGGAAGAAATGGAAGAATGCTATGAAAGAGTGATCTTGTCAGTGTTATCAGGCGTAGGCTGGTTGGTGCAATGTTATCCTGAAACTTCAGCAACAGAGCAATTATACGCCGACATGGTGTGTTTCCCAGACTCATCATCTATTACTAGAATACTCCAAAGCTCTCGGGGGTCATTTCGAAGAGAGGGCTACAATCTAGTTGGGAAACTGTGTCAGTTTGCGCCTTCTCTCATCCTATCGAATTCAGCTGCTCATTTGAAGATGGCTCCTTTGATACCCAGTCTACTCTCTTCTGAAAAGGAATCTTCGAGTATCTCGCCATTACTAGAAATGGTTTTGACATACTTTGCAGCATCCCGCAATGGAGACAGCAATGTTCTATGGGAGCGATTGGACTCTGTTGCATTCACAAAATCACTCAGCAAATCTCTACGACGAGCGTGTTATGGAGCTTCTGCATTGTCATGGAGCCCAATGATACTACCACTTGTTGCTTCCTTACCTCGTCAAGAGAATGAAAATGTAGATTCTCCTACACCGCTTACAGTAGTCGAGAGTTTGTGGGAGGGTCGAAATGAAGCTATAAGTGTTGTTGACAAATCATCGATCGTTTGTGCAGTGATAGAATGTGTCACATTTTTGCTACTCCGGCAATCAAAAGACTCATACCCGCAGTTCTCGCTGAAGTCATGGACAAGATGTGGAAATATTTTAATGGAAACGCTCTCATTTTATTTGACTGGATTGCCCTAATGTCGTTGGATCAGCAGTGGCCGCAATTGATGATCTATCCGCAACAATATCACGAGATTTGCTCAAGTTGGACGAGGCCTCATCTAACACTGATGTGAAGGAAAGAGGAATCAATCAAGTTCAATGGTTGTGGGGAGAGACAGGGTTGCAACATATTTTTGCTCTCGAGAAGAATCAGCCTCAGCACGTTCGACGTTTCAAGAGCTTGCTTGATCATTTATCCACTACACGGCAGCTGGGATCATCAAGCCATCTACTACCATCTTGCAGAAACCTTTTCCGGTCCGTCGTATCCAATGTCTCTGGCTATGCCGATAAGACATGCAAAAGAGACGATGGAGGATTGTTGCTAGCCATCATTCGTTGCTGTGGAGTCGATAGTCTTTTTCCAATTGTGAACACTGGCGAGTCTACTACATCAACTGTTTCGGTAGAAGACTTCATTTTGAACGATTTGATACGATGGATTTTGATCCATGGGTCAACATCACAACGTTCTTCTGTTAGCGTTGACTTCAAAGTACTCAAATTTTGCCTGTTTTCAATTGCTTCGATCTCCCGACAGACAGAGATCTGGGAAACTATTCTTCGTGAGCTAATAAAGGCGTATTGCGACTACACAACAATTGCAGAAGGTTTGTTAGGTAATGATTAATTACGATAGAGACAGCTTTGCAAATCGTGATAATGAAAACTTTGTCAAGTGTAAGGTTCTCGACACATTTGCTGCTGATGCGGCGCATGAATTTGCGAGCTCCTTTAGGCGGACACAGGATATTTTGCGAGACCACGATGAAGACGTTTGTGATGAAGATGAATCACGCGTTTTGAGGAAAGGAGACTTGTCATTATTTCTGCGAACTTGTGCAGGAATCTCGAGCCATTCATTTGGTCTCCTTGTTTCAACTTCTGTTGTGAAGCAGTGGATTGTTTCGTGCTGTCAAAGCACCGCCAACGCCAGCGGCGATAGAATGCTCATGCACGAGGATGATTTGGGACAAACGTTCTACTACAGACACTTCTCGCTTTGAAACCTGCCCAAAACACTAAATTTTATTTCGGATGATGAATTAGTAACACTTCTACTCGAGTCGTGGCGTGAAGGTGGTAGGATTTGGAGTGAAACAACTGCAACTCTGCTGAGGTCGAGTCCCGTAAAAGATGATTTTATTGTGCGTGCGTCGTCGCGTCTTTGTGGTGAAGTTAAAAGTCACCCTACAACAGATCATGCAGTAACAGAACTCGTTTCTGAGGCATGGGCGATACGTGCGAAAAGGCTTTTGGATATTTCTGGGTCAGAAAGTCTTGACATTGTGGGTTTGCATGACGCGTCGCTGTGGGACTCTGGAAATCAGTCGGAATTTCTGTTTCTTTGTCTGATGTATTTTCTATATTTAGTTGAGCCGACGGTTCGCCAAGAGCTTTTGTTCGAAAATCGAGATGAGAAGTTATTTGTGCATATCATGCGGTGCATAACAGAGACCAGCGGTGCTCTAACTGCCTCGTTTGAGAGCCGTACAGCTCGCAATCAACAATTTATCGACTTAGTTGGCAATGTGGCAGAGCCAATGCTTGAAAAATGCTGTGTCTATGGTATTGACTTGCTCTCTTCGCTTGCAAACAAGAACCTTCCCGATGACGATGACACTCAGAATCGGAGTCTTACTGCATTAACATTTCTCATGTCTCTTTTGTTCCGTCCGGATCGAAGCACGAGAGGGGCGCATGAGATTGAAGACGATCTTAATCCTACATCTATCAAAGAAGGAGATTCAATTTGGTATGAAAAGGTAGAAGGGGACGAAAGAGTAAAGGCGACTGTGGTGAAAGTTCACTTTGATGATTTTCCCGATCTCTACTACACAATAAGAGTGGATGAATCAAAGACGGAGAAACAGACTGTCGCGAAGAAACTCAAGCGATTCTCTACTCCTCGGAACAACGAGAGATTGGAAAGCTTGGTGTCCAACGTGGACGCGGGAGTCAGGGATCGGATTGGGCGTTGTATATTACACAAACTTCTACAGTCAAACGACATCGGTAAAAATGAGGTTGCTGCTGAGTGCATCAACATCATTATATCTCAGTGCGGTTTCGCTTCATTGGGTGTTGGCAGTGTCAAGTACGATGTATTCAAAATGGTTTCTTTAATCGAGAGTCTCCTCTGTGATTCACTGACAGGTCCCGTCGATGAGCTGTCCCTCGATAGCTGCATTCCGTTATTGCGCTCTCTCGCGCTGTCAATGGGTTATGGTATTTACACCATGCCATCGTGGAAAAATGTGACTGCACTAAAACTTGATCCTTCTGGTTCTATTAACAAAATTCTCGATCTATACGGAACCCTGGCTGGATCGCAACCCAACAGTCATCCCCAATGCAACAATTCCACACAAGTGTCGCAATGTGGCTAACCGTGGTGATTCATACGATCACGGACGAAGAAACTTATCGGCGCACTTTGGCTTTGATTCGTTTACTCAGTGACTTTTTGTTGCAACACGGTGATTCTGTGTCCAATTCAATATACATTTTGAATGCTGCTGCCTCGGTGGAAGCGGCATCTGTTGGCTTCACAAATCCGGCGCTTGTTGAAAGTGAAGACGAAAAAGAACTGCTGTTGCAGTTGACACGATGCTTTGTTAATAGTGATTGCTCGGTCTCTAGTGCATGGACTGACAAATTCGCGTCTCTACTTCGAACGAAGGGTAAGAAATCCTGTTCCATGTTTTTGGAGGCAGCTAAGTCATGTCCGAATGAGCTTGTAGATTGTCTATTTTTACCACAGAAGCGATGGTGTGCATTTCAAATTCTGGATGTATTCACTTCTGAAGCTGATGAAGATGATGTCGACAATGACGATTCAATAGTTCAGGAACAATTTGCAGCTTGGAAGATTGGAATGGTTGATGAAGAAGCTGTGGAGCTGGAAGATGACATTCGAGCTGCGGCGTCGTGGCTGCCTGCTAAATTGATGTCGCTTCTGAAATCCATAGGTGAAAAAGCTTCTTCCGTTGAACATGAAGAAAAGGATCTGTTGCTAGGAAATTTACTGGCGTGGATTACGTGTTTAAACATTATGGATGCGGCAGGATCAGCTGACATGAGAAACAGGTCTTCAATAGGTGCATTCATCAAAAAGACCAATGCTTTAGGAGTCATCATGGAAATCGCGTTGTCTGAAACAGAACTGGGAGAGGGTAACAAGGAAGATATTTTTGCGTGCACTGAATTGGGTACCAGTACTGATTTCATGGCTAATGAAGTTGCTTTGCTTGTCTTGTTTCGAACGGTTGAGGCTCTTCCAACGTTGGTCAAGACATGGTTTAATGACGATTGTCCCAAGTATTGGCAACAGAAGTTTAGCACTTTTGTTGAGAAGAGAGTTGCCCCTGCAACGTTGCAGCGTGAATTAGATCGTATCAAAAAGGCAACAAGCTTTGACGAAATGGTAGTGAATGGTAGCTGTGCTAGTCGTGAGGTAGTTGCTACGTATCATCAAGACGAGGTAAGGAGCTCGATTCTTTAGCCTTGTTTCCGTTTAATTTTGAATCTTTGCTAATGTTCATGCACGCTTATTCTCATACAGTGTCAACTAAGTGTGATGATAAAGATACCACCCACTTTCCCTCTTCGTAATGTCGAAGTTGACTGTCAGAAGACATTGGGCATTCCCTCGAACCGATGGAGAAGGTGGGCCCTGCAGATTATGCTCATGCTAAACAATCAGGATGGCAATGTTCTTGAAGCTTTGTTGTTGTGGAAACAAAATGTGGATAAAGAGTTTGAAGGGGTGGAGCCTTGTCCCGTGTGTTATTCTGTTCTTTGTATGAAAACTCACGCCATGCCCAATTTGGAGTGCAAGACTTGCAACAACCGTTTCCACTCGACATGTTTGTTCAAGTGGTTCCAAAGCTCTGGAAAGAGTCAATGTGTCCTGTGTCAACAACCCTGGTCTGGTACCAAAGTTTAATACTAAAGACCTATTATCTCCAAGCTACAGCATTAGTTTTCAATAGAATCTTGTAATTTGACTGCCTGGCGTGAAAGGTTTTGATGGCGACCAAAAAATTGTCTAGCAGGCCTAAGAATACGTGTTTTATCAATAAGTGGTACAATATCTTGTAATAAGTTTAGCAGATAGCTACAAATTCACCATGTCCCGTATTGTTCTGAGAATTATTCAATTTAAGGCCACTTAGTGAATTCAATAACCTTGAACAGAATCGGGACTCCAGATACAACTTGCCATCCAAACAAGCCAATTCCAGCCAAGTTTGCACCGATGTGAACCGTTCTTGCAGCGTCATTACCTTTTTGCATAGCGGGAACCATTGCAGCAGCAAGTGCCCAAAGGACAACAAGACCAGCTCCAGCATATAAATGAGGTCCGGGAAAAAGTTTACCGGCGCGTGCGTATGTGTTGAGTGGGCCCTGTTGGGAAGTGACTGAGAACGTTAATATAACAGTAATCAAACAAGTACACCATAATCAAAAGAAGAAGAACATACCTCGATCGCGAAAGCAGTGCCAATGAACGCTAACAAAGCTCCTTGGCTGAAATGCTTGTCCCTGGGTCCTGCACTTGCTAAGTCTTTACGCTCTTTTGTCAATTCGTTAATTTGGCTTTCAATGGGCATCGCAGCTTTGAGCTTTGCAACATAAGCAGAGTCGACTGTTTCTGCGCTTTGGGCAATTTGCAATGCATCAGCGATGGAGGAAGCACCTGCTAAATCAGGAAGAGTCTTCTTCAAGCTCGATATTTCGTCACCAAGAGTGCGCTGACGACGCCATTGGAATCCGAGAAGGCCTGTTGATAATGAAAATGCTGCCATAGCAAACATAGCAGCAGGGTGAAGCAAACTTCCTGTGCGGCCTTCAAAGATGCCCCAATCAGGTCCTGCAGCGTTCGCTGAGAGAGGAGTCATAAATGCAGCAGCGGCAGCGATAACAGCTGCACGGTTGTTGTGTGTAGATGAAGAGTTCTCTTCCGACAAATTCAGAGGATCAAATGTTTCAATAGATGTTTCGAAGGCATCTGTATCCAACGCAGACAAACGAATTGACCTCGACGCGGAGGACGATGGCATTGTAAACGCATTGGCGCTTGTGGCCAGGGCGGCGGCAACAATGAAGCGGTAGATCATGTTTCTGTGAAGTTATTGAAAGTATGGAATAGTAGATGATGGACTTGGAAGGGAAAATAATGGATCATGATGAATCTCACGCACCGCGAACTCGATGCAGACTAAAAAAACTCATGAATGACGTGAGATGAGTCAGTCATTTTTAGATAGTGCTTTAGTTGGGATTCAATTTTAATAGGGAAGAACAAATCTGGCTGGGAAAGACTCGGCTAGATAGAGTCGGAACTGAGTATTGAACTTCTGACTTCTTGCTTGCTTGTGATGTAGTCAATCTGGTCTTGATTCTGGGTGCTGGGTGGGCCATAATGATAATATCAGGAATGTAAAGTACGTCTGATTAATGGAAGTTTGGAAATTTTCTGTTCCCACATCCTTATGAATCCTTCTATTAAGATGTCATTAAGTGGGAAATGGGAAGTTGTGTAGCTGCAAAGTTATTCTGCACATCGTCATCTGACATTCAAGTCTAAGTACTTATCTACTTTCAAGATGAAACGATAAACCCATTTGTGATATTTTATGTATTTATTATTGACATCAGAAAGAAGAAGCAAAAGATGAGTGAAGACAAATCGTAGTCGTCAAGATGAAGTCATGGTTATCGCGACATAAAAAAAGGAAAGCCCATTGGCGGAGTCGAACCACCGACCTCATCATTACTAATGATGTGCTCTAACCAACTGAGCTAAATGGGCGCTGCATGGAGGTGGCGTTGTAAACTTTATACTCTTTTGTTATTACCCTACACACCCACCTCTGCTCCCTTTTCCGGCGCGCACTAACAAGCGTCTCATCAGGCAGGTGTGTTTCATTGCTTATTGCTTACAATTCTTCCAAATCCTTTATTATTTACACAATACTACATAATTACTCCGTCCCTTCCAACTCAATTCTTCAAATCATTCTTAGGAAAAGTCTCGATCAGGAAATAGAGATGGTGCCACGAGTGTCCAAGTGTAGAGCAGCAGGGCTACCCACTGACTACAGGCAATCATAATCATATTGAGCTTTCCCACTGTAGGATTCGCAGCTGAATGTGTATCTTCTGCGTCTACAATCCCTGAAATAGAACCCCAAGTTGTCAAAGACATGGCAACCCAGCAACAGATGAGGGCCAATATCGCATTCAGTTTCCAGACCTCGGACGAATGAGAATATAGAATGTCATCGTCATCATCTAAGCTTCCTAGTGCCAAACCGGATGGTGGCTGATTTTCGTCATTGTATTCTAAAATAGGATCGTTGACATCCAGTAGAGGATCTTGTCCTCGGCGAAATGAACTTCCATTATTTGTGTTCAACGAACGCGCTTGATTCAGTCCATCTGCACTCATACGATCGTTAGCCGTATAGCTCCATCCAGTCCACGCCAAAGAGAGAGCACCCAGTATCAAGCCCATACTCATATCGTAAGGGTTACTAGGCTCAAACAATTGTGGATTGCACAAAGAGTTAGGGTTCTTTGACACAGCAGAATAAGCGAGGTAGGAAGCGTAGGAAGAAATCACACTTGACGTCAACAAACTTCCCTCAGTACCTACTAATTGTAGCGCAGTGACCGCAATGATGCCGAGTAAAGTCATAGTGATGATTGCGACGTTGGAGCCACAGCCATTGAAATAGTGGTACATCAATCCTATCCCCGTGAATGCCATAATGTAGAATACACAACATGCAGCAATTGTAGCACGAAGCCAAAATGCACCGCTACCCCACTCTAATCGATCGCACGCATCTGCTTTGCCAACCCAGCTCTCGTTCCAATTATAAGCTAGATCAATAATGATTATTTGTTGTATCACAATAAATACCGTAGCACCAATTCGAGAGATGTGCAAGAATACTCCAGAGAACCACGGGCTGCTCGACGCAAAGATGGACAGAAAGACCAATAAAAGATAAATTGTGAACTTTGCAGGCCACACATGCCTGTTGAAATCAGGTCGGATAGAAGAAGTCACTGCTGCAATAACAAAGAAGACGAAGGCAAGAAAGGTCGGTCGGAAAACCCCAGCATTTGCAACACATTGACCTATCTGGTCTTCACCGCTGTAAGATTCGCATCCGCTAGTCCAACTGTTGAAAATATGCTTCCCAATGGTCGAACCAATTATGCTCCATTTTTCCTGTCCTTTTTCCAATATTACCGGTGCCAGTGAATATTGAAAGGTAAGAGATAACACGACCGCGAGAATGAGCAAAAGAACTGATCTGCGTCTTCCGGTTGTCTGTGGAGACGTTGATCCAAGGCACGCATTGCAAATAGAAGAGGCGGAGCTGCATGCGCAATATGTCACCGATAAAGAGACAGCCGAAGATATTGCACTGCCCATTATTACAAGTTTTTAAAGACTTAGTGATGGTTCCGAATTTTGTGGGAATGCTGTTGAAATGAACGAAGACCAGAGACCAGCGACCGACGACGGAGCGGAGCGTTCGCGTGTGTCACGGTCTATCGGTCGGAGTTCCGTTGAATGGAGAAACACGGACAAAACCGGACGGACAGGTACATGAGCGAGATACGTCTCCTTTCTCGCGAATCAACTCAAAGTGATGGATGACTTCAATAATTCACAAAGAGCTTGCACAAACAGCTCATAAATTACTTAGCAACCAGCTACTTCCAACAACTACACAGTCATCTATCTTCTTCGGTATGACCATCTACGTAACAACATGTTGAGTCTTGCCCAGAAAAAGATCTTCCGTCAGGCAACAGTGCGACGGCGACGCCCCCAACAGCAGCGGCTCACCCTTCAATTCTCTGAAAGGCCGAGTATCTCGGCAATAACATCTGCAACGTTGACTTTACTGCCACCTGCACTTCAAATGTGTAGGCGAGAAGTCGTTTCCGCGAACTTTGGCGAGATATAAGGAGACATAGGAACAGATGCTACCTCAAGGGGACGAGGTGGCGGAGCCCGAAGAATCGGAGGAAGGCGTGCATTCCGATGACGCTGGCCACGATCCAGTTGAACCGATTGCAAGGCGCAAGAGGAGGGCATCAGTGTAGCCTGAGGTGGCATGCTTAAGGAGTGAGCTTTGGGCGTTTTGGAACTTGGCAACTCCAACGCCACGAGTCAGGAGAGCCCCGGTACGTTTTTCGTCCGTTCCTTCTTACTTTCTGCGCCCCCTCCGTTGGAGTCTGATCAACTCTATCGGGGGATAATCATTCTCTTTCCTTGTTCTTCACAGCGATGAGTCGACGGTTTGGTTTGGGTGCGGTACGTTCCTTGTCTGATTTGCGCTTGATTACAACATTGATACGCTAGTTTCACTCACATCAATTCTTTCTTCTCCGTTCCTTTCTTTCTTGACGGTTGAAAGTGACGGGCTGCTGGCTGCAGGCTGCGGGTCCTCGTCTTTCTAGCCTGGCCAGCTACAGAGACGGAAAGAGGTTCAAGTGATGATGTTGGTTGTGTCGGCAAGCGGAGTTGTTGTACTATTCAGAAAGTTCCTCAGCCCTCCTTTGCTTTGTTGATTCTATCTCTTACTTTCACAGTTTCCTGAAGGAATGGCGATCTCAGTTGATCAGATACGCATGGCATGTTCTCTCGCCAAACTCTCAATTCCTAGTTGAATTCATTCTATTTATTTCAATTTAAGTATATATTTCCCTCAGTGGGCTTGTGTGTAGCTATCTAACAAGTAGAAAAGGAAAATGGTACTTAAAACTCGCCATTCCTCTTCAAATCACCGTGTCTATTTCTTCTGTTCAGCAGATTGTATTGCTTCTTGCCAGAATCTTCTTCGGTGTTGCTTTCATCAATTTCATCTGAGCATTTAGAGCCATGTTAGCGGCCTCGGCTTTGTTCCTTTCAACAATGAGTTGACGCTGCTCTTCGCTTAGCAATTGTCTCTTCTTGAGTAACTCTGATGCTGCTGGTCTATCCTCTTTTTTGGGAGACATCATGGTCTGAACAATCATCTGAAAATCGAATGAGCTGTTTCGCATTGGCAGCAGCACTCCTTGGCGGATGTCTTGCCATTCTTGGCCATCCTGTGGGAGTCCTCTACCAAGACATATTTCATACAGAGTGGCACCTAGAGAAAATATATCGCTCTTTGTCAAGTCTTCAAGGTCTCCTGACAACAACTCCATTGACATATAACGACTGTCTCCTTCTTCAACATCATCGTGGTTTTCGATCTTACTAACAAGTCCAAAATCTCCAAGCTTGTACTGGTCATTCTTGATGAAAATGTTTTCTGGTTTGATATCAAGATGGATCATGCCACTTTGATGTACGTATTCCAGAGCGAGGAGAATTTCTCTAAGCAGCTTGTAGAGCCTCTTCTCATTTGGTGTACCCTCCGACACCTCATCCATCAAAGTACTTTGGCATAGTTCCGTTTGAATATACAGACGATTACCTTCCATCCATGCTTGATGATATCGTACAATATGCATAGCTCCAACACTAGTCTGGTCGCTCAGTGCAGCTAGCGCATAGACTTCTTGCAGCATCCTGTCTCTGTCTGACTTTCCACGCGCTTCACGTTTGGCAGCTTTGATAGCGTAGAGCCGAAGATCCATTCGGTTGCGCACCTTGTAAACATATCCAAAGGCTCCATTTCCAAGTGTGCCTACAACTTCAAAATCTGCAGCAAAACGTGAGAAAGGCGAGGAACACTGTAGTTCTCCCTTCATTGGAGCCATTCGGTTGCGAATTGGGCGTTTGGGAGATGCGATACTGTATTCTTCATCTTGCATTGGTTTGTTTGGTCTGCTTGGTCTGTGAAGGAAATTATCTTCGTTGTTCTCTCCTGATTCTATCACGCTCTCTTGACTGAACATTTGGAGGAAGCTGTTTGCACGCTCAAATCTTCCCCCCTTCACGCGGGGTGGGCTAGGGGGCTTCTTCCTTACTGAGAAATGAAATTCATCTTCGTGACTTTCCTCACTTATCGACATTGAGGAGTCGGCAAGAAAAGGAAATTCGGATGCATCACGAGGGCTGATATCATCGCTGCTGCCCAAGTCCATGTTGAATTCATCAGTCTTGCAATGAAGTCCCCCAGCTCTTCCAATTCTCTTCTTCATTGATGTTGGCGGAGGCAATATTGCCCCTTTATGCGATGTCCGAGGAGGAGATGGAGGAGCCCTGGATGTCGTCGTGGGTCGGGAAGAATAACGACGGGGTGAAAATAGAGACTTCTTCACGTCCATTTGTCCTGTCATGCCCCCAGAGAGTTCTAGCCTCCTCACTTTGGTGGAAATCGTCTCGGCAGGAGAGTTGGAGCATTTATTTTCCCCGCATTCATCTCCGTCGCAGTCAGAGTCGAACGCTTCCCCGTTGTCACTTCCGATGTCGGTATCGCTCTCTTCATGTTGTAGTCCCAATTTTTGCGTCGACAGGTTCCTCTTGCGGCTGTTCTTTGAGGTAAGATATGTCGGCGACGGCGCTGGCGCCGGCACTATACCACGTTGGGGAAGATCATCCATTATTCTATTGCTGGTGTCTGTGTCAATAGCGATCAATAATACACTCCAGCTACAGCTCTGGTGTCGTAGACACGCTCGATGCTACTTTTTGCAGTGTTTTGGCTTTGACATGGTGCATGCACTCGCTACAAAAGAAACGGTGGGTTTCGCGCAATTTTCTTAGAAGGACGAAAGTGCGCCAAAATCAGAGGTGTGATATGTACGATGGAACTGGTACAATTCCCCTATACCCGCTTTGAAAGTTGGTCCGGTAGGTATGTTGTTGTACGCTACGGTACAATACACAGATAAGTTTTTACAACCGACAGGCTTGGAATAGCTTGGAATTACAATTTCTATTGCTACCATATCAACTGCTTACTATCTTACATAGATCTATTGCAAAAATTCTACAGGCTGGACGCTCATCGAACGCGACCGCGTCCTCGTGACTGAAGATCTACTGGAACTGCGGGATCTAACACCATCACTAACTCTAGTTTTCGACTGACTTCTTGATCTACTTGATCGAGATCGTGAGCTGCTTCGTGAACGACGCTTGGGGCGGTATTCACCATGTCTCCATTTGCCTTCTGTTATCATACCATCGTTATACTGCAGCGATCCTTTTCCATGTGGAGTAAATCGAGAATCCACTTCCCCAGTGTACGAGCCCGCATTGCCCATTTCATCTATCCATTGCATTTGCCTGACAAAGATGACTTCCTTCTCTTCTTTGACTTTTGCAGCTGGGACAATTTGATGCATGTCGACGCATTCCTCTCTAGAATTTTTGGTGGACCTATCACTACTACTTGAACTGGTAGATGCTGTCAGAGACGCAGTTTCATCACCGATGCTCTTGGTGGAGTTGTTACTGACAGGGAGAGGAGCACTGCGAACGCTTTCACCTCCTTGGTGTTCGAGACTGGATGATCGTAACTGCCTTCGTGTGCTTGCCTCGACGCTCTTGAATCGGCGAAGTTCATCTACGCAACATTCAGGGCACGCGTTCATAAGGACCTTCCAGCCACGTCCAAACAACTTCTTCTTTCTCAGACGGATTTGGGGGTGGTTCACGCAACGACCTTTCGAGTCGTAGTCGTTGGTGTTGATACACGCATTCATTTCTCGAATGTTCTCCAAGTCTTCGGAAATGGGCTCTTGCTGCTGCCTGCTGCTATGACTACATTGACTTGGCTGATATTTTACACTTTCCATGAAAGATATGGCTGAGACTTCATCATCAAAGTTGGTAGGAGGACAAACGACCATGTTAGTGTAAGGTCCAGAGCTGAATGAGGATGATCGAAGAGGTCGAGGAATCTCTAGGTGATGACTCCCGAAGCTCTCGCCGCATGGGAACTCTTCAGGATCTGGACGCTTCATAATATTAGGGGAAACCTGAACCAAAGAAGATCTGATCTGAGGGCGCTTGTTTTGTCTCTTTTCCCTACTTCTGTTGTCCTTACTCCCATTCTCTACTTGGAGCTTTGTCCTGGGATCTTGGTGGTGTACCAGTTCTTCTTCTTCTTTGACTGGTTGAGGCTGGGGTTGTGGTGGTTGAGTGACTACCGGCTCCTCATCGTCGTCACTATCTTCATCGATATCCAAGTCCATGCTCATAGTAGTCACATGCTCTGTCTCATTGAGCTGCTGCTGCATCTTTTTCTGGCAAACCTTGTACTTGGATTGTTTCAAAGCAGAGCGTGTTGATGCGATGCTGCCAGTGTTGGAAGCAACGCTCTGGCCGCAGCCATGTTCCGATATTAAGCTACCGGAATGAAATGGAGGCAGCGATGTTGCAGGTAATGAGGAGACAACATGGCGATTGTTTTCTGGACATTCAGCATCAGATGCAAACTTCACTTTCGAGGTACGCCTCGGGCTAATGCTGCCATCGTCAACGGGGATCAATGCCATTGCTGAGCGCTCTTCCTTCTCACTAACGGAGTTGTTACTACTGCTGTTGCAGTCTTCAACATTTCCGCGGTCGATTGCACATAATGGACAGGAATCAAGCAGAGCTTTCCATTCGCCTTGGCGGCTACGCCGCTTGATTTGGACGAAAGGATGTTTGGAACATCGTCCTTGATTGTCTACGTCGCACATTGTTTGCTCACAAATGATTTGCAGATGTAGTTGTTGTTGCGCACAAAACTTTTTGTGGTAGATACAATCACACTACAGAATGGCCCATTGTCGCACAATGTAAGTAGTGGGATCGTGTAGAATATGATTGCATAGATTGCCATTCACTTCGGTACAACCTTGCCTTCTGAAGCAGCCTCCGCTTGCTCCTGCCTTCATCAATCTCAAAGAATGAGGTTTTGAAAACTGAGGCCGGTCAGCGAGTGCCGGTTGATGCCGGTTGTCGTACCCTTTTGTGATTACACCGTGTATCTTACCTGTATCCCTTATAAAGGCCGTGCAGGTCGATTTTTTGCACCCGGAGCCTTTCCCGCAATTTTTTTGTTAGTGAAATGCTCTAGCTTTGGGCCATGGTGGCCAAAATTAAGTTTCAGGGAAGTGGTTTACATGCTTGTCCCGAGATACTATCCTTTAGGTGACTATTATGAGAGTATATATACTGAGGGGCAGGTGGTGAAGCCGTATATTTTCGTCGAGATATGCATTTGATGGTGCTCTCTAGCTTGGTACTAGCTTTGATGGCTGATGGTCTGCCAAATTTGTCTAGCAAAAATGCAGTGGACTCTCACATGCATTTCTCAGCGGAGCATTGGAATTATCGGCCAGTCAACACATGTATAGAACCCCCATTATGGTCGACAAAAGGATGGTGCTACTGGAAAAGCATATTGGGCAACTCTCCGAAATATAATTTTGGCCATTGTGCATTGTGGCCCAAAGCTAGAGCATTTCACTACCAAAAATTATTGAAAAAAGGCTCCGGGTGCAAAAAGTGAAGATTTTGGCGGGATGCACGGCCTTTATACGTACGTATGTATCAAAATAAGTACCTGTACATAGATATTTACGTAAAATCCCCGTCCCATTCCGTCCCTTCATTCGTCCGGCGAAAAACTTCTTCAAACTTCAACATGCTCTTGTGATGCTCTGCAGTTGAGATGAGCCATCAACTTGATTGACACGCACATCCGATCCGTCCATCGACCAACGACCAATCAAACCATCATCGATTTCAATTTCAATCCAATCGACTGTGGCACTCCTTGGAACCATCGCTGCAAGTAGATTATTGATTTCACAATGAATCACTGCTGCTGTAGTCGCAAGATTCTGATCTTGTTTATAGCGTTGGTATTTCTAGCAGAATGTCATCGTGCTTTCATTCTTCCTACACAAAAACATAAACAACTTCATATCCAGTCATCGCAATCATCCGAATTACTAAAGACGAACAGTCTAAAACGGAAATCATCTTTGGATCACATATGGCGTCACAATAACATTGTGCAAACCTCCTCTACAGCCATAAAGAATGGTATCATCATAGACGTAGACGACAACTTCTTTACCGTCGCCTTCTTCTCCATCGGTCTATTCTACAGTTTGGGAAAAGCCTACAATCGTTATCTCCTTGAGGAAGTTGCATTCGAACAAAGGAGGCTTGAGGCTCGCGAACGCCGTCTAGAGGAAGATCCAACCCTTTCAGAGCTCGATTTAAGACGAGAGGAAAGTGCAAGCTGGCCTAGTGTTTATGCTAGAAAGTATCGAGGGGAAGGCGAGACAACAGCTTCGGAAGGGGGGAGAGATAGCAAATGGCGTAAATCACGTGTTTCAGTGATGGATCGTGAGGATGAGGACGACGACGATGACGACTATGGCATGACTGATGAGCAAATTTCTGAATTTGAATCGAAATATGGCGTCGAATATGATCCTTACTATGATGAACCATATGAAGAGAGCGAGCTTCCAGTTGGAAAATACAAAGAAGATAAATCATACGGCGATAGACGATATGAGAATGGAGAAGTGTTCTACAAGGACGATGCTACTGGCCTGTTCTATCGACAGGGATCACGCCCAAGACAGAAGAAGTTCTGGGATCTAAATTCATGATAATTTTTCTTAAGCGTGGGGACGTAGGACATGAGACAAAACGTAAGCGGTAGCAATGTCAAATTAAGCAAGCTCTTGAACTAGAATCAAACGGGCAATGTAAGCGGTAGCAACAGTCAAGTTAAAGTAAATTGTTGAATCTTGAATCAAGCAAGACTTTTTACTCCTTATCGCCACGGTTTCTTGCAGCAATTGCTTTCCCTATAGCGGCACGCCTTTTCCTCGACCCAGCTGGATCCACCGCAGCCAAGGCTGCAATTCTATACATTTCGTGGAAAGTTACGGCAGAGTATAGATTCTTCAGAATATCATCAATGGTGCGTTCTGCCTTCACAAGCTCCATGCCATAGTGAATAAGTTCACATGCATCGTCACCACAGACATGAACGCCAACAATCTGTCCGTTTGACTTGTCATAAACAAGCTTCAGTAATCCATTTGGCGAGAAGACAAGTCCACGGAGACATTCGGCATATAGAGCCACGCCTTCTGCTGCATCGATGCCCATCTCCTTACATTGTTGCGTCGACAGACCATAGTAGGCAGCCTCTGGAGACGACCATACTCCAATAGGGAACGCGAATGGGTTGGCAGCTTCATTTTGGATCAACAACGTGTTGGAAAGATGAAAGAAAATATAAGTCGATGCAAAAAGTGGCGGAAATGAAACACAAATCGTATCGAATGCCTTACCTAAACTTTTCGGGTCGAAATTATCCCCTGTCATTGAAAGATCGCCAACAGAACACATATCACTATTCGAATATCCCCCTGTTGTTTCAGCAGATGGGGTATCTTTGTTCTCTTTGTCTTCAAACATAGTGCGAATAGCAGCATATCCTTGTGCCATTCCCGTTGAGGCTAGAAAAGGTCTCCCTAAGACATCTCCAGCAGCATACACATTCCCTCCTGAAGATGTAGCTTTTAATTCGCAATCAACTTCTATGCCACCATAGCGATCTGTTTTGACACCGGCTGCTTGAAGATTGAGACTCGCAGTATTGGGTTTCCGGCCAACAGCAGCTAGATAGATGTCACATTTCACTGATGATTTTGTTCCAGAAGGACGAACTCCGCCACCTTTGGCTTCTAGGTCCAAAATGATCGGTGCTCTTGGGTTGTCACGTGGAACATTGAACTTCTTTACTTGTGCCCCACGTTCTATGTGGATACCACTTCGTGCTAGGTCTGCTACAAGAGTTGCAGCAATGTCTTTGTCCAAGCCTATCTTCATTAATGCATTTCTTGGATTTGAGTCCCTAATTATGAGTGTTACGTCCGCGCCTAGATTCTTGAATATCTTCGCGAATTCTATCGCAATGATTCCGCTACCTACAATTGCAACACTTTTGGGTAAATAAGACAGGGTGTTGATAGAATCACTATCAAACACTCGCTTACCATCAAACGGTATGCCACCAGGTCTGAAAGGAGTTGATCCTGAAGCAACCAATATTTTTGATGCTTGAATTGTTGAAATAGAGTTATCTTCAGCCGTTATGAATAGAGAAGATGATCCACCTGAGTCCGCAAAGGCGGCATTCCCTTGAACATAAGTGATACCAGCATATTCAAGCTGACGAACAGTATCACGCGCATTGGAAGATGCAAGTTCAACACATGATGTCAAAATTTCATTCCATACACTATCGTCTCTCAACCCCATGCCCTTCAGTGAGCTGACACTTATCCTCTTCCCAGTATCTCGTAATGCTTTGCTGAAAAGACCTGTGGGGCCACCGATGCTCAAATCTTCGCCTGTAGCTTCGTTCATGAGAGCACCACTATTTCTAGGGGCATCGATGAGAATAACCTTTTTGCTGTAAGGAGCTCGTGCAGCTAATAAGGCGGCCGATACTCCCACGGGTCCAGCTCCAATAACTGCGAGATCCCAATCCATTTCAGCAATTTCGTCAGAAGTCAGTTGAAGGTAGGTTGTAGCTCGGGAGGTAGCCAAAGGATGATGTAATCGTAGTTTTGTTGGTGCGGAGTGCAATTTTGTTGTCAAGCTGAAACCATTGCTTGAAGCCAGGAAGGAGAACATGTGCAACATCATCATCAAGATTGATGATGATCGTTGAAAAGTAGTTGATGACAAAATCATTGTTGATTGTCGGTTTCGATGAATAATGAGACCAAGAATGAAATGTAAGACTGGTGGACTCTCCTTACTGATTATTCTAAGTATGATAATGCAGTGTGGCTGCACAAAATTAATGGACAAAGGAAGGTTGCTGCTGCTACCGGGAACAGCAACAAAAACAAATACTGCACAGCAATAATAATACGACTAGATGCTATTGTCCGACGGCTCAACAAACACTCAAGGTCGATCGAGACAACAACATGTTGTGATGTTCTCTTCATTCTTCATCTTCATTTTTGCTCTTTTTGGTTGACAGCAAAGATACGAAGTACGTGGTAAATTAGCGAGGTTCCGCGATAGACATCAGCGTCACTCAATCAAGCACGAAAGAAGATAGAGGCATCAACATCAAAATCAAGGGATGTTGGGTTGGTGGATTGTGGAGGTAGGAGCATTGTCCCTCTACTCTAATCTTGCAATTGACATTGGTAACAGGAGAATAATATCATTGTCATCATGCATCTCCTGCGGCTCTGTTATTGCCTGGGAACTCTGCTGCCAGCAGTCAGCAGTTTCCGCGCAAGCCCTTCTGCAACAACACGTGTAACCCGACAACTCAAGAGCACTCAGTTGCGCTCAACATCGCTTCCGCCATCTGGAGGAGGAGAGAGTTCTTCGCCAATATCCCTCATCGTAAAGTCGGAAGCATCAGACCGTCAAAATGATCTCATGCTTGGTGAAGATAGCGGAATGTTCAATTGGTCCAATGAAAAATGGGGTGCACTAGGTGAATCAGGATGGCTCACTTTCTTCGCTGCTGTTGCGACTATCCTCACTGCCGTGGCTGTCTTGTGGATTTATCCTCCCACTGGATACGGAGATGATTTTGTATCTTTCCTTGAAAATGATGTGGCGCACGGAAATCCTCATCTGGTTACTTTGGCATTTGGAATCATCTTCCCGATTGTCCATTCAGGCTTGGCGTCGCTTAGACCATTGGGAGAAAAGATTGTTGGAGCTAGAACATGGAGGGTTATATTTGCCTTTCCATCCTTGTGTCTGGCATATTCTTGGATTGTTTACTTCATATCTCATGCACACGATGGTATCCAGTTCTATGATATATCGCAAATTGGCTGGGTACATGGGCTTGCATGGATTGTAAATTTCGCTTCCTTCCTGTTTCTATATCCTTCAGTTTACAATTTGAAGGAAGTGGCTGCAGTTGAGAAGCCTAAAATACATCTTTGGGAGACAGGTATTATTAGAATCACTCGACACCCACAATATGTTGGTCAGGCAATGTGGAGTGCTGCACATCTCGCCATGGTTGGTACTAGTTTTACTGCGTTGACTATGGCGTTACTCGTAGGTCATCATTATTTTGCTTGCTGGAATGGCGATCGTCGCTTGGAAGCAGAACATGGGGAAAACTTTCTCAAGATTAAAGAGCGAACTTCTATTGTCCCATTTCAAGCCATTATCGAGGGGAGGCAACAACTACCAAAGGATTATTACAAAGAGTTGATTCGTGCTCCGTTTGTTTTGATAGCTGTGGGATCAATCGGAGCTTACATAGCCCACCCATACATGCAGGCTGGTGCTGCGTTAGCGAGGAATACTGGACTTGTTCCTGGCGGTATTCTAGATGATATCTTCCTTGAGTTAAACTAACATATCGTGTTTATTGAGTTGCGTGTCGCTTGCGATTATTTCATGTATATAAGTATGACATTAACTATTTTCTCTAGAGAAGTCCAACCCTATTTTGTTGGGGAATTTGTCTGCATCTCTTCCAGAAGCTGCTTGTAGTCAACAGGTTTCCGCGCCCTCTTCCTAGAAGGCTCGTCGACGAGACCGACATCATTTTGAGGTAGTTCTTCTCGTAGCAATGCATCTTCGTTATTCTGCTCTTCAACTATTGCGTTATTCATTTGCCGTGGGCTTGAAAGAAGACTTTCACGCAATTCTCTTGCGGCAGTCGCAGCTCGAGCTTGCTTCATTCGTCTCTTCTTTTCTTTTTCTTCAATCATATGTTTCTCGTATTGGCTCTCCCATTCCACTTCGTCCTTGTCGTACAACTCACGACTGTTTCCACCATCCACAAGCGCTCGGACGTGGCTAGCAACACTGCGTGCAAATGGCGAAACGATGCCACCATGTATTTTGTAACCTCCTTCTAACGCGGAAACAATTCTGCCATTGCAGCAAGTGTTGGCGACTTTGACGAGTTGTTCAGTGAGCCATTCGTAGTCTTCTTCTAACATACCAACGTAGCCGAAGTTCATGGTATCTTTGCGATGTGCATCGAAACCAGCACTTATAAAGATCATGTCAGGGTCAAATTCAAGTAGAGATGGAAGGACGTTCTTACGATAGGCATCTCTAAGCTCGCATCGTTGAAGACTATGGTGATAGGGATCATCTTTGTATGGTAAGCTTAGACCAATGTCGATAATCTTGCAGCAATTATTGCGGTAGTCGTCACCTAATCTTGCCCAGCTTTGTGACAGAAGAAACTCAGAAAGGTTCGGGGTTTCGACATCCGAAGGAGATGTCAGCGACTTGCTTTTGTACGTCTCCCCAGAGGCTGGATAAAACCATCCGCCTTGGACCATTCCAGGAACTGGTTGCCGATCTCTTGGACCAAAACCATGAGTACTAGCAAAGAACACGTCGTTGATATCATTTTCGTCCAACCAGGGCTTATAGCTTGATGTGTGGAACGCACCAACAGCGAAAGGTGTTCTAACCACCGCATGTTCAGTATTCGGCGTCAGTTGACGAACAATTTCTTCGGTACCATTACCATGATGAACATCAAAATCAATTATTGCAACCTTTTTGATACCGTCGTTACGGTACATGCTTCTTGCGTAGGCTGCACCAATGGCGATATTATTCAGGAGACAAAAACCGTGGGAGCCATCTGGATCATTCGGACACGTGACAATGCCCCTCGGACCAGCATGGTGACCAGGAGGACGAATAGCACAAAATGCATTTCTGTGATCGCCTGCCATGACTTTGTCTACGGCCTCACACACACTACCTGCAGCCCTGAGTGCAGCTTCAAAGCTCCAATGCGACACAGTTGTGTCTGCGTCAAGAGTTTGGATTGCTCTAGGATGGTCAGGGGTTGCTGAACAAAGCTTACTAGTTTTCTCAACATAAGTATATTCATGAACTTTGAGAACGTCTGCCAGTGCTGCCCTACGTACATCTGTATTCCATTTACATCCACTGAATTCTCCGCACCTCAAGATCCCATCATCATTGTTGATCAGTACATTCAAGCGGCGAACATTCTCGGGGGGTGGTTCGGATGACTCTTCGGCGCCTCTGACAATTGGAGGACAAGTTCTGTGTTGGAGACACACTTCATGGCAAAGAATAAGGGTGCTTCCGTCAGGATCTATGATGAGATCTCGTACAGGTGAGTCTTCGCTCAATTTCTTAAGATCGTTTGGCACGACCATTCCTCGTTTTCGGGCCACCTGACCAGGAGTGAAACCACGTTTATCAATTGCATGAACATCTGCTCCCGCATTGATCAAGAGTCTCGCCACGTGCCAGTTCCCTCGCGCAGCAGCTATGTGAAGAGGAGTCCTACCGTAGTTGTTTTGAGCGTCGATTTCAATTTCCGGCGTCGCAAGCAACATCTCAGTTACTCCCCTCTCGCCAGCAGGCCTAACGCTACCTTTCCGAGCAACGTCGCACTTTGCCGCTGCGTGCAGAACTCTACCCCCTGTTCTATCAGCTCTCAAATTTAACGTCGCTCTAGACTTCGGATCATTTAATAGAATTTCCAAAACTGGCACAAGTGTCGAAACGCACGCCAAATACAGCGGAGTGTGCACAGAATCATCTCTTAGGGTCATGTCGGCACCCACATTTTGGAGCAACTCTACACATTGTTTTGCAAATTCAGCATGGGCAGAAATCGACCCCAGACTTATTGCAAGATGGATAGGTGCACTCCCGTCACACTTTTTGTCCAACGAAGCACCAGCCTCCAGTAATACCCGAACGTTGTCAATTTTTCTCGCATGAATTGCAATATGTAGTGGAGTATTTTCGTCATCATCGCGTTCATCAAGATCATATGGACAGCTGTATTTGATATTGGCTCTCTTTTTTGTTTCTTTTTCTCCATTTCCATTTTTTGGCGCTGGTGTTTCAGGGCTCACTTGTTGACCCATTGCTTCAGCATCAACATTAATATTATTATCTCTCTCCTCCCCCCCTTCGATTTTGTCAACTTCCATAGCGTCGTCGTCCCCATTTTTATTAACTGGTCCCCCAAGAGGTTCCACGACCCCATTGATTAATTTTCCGTCCTCCCCCGCTGCAGCTGAATTAAGTGGGAGCGGAACGCCAATCTCCCCATTTTGCGCCTGTTCCATCAGCATGGCCGCCTGCTCTGGGACTGTGACCCCATGCGGGCTATGACCCACTGCAGCCGCATGCGCAGCCACGTCATCATGATGTTGGTCCTCTTTTTCATCTCCAGACGATGTATTATTGCTGCTGGTCGACGAGTTGTCAGATACGCTGCTCTCGTCGCTCTGGGGGACAAATATAAGGCGACGGAGGGTCTCGCCATCTCCAAATTCGCAGGCATCATGAACTGGGTAGCGAGAACCTGAGCCACCTTCCTCGTCGAATTGCGCGTCCCAATCCTCATCGGAATTATCGTCATCGGCAGGGTGGGACGACATGGTAAAGACCGATAATTTAAAAAGAGATAGGCCCAAGTTAGGGGTAGGGCGGGGGGAAATTAATTTTGATGGCATGGGAAGAGGAGAGATGAGATGGAGATGATGGATCCCTCGCCAACCCATCAATGAGAAAGTAAGAATCGAAATCAGCGTGTGCAAGAAAGGAATCTGCATAAGTAAGTAGACAGGCAACACTTCCTGTCTGTGCCACTATTGTAGAAAAAGAATCCAGCTCTATTCTAATAATATCAGAAAACTGAAAGTAACATCAAACATGGTAATACTTAATCAAGATGAGATAAAAAACGATGATAAATAACACTATGGTACACTTATAAAAATTCAAACTTAAACCTTCGGATTTAGTCGTCAGTCCTCCGGCTAAGTAGAAATAGAGCGTGACAGTAACAAAATAGGGATTCTTCAAACGTAACCCATATTGTAGTCAGTCATGATGAACATCTATCGAAAAAAGAAGATGATCTAACAAGAAGGATAAATCTGCATTTGTTAAAACGAAAGAAAACTATATAAATATGTTGAAAATGAGGCCTCAAAACGACAACAAGCCAAAAAGATATCAAAAATAAGAAACAAAAATCTTTAGAAAGACTCAGTTTTCGAACTAATAAAGGAAAGCGAAATATCAAACCCAATTTTTCTACAACATTAAAAAACACACGTGAGTGTAGTACCGACAATGAAATGATATTAGTAGTATAAAGCTAAGCTGGCCAGCCCACACTGGACCTCTAAACTGAGCTACGAGTACGAGGTTGTAGCATCGCTTCTACGGACGCAAGTCGTCTGAGCGGTACAAATGAGCTTGTCTAGTATCACCGCCGACTACAATGGGCCACTAGAAGCTGCTCATGCCCATACCGACGGCGATAGATATGATTTTGGTAGGATGTGGCACTGCTGGCCAGCCCACACTGGACTCCTCACATCAGCTCTGAGGTTGTAGCATCGCTTCTACGGACGCTAGTCGTCTGAGCGGTACAAATGAGCTTGTCTAGTATCACCACTGATTCAAATGGGCCACTAGAAGCGGCTCATGCCCATACTGACGGCGATAGATATGATTTTGGTAGGATGTGGCACTGCTGGCCGGCCCACATTGGACCTCTCACATCAGCTCTGAGGTTGTAGCATCGCTTCTACGGACGCTAGTCGTCTGAGCGGTACAAATGAGCTTGTCTAGTATCCCCGCCGACTACAATGGGCCACTAGAAGCGGCTCATGCCCATACCGACGGCGATAGATATGATTTTGGTAGGATGTGGCAATGCTGGCCAGCCCACGTTGGACCTCTCACATCAGCTCTGAGGTTGTAGCATCGCTTCTACGGACGCTAGTCGTCTGAGCGGTACAAATGAGCTTGTCTAGTATCCGTGCTGATTCAAATGGGCCAATAGAAGCTGCTCATGCCCATACTGACGGCGATAGATACGATTTTGATAGGATGTGGCACTGCTGGCTAGCCCACATTGGACCTCTCATATCAGCTCTGAGGTTGTAGCATCGCTTCTACGGACGCTAGTCGTCTGAGCGGTACAAATGAGCTTGTCTAGTATCCCCGCCGACTACAATGGGCCACTAAAAGCGGCTCATGCCCATACTGACGGCGATAGATATGACTTTGGTAGGATGCAATGCTGCTGGACAGCCCACATTGGCACAGGACTCCTCACATCAGCTCTGAGGTTGTAGCATCGCTTCTACGGACGCTAGTCGTCTGAGCGGTACAAATGAGCTTGTCTAGTATCCGTGCTGATTTAAATGGGCCAATAGAAGCGTCTCATGCCCATACTGACGGCGATAGATGCGATTTTGATAGGATGTGGCACTGCTGGCTAGCCCACATTGGACCTCTCACATCAGCTCTGAGGTTGTAGCATCGCTTCTACGGACGCTAGTCGTCTGAGCGGTACAAATGAGCTTGTCTAGTATCCCCGCCGACTACAATGGGCCAATAGAAGCGGCTCATGCCCATACTAACGGCGATAGATACGATTTTGGTAGGATGTTATGCTGCTGGCCAGCCCACATTGGCACAGGACTCCTCACATCAGCTCTGAGGTTGTAGCATCGCTTCTACGGACGCTAGTCGTCTGAGCGGTACAAATGAGCTTGTCTAGTATCACCGCCGACTACAATGGGCCACTAGAAGCTGCTCATGCCCATACTGACGGCGATAGATACGATTTTGGTAGGATGTGGTGCTGCTGGCCAGCCCACACTGGCACAGGACTCCTCACATCAGCTCTGAGGTTGTAGCATCGCTTCTACGGACGCTAGTCGTCTGAGCGGTACAAATGAGCTTGTCTAGTATCCCCGCCGACTACAATGGGCCAATAGAAGCGGCTCATGCCCATACTGACGGCGATGGATATGATTATGGTAGGATGTGGCCCTGCTGGCCAGCCAACACTGGACTCCTCACATCAGCTCTGAGGTTGTAGCATCGCTTCTACGGACGCTAGTCGTCTGAGCAGTACAAATGAGCTTGTCTAGTATCCCCGCCGACTACAATGGGCCACTAGAAGCGGCTCATGCCCATATTGACGGCGATGGATATGGTTTTGGTAGGATGTGGCACTGCTGGCCAGCCCACATTGGTACTAGACTCCTCACATCAGCTCTGAGGTTGTAGCATCGCTTCTACGGACGCTAGTCGTCTGAGCGGTACAAATGAGCTTGTCTAGTATCCGTGCTGATTCAAATTGGCCACTAGAAGCGGCTCATGCCCATACTGACGGCGATAGATATGACTTTGTTAGGATGTAATGCTGCTGGCCAGCCCACATTGGCACTGGACTCCTCACATCAGCTCTGAGGTTGTAGCATCGCTTCTACGGACGCTAGTCGTCTGAGCGGTACAAATGAGCTTGTGTAGTATCCCCGCCGACTACAATGGGCCACTAGAAGCGGCTCATGCCCATACTGACGGCGATGGATATGATTTGAGTAGGATGTGGCACTGCTGGCAAGACCTCACTGGAGTCCTCACATCAGCTCTGAGGTTGTAGCATCGCTTCTACGGACGCTAGTCGTCTGAGCGGTACAAATGAGCTTGTCTTGTATCTACGCTGATTCAAATGGGCCACTAGAAGCGGCTCATGCCCATACTGACGGCGATAGATATGATTTTGGTAGGATGTGGCACTGCTGGCCAGCCCACATTGGACCTCTCACATCAGCTCTGAGGTTGTAGCATCGCTTCTACGGACGCTAGTCGTCTGAGCGGTACAAATGAGCTTGTCTAGTATCACCGCCGACTACAATGGGCCACTAGAAGCGGCTCATGCCCATACTGACGGCGATGGATATGATTTTGGTAGGATGTGGTGCTGCTGGCCAGCCAACACTGGCACTAGACTCCCACATCAGCTCTGAGGTTGTAGCATCGCTTCTACGGACGCTAGTCGTCTGAGCGGTACAAATGAGCTTGTCTAGTATCCCCGCCGACTACAATGGGCCACTAGAAGCTGCTCATGCCCATATTGACGGCGATAGATATGGTTTTGGTAGGATGTGGCACTGCTGGCCAGCTCACTTTGGGCCGCTCACATCAGCTCTGAGGTTGTAGCATCGCTTCTACGGACGCTAGTCGTCTGAGCAGTACAAATGAGCTTGTCTAGTATCCCCGCCGACTACAATGGGCCAACAGAAGCGGCTCATGCCCATACTGACGGCGATGGATATGATTATGGTAGGATGTGGCCCTGCTGGCCAGCCCACACTGGACTCCTCACATCAGCTCTGAGGTTGAAGCATCGCTTCTACGGACGCTAGTCGTCTGAGCAGTACAAATGAGCTTGTCTAGTATCAGCACCGACTACAATGGGCCACTAGAAGCTGCTCATGCCCATACTGACGGCGATGGATATGATTTTGGTAGGATGTGGCCTTGCTGGCCAGCCCACACTGGACTCCTCACATCAGCTCTGAGGTTGTAGCATCGCTTCTACGGACGCTAGTCGTCTTGGCGGTACAAATGAGCTTGTCTAGTATCCGTGCTGATTCAAATTGGCCACTAGAAGCGGCTCATGCCCATACTGACGGCGATAGATATGACTTTGGTAGGATGTGGCACTGCTGGCCAGCCCACATTGGCACTGGACTCCTCACATCAGCTCTGAGGTTGTAGCATCGCTTCTACGGACGCTAGTCGTCTGATGCGGTACAAATGAGCTTGTCTAGTATCACCGCCGCCGACTACAATGGGCCACTAGAAGCGGCTCATGCCCATACTGACGGCGATGGATATGATTTTGGTAGGATGTGGCACTGCTGGCCAGAACTCACTGGAGTCCTCACATCAGCTCTGAGGTTGTAGCATCGCTTCTACGGACGCTAGTCGTCTGAGCGGTACAAATGAGCTTGTCTAGTATCTACGCTGTTTCAAATGGGCCACTAGAAGCTGCTCATGCTCATACTGACGGCGATAGATATGATTTTGGTAGGATGTGGCACTGCTGGCCAGCCCACATTGGACCTCTCACATCAGCTCTGAGGTTGTAGCATCGCTTCTACGGACGCTAGTCGTCTGAGCGGTACAAATGAGCTTGTCTAGTATCACCGCCGACTACAATGGGCCACTAGAAGCTGCTCATTCCCATACTGACGGCGATAGATATGATTTTGGTAGGATGTGGCCCTGCTGGCCAGACCACATTGGACCTCTCACATCAGCTCTGAGGTTGTAGCATCGCTTCTACGGACGCTAGTCGTCTGAGCGGTACAAATGAGCTTGTCTAGTATCCCCGCTGATTCAAATGGGCCAATAGAAGCGGCTCATGCCCAAACTGACGGCGATAGATATGATTTTGGTAGGATGTGGCACTGCTGGCCAGCCCACACTGTCACTGGACTCCTCACATCAGCTCTGAGGTTGTAGCATCGCTTCTACGGACGCTAGTCGTCTGAGCGGTACAAATGAGCTTTTGTACAATGGGCCAATAGAAGCTCCTCATGCCCCTACTGACGGCGATAGATATGATTTTGGTAGGATGTGGTGCTGCTGGCCAGCCCACACTGTCACTGGACTCCTCACATCAGCTCTGAGGTTGTAGCATCGCTTCTACGGACGCTAGTCGTCTGAGCGGTACAAATGAGCTTGTCTAGTATCCCCGCCGACTACACCCGGCTCCTACGGGGGCACCCGTCTTGCAGTCTGGTAAGCCTTTCGGCAGTAAAAGACCGTACATTGTACCTAAACAGGTCCAGATTATACTCGTGTAGATATCTAATCTGATAAATTTTGTATTTATTTGTTTATTTAGCATCGCTTCTACGGACGCTAGTCGTCTGAGCGGTACAAATGAGCTTGTGTAGTATCCCCGCCGACTACAATGGGCCAATAGAAGCGGCTCATGCCCATACTGACGGCGATAGATATGATTTTGGTAGGATGTGGCCCTGCCGGCCGGCCCATACTGGACCTCTCACATCAGCTCTGAGGTTGTAGCATCGCTTCTACGGACGCTAGTCGTCTGAGCGGTACAAATGAGCTTGTCTAGTATCACCGCCGACTACAATGGGCCAATAGAAGCTGCTCATACCCATATTGACGGCGATAGATATGATTTTGGTAGGATTTGGCAATGCTGGCCAGAT
The DNA here is from genome assembly GCA_037178625.1 of Skeletonema tropicum. Lineage (NCBI taxonomy): Eukaryota > Bacillariophyta > Thalassiosirophyceae > Thalassiosirales > Thalassiosiraceae > Skeletonema > Skeletonema tropicum. Next base: position 3,343,976 of record CM074127.1, on the reverse strand, counting down.
CACATTGGACCTCTCACATCAGCTCTGAGGTTGTAGCATCGCTTCTACGGACGCTAGTCGTCTGAGCGGTACAAATGAGCTTGTCTAGTATCCCCGCCGACTCAAAGGGGACAAAAGAAGCTCCTCATGCCCATACTGACGGCGATAGATATGATTTTGGTAGGATGTGGCACTGCTGGCCAGCCCACATTGGGCCGCTCACATCAGCTCTGAGGTTGTAGCATCGCTTCTACGGACGCAAGTCGTCTGAGCGGTACAAATGAGCTTGTCTAGTATCACCGCCGACTACAATGGGCCAATAGAAGCTGCTCATGCCCATACTAACGGCGATAGATATGATTTTGGTAGGATGTGGCCCTGCTGGCCGGCCCATAATGGACCTCTCACATCAGCTCTGAGGTTTTAGCATCGCTTCTACGGACGCTAGTCGTCTGAGCGGTACAAATGAGCTTGTCTAGTATCCCCGCCGACTACAATGGGCCAATAGAAGCGGCTCATGCCCATACTGACGGCGATAGATATGATTTTGGTAGGATGTGGCCCTGCCGGCCGGCCCATACTGGACCTCTCACATCAGCTCTGAGGTTGTAGCATCGCTTCTACGGACGCTAGTCGTCTGAGCGGTACAAATGAGCTTGTCTAGTATCACCGCCGACTAGAATGGGCCAATAGAAGCTGCTCATGCCCATATTGACGGCGATGGATATGATTTTGGTAGGATTTGGCAATGCTGGCCAGATCACATTGGACCTCTCACATCAGCTCTGAGGTTGTAGCATCGCTTCTACGGACGCTAGTCGTCTGAGCGGTACAAATGAGCTTGTCTAGTATCCCCGCCGACTCAAAGGGGACAAAAGAAGCTCCTCATGCCCATACTGACGGCGATAGATATGATTTTGGTAGGATGTGGCACTGCTGGCCAGCCCACATTGGGCCGCTCACATCAGCTCTGAGGTTGTAGCATCGCTTCTACGGACGCTAGTCGTCTGAGCGGTACAAATGAGCTTGTCTAGTATCACCGCCGACTACAATGGGCCAATAGAAGCTGCTCATGCCCATACTGACGGCGATAGATATGATTTTGGTAGGATGTGGCCCTGCTGGCCGGCCCATAATGGACCTCTCACATCAGCTCTGAGGTTGTAGCATCGCTTCTACGGACGCTAGTCGTCTGAGCGGTACAAATGAGCTTGTCTAGTATCCGTGCAGATTCAAATGGGCCACTAGAAGCGGCTCATGCCCATACTGACGGCGATAGATATGATTTTGGTAGGATGTGGCACTGCTGGCCAGCCCTCATTGGTCCTCTCACATCAGCTCTGAGGTTGTAGCATCGCTTCTACGGACGCTAGTCGTCTGAGCGGTACAAATGAGCTTGTCTAGTATCACCGCCGACTACAATGGGCCACTAGAAGCTGCTCATGTCCATACTGACGGCGATAGATACGATTTTGATAGGATGTGGTGCTGCTGGCCAGCCCACTCTGGCCTTCTCACATCAGCTAGGGGGTTGTAGCATAATCCGTGCTGATTCAAATGGGCCACTAGAAGCGGCTCCTGCCCATACGGACGGCGATAGATATGATTTTGGTAGGATGTGGCACTGCTGGCCAGCCCACACTGTCACTGGAGTCCTCACATCAGCTCTGAGGTTGTAGCATCGCTTCTACGGACGCTAGTCGTCTGAGCGGTACAAATGAGCTTGTCTAGTATCCCCGCCGACTACAATGGGCCACTAGAAGCTGCTCATGCCCAAACTGACGGCGATAGATATGATTTTGGTAGGATGTGGCACTGCTGGCCAGCCCACACTGGACTCCTCACATCAGCTCTGAGGTTGTAGCATCGCTTCTACGGACGCTAGTCGTCTGAGCGGTAGAAATGAGCTTGTCTAGTATCACCGCCGACTACAATGGGCCAATAGAAGCGGCTCATGCCCATACTGACGGCGATAGATATGGTTTTGGTAGGATGTGGCACTGCTGGCCAGCCCACATTGGACCTCTCACATCAGCTCTGAGGTTTTAGCATCGCTTCTACGGACGCTAGTCGTCTGAGCGGTACAAATGAGCTTGTCTAGTATCACCGCCGACTACAATGGGCCAATAGAATCGGCTCATGCCCATACTGACGGCGATAGATATGATTTTGGTAGGATGTGGTGCTGCTGGCCAGACCACATTGGACCTCTCACATCAGCTCTGAGGTTGTAGCATCGCTTCTACGGACGCTAGTCGTCTGAGCGGTACAAATGAGCTTGTCTAGTATCCCCGCCGACTAGAATGGGCCACTAGAAGCTGCTCATGCCCATACCGACGGCGATAGATATGGTTTTGGTAGGATGTGGCCCTGCTGGCCGGCCCATACTGGACCTCTCACATCAGCTCTGAGGTTGTAGCATCGCTTCTACGGACGCTAGTCGTCTGAGCGGTACAAATGAGCTTGTCTAGTATCACCGCCGACTACAATGGGCCAATAGAAGCGGCTCATGCCCATACTGACGGCGATAGATATGGTTTTGGTAGGATGTGGCCCTGCTGGCCGGCCCATACTGGACCTCTCACATCAGCTCTGAGGTTGTAGCATCGCTTCTACGGACGCTAGTCGTCTGAGCGGTACAAATGAGCTTGTCTAGTATCATCTCCGACTAGAATGGGCCACTAGAAGCTGCTCATGCCCATACTGACGGCGATAGATGTGATTTTGGTAGGATGTGGCACTGCTGGCCAGCCCACACTGGCACTGGAGTCCTCACATCAGCTACGAGGTTGTAGCATCATAGTTAAGTTTTTGTCGTGCCTTTCTTTTGCTTTCGTTCTAAGAGAAAAGTTTTCATTTAATTTTGCACTTACTTTGTTTTCTTTCTGATTTTTCTATTTTTCAAATGCCATTTTGGGATGTAGCCTCAAGTCATCTGATGACGATTCTTACGATGGTCTTACTTTGTTTTTTGTATACTTTGATTCCGCTGTCTGTTTAAAGTTTGTTTCTATACTATCACCAACAAGTGTAGTTGTCAAATGTAGTGGGGTGGCGACATTTCTTTCTTTTCTTTTTTGTTTCAATTTGTTGTTGCTTTCCAGCCTTCGATACAGCCAGCCAGCCAGCCAGCCAGCCAGTTCAAATTGATTATTCCCTTGATCCTATAGAGGCTTTCTTTGAGGCATCGCATTACTTCTAATCACCTAATATCTTTGGACAGCACTGATATACATACTTCCATGCGTTTGTAACCAAGTATATCTGGGCAGCTGCTCTTTTCATAGCGTTTCATACGATAAGTACGGCTGGGTGTTGCGTTGTCTTCTTCCATTTTGGACTTTATTTTGATGGTGGTGGAACTGGAAAGGAAAAAGAGGAAGGAATAAGAATATTCGAGTCATGTTCTCGCTATTATGTAAAACCCTATATTGAGCTAAATAAATCGCAAAACGTCATCACAGTGCAAGCTTGGAGCTTGCCTGCCCGGCCATCTGTCGTTTACACCGCCTTCTGCCTGGCTCTTCTGAGGCAGCGGTCATGCACCATGCCACAAATAAACCCATTGGACGGCGTACTCGTGTTTGTTAGGCTTGCTAAGCGAACACAAATCGTTCCATCTCTTCACTAGACTAATACAAACCAAACTCAATGGCAACATGTGTATCCTCAGAGTCTCATCCGTTTACACCCTCTCCTTCGTTTACACTCAAACCACGCGGAGAAAAGAGCACCTCTAGCGCTTCTCACTTTGGGGCGCTTCGCTTGTCCCCCTCCTTCGGGAGGGGACTGCGCATCTGCTCTTCGCTAGAGGGGCAGGACCAAGCTTTGTTTGATGCGCATAATTTTGAAGATCAAGTGGAGCCCCCATCCATGGCGATTGAGCCTCCGACCTGGGCGGTCAAAGCTAACGGCGAAGCACGTCTTGAGGTAAGTTCTTCTTTGAGTTTGGCCGTCTTTGTTGGAAATTGCATCCCTTTCAGGAAAGAGTTTGTCAGCATTTATGGGTGAACGGAATTCATTTGACCTCCCCCATTGATGTGGGAGCGCCATTAGTCTCATATCCTCCATCTTCTCACATTTTTTGCCTTTGAACTGTGATTATGTGCAGCCCGTTGGCCCTACTGCCTCAAATCATGACCCACTTGACCTTTCTACAAATCCATGTTTTCAAGTCGGGAGATCCCCGTCGTCTGATATGCAGCTGATCCATCCGACGTCAAGTAGGAAACATGCGCTTATTTTTCACCATCCTAATGGTTCCTGTTACGTTGTCGATTGCGGCTCGTCACATGGGACGTTTGTAAATGGTGTCCGCATAGCAAGCCCCACAACGCAACAGGGATCAGACCAAGCTGCTGCTGCTGCTCCTCATCGTGTTCGAAAAGGCTCTTTGATCAGATTTGGAGGTACTGGAGCTCCTACTTTTGTCCTCAAAAGTTTCACCACAAGCCTTGAAGTACTTGTGGCTGAACTCAATACTGGCAAGACTAGTAATCATAGCAGCTCTTGCATCGTTCCTGCAGTGGTGGGTTCGCATAGTCCTACCAAAACGGATTTGCCAGCCAAGGGGGAAAAGCCATCTATGTTACCTACTCTCTCTCCAACAACACCGACGCCGAGCAAAAAACCCAAGCTTCAGGCCTGTTCGCCGGAGACAGCCTTGGTGGCACTCAATACTCGCGTGAATGCGCTTGGAGGCGGTGCTTCACTAAATGAACGGAACCTCCTCATTGCAAAACAAGCAGCATTAAAATTTGCCACTGCTCCCGATCAACGTGATCAAATTGACTCCTGCCTTCTTGGTAAGCGCACCCGTTTCAACTCGGATGTAGGCTTTGATACCCCTTCTTTCGACCGTGTGAAGAGAGTCAGGTCAGCCAGCTTTCCTGCTAGTTTCCCTTTGATTCTCTCGCCCAATCCTGCCTGTAGCATCATGAAGATCCAGGAAGATGACGCAAGATCTGACGATTTAACGGAAACTCCTCTCGTCTTCCATCGAGCCATCACAAGTAGCAACTTGGAATTGGATTTACTGAGCAGAACCGAAGAGCGCGAGCCAAAAGTAACATTTCAAGAAGAGGTCGAAAATTTTTATCCTGCATCTGTGACTCCTGACGAAGCTCCATCAGGCAGCTTCGACCGTCTCCTCACACCAAATTTGGAGTCCATGGTACTCTAATTGAACCAAGAGTTAGGAACTACGATTGTACAATTGAAGCAGTCAATGTAGATGTTTAGCTGATTGCCTTATCCCTGACCTTCAACATCACACACACGAAAAAACATAAAAAATCATTTCATGCCCACGACTGATACTGTTCAAGGGACCAGAAAACACCCCCAAGAACATTGTCATCATTTGAATAGAGCTCTAAATATAAAAAGTAAAAAAAATACAACTAAGTATTGTGTAGTTACTTTCTTCTTGGTGAACAATGACAATCAGGATTATTGTGACAATCAATATATAAATCTTCATTACTTCTTCCCTCCGCTTAAGAGCTGTGAAAAGACATCCTGCCCATCCTTATCACCGCCAGCCAACTTCTTTGCCAACAAAGAACTTCGGTTGTCCTGCACAGTAATCACAGCGCCATTCCGTTTATCCTGCACTAGAATGTACACGAATTCTCCGCTTGGCATGTCTTTTGAAACTTCAGCAAACACAAATGCTTGGCCATAGGGCCCATCCAAGTTGAATCTCACACGAGTCCGATTTGATCCATCATCCTGACTAACATACTCGGTGTGTTCGATGAAATTACGTCTCCCTTCGCGGTGCCCCCCGTGATCCCTTCCGTATGTCTTAAATCCTTCTCCAAATCTTTGTTGCACCTCTCTATTTTGTCGAATGATATCAGTGGCCTTATCGAACACCGAGTTGGGACTCATTTTGGTTGGAATCAGCTCCTTTCCTGAACACAACAAGATAAAATTTGTGAGATAAAGTTGATACAGAAGAAACATTGTTGATCAACTTCCAACTAATCTGAAGAATCACTGACCTATGTAATACGCACACACAGATGCAAAAGCAAAAACTCCAGACCAGAAAAAGAGTCGCGAGCCCACAACCACTTTTTCTCCGGGTGTGAGTACAATTTCGTTGCTTGTTGCTTCTTCACCATCTGCATTTGCCTTTTCGGATGCTTTCTTTTCACCGCTACTGCTGCTTGACGAGGCCATCGATCTAGCTGCAAGATTGGGTCGTTGATACTTCGTGATGTTTGCTTTTGTCAGAGTGCCAAATCGGTGCTGGGCGGAGACTGCGATTGATCCTAGCGACCGCGATTGCATAGCTTTGGTAGGCAAGCTTCCGAGGCGTAGAGACGACAGTGACGTCCTCCCTGTTGTTAATGAAATCATGATAGGTCGTAGGCTCATGTTTGGTAGCGGTGTGCTAAGTTGATAGATGATTCTTCTTCCTTGCTTCTTCTAAATAGTTCCTCCGATGCAAAAATGATACTACCGATAGCCTAAAGTGTGTAGTTGTGCCACTCTTTCAATTGCAGTATATTACTGGCGTTAGGCACGATGGAAGGAGGTACAATACTAGAGAGGTAACTCGGTAGCGCAACAGCTTTTTGTAGGGTTGCTTGCTCTTTGCTCTGGTTTGTGGCTTGGATTGGAGCGGGAGTAGTTTTTGGATTTTTTGCGATCTGTCGCCACTTCAGGCCTGCGGTAGAAAAGATTTACATACTAGCTCCTATCGCATGAGAAGGATTGTTGTACGATGGCCTACAGTGAGATTTGAGAGGTGGCGCCATTTTGAGGATTGAGGAAGAAGATGATTGATGTGTGACGATAAAGATGGCGCGCTGTCTTCGATGCCATAATAAAAGCAAGCAATAATGAGGTGATAGTTGCTGCTGCCTTCCTTCAAGTCCATAGCAAACTTTTCATTGCATCTACAGCCATTGAGATTGTGAAAACTGTTGAATGTAGAGATGATGTTATCAGGAGTGTTGTCTAGGCATGTCTTCGTTTGCTCATTGACATTAGCAGCTCTCTTCATCTTCAATGCAGTGGTGACAATATCAGCGTTTCAGCGACCGACTCCTTCACTGCCATTGCTTAGAACACATTCGTTCCCCCTTTCACCACGTATACACTCTCCGCAGACAGTATGCTTCGCAGGTGAAAATGAAGTCTCAGATGAAAGTGACAAAGCATCGGGTGACAAAGCATCGGATTCATCCAAGAGGCAAATGCTCAAATTTGCGATCCCAGCGTTAGGCATCTACTTAATGCAACCGCTACTGTCAAACATAGATAACTCATTTGTGGGCAGGACAGTGGGAAGAGCTGGCTTGGCTGCCCTGTCGCCTGCAACACTATGCATCGATCAAGCACTTTACTTGTTCTCCTTTCTCAGCAGAGCTACAACAGGGCTTGCCTCTCGCGCATATGCTTCAAACTCATCTGATGGAGCAGGTAACGTTGAAGCCGCGAGAAATGCAGCTTCTCCTGCTCTTACAGTGTCGTTGGTATGTGGCGCTGCCTTGACATTGATGTATTCAATCCGCACACCCGCTCTTTTGCAAATATTGAATGTAGATCCATTGCTTCGAACATCGGCAACGTCTTATATCCACTGGAGAGGAGCAACAGCTTGGGCAGCAATGGCACAAAATGTCTGCCTTTCGCTTTTCATGGTAACTCGCGATGTGATAACTCCGCTCAAAATCATTTCATGCGCTGCTGTAGTAAATGTTATAGGAGATGCGATGTTTTGTGTTTGGCCAATAAGAGGAGGGTGTGAGTATTTGGCCAGCATCTAGCATCTACAGTAAAGACTGAATCTTTTCCATCTCACTTATCAAACTCTGTCGTTTTGCTCCTATTTTCAAAGGTGGAGGCGCTGCCGCAGCTACAACATGTGCCACATTGATAAGCTCTTTCTGGATGGTGACAGCTCTTAAAAAGAAAAAACTGCTTCCAGCTCTGCGCACTCCGAAGAAGTCTGAGCTTGCTTCTCTCGGAGAATTCACTGGTCCTCTCCTTGCAATATCATTGACAAGAATGGCTGGCTTTTTGAACATGCAAAGAAAGGCAATGACGTTGGGAGTCACTGCTTTGGCTGGATACCAACTTTGTATGAATTTGCTAATCTTTTTCATTCTATTTGGAGAGCCTTTGAGTCAGCTTGGTCAGACCAAATTACCGGGTCTCATTGAAGATGGCAATGTGAAAGAGGCAATGGCAACACTCAAGTCTATTCTCTTGCTATCAGTGTTTGCTGCAGTGGGAGTTGGCGCAGCCGCGTGTTTAACTTCGTTTTTTGGGCCAGGATTGTTTTCTTTGGATCTGGGGGTTCAAGCAGTAGCACGGAGTGCGGCTCCCATGTTGTTCTTAGCAGTATCTATGACTATCCTGGGAATAGCGATCGATGGAGCTATGATGGCATCTCGCGACTTTGGCTTCATGCTTGGAACAGGTATCTTCAGCTTTTTTGTCCAAGCGAAACTGCTGGAATACTGCGGTAGTGTCCAGGCAATCCTCGCGACGTGTAAGTTTATTTGACCTTATTATGCTTGCCTCATACTTGACATCTGTGAACTCACCAAAAGATATCCACTCAATCACTATAGTTGCCGTCAGGCTAGGGTCGTACACTGTGTTCTCAGTAATCAGGGCATTTGCAACGAATCTGAGAATTCGTTCAACAGCTAAACAAACAAGCTAGTAGAAATAGCTACAGAGTTTGGCATTAAAGTTATATTGCAACCATATTCAGTAAATTCCAGGCACAATTTTGTAAGGTACCAATTCACAGTATTCGTTGTAGTATTTTCCATATTTCAGTTGGCACTTTTCTGTGTCTCTTTTCGATCGATCAACCAAGAGACCCGTCAAGAAGAGAGCATAGAACATAACCATAACACCATTCTCCAAAGGATTCGCCAAGAAACACCACGAGTAGGCCGCAGTTAGCTCAAAGAAATATTGAAAGTGCCTAGCCATACCCCAAAATCCGGACGCAAGAAGAAGAGAAGTTTTCTGTGTAGCAGTCCCTGTTTTCGGGTCAACAATGGTGTACTTTGCTGTGATGTATCGAGGCTTCGATCCCCAAACTTTACACTGCCCTTTGCTAGCACGGAAGACGTCGCGTTCCCTATCAGCTGCATAATTCAGTGCAACACCCGCCATACTGAGGACAAACAAAGAGAGAGCGACTTCGTATGAAAGTCCAGAAGGGTGTTGGACTAAGAACCTGCTGTGAAAGGTGTACACAGCAGGTACCCAAACAAGGCATCCCCATTGAATCTCGTATCCAGCACGATCCACAATAATATCAATAGAGCGCATGTATCCCATCTCCCAAAAGAAGAATTTGACGAGGTAAAGATATTGACTCAGGGCTGAAAAGAAAAGCCCCCAATCCATCACGCCGTGAAGGACGTATGATCTGTAGCAAAATGAAAAACCTGCAAGCTGCCAATAAGTCATGCTGAATCGACAATTGATAAATCTCTTAAGATCCAGACCAAAAACACGCGGATATAGTTCTGTCCCCCAAAGATAATCTTTAACCCATGAACCAGAAGACCCGCTGTCTTGAGTAGAAGGAAAATTAAGCCCCTTGTACGTCAAGAACATACAAAAGAAGATGCCAAAAATGTTCAAGAAAGAGAGACTTGATTCGAACGCATCGTACATGATACCAAAATTGTAAGGAGTGTAATATTCACAGACCCCAACATTCTCGAAAACATCTCCCAATGCTGGCAACATTTGTTCGCTTGAATCTCCACAAGGACCAAGATTGCTCCCCAAAAAGAACAAAACCGAGTACACAAAGCAATGTGCCACACCATTATCCACATATTTAGGCACGTGCCCTGTAGCAGTCTCTGGCCCAAACTCAATCTTTCCTGGAAGAAATCTTTCCAAAACCAATGCTACGGCCATGAAAGTTAAGACGAACTTTGCTCCTTCCATCGTCGGCACTACCGACATACCAGCTGCGAGAGTGTTTGAGATGCAGGCTGAAACATCTGATGTACACGCTGGCAACATTTCCGTCAAAGGATGAGTAACTCTCCACTCATTGTTGATGATATCGCCTCCGGTAGCATATGCGAGAAGCAGAGATAGGAAGGGAGACAACACGACCAAGACAAACAAGTAGGGGTTCGCCTCGATTCCACCCGCATGGACCCAGTTAGTTCCAGATTTGTAATCGGCAGAAGAGGAATCGGCATCTTTTTTGGGAGATACAGCGTCGGTAACTGGCTCGGAAGGAGCACCATCACTATTAACAGTGCCTCCTGTGCGTTTGCGCAGGTTGTCGTGATTTTGAATGCTCATGGTGCTACTGTTGCTGTGACTGTGATTGGCATGTCATTGCTACTTATGCAATGCTTGCTTGCATTGTGAAAATTTTGCGAAGAGAGAAGTGAAAAAAAGCCCGCGCCAACGCAACTGCCACCTCACATCCCTCCCTTCTCTCATCTCTCAGAAGTTAGCGTGTATGGTAGGAAGTTTAGCATGTAGCATTGTTTTGACTCGCACGCCATGAACATCATAGGTATTGATTGCTGGCTGCGCATAAGACGCATTATTCGATGTTGTGCCTGCACCTGATGATAGGCTCAAGCTCTAATAGGTTTGCATTGGAAGAGATGCAGTCACTAAATAATTATCTTTTACGTCAAACGAGATTACCTCAACAAATTTATTGTGTTCAAAGGGCAGATCTCAATGCCTCACAAGTATCATGAGCATCTCCGAGTACAACTTCTACATTCTCTTTGTACAAAATAGGATTTTCCATACCTGCGTAGCCTGTGTTACCAATAGTTCGTTTAGACACAAAGACACTCTTGCTCTTCCATACGCGCAACACTGGCATGCCATAGATACTACAATTCGGATCATCCTCGGCAGCACTGGATACTGTGTCGGATGCACCTATGACAATGGTGACATCAGTATCTTCAAAGTCATCATTGATTTCGTCCATCTCAAACACCATGTCATAGGGCACAGATGCTTCAGCAAGTAGCACATTGAGCTGCCCAGGCATCCTCCCAGCAACGGGATGAATTCCAAACCTAACCTTCTTGCCCATTTCCCTCAATTTCTTCGCAATATCTGCAACAGCAAATTGTGCTTGCGCGACAGCTAAACCATACCCAGGAACAATAATGATATTGTCGGCTTCAAGTAAAGATTCCTGTGGAGGTGAAGATAGCAAGGATGATTGTGTTCAGCGCAAACATACAGACAGAGAAAGTAAAAGCAACACGAAGTCCGAATGGATTTCACACTCACCACGAGATTATCGACGGATCCAATCGTAACTTCTCCTTCAATTTCAGCAGCTTCGCCAGTTGCAGCGGTGGATGTACCAGCACCACCAAAAATAACGGACGTGATACTTCTTCCCATGGCTTCGCACATAATCCAAGTGAGAATTGCCCCCGAGAAACCTATCAACGCACCCAATTGAGCAAGAAGAGAATTACCTAGTAAAAATCCCTCTGCAACTAACGCCCAACCAGAGTATGAGTTAAGAACAGTAATGATCACAGGCATATCTGGGCCTCCAATTGATGCAACAAGATGCAATCCTAGGATCGATGATAAGATCGCAGAAAAAGATAGACTAGCAAGTTGCACACTGTCAGGGTTGAATCCTGCAGAATCAACCACAGCAGGGTTCAGAAATGCAGCCATTCCAAGAGCAATCATGCCGACCATACCAATGTTCAACTGATCGCGACCAGGGAGCTGAAGAGGAGCAGAATTCATCATTCCCGAAAGCTTCGAAAAAGCTATAATCGAGCCAGTGAAGGTGATGCCCCCAATAAATACTGCCAGATAGATAGCAGTAAGTGTGCCTGCATCAAGATTGCCAGCACTCCCCAAATACTCTCCAGCGGCGCCAGCCATCGCCGCAAGACCTACCAAAGAGTGGAAAGCCGCGACTGTCTGTGGCAGCTCGGTAGGTCCAACCTTAGAAGCAACAGCTGCTCCCGCCGTTGCACCAACACCACCAAGCAGAGCAACCTGCTGGAAGCTGGCTGCTTCAGCGCCAAGAATAGACATGTCTGCTAACGTTGAGGCAAGGCCAAAGCTGACTCCTGCAATACCAAGGACGTTTCCAGTGCGTGCAGTCTTCTGATCAGCTAATCCGGCAACTGCGCAGAAATAATGAGGCAACAAGAATAACGTTTAGATCATGACATCTAAGTGCACAGGATTCAATCAAGCAAGTTAATACAAGTGTATACTCACTAGCTGCAATACAGCAAACAGCAGCTGCGATTGAAACAGTGCCAGACACAGTCTCCAAGTTTCCTCCTAGATATGCAGCTCCTAGACCACCTACAATCAAAGCAGAGGGAATGGCATATAACTCAAAGTAATCACTGGGATCTTCTGGACGTCGAAACAAGTCCAACATTTTCCCTGTAATCAAAAATCCCCCTGCAATATTAATGAAAGACAAAAGTGTAGCAATTGCTCCCATCCAATGAGAAGGAGAATCAGGAATAAGTCCACCACTCTGACTGCCATCAGCAAGCAAAAGCATACCTCCAACAGCTGTCATTCCACTGATTGCATTAGTCACTGCCATGAGTGGCGAGTGCAGTGCAGGGGCGACACCCCAAACGACCTGGTACCCAGCAAGACCAGCCAACGCGAAGGTTGCCATCAAAGACACATCATCAGATGAGTCAGCGTTGAAGCCAAATGCAAGTAATGCAAATGACGCTGCACTTGCGATGCCAGCATTACGCATGAAGTCAGCTTTCTGTTTTTCATTAGCTGCAAGCAATAATTCCTCTTCAGACAACTCCACGGCATCGTCGACAGCCTTTGCAGGGGGTGGTGGAGGATTGAAAGGTGTGATTTTGTCTGGCCAGCGCGCCTCTCCGTTATACGCAATTAGCATATTCTGAACAGCATCGTCTTCCATGTCAATCTGAAAGATTCCTTTTTCTTTGGTTGTTTGCGGGCCAATACTGAGAAGAAACTTTGCAACATTGTTTCCAAACAAAGTACTAGACGTAGAAGCCAAACGAGAGGGAAGATCAGTGTACCCAATGATTGTAACTCCGTTTGCAGTTGTAATAACTTTGTTTGCTTCTGTCTGGGCAACATTTCCACCATTTGCTGCTGCTAAATCTACAAGAACACTTCCAGGTTTCATCACATCAAGCATTTCTTGATTGACGAGAATAGGGGCTTTCCTGCCCGGAATAAGCGCTGTCGTAATGATTACGTCCACATCTCCAGCTTGTTCCAGCATGAGCTGTGCCTGTGCTGCTTTGTACTCATCGGACATTTCCTGACAACAATCAGTGACAGGTAGAGATCAGAGATACATCGAAATTGAACGATATAAAACTTAGTTCATTGTATTGTCTTACCTTGGCATAACCTCCTGCTCCTGCTCCATCTTCTTGAATCGGTACTTCTAGGAATGTCGCTCCCATAGACTCAACCTGCTCTTTTGTAACAGCCCGAACGTCAAAAGCTCTCACAATTGCACCCCTAAAACAAAAAAAATCATTTTGTCAGAGAAGCCAACAAAAAGTCGAAAGGATGACACACAATGAAGAAGATGAAGCTTACATGTTTTTTGCTGTTTGAATTGCAGCTAATCCTGCGACTCCTACACCGAGAACTAATACCTTGGCAGGAGGAACTTTCCCCGCTGCTGTCATCTGCCCTGCGAAGAAACGTGGGAAGTTGTTTGCTGCTTCAATGACGGCACGATAACCAGCGATGTTAGCTTGAGAGCTCAACACATCATATGTTTGAGCGCGGCTCAGCATTCTTGGAACACAATCCAGGGCAAACACATTTGTCTCCTGTTTGGTCAGCTCAGAGTAAAGATCACTGTTGATACCAGGAGAGATCATTGACACAAGTGTTTTCTTCGAAAGAAGAGGCACTTCGAGTTCATCAGGAGGACGAATCTTTGTCACAATGTCAGCCTGAGCATAGATCTGCTCTCGCGGGAGGACAACGCAACCCGCAGAAACATAGGCAGCATCTGAAAAGGAAGCCTTCTCGCCAGCTCCCGTCTCTACAACGACACTCATTCCTGCGTTCACGAGCATCTTTGCTGAATCTGGTGCGATGCTAACACGATTTTCTCCCTCAAAAGTCTCTTTCAACACGCCAACTGTGAGGTCAGAGTAGGGAACCTTTTCACCAAGAATCTTGGAAGGAGATTGTCCCGTGAAATCATCAGAGGGATCATACTTCTTGGTGGCTGTGTCTGCCCCTTTCTTACTGTCAGAGACGGTGGAAAAGAGTTGTGGTTCAATCGAAGCGTATTTGAACGGTGATGGTGTCGTGGAAAGACCATGAGGAATGGCAACTTGGTGAGAAGAAGGCAAAGTAAAACTATGCGATGGAATTGCAGAGAGGAGAGCGGCTACCGCCGCTCCTACGATGGCGTCCTTCATCTTGATTTAGAAGAGACTTATAAGTGCAAGATAGAAGAAGATTCTGAACGTCATCGAAATGTCAATATCTTTTTGATCTCGCTCCGGATTGGCATGCTGATGCTGGGTTCTCATCAAATCGCCTGCATTTGATGTGATGATGATGGATCCATTTGGCCGCGCAAGAAAAGCAGATGGCGAGCTTCTGACTTTCTCAGAAAGTGTCCATCTAAAAGGTCTAAAAGTGAGGCAAGGGGAAATCCATTCTTAGCTTTTATGAATCTTCTTGCCTCTCACTACATATTGTGCTGCAGTCTTCTTCGAGAACACCATTCTACAAGCAATACGGAAGAGATTTCCAGTTTTGCATCTAGCAGCGTATTTTTGTTAATTATTTTAAGTTCTCTTTTGAGGCTAGCGATTTAGCTTCGAATTTGTGGCGAGTTATTAATAGGGAACTCAGTAGTCGGGCTCGCCACGAAGTAATGATGACCATTGTAAGTGGTGGTAACCTCTGGGGGTTGTTGCCAAGTCAAACCAACATCATTAGCAATCAAATCCGCACAGTTTCTGTGCATTAAGGGGTTTGAAGGAGGTTGCTGATTAGTATAACACGGCTTAGAATGGAGGGTTTCTGGCACTTGTGCATAGTACGCCGGAGAGCATGCATTAGAAAACGGCACTGGTAGTTGGGGAAAAGGTGGCATGTTTCCATACTGCTGCGCCGGCGTTGCTCCCTGAACTTTAGATGCGTGAGACAGCAACAGTTGCTGTTGTAACTCAATCGCCAGCTCTGTCGATCCAGGTAAGTGTTGAGATAAGATGTGGTGATACATGGTACTATTTGATTCATTCCACCCAGCTTCGGAGCCGTTCACGGGCTTCCATTGCGGTGGAGACGGAGTAATTTCTGACGGATTTAGCGAGTGCTGTTGCGATGTGATTGGTCCATCATTGTAGTGATTCGCTGTCGACTGCTGGTAGACTGCGCTGGGCGGTACGACTGGCACATTATTTTGGACAGCACTGTCATTAGGATGACATTCCAGTGACAGCATGACTTGGGGAACTTCAGTAGTCGGATAAACGTTCCCATCATGATGATGATGTTGGCTTGATTGTATTTTCGGTTGAGGAGCCATCAATCCCAGCACCGAAGGATCAGCAGAACAGGGTTCGATACTTAATCCCATGGAGCTCGCATGTGACACAAGTTCAGCATGATATTTTTGGAAGACTTCAGGAACAACTCTCAGGCTGAAATTGATGCGGAAGAGGAATTCAACTTCCAGCGAGTTCATCTCAGACACAAGAACTCCACCGACTTTAGCATAGTATGCATTGTTGTAATAGGCGTCGTCGAAAAATTTTGCCGCCAAAAGAACAGCAGTGATGACGACTCGATGGACATTTAACTCCGTCAGCACGAAATTATTTCGTTGAATGAGCCTATCAATGTATATTAGTGCGAGGATGAAGCACTCACTGGAACAAGATGCATACTTGTTAATCCTGTGTATTGAGGTTCGAAGCAAAGTTAGGAGAGGAAGAAGCGATAAAATGACAATGGAATGAGTCTTGTAAACGCACCTTTCAAGATATTGACATATTCCAATGGCAGGGGCACGTAAGGCGTGAAATTTGGTCACTTGCGACTCATCCTGTTCAAAACTTGAGCTGGCTTCGACGAGTCGTTCAAGTACCATAGCAAGGACTTGACATACTGCACGCCCTTCTGATTCTTGGTGTGGCGTTGATTCCATGATGTTAGCTGTTTAATAAGGATCTGTAGTTTGAAGCTAAAATGGCGTACTGTCTTTGTTAATTGATTCAAGACAGCAGCTGGACGTACGTTAAATGACTTCTGCTCGATGCAGCAATTCGAAAGGAGCAAAGCCACTATAAAAAGGAGTACATATCTTCAAGTCAGATCTTCGATGGTATTAGCGATGTAGGTGTTGATAGATCTTGCGTAGCTAGCAAGCGATGGCAAAATGTGCCTTAATTAAAAATGAAAGTATATCCTGAAATGACATAGTGGAAAAAGCAACACAACAGATTGTGAGACTATATCTGATACAAAACATGCTGGAGGCCGGCCCAAATGGGCATCATTCACAAAGATCATTCCCCATGATGAAGTGGTGTCTGATGCACAGTTTTCAGTCCGACGATCTGATGATATACTATCACATTAAAAATGTAACTCACAGTTGAATGAAAAGGACGGCTGCCCAGGATTGTGGTGTCAGGTTTGAAACTTCACTGCGGTAGGTTATGCAAATCTGCACTCTGAACAATGAGCGAGGAACAATTTGAATAAATAATCCAGGCTATCGTAGCGAAGATGATGCTTCAAGAGGAATTCTATGACCGAGGTTGATAAGGTATTGCTACCCTGGAAACTTGTTCTGCAAGGATAAGTATGATGATTCACCTACGGCAGCGGCAGAAGCATAGCCATCCGCTTTGCGGCGTTCGTTGTTCCGACGGATCTGCTCTCGAGGTCAGAATTGCGAGGAATGAAATTCTTCCGGTCCGTCCATCCTCCCTCTTTCCTTTTACTACTTTTCACATGAACCTCTCCTTCCTCGCTCGCTCCGCTCCTTTCGTTGTATTTTCGTGTGCGCTTTGTTAGTGGAAAGCGTGGACGACGGAATCAGTATCAATGAAGAAGTTACTATGTACATCTCCTAACACATACATAGATGGTCCAAATAGCGGGGAGCCCCATCTAAGAGAGCTGGGTCTGTGGCCTTGGCTGGTCGGTCTGTGGTCTCCTTACTGGTATCTTTGTATGTTAAATGAGGTACGTATTTCGCTTACCTACTTTTGAATTGAAGAGAGGCAAAAAATATATAGCCTTTGGCTTTCGCTCGATTTCGAGCACGAAGCAAGCAGCGCGAAGCCCCACACACAAGCACGAAGCCGAATAAAAGCACTACTTACTTAGCACGAAGGCAAGGAAGACCAAGCACCAAGCATCCACCACCAAGCCCAAGAGAGCAGCAGCAACAAGCAAAGCAAGGAAAGCAAACAATATAAGCTTAGCCAGATAGCGACAAACGAAGAGGCATAGCATTTTTAGGTCGACCTCTCTAATTATCGGGCTAATTTTTTTTGACAATGTGGTTGTTTTCTCAACCAACAGCCACCGCCAGCACAAACAATGCAGGGAATGCACAAGTTGAAGATTCGAACTTTAACACAGCTAATTCTAGAGCTGACGAAGAACTCTGCGGCCCTGAGGAGGGCAGTTCATCGTCTTCTTCCGATCAAATGCTTTCACAAAGTAAAGAAAATGCAAAACGACGCCGTAAACCGGGTAAAGGTATAATATATTTCCGCCCTATAAAGCCAGAAGATAGAACAGTCATAGAAACCCTGCACAAGCATTGGTTCCCGGTTGATTATAAATCTGACTTCTTTGACAGCCTATGCAACAATAGAATCATGCCGGGTACAAACCAGCCGCTGTACTCCTGTGTAGCATGTTTCAAAGAGCTAGATGATGTAGAATTCGAAGAGATGTATGAAACGAGGGAAAGAGAAAGTTGTTCGATGTCGTTATTCTGGCCGAAAGAGAAGCATTCCTCGACTTACAGATACTATTGCAATGATACTAACGAGGAGTGCATTTTGTGGGATGGACACTCGGATGTTGAAGAAGAAGATAACTCGTACTCAACTCAAAGTCAAAATCTCAATCCAATAATAGATGATGGGGCTTCAAAAAATGATTGCTGTGTCTCCGCGGATAATGATGTTGTATTGCCATCTTCATCAATTCACCAACAACATGAACGAGAAAAGATGAAGCGCTTTTACAGCAACGGCTTTCGTTTTGATGACTGTAATGGCGGTTTCAATCCAAAGCCAACAGTGCGAAACGAAACTAATGACAAAGAACAAACAAAAGACAACAGCGCCGTCATAAAGCAGAGTAATACGGATGAAAACTGCAGCTTCGTGAACGATTGCGGTGAAATAATAGCTGGATGCATCGTCGGTTCATTCCTCTCTTCTGCGATGGTCAATGTAAAAACTGGTGCGCGCGACGAAACAGCCGAACAATTAGTTCCTGACCCCGATGAATACCCCGAAATGTTCTACATAATGACATTAGGAACCTCCATGCAATTTCGCAGAGTTGGACTAGGAAGCATTCTAGTGAACCGAGTCGTGGATATGATCAAGTCAAAGCAAGAGTGCGGGGCACTGTATCTACATGTCATTACTTACAATGCGACGGCAATAAAATTGTACGAACGGTTGGGGTTTTCACATGTCAAGAAAATCAGAGGTGAGAGAACATCTGTTTGATCTTGGAACAAAATTTCGTGTGTTTCATTTCTAACGCTGTATATTTCTGTCATTGTCCAGGTTACTACACAATCAACTCGGTAAACTACGATTGCTTTCTCTATGCACGCTACTTTCACGGAAACCTTGGCCATAACAATTCAGATTACCTTTCAAATGCTGCGAGACTAATACTGAGGAAGGTGAGCGGAGGGTTTATTGCTGGATGATACATAATTTCACGATTTAAATACAAAGTTAATCAGATTATCTGGAACGATGAAGGTGAAACCCTATCTAACTCAAACTCAAATATGAAAGCGATATCGATATGTATATTATGTGTAGATCCACAAGAGAGTAGGCGCACCGAAGATCACATCCTAAAAGAAGGGCCGAGGATGGACCTCAGAGAAAATGATCTGCAACATACTGAATAGAATTATGGAGTAGTACTTACACAGTGATTGTCGGATTACTCAGAAGAAGGAAGAAGTACATTAGTGTAGCGGGCAGTTGTTCAGAGGTTTAGCTTGCTTTCTCGTGAACGAGTGAACCGCGGGCTAATCCTCGATGTATGTGTGGACCGGCATGTCCTGGGCTGATCTCCATCAAAAGCAAAGCAAGCAAGACTGCGAATCGGGATCGGGTGTCGGGTGAAATGTTCCAAGTTCCCCCAAAAGTGCCAAGCAAGCTAAGACCAAGACGGCTTGGCAGCGCAGAGACAACTGTAGGCGCTCATTTAATTATTAATCAGCATGAATAAACCTCAAATAAAGAGCGTGGATCTGCAGCCTCCTATTCCTGAAGTGTTGCCGGGCCAAGGAGGCGCCGTTCGCACACCAAACTGTAATGACGTTCTATCTGGGCGTGGTGGCCGCATCAATTCTCACAGTGGCAACGTTCACTTTCGAGAAATGGTGGAGTCTCTCAAGAGAGATTACTTAGACCCCCGGACAAAAAAGTTAGAAAAGGCAAGGATTGCAGCGCGGTTGGTTGCTACTATTCGTAGGCTTGATCCACCGGGCAAATTTCTTAAGGAGGACCCCAACACCGGAATGTGGGTTGAAATTGGAGATGAACGTGCATGGAAGAAAGCTGGTCAAGCTCTTAGAGAGAGTGCTTCAGAAATTAGGGCAGAGCATCAAGCACAGCTTCAGGCGGCGGCTGCATCATCAACGATCAGTCATGCCAAAATAGCGTCTTCGAATGGAAGTGGGGGACGTCAAGCTGACCCACCAGGACCAAGACATCGGCCAAACCCTCCGGAAAGAGAGGGTCTTGCCCGTTCTCGTGCTACACATGAACAACAACAACAAATTCAAACCAATCAACAAGATCATCTTGACGATGACCTTGAACTTAATCAATTGAGAAGAGAATACATGAAGATGAAGAGGATGCAGCAGGAGCAGCAGGCCCGAATGCAGCAGTTTCAGCAGAGCCAGGGGAATTTCTTAAACAATCACAGTCAAAACCAAATGCCATTTCACCAACAAAATTACCTCGATGATGGTCTTCAATCCATTAACTCAGGAGCCTTTTCGCTTCCATCATCTCAAGGAAGTCAACAGATGCAACAATTACAGCAGATGCAGCAAATACAGCAGATGCAGCAAATACAGCAGATGCAGCAGATACAGCAGCAGTACATGCATTTGCAAAACCAGGCTAATCTTAACTACCAACAGCCGGCCACTGCATTTGATAGTCAATTCAATACGTGCGATAAAACTGTCTCGTCAATGTCCACATTCGATGTTCATTCCATGGATATGTCATCTCTTGGTGGGTATTCCTCCTTTGCAGGAAACCAAAGCTTCGCAGGAAACTTAAGCCAGGGTATGTTAATGAATTCGATGGGCAATGTAACGGCCACGAGTCGAGATGGAACGAATCTTGTCTCACGTAAAAGTGCACTGGAGCGTAAGTTAGAGAAGGCCAACGAAGCACACAGACGTCAAAGTGCCACTCAGTATGAGCAGCAACAGTCTTATCCACAGCAAGCAGCGCAGGCATTCGTCGTTCCGACAAAAAGAGAATCTAAGGCAAGCACAAATATAGAAGAACAAAACATGCAGAGCATACGTAGCGCTGACTTTGAAGCTATTGAAGAAGATGAAATTACGGAAGCTTCATGTAAGCTGTCAAATTTAGGGTTCAGCGAGATGGACATGACTTTCAACAGTGATGTCCTAAGTATTCGTAGCAAGAGTGTACCAGAGACCCGGACGAATGTGAGACCTCCAGAAAATGAAACAACACAATCCGAAAGAAATAAGGCACCAGTCACGGCATCCAGCATCTTTGACCAGAGTCTTGGCTCCGATAGTCTACATCCTAGCGTTAATGTGAGAAAAGGAGGATTCAACAACTCAAATATCTCAATGGAAGATTTTAATGAGAGCTTCAAGTCGATGGATATGGGTGATAACCGTGGTCCGATTGATCCGGACGGTGAGTTGCCTGTCAGTAGAAAAAGCGAGAAGGGAGCAGCCGCCAGCTCTTCCTCAAGAAGAACAGGACGACAGCGAGAGCCCGCGGGAGGTCGATTGCCTGCAATTCAATCTGGTTTTAGATCCTCTACTGACACTGGGACAGCCGAAGCTGCAGTCACACCTCGCCGCGGAATTACAAAAGCAAATTCGATGGGAAGCTCAGGATTTGGACTTTCCAATAATACGTTAGGGCTTTCTGATCCACTGATGGGGGACTTTGGCATGTCAATGAATTCACTCAGATCTTTCCAATCACAAGGAAGCGATTCATCTTCTTGGCTTAAGCATTATCAGTCAATGGAAAACATTGAAAACGAGAAGAATCCTTGGGATGATGAATGTGGAAGTGCTAGTAGCTCAATGAGTGAGATATCCGCACCAAGAATGGTGACAACATGTAGGGATCGACGATAGATAAACAATGTATTTAATCAATGTATTCATACACAAAGGGAGCCAAATCATTTCCTATACCCCGAGTCCATGAAGTAAGAGCAAGAGCGCTCGGAGAATGAGAACACGCTGATCCGACATGGCTTCTATTCTGGAGGAGATTGCGTACGCTTTCGATGGGGATAGATGTAACATTTATATTTACGAGTCGGACCGCATGGTACTGCTCTACTTATAAATTTTAAAATTATCATCTCATTCCTTCGTTCAACAGGAATTCGTTGTTCGGGATCTTATTATACTGGAACAAAATGCAGCATGCGAAGAGAAGACAAGCCACCTCTACCCCTACTAAAATGAGTACGGCAACGTCGCCACTGATGAAGCCAGTATCGCCATTTGAAAGGAGCGTCACCAAGAAGAAAAAGCCGATGAGAATGCGAGCTCCCAAGACAGCTACAGCATTGATTACTCGCAGACCGATTGAACGTGAATTTTACAAGATGAGAAATGCATCGTCTACGAAACGGCAAAATTATATGACGAATGACAAGGAGCCCCCCGCTCTCAAGTCGTCTGTTTTGAGGAAGATGTACAGATGTGATGAAAGGGCGATACTTGACAAGCAGGAGAAGGCGTCACGAATGCAAGAGAAGTTTGAACATTTGAAGGAAAGACATCACGACGCAGACGAGGAAGATTCATCCAGCTCATACTCCTCCTCAGATGACGAAGAAAAAACATCTCACGTCATACACGACCTCGTTGAAAGGTTTGTCGAAGATGAAAATCGCGCATCTTTACAAAGAGCTACACAGCTCGCAGCATCCTCAGTATACAAACCCAACGTCAAACTAATGTGGGACGAGTTGGAGCACATTGAAGATGACAAAACAGCAAAGAGGAGTAGTGTCGAAGACAAGGTCGACAAGAAGGAGGAAGGAGTCACTCAATCCGAGAAAGAGCTGGCAAGAACCATTGCTGAAATGTCAAGTGAAGATTATTCTAACGATCTGTCCTTGTCGACAACGGGGTTATCGGGTCGTGCTATCGCTACATACACAAGCAAAATTCGCCCAGGTCGCACACCTCTTGGCCAAAGCGGAATCTGGAGGCTGAGCACTCCTATCCCTCCAGACGAGATGCAATCCAAGTCAGAAATATTCCATTGGCCACCTCCATCGGAAATTAAATATCCAGAACACTTGGATACATCTCGAGCATCTTCCTATTTCTATTCCAAACCAGTCGGGCGCGATGGTGAAACATGTGTAACTGTACTGAACAGTATGACATTCAAGAGCCCAATTCTAGCTCCATTTTGCTACGCTTCCAGCCAAGGATTTGTTGTACCACCTTTTTCGCAGCACGAGTGCGTGAGTGGAACGATTCCACATATTACCTTCCCTGGGACGAGCTTGATGGCAACTAAGATCGATTCAGGCCTCGATGCATTGCTGCGACAGCCTATCGTAGTAGTAGATCCCGCCGCATCGAGTAAAGATCACATTCAGCATGGGTCAAGAAACAGTCTCGACGAGTTTGATGAAAATGGCTTTCGGCGTATGACATATGCGGATATCATTGAATACGACGACACAATCTCAACAAGATCTTTCGGGATTAGCTCGGCGATTCCAAATCAGCCGATTGTCTCCCCTCCAATCACTCACACATCGCACGAATGCTGCGTCGAATACTTGTCCAGGAAACGCACCACCGATGACTACCACTACATTGCCGAGAATGATGGGGAAGGCACTCACAGCGAGCCCTATCTCTTTGTTTCTCATATGAGCGCATATCATCCCAGATATGTAAGCAAGATGAGTGTCACCGATCAAAAGAGACGTCTTCTTGCAGCAAAAGACTCGGAATCTAGGAAGCTCAACGAATTGTCGACCGCTCTCAAGCTAGAAGGAGCGGAGCACCTTGCCAAGCAACGACTTGCAGAGCGAGTTGAAAAAATAAAGGATTCAGTGAATGCGGGTGTGGCTAAACACGTCCAACCACACATACAAAAAGAAGCAGCATGCGTGCCATTCGGCCTGCCATCACATGCACTTCATCTGGCGGTAGACAGCCAACCGAATAGCGACTCAAAACAGAGCATAGGCTCAGCTCCTCGAGCTCTTCACAACCCTATAGGGACACGCAACGTAGTGAAGGGAACCAGCGAACCAATACTGAAGAAACTCGACGAAAACAGAAAGCTATCCACTTCCAGGGCAACTCCTACATCTTACGAGACCCAATTTGCTACCAAGACACAATCACTCTTCATTCGAGACCTAACGACAGAGCGGCTGAAGCTATCAAAGTCAAGGGGTAACCAGAAGAAGACAGAGGATTCAATACTTAGTGAAATTCAGCATCAACACCTTGACGAAATCTTACAAGTTCCAGTTTTGGCGACATCTGATACTGCAACCGGCTTTGCTGAGGAAGAAAAACAAAGACGAAATGATGCCATGGACCCTGTCACGAAAGCTATCATGGCTGTGAAGAATCACAACATGGCAGCTCTCGAAGAAGTGTTGGATTGTGAAGGCGATCTTGACATCGAGACGAGAGATCAACATGGAAACACGCTCTTTATTCTAGCCTGTCAACAGGGTAGTAAACGTTTGATGAAATTTCTTCTCCGACGTGGGTCCAACATGAACGCACAAAATCACGCCGGCAACACTGCTCTTCACTACCTAAATGAGTACAACCACACCAATCTGGCTGATTGGCTGGTGAGAAAGGGTGCAGACGATACACTGAAGAACGTCGAAGGACTAACGGCGTATGAGGGAGTCATTTTCAACCTCTAAGACAAGATCTTGTCAGATAAGCAGCAAGTGTATTGTAGACACTGTGATTACATAACAAGTTAACCTTTCTTTACAACCTCGACTGTCAGTACCCAAAATTTTGTTCCTACATGAAGGCCAAAAGGGTTTCTAGTCGTGTTCAAAGCACCGGCAACAAACTCCTCCTGATAAACTATCCGTCCCAAAACGAAATCAGGCGATCCATCAATACAATCCGGTGACAAATACCGATGAGGGCAACTGCTATGAAAAGCCAAATATATTCGTTTGCCTCCTCGCCCTCTGCCTGTGGGCATAAACAGACCTATATCCCCGACTTCAAAGCTTGTGTGGCTTATTTTGTCACTGAGTTGTTGCGTTGTTTCTTCATCACTCTTCTGTCGTATGTTGACGTCTTCCTTTTGAGCAGAGGCACCCCGTGCCGCTTCCAAATCCTTCCGTGTTCTCTCAAGCTCAGCTTCAAGCGAGGATATTTTTCTGTCCTGTTCTTTGTGCCGTTGATCCATTGAGTCGTTTTCATCAGGGTATATCGTAGTTGAAGTACTATCAATATTGGGTGGTACTTTCACGCCGGCTTGCTCAAGCTTTTGTCTCAATACAGCATTTTCATACCTGAGCGTAGCGCGTTCAGCTTTATCATCCTTTCTTTGGGATGCCGCATCTCCATGACTCATTGATTGCATCATTACATCGTAATGTCCACTATTTTCATCCGCACTTACCAGCGCTGATTCGTCTTTTTTATCTACATTTGTCTCCATCTCTTTCACTTGACTTGTCATGAGAGTTGAAGCCGACTCAGTTGACGATGAAGTGTATTGATTAGATTGATAACCTACGTCTGGAAGTGTCTGGAATTCAATCATGTCTGGTAGCTGCGGGGAAAAGACAGCTGGCGAGGTTGCCAATGTTGGAACAAATATTTCGTAGAAAGCAGGCATTAAATGTTTTCCAGGCCCTCTCAAAAATTCTTCCCTGAGCTTTACCTCATCTGCCCGCAGTAAGTTCAGTTTTTCAACCGTCGCATCAAAGGTAGATTTGAAGGCATTGCAATATGCTCTACGCCGTTGAATCTCCGTAAGAAAAGACTGATACGACGAAGGCAATTCAACTACATGTTCAAGGTGCCCAATATCCGTCTTCAGCTGCGTGAGGGCGTGTTGAAGAACGGAAACAGATGATGTTACTCGGGCTATTTCCGACTGTGCAATACTGATTTGACGAAGGCGAGACTTCATTCTCTTCATTGCCGCCGACTTTGCATCAGCGACGCGTTGTGATAGTTGAGAGAGTATATTATCATCAGACTCCATTGTTATCAGAATAGATGATGACGATTTTGCCATTTCTTCAAGGGAAGAGAATGCTGACTCCGCACCCCCTTCTTTGGACTCATTTCTAACTGCAGTAGACACGATCCTTGTTGCTTCGCTTTGATTTGATGCTAATATATCGTTCTTTTCTGACTGTGAACTCCGAATGCGATTACCGACATCATCTACCTCAGATACAAGCATTTTAATGATGTCTTCTGCAGCTAAATCTTCTTGGGCTTCCTCGCTCCAGCCGCTGGACGTGCCAACAGCTGTCCCAAACGCTGCCTCTAAATCTTCGGCAGATGCCGTCAACCTTTCGTGTGCTATTTGGCATTTATTTGCCCATGCCTTTTCTCGATCTAGAGGAACTGTATCCAATAACGTTTCCATTATTCTTCCAGACGAACGAGCGGCTGCTACTAAAGAAGGATGCAACGGCATACTTCCAAGACTTTCATTTTCATCACAAAAAGCATTTGTATCATCTACGTAACCTTCTCCTGCCCGCATCTCGAACTTCTGCAGCAGGTCCATATAAAAAGATGCGTCATGAAGAAAGTCGGAACTAAATTGTGTTTGCTGCCTCACAGCACCAGCGCGGTGATCTGAAAGATTAGATACTGCAGCTCTCAATGCATGTGCAATAGCTACCATTTCAGATAAACATTTTCTACACGCAGCAAGTCTAAGATCGGCACCATCTGCATACACGCGTCCTTTTGCAACGTCGAGCATTAGCTGGCGCACATAAAGTTCCAGCGCATTTCTTAGAGGTGTTTCTACGACGTCTGACGGAGATGGAGGCGGCGGCGGCATATCTGATTGCGTAGGCATGGGTAATGGTCCAGGAGCAGGATCGAGTATGCAAGTTGGAGGTTCTGGCGCATTATTCGCAAGTGCACGTTTGGAAAATAAAAATAATCGTTTGGATCCCGTTCTCTCTGCTGGTTCGAGGCTACATTGTCCACTTTGTATTAGTTCATCTTCTTCATCACCAAGACGAAGGGCAGAGATTGTATCATTATTTCTCAGCATGGAGTCCTTCGGTACTTTGTAAGGCGGACCCAGCAGGATAATTTGATCATTTACAGGTAACACCGCCGCCAGACGGCTTCGTATAGTTGAATAAGTAAGCTCATTTGGATGCACAGAAATATGAGTACAAGCACCCGTACTTGCAGTCAAAACGCGCAACCTAATCATGACCGTATCGGTTATTCTCAGAAATTGTTCTAGTGGTGAATGAGATTTTTTGATGCCCAAAAATTAACCATCTCCTCCTCGGCTTAGATGAATACTTCTCCCACCGTCACTTCCTTGAAATATGTTTTCGATAGCAGGTAACTAATTACTATTAGTTGATGGTGTTTAGTTTGATGATAATGTAACCGTTAACCGTACAATACTAGTGATGGTGTGCTACGATATCGTTGTCGTGCAACTTCCGACTCCGAATGAACGAACATCGAAACCTTCTTTTCGAATTTTTGAAGATGCAAGATTTGTGACAATCTTCGTGCCGTCCAGAAGTTTCTACCATACTCCTATTTCTTTGCGGACATGGAGAATCTGACAGAGCCAGAGAGGACTACCCTTGCTTGGCAGCAATACTTATCAAGCAGTAGGTTAGGTCATATAGTTGATGATTTGTCGCGACTTAAGTAGTTTACGATGACGACTTGATAAAATCTTTTCGAAGCACGACCCATCTTCGTATCAATGCCAGCATCGCCGCCGAATAAACGAACAGACCCGCAACCCCAAAGCATCGGCCAGGACCATATCGTCTATGAATTTCTCCCATGGCAAGTGGGCTTACAACCCGTGCTAACGTGTTAATAGTGCCATCAAAACCCATCACAGCACCTCTTTTGTTTGGTGGGACGCATTGCAAGAGCATCGTTGGCAAGGAAGGCCCATACAATGGGACCCCCACGTAGTAGAGAGACGCTGCGCCAAGAATAACAGGAAGAGCAGCCGGAATCCACGATTGAGATGCTGCAAATCCTAAAGCTAAGAGAGCTGTTCCAATAGCTCCAAGACCTGTGGAACATGCAGCAACGGGCCCATACTTCCCAACGAATCTAGAGCTAACAAATGCCGACATAACGAAACTTATGACAGCAAACATTGTGAATGTCAGACCAACCCCTTGTGTATCAAAGTTGAGACGATTCTGAAGAAGTGATGGAAAGAATGCGAAGAATGTACTATCTGCAACATGATACAATGCAGAGACACCAGCAACTGTAGCAACACCAGTCCACAGTCTGGTTCCGAGTGGACAGGATATGATTGAGTTACCTGCTTTCTCACTAGACTCAGTAGCACTCGCGGTTGAATTTGTTGCAGCTTTATCATCTTTGGAAACAGCTGTCATTTTTGTATTTTGGTTCTTCACACATGTAATGATTGAAAAAGACGCAAATAATGATGCAACTGCCGAACAGAAAATCACAAATGCAATACTCCTGGTATTATCAACCACACTTTTCCCTCCTTGATACAATAAGCCTCCTAGCACTGGACCAATAATGAAAGCCATTGTACTTGCAGCATCTTTCCATGCCAAGTATTTTGTTAATTCAATTCCATTTCCCTGTGATCCTCTATCAGCTAAATATGCCTTGCTAATTGGAGAGTTTCCAGCAAAACAGCCCGTCAAAACTCTCGCAGCCAAAAACTGCTGCAGTGTCCATTGTCTCTGAACTCCATAACTTTGAAGAAGCAGGCCCATACCCGATCCAGCTAGAGTTGTTGCCATGACAATCTTTCGACCTATTATATCACTCAACGTTGGCCATAGAAACACACCAAACATCATTCCAAGAGGATATGCCGAAGACAGCGATCCAAAGGATGCCCCAAGCGGTAAATCAAAATGCTTCCCAAGAGCAGGTTGAATCGGAGAAGCCATCGTGAAGCCCAGAAGATTGAGGAATGAAGCAAGAAGTACAGCTGGGACTGAGAGATCTTTGCCTTTGACGATGTTTGAAACGAAACGAAAACGGGATGCTGGTTGTTTTTTATCATTTGTAGATGAATCATGTGTTGTTGCTTCGTATAATATTGTTGATTGCCTATTAGTGAAAACGACGTTATCAGCCCTATTTCTACCAGCAATATTTGTCGAAGAAACAGTTGCTCCCAATGATCGGCGGTAGGCTCGAGGCTGGACATAGTTGTTCAGCGATAGTGAGTGAGTTGTTGTGGACATTAATGACAATATTGCTATGAAAATAGGCAGACGCTGAAGATGCCCATACCGGCATGCCGCAGAGGAGAGATTCATTTGCCTCTTCCTCATCATCTTGGCACTCAACACATTAGCATAAGATATGAGCATGTGGAGCTGCATCCAGGTTAGTTGCGTTGGATGGCGGATCTTTTGGTTTTTGGATGTCAATTTTCAAATTTGGCGGGACGGAGCGAGAACAGGCCGTATCCCAGAGACACCCATCCAAATCCGTCCGGTTTCTGTGGTTTCTGGATGCCGTTCTCGATTTGAATACGAAAATGTCGTTGGGCTCCCACTCTCGCCAAAACAAACAACCATGCCATGACACATGAACATGAAAAGGCTTTACATTCAAACACAACATCTCTCATGCTCATGCTGTGATCGTTGGATTTCATTATCTCCCAATCATGGCAACTCGAAGCACTAGAGCTCCATTGGGGCAACGAAGCACTAACATTCAGAATGGCTCTGCATCTACCAAATCTTCCTTGCTGGGAAAGAAGGACTCCTCCTCTTCCAAGACCACCGCCTTTGAGAGGAAGGCGTCAGATAATAGCAACAATAAGGGAATCTCGAGCATGTCAAGCAACACGTTGCGAAGAGCGTTGAGTGCTTCTTCTGCTAATA
The DNA here is from genome assembly GCA_037178625.1 of Skeletonema tropicum. Taxonomy (NCBI): domain Eukaryota; phylum Bacillariophyta; class Thalassiosirophyceae; order Thalassiosirales; family Thalassiosiraceae; genus Skeletonema; species Skeletonema tropicum. Next base: position 3,314,390 of record CM074127.1, on the reverse strand, counting down.
GTGAAGCGAGTACCAACACAGAGACAGGTGCAAGCAGTGGTGGATTTGTGAAGAAACAGTATGTGCCATCCTCCTCCACTCTTCCGGACAAGACCAACTCATCCGACTCTATCATTATAGAGCACAGAAAGAGACCTAATGGAGATGGATACACAGTGCATAAGTATATGCGTGGAAAGTTGCTTGGAAAGGGAGGATTCGCAAAGGTATATCAGGTTACTTCTCTGGATACCAATAAGATTTACGCTGCTAAGATTGTTCCAAAAGCCAATCTTGTCAAGAATCGTGCCCGTCAAAAGGTAAGTACATGTTTTGGCCTTTCTTGACGCTATTTATCCCACTTGACTAGCCAGTTGTCTAATGATCTAACGCATCTTTGCATCTTTCTTATCTATCTTACCAGCTTCAAACGGAGATCAAGATTCACAGGACGATGAAACATGTAAATGTTTGTGAGTACAAGCACTTTTTTGAAGATAAAACAAACTGCTACATTCTTCTTGAACTTTGCCACAATCAAAGCTGTAACGAAATGATCAAAAGACGGAAGAGTTTAACGGAAGAAGAGACTCGTTACTTCATGCTTCAGTTGATCGATGCTGTCTCTTTCATGCATGACAGCAATGTCATACATCGCGATCTGAAGCTTGGAAATCTGTTCCTCAGTAAAACGATGAATATCAAAGTTGGAGATTTTGGCCTTGCAGTGAGGGTAGACTCTTCAGATGAAAAGCGAAAAACAATTTGTGGGACACCCAATTATATCGCTCCTGAGGTTATCAACGGAAACAAGGAAAAGCGTGAGCACTCCTTTGAGGTCGACATTTGGTCTATGGGAGTGATTTGTTTTACAATGTTGGTTGGCAAGCCTCCATACGAGTCGAAAGATGTCAAGTCGACATACCGCAGGATTTTGAACAATGAGTATTCCTTTCCGAAGGGCAAGGTATCTTCTGATGCACGTTCATTCATTAGTTCGATGCTTCAATCTGATCCCAGCCTCAGGTGCGTTTCCAAGAGCTCTCATCTTTGCCCTTTATTGTTGATACTTCTGTTGATACTTCTTCACTAACATCCTTCGTTTGTCACATCGTCACTATGCTATACAGACCTTCATTGAACGAACTGAGGCAACATGCCTTCATTGCACACAATCAGATCCCTGGATCCATCCCATCAAGCTGTACCTACAGTGCGCCACTATGGTCAACGGATGAGTTCGGAGAGCTACAAGTAGTCAATCCAACGAGTGCACTTGACATTAATATTTCCAACTCTGCGCCAGCACCGCAAGCAAAGCCTGCATCATCTGCAAAGTCCAAGTTTGCGATTTACGACGAAGTACAGTCTACTTCAAAGCCAGCAGTATCAGTCATCGACAAGCTTAGAGGGGACGTAGCTTCATGTCGCATAGATGATGACGAAGTTAGGGAACCACCACCCTCCGCAGCTTCATCGCAAGATCCCAAGTCATCTCCTGTGGCCGCAAATTCAGATGAGGCTAGTGTGCTGGAAAGAATGCACAGCAACTTGGATGTTTGCTTGACTAATTTTGAACGCATCCAGAGTGGCGGAGGGAAGATGAAAGCTTGTGCTGTCGCGATGGTGGAAGAAACAAAGTGGGTCTCACGATTTGTCGACTATACTAGCAAGTATGGTCTTGGTTTCCTGCTCAACGATGGAAGGTACGTGAAGAGTTTCCCTGATGCTGTTGTTTTATTCATTGTACACACACTCACACATCTTTCTTCATTGCAGTTCTGGTGTATACTTTAATGACTCTACAAAGGCAGTTCTCTCTGCAACCAGTGATTCCTTTGTTTACATTGAGCGTAGGAAATCAAACTTGGACGGATCCAGTGAACCACTTGCTACATACACGCTCTCTGACTACCCAGAAGACACTTTGAAGAAGAAAGTGACTTTGCTTCAGCACTTCCGTAATTACTTATCTGAGCAACAAAAACGCGCCGAGGATACAGGCGAGACCCTACCTATCACTTCAGACTCTACCAAGAGCCAAACCGCGGAGGATATGATCTACATGAAGAAATGGATCAAAACAAAGCATGCGATGCTTTTCCGGTTGAGCAACGACACTGTGCAAGTTCAATTCAACGATGAAACTCAAGTGTTGATATCATCAGAAGGAAATCTTGTCACATTCGTAGATAAAGAGAAGAACAGGTCACTATACAGCATTTCAGACATTGCGAACAACCAGCAGACTGACGTTTCGAAGAGACTGAAGTATGCAAAAGAAATATTGTCTCAGCTAATTATCGGAAGCAGGCGTTGATACTTATCACTATGTATCAGCATCACTCTTGAAGTATTATGAATACTATGACTATAGAATAGAAGGCTTAGAATAGAATCAAATAATAATTATTAAGGGAACAATTTAATGGGATCACTTCTTTACTTTCGACCCTTCTTTCGTTTTGCTTTACCCTTCGTCTTTTTTCCTCCTTTGATTCCACCGAATCCACCGCTTGCTTGACTTCCAATCAGAGGAAACTCTTTTACAATCTTTGCACGTTGTTCAGCCATGAATACTTGATCAGGATCATCACTTAGTAGCTCAGGAATCTCCAAACAGTCGTATATAAATTGCAGAGCCTCAATTTCATCCTTCGTTAAATCTGGATGCCAAACTCTCAACATTAAAATGTATCTCATCTCCTCTGATTCGTTTATTGCATCATGATATATGCTTGTATCGAATAAGATAACTTTCCCTTCCAACCACTCGCGCGTTTCGTCACCTACTGAAAGTCGGCATTTATTGTTGCCGTTCTCAGGAATTACCAGAGGCAGGTGAGATGTAAGAACGAAGTTTGTGAAATCACTGTGTGGCTTGATCGAAGTTTGCGGTTTCATTGATGCAAAGAATGCTTCCGCCACTGGTGCACCACTTTTATGAATAGCACGTGAAGTCGATGGAAAAAGTTTTGCATTGTTCTCATCCCATTGTCCTCTATTTAACAGTACCAACGTTTTCCATCCCTCTCCATAACTTTCTGCATCAGTTGAGAGAGCCCCAGCCCATACATTATTTCCTTCGGAGAGCTTGTCTGGGGCAGACATGACAGATATGAATTCATCTCTAATATTCTCAAATGATTTGGATAGCGACTTCGCCCAAGCCAAATCATCCTCAGCATTATCCCACCAGGCGGTTGCTTTGAGGCCTGGCACAAATGAAGGTGCATGCTGATAACATCGGCTAGTAGAGGCGTCAGTTATTGGAGGCATCTGTTGATCACCGACAAACTCTCTGTGTTCGTATCCAAGTTCAGCCAATCGCCATGACGTGATGACACGTTCAATTTTGGATGGATCGAATCTCTGCATAAGCGCTTGCTCCACCTGTCCTGCAAATGTATTCCTTGACAGCGGCGCCGACGTGGATGGCATGTTGCTTACTGACCTCATTACATCATCGCTGATGGTGGAGCGCAGGTGTGTAGTGCAGCCGAGGTTGTTCTGAGGCCGACTGCTGTAAGAGAAGGCATCGCCGCACCAAAGCAAGTAGTGAAGAGTAAGAGTAAGCGCCAGCAATTTCATCAGCATTCTTTTCATTGAGCAAAATGACACAGAAGACAATGCAATGAACATGAATTGAAGCAATACAGCAAAATGTTCCAGAAGTCAATGCATGAAGGCAAAGCAATCAAAGTTTGGCTTGTGCTTGGTGCGTACTTCGTGGAGGATACGAAGCCTATGAATTCCTACGTCGATGACGTAGAAATAGAGCTGAACAATAGAAGGAGAGAGGTGAATAAATCTCTTCTGTACAAATGCCAGTTCTATCTCCCTCTGTTTCTAGCTAGAGTATATGTCCATCGTTGTTTGTTACTATTGAATTAAATAAATAAGCATCAACGTTCGAAATCATTAGAGACGTGCTCTCCTAATACTGCTGTGTAAAGGTGATTTCAGATATGAGTGTAAAAGCAGACAGCGGTTTTACCAAGAGACTTTATTCTCCCGATATGTAGCAAGCACGAAAAGCACGGAGATAATCATACATCTTCAAATCAACGAGTTTTTGACAGCTGGTGTACTTTCCCTCAAGAGAGTGTCTTTAGTCATCAAGTTGTCTCCCTCGAATCGACACCCACAACTCTCCATCCAAGCCTTTCCACTCAAATAATCTTGCCTATCATCTGGGTTGAATCCCAACTCACGTAAAACAAAAGAGGTAGATACACTTGGACGGTAAGCCTTGCATATTGCCTGCAACGCACTCTGCCTTACCGAAGGAACTATTTTGTCCATGAGATAATCGGACATGTTAGGTGCATTGTCTTGAAGCTGAAAGAACTTGTGATAATCATTGTCTGCAACTGCAGCTCGGACTGACAGAGAGTGAATTATGAAAGGGTCACTTCTCTGCTCGGGAGAAAGTTTGTTTATGATTTTGAGAACATCAGATGAGCCGCCTTCATACTTCTTGTTGCCTGATAAGAACACGTAGTAAATAATACGATAGGAAACAAATTCATTCATGTTTTTCAAAGCACCTTCATTGCCTTCTTCGTGTTCGTGACCAGTGATAGAATCATACAACTCCTTCAACTGAGTCTGACTCTGATTGTACTCATTGATGTCATCTTCCTCGAGAGCTATCTTGGCATGCGTCTCATACACATCCACTGCGAATGCATTGAAGATTCGCTGCACAGTCAAGTCTTGCCGGAGCGCCTTGAACTGAGAGCAGTACCAGTTGTAGTCTCGCTGCGTTCCTTTGTGGATACGTCCCTTTCTCCATGACTTCTTTAGATTCTTGAGATGTTTCGCAAGTACTGGCTGCGGGCGCACCAGTTCTGCCTTTGGTGGGGAAGTTAAGCGAAGGTAATGTTTCTCGAGCACTTGGCACGTGCCCTTCACAGTCATTGCCACATAATCTTCTTCAGTGAGTTGTTGATTCGACCCGCCGATAACACCCTTACCCATATACTTCTCCACATTAGCAACGGTAGATTTGGTCTTAGACGCACTGCTAATTCCACCTTCTCCCCTAAAACGTTGAGCCCGCTCAGATAAAGTTGAATGATCTTGATCAAAACCATGAAACCCCTTCTGCTTTTGCTTCTTATTTTTTGCGCTTTTTGCTCCCCCCAACGGCATGTCAAGCCCAAGCGGTATGAATTCATCTTCATCTTTTGTGGAACTATCCGCGACAGAAGATGATGATGGTCCGTAATAACTATCATTCGCTGACAGCGTTGAATTATACGATTCAAGTTTTCGTTTCTTCCCCACAGAAGACACGCTTGTGATTGTATTTTGATCGCCTCTTTCGGGAACGAAATTGTTGTACACATTATTGAAATCCTGTCTCGATAACAACTTACCATTGGTGTCTTGATTACTAGGACTCGGTTCTGTCGACTCCACCTTTGACTTCGACCATCTCGACTTCTTCTTTTTCGCATGTGATGCAGATGCATTATCACTACTTACCCCAACTGTTCCTGTCTGTCTCTGATGAGCCGCCACTGGTTGTTGTTGTTGTTGTTGGGCGGGTACCGGTGTCTGCACCGCACTAGGCGGAGCAGGGGGCGATTGCGGTCTTTGATACGGCACCGCACCTCCCTTACTGATGCCCAAATGATAGTGTGCCAACGCAGCGCTGTTCGTAGCATAATAAGTCGCCCATTTCTCTCTCTGAATAGCCTCGCTGTCACCTGGTACAGCAGCGCATGCCAACTTGGCTTTTTCTGCCTGTGCATTCCATAAGTGGTAATAATTTGTATAATGTTGAACTAATTGAGTGTGAGTTTTACCGTGTTTGTAAATTGCAGTCGCGGCTGGAGGTGGTGCAGCTGCGGTAGAGACCCACTGCTGGCCATTCCAGACTTGAGATCCCGTAGCCGCCGCGGATGATGAGGGCTGCTGTGTGTAATTATAATTCGAGGAGTCCATTATCTATATACTCTTCTGCGGTGGAATGGAAACTACTCCTATCAACGAACCGTCATGGTGATGATGTGATTACTACTTGACGTTTGACGATTGACCTTTCCACGGCAGCCCCCTTTCGTCCCTCATCTACTTTTTCCCCTATTCTTTGGAAATCTGTGGATTGTGGATGCAACTCAATTTTTTCACAATTTTGTTAGAGATTTCAGTTAGAGAGCAGCTCTCATGGCCAAAATTAAGTTTCAGGAAGATGATTAGTATGCATTTCCAGTAGTACCATCCTTTCGTCGACTATATTGTCGACTCTATACATATGTTCGCTGGCCGAAAATTCCATTTCCCCGCTGAGAAATGCATGTGAGAGTACACTGTAGTGTTGAAAAATTTCTAAGGGAGAAATTTCAGCACTGAAACTTACAGGAAAATTTCAGGGTGAAATTGTTGATAAATTTGGCCAAAATTGAAATTCTCAAAAGTTCTGGCGGGAAGGCCAATATCGCTCCAATATCGCTAACACGAAAAACCAAAAACTGATCCCAGCGGATAGAAGGTTGGCTTACTCGATGAGCATCACTTGATGGCTTTCCTCTGTGACCCCAAGTCTCGTGCCTGGAGGAATGTTTTCCACCTGCAGACAAACAAGGCCGCACTTGTGAGAAAGATGATTGAGTGGTATGTGGCCTTGGGTGTTGATGGTTTGGACGAGATGCAGAAGAGAGTGCTCAAGGATTTCGAGAACTTTGATACTCAGTCGAATGACTGGTATCATTCTTTTGCAGATCCACTTCCGCTGGTTCCATCTTCTGAGGAACTGGAAAAGAGTAACAAGTCTTTCAGTATCAAAGAAGTGGTAAAATATGCAAGAGGACTGGTGCTATTTCTGGACGCTTGGGGTGGTATGAGTGTTACGCAGGAATGTCCGACTTCTATCGACTCGTTGCAAAGCCTCTACTGTCCATGGGAACGGTGGGGTCTATGGATTGCGAACGTCGGGCCAAACCTTTGAAGCACACCATTCTTACTAAGGTCCGGAATAGGATGAAGGATGGCACTGGAATTGCCCTTCTTCGAAGATATGAAAACCTTCATCATATCATGCATGCGAAGAAGGTGCTTGGGAAGAGGATTTCTGAGACGCTTTGAGAGTGTGGTGGCTGGTTGGATTGTGAGTGTTCGTACAAGAGAAATTGTGTGGTCTTAAGTTTAGAATAAGCTGTAGTGAAATTTGTTTTTGAAATTCCCTTGAAATTCCTGAAACTTCACCCTGTAACTTTCACAAATCTCAGAAAGGGTGAAATTTTTCAACACTAGTACACTGGCTTTTTGCTATGTAAAAAACTTTGGCCATCAGCCATCAAAGCTAGTACCAAGCTAGAGAGCACCTTTCACATGCATATCTCGACGAAAATATACGCTTTCAACACCTACCCAGCACAGTATACACTCACATAATAGTCACCTAAAGGATAGTGTCTCGGGGCTAGCATGTAAACCACTTCCCTGAAACTTAATTTTCGCCTTGAGAGCTGCTCTCTAACTAAAATCTCTAACAAAATTGTGAAAAAATCGAGTTGCATCCACAGAATCAGGGAAAAAGTAGATGAGACTGCTTAGCCCACTGGGCGTGCCCGCTGTGGAAAGGTCAATTGATGGAGAGGCGAAGCAAAGAGAGGAGCAGAGACAAAAAGATACACTACTTTCCCTCTGGCGACTTCGCGAGGAAAACGAGAATCTTTTTTTGATGGCCTTCCTTCTGCCGATCATTTTTTCAACGCGTCGCGTCGACGGAAGAATCCAACCGTCCGCCGGCATTGATTGATTGTATTTTGATTGGGCGAGGGTGATCAACGCACACATCATTAAATCGAGAAGCAACAAACATGAACTGTGTTTCATCATTCCAGAAGGTGGCTGCGACAGCCCGTCGGCTGCAGCAAACCACAAGATCCATGTCGGCAAATGCCAAAGTTTGGGTAGACAAAGATACTAAGGTCATCTGTCAAGGCTTCACAGGAAAGCAGGGAACATTCCACAGCACCCAAGCAATAGAATATGGAACTAATATGGTAGGAGGAGTCACCCCTGGAAAGGGAGGTCAAGAGCACTTGGGCTTGCCCGTCTTTGATTCCGTTGCCGACGCTGTTGCCGGTGTCAAGCCTGACGCTTCTGTCATTTATGTACCTCCTCCTTTCTGTGGGGCGGCCATTATCGATGCAATTGAAAATGAAATCCCATTGGTAGTTGCCATCACTGAGGGAGTTCCGCAGCAAGATATGGTCAAGGTGAAGCAGGCGTTACTGTCTCAGGACAAGACACGTCTTATTGGCCCCAATTGCCCCGGTATTATCAAACCAGGAGAGTGTAAAATTGGTATCATGCCTGGATACATTCACCAAAAGGGTAAGATTGGTGTGGTTTCGAGATCTGGTACGCTTACATACGAGGCAGTCCACCAAACGACTGTTACTGGACTTGGACAATCTACTTGTGTTGGCATTGGAGGCGACCCTTTCAATGGAACCAATTTCATTGATTGTTTGAAGTGCTTCAGAGATGACCCACAAACAGAGGGTATCATTATGATTGGAGAGATTGGTGGAAGTGCTGAAGAGGAAGCAGCAGAGTGGTGGGCTGCAAACGGAGATCCCAACAAGCCAGTGGTAGGGTTTATTGCTGGAATGACGGCTCCTCCTGGAAGACGTATGGGTGAGTGTTTATTAGCGAGGAATATGTTTTCATTTATTCTTGATTGTTGTAAACTCCTGCAATTGATTTCACTAACGACTATGTTCTATTTTCAATGATTGCACACACAAAAGGACATGCTGGTGCTATTGTTGCTGGAGGTAAGGGTGGAGCAAACGAGAAGTTTGCAGCACTTGAGGATGCTGGTATTCATGTCACTCGATCACCTGCTCAATTAGGCACAACAATGATGAAGGCAATGGGGCTTACAGAGTAGATCAAAGACTTTGTTTTTAGTTTTGAAAAGTTGATGTGACTCTTTGGCACTGATGCATGGTTGCTAGGCACACATACGCAGATACGCAGATAATCATTTGCAAATAAAGCTCGTACTTTTTCTAGTTTCATGGAGCATCATTAATTAAGCTCATTTTGTATTATTCCATCAGGCTGGCTGCCTCTGGCTCAGGTCTCTTGGACAGCATTTTGAACGTTGCACATTCACCTATGTAAAAGTACATAATTTCAAGTCTATCCTTCTCACTCACCCCTTTCGACAGTCAGTTGTGTCTGCTGCTGGTAGATACAACTTAGCGTTTCATGCAGTTTCAAGGCCGGTCAGCTTGCTGTACGGTACTTCTCTAGAGAGAGGTGGACGCGGACTCGATCGATATATACTTACGATCGACGCAAAGGATGTGACATCTGCGTTTTGTCCGAACCGACCGTACGGTACGGTCCCTTGGGTACGGTGGAATCGAACGGACGTGGAAGCAGCTAGGACTGTTTATCTATGTTCTTTCCTTTTCCTGCTGTGTGAATGTTTTGGCGGGGATAGAGTTACTTAAGTACGTAGGAACTCGTTGAAACGGGCATCCCCCACTGCTTTATTGTTGATCCCGCCCTACATAAGTACCTGTTTTTTGATCGGCCTCATAGACGTTTTCTGCTGAGCACTTTTACGACACATCAACTGACATCAACAAGGGTGACGTCAAGGTACCGTGATCCCTTGACGAGACTTACTTTCTACCACAACAACGTAGGAATTTATATATGAGAGAGGGATGAGTCCCATCAATCGGGAATGGAATAGGAATGACATCAGAGTTCGTTGCTTGAGATCGTGAAATAACGTGAGGCATTTTTCTGGCATTTTAGCATCGTTATTGAGTTTGAGGTTCCACCACAACCAATGATTTATGTACTCTCACCCAACCAACCCCTGAAATTACATATCTTGGCAAGGAAGAACAACAGTAATACATTGTTACTTTTCGAGATGTCTCCCTGCAGCACGTCATCCAGAGAAGAGGAACAGCCACGGTCAGAAACGGAGCAGCCAGCTGGGTTGAGCACAGCCGAGTCCGAGTGTCCTGGACCAACGTTTTCCGCCATGGAACGAGAAGGCGACGACGCCTGCCCGAATGATCATGGCAAGGCTGAATCTGACTCCAAAAACTCAATAGATGTATCCAATATAAATAATCTGTTGAAGATGACGTCATTAAAGTCGAAGGCACGGGCGCTGTCCCTCAGCGGTTCATCGAAATCTTTGACATGTTCGGCCCCAACGATTCTCGTCAACACTCCCGACGACAATTCATACCACTCAGTCCACCGCCCCCTACGCAGCTCAATGTCATCCCGCACTCTTCATGAGTCTCTGCACCGCGGAAAGCGGGCCTTGAAGAAGACCAGATCTGCGTCTGTCGTGTCATTTGATCAGGTTAACATTCGCGAATACGAACGCGTCCTTGGCGATAATCCTAGTTGTTCCTCTGGTCCTCCTCTCAGCATTGGATGGAGATTCTCTCCTAGCCCCATGCAGATTTCCGTAGATGATTATGAGAATGGGAGGGGCGATGTACCCCGTTACAAATCCGAATTCCTGGTACCGAAAGATATTCGTGAGAAGATGCTAAGGGAACATGCCGGCGTGTCACGTCGTGAAATAGTAACTACTGTCCGTGGTATTCAGAAACAAAAATCCCAGAGGAGGAAAACAGCTGCAAACCTTGGAATGCAAAACACTGAGGAAAAATTAGAAAATGTACGACGTTCCGTGCAAAAGGCTGTGGGGAAAAGAAAATCATATTCTAATGAGGAAAAGAGACTTTGGGATGACGCTCATGAGCGTGCAGTGGAAAAAGCAAAACAACTCGAGGATAGCATAAGGAAAGGGGAGAGTGTCAGCATGCGTAATGTTTACAGTGTGGGAACTCCAACCCATTGCATGTTGCCAAGTAGACGTAGTCTGCGGCAAATAGAAACTGAAACTGGTCCGAGTGGAAGAGAAGATGAAGGAGAGACAAAAGAAGAGGAAGAAGCACCCACGTCTATTGACCACGAGATTGTATCTGAGGGGGTTAGAGATCCTGATAAAATTCAAGATCCAGGTCCAGAGCCGCTTCGTAGAAGCATTGTGATAATAGAGGAGGATGATAATGATGATATTTTCAAGAATTTAGAGCGGAGCCATCAGGGCAAGGGGAGTTAATTTCCATCTTTGATTGTAACCTTGTTACAGATGCAAGGCTATATATCTTACATGTGCTAACATCTGTAAAGTAATTTGCTTTGATTATTAGTTATGTTTTCCTTGATTGGTTGAGTTGGAAGTTGATGGAATGTGGTATACAATTGGAGCAACCACACAGCAAAACAGCAGTAACTTGGAGTAAGATCAAAAGAGAAGAGATAGAGAAGCATCTAAAAGTGTGGATTTTGGGGGATTTCTGGGAAAAGTCACTTCATCCATTTAAAATCTAACCTACTGAAGTATCGCCTATCGCTCCTCAATATCCTTGCTCCTTCAGTGTTGCTGCGGAAATAATGGTGGTCATTGGTCGGTAGGACCGCAACACATTCGTCCAACTATGAGTTCAATTCCAGCTAATGCTCGCACATCAAACAAGGGTGCCTCTCCAAGCACCAACGCCTCTTCGCAAACATACATCCTGTTTGTTGTCACGTGCCTGTTCGTCTCTATGACGGGAAACTTTCTTCATCACCGGCTCGCTGATCCTCACAACGTTCACAAACACGCCATGCGGCAATTTGAGATGACTCATTTGGGCGGCCATGCAAAGCTAGATGAGCAAAAGAAGAAACAAAGTGCTTTAAAATTACAATCTGCCGCTACAGATTCGGGGGAGAAACCTCCACCGCCAGTTCATGACCTAGCTGGATTGAGCTGTTCAGATCATGGAGGCCCATCCGATGATTTGGCGCAAGAAATGATTTACTGGAGTGACATTCCCTCTGATGACAAATTTGTATCTCCGATTGGTGCCAATAGCAAAAAGAGGAAGTATCTTACTTTTGAGCCAGATGGTAAGTCTATCAAGTTTGAGCCGACAGCCGACTCAAGATTATTACACCGGATCTAACACTTTTCTTTTCTAGGAGGAGGCTTCAATAATATCCGCATGTCAATGGAGACGATGATTGTAATGGCACATTCAATGTCTAGGACTTTGGTCATGCCGCCGAGTCAAGGGATGTATTTGCTGCGCAAAGATAGAGGAAAACAACGTGTTCATTTTTCATTTGACGATTTTTATCATTTGGAGCAGGTAGGGTATGAGCATGCAGGATTGCATGTGATTTCGATGGAAGAATTCTTAAAGACTGAGGCAATGACGGGAAATCTATTCAATAAAACAACAGGAGATGTTGCCTTTCCTCCTAACAACCAAACGAACTGGGATGGTTTTGATCCGAAACCATTGAAAGAGTACCTTCGAGATGTAACATTGACTCCATTGAATTGGAATCCTGGGTCATGTCTTGTTGCATTTCCCTCAGATGACGGACCGGAACATTTTGCCGAATTAGAGGAAATGATGAGTGCAGTAAACGCCAACTTTCCTAAGATACAGGAGTTTGTCGATAAGCCAGTCCCAGTGGATGCTCCCGCAACGGAACGATTGAGAGAGGCAGTAGCAGGGCGGATCAAAAACCTTTGCGTTTACAACGAAGAAATGCAAGAGGCTCCCATTGTTCATTTCATGTGCTACCACAAAATGAGAGTGCGTTTCCTCACTCACTTCTACGCTTTTCTCTTCTTCGAATCATGGGAGCAAGATTTATTTTATAAGCGCTTCGTTCGTGATCATCTTCGATACTCTGACGAAATCCAATGTGCTGCAGCTCGTGTGGTGGCCGCAATACGTGATAGGGCGCGACGTAGGGATCCAACTGGCAATCCTGACGGAGAGTTTGACTCATTTCATATACGAAGGGTAAGCCGCTTGCACTAAAATCTACCTTGCATTTCCGTCATCATTCAATCATCATACTAACATCAATGCATTGTTATCATTTCAGGGCGAGTGAGTAAAGGTGGACATGATAAGCTTGTTTTGAATCTAAACTGAACTTCCCAACTCACATTTTATTGTTGTTGTCCTATTCTAGTTTCCAATATAAAAACACACGATTAGAAGCAGACCAAATCTACGAGAATGCGAAAGACAAGCTGAAGGAGAAAGCCACTGTATTTGTCGCAACTGATCATCAACAAAAGCCTTTCTTCAAACCTCTTGCGGATCATTTTGATCTTGTCTTTCTATCGGATTTCAAAGAAGAATTGAAAGACGTGAACACAAATTACTTTGGAATGATTGATCAGCTAGTTGCAAGCAGAGGTCGTAAGTGCTGAAAGTGATCATCTCTTTATGATACGTTTCTAGCAGTGTGCCTCACATCCATCTTTTCAATCATCTCCCTAGGTGTCTTTTTTGGTTGCTTCCATTCAACCTTTTCAGGATTTATTTTTCGTGTGAGAGGATATCACTCACAGAAGGATAAGGCTGACGGCTGGGAGCGTGGCGTCCTTCCTGAATCCTATTACTACTCGGGCAAGAACGAGAAATCAATATATCAATCTTATGGGCCCCTCAGAACTCCTTTTTACAGTCGTGAGTTTCCAATCAGCTGGAGAGATATAGACAAGGGCATTGAAGAGCTTTCAGCAGTTTGATCTAAACGTAATTACTTTTACTACAGTGTGTACAACAACAACAAAAGAAGCTCAGTTCATACAATCTAATTCTATCTCTGGAGCTTCAGGCCTTAAAAAGCAGGGGATACGCTTTCACTTGAGGTATCGATAAATATCTATGAATCACTTCACATCTCTGGAGAATCCCTTGTCAACCAGACACCTTTCACGTGACTATTACTTCGCCGTGAGGAGCCACATGTTGACATGACCGGGCACAATTTCTTTTTTCTTCGAGAAGTTGAATCCGTCAACGCTGGTCAATTGCTCGTCAATGTTTTGCTGGTATTCTATCACAAATGGCTCACCTGCAAGCATGTACTTGGAAGGCGTGTAGGAAGGGCTTATATCCACAATTGCCAAAGTACCACCAACCTTGAGAAGGCGTTTTGCTTCTTGGATGATTCTAGATCGAGCTGCCTGCGGCACCTCATGAAATGCATACATGATAGTGACAAGATGGAATGTTTGTTCCGGAAGAGTCGTATTTTCTGAAATAAGAGCAAAACAAGTCAGCTAAATAGCAAGAGAAACTTAAAATTGAACTGATCAGTACGACTTACCTGCGTTCGCAAGACTATACGTAGCCTCAGAATGTCTACGATCAGGGTAGGGGTCGGTATCGATAACGGTCATTGCCTCAGTAAGTGCCTTGTGCTTTTCTCCAAGAAGATTCTTCAAGCCTTCATTATGTCTCGACATGGCAGACCTGACTGCTTGATCGTGGTCAGAGATAGCTTTGGCCATGGAGATCATTTCGGGGCTGGTGTCCACCCCAACAATGAGTTGGGCATCATGGAACGCGTGTCCTAGCGCCCTGGTGCTCATGCCGACTCCACAACAAAGATCACAAACGCGGGCCCCACTCTTGTCTATTTTGATCCTGAGTTCTTCCGAGATAATTTTCCTAACATCCAGACCTCCATATGCTTTCACGTCGATCATGAAAGTAGCGAAAGGCGCCATTGCTGCATGGATAGCCCCTCCTAATCCCATGTTTCCAAACGTGTGAATATCAGGACGGCTCCAGTATTCATACGTGCAAGGAATCTCCGTGTTGAGGATTTTATTCCGAAGAGGTGGTACATCATCTTTCACTGTCGGTGGTTGCTTGACCTGTGTCCAACAGTGCGTCCTCGATGGCCCTCTGCATCAGGTCTGGATTACCATCGGAGCCGGCACGGAATGCATTGACAAAACTATTTGCCAGTAGATGCATGCAAGATGAACAGAACCACTAGGGTGATACGATGAGTCATGATGATGTTGTCTATTTGTATTTGAGAAGAGTTGGAAGAGCAAATTCAAAGATGATTAGGAATACTTTAGAAGAATGATGCTATCGACATAATCAAGAGCATTTCCGTGACAGCACATTGACATCGGATCATTTCTCTTTTGGTCTTGCTTCTCAAGCAGCGTTGTGATTCTCCGCGACAACTAAAACGTAAATGAAAATGACGCCATCGCAGGTTTCAGCATTGGCGCCGGCCGTTTATGTGAGAAGGCCCGAACGGCCCTTTGCCGATGCAAACCAAAATTGGCCAAATGCAAATGCATCAATGCGCCGCAATTCGCAATTCTCCACCACCAAGCCCGTTCTACCATGTGATTGTTCTCACCTAAGTATTGTATCCGAATAGGAAACGATTGTTGTACTCTTCGATGCGGGTTTTGTTTTGTGTGAAGTTTAAAAAAGAACAACTACACTAACACATCACAGCGCTATCTACAGTGCGTCATAGAAATGCCAATGCAGATGGTTGGATCAAAGCCCGCAATGTCTGAGGTGTCAGCCAATTCGAATTCTGACTGTCATCACAGAATTTTTGGCGGACAGCAAAAAACCGGCATTTTGACGACATTTTTAGACGCGTCGGCGGTGGTCGGACAGACGCAAACTTCTTGTTGAAGAGGTGGAAAAAATCTTTTTGTTGCATCACTGACGCGGCCTCGACGATGCTTCGGCCGACGCTTATGGCAGCTTCCAGCAGAGCAACCGCTCCCTCCGTGCGGCCAAACGTGGCGACTAGTGTCATGATTGATAAATTTGAGACGGCGAGGATTTTGAGCGGCGATGGGCTGGGATATTCACCGTAGCATGCACAACATGTTGTGTGTTGAAGTTGGGCTCGCGGCAGGATCTACACTTAACCACTTCCCCCAGAAGGGTAGCCAGCCTCTATCAACATCTCATATACAAAGGCGATAGCGATAGTGGTGTTCTACGACAACGCTGCTGAGCATCGATTAGATATTGCTCCAACAATGCCTCCAGTAGGGCGGGTATTAGGTTGATTTTTGTGTTGAGTTTTTGTTGTGTGTTGCACAAACAAAAAATTATGAGCTCTTCATAGGAGGGGTGGCCTCGTACGTAGA
The DNA here is from genome assembly GCA_037178625.1 of Skeletonema tropicum. NCBI lineage: Eukaryota > Bacillariophyta > Thalassiosirophyceae > Thalassiosirales > Thalassiosiraceae > Skeletonema > Skeletonema tropicum. Next base: position 3,298,387 of record CM074127.1, on the reverse strand, counting down.
ACCATACTAATTCCGCTAAGTAACCAAGTTGTCAGCCACGAGACATCGGACAGTTACTCCTGTAACCATTTTTGCTAATAGTGTGGCAGCCACGAGACATCTGAGAGTTACACATGTAACGATTTGGCTGACAAGTTTCCCGAGCCACCACCACCGACCATCAAATAAAAATAATAGTGTCCATGAGAGAGAGATTCACCATGGAACATTAAATAGACAACATAGATCATCAACAATATGTCGTCAAACAAAATGAAGTATGATGAATGGGCTGACAAGCAGCGTAAAGAGAGAGGGGACACAGTAGAAGTAGGCTCGAAACGATTGAGGAAGGTAAATCCACAGTATGATTGTTTCCACTTCAATAGAAGAGTTGCAGGATTGTGTACTGACTGCAAGTGCAAGCCTTGCTTGCACAGAACATGTTATGGGTTCTACAAGCAAAGAAAGGAAAGTGAAATCATTGGTGCAGCGTTGGATAGCTTCTCCGCCCGAACGTATTAAATCAAATGAAGATGGTGAAGTAGTTGCTGAGGATATTCTCATCGAGAGGGATGTTGTTATTATTGCAAACGTGAAGATTGGAAATGGAGCAAACGCTACTACGGTGCAACGACCATTTCGTGTCATGGTGATTCATGATAAACATTACAACAAGTGGATGATAAGTCAATCGTCTAGTAAGAAGTGGGGGAAAGAAGCAAAGCCATACAAGGTAGACATTCGAATGCTCCGGAAGAATGAAGTTGGTGAGTATGAAGATGTCGAATTATATGATGCAGATTACAACAAGGAAGAGGTTGCAAAGCGTATTGGAGAGAATTTGATTCTCGATGTAGTTGGAAAGTTGCATGTAATTGGTTGAGTTCATTAATAATGGGGTTATTTCATGTTAGACTTTTCGTAGAGGTTCAGCCTCCCTACCCATGTAACCCGATGTTACAGATCCTAGTACAAGTTTACGTAGGAATTAAATTCCTACGTCATCAGCGAGGAAGCCAGCAGTTACACATGTAACGATTTCGCGGACAGGTTGAGGCCACCCCTCCTCTCTTCATGCATCGAGCGTGGCGCGGGGGCGGGCTGCCGCCAATAAGTACGACACGACAGACTAAGGACTCCCAGTTAATCCACATCAACCATGGGGCGCAACGCCCATCCACCGCAAATGAAAATCTTTGCCATCACACGACACTGACACTGACGGACACTTCATCGCTGCTATTGCTATTGTCTATTATCCGATCGATTTGATCAGGCACTGCAAGATAAGTAGAACTATGCATCTATCCTCGTTGACAATCTCGGCAGTACTTGCCATCGCATCATGTGATGCCTTCCAACTAACAAGGTTGGCGCCCAAGAGACTTTCTTCACTTCGCATGGCAAGTGAAGATGATGAACCTGTCTTGAACAAGTACAGCCGGTAAGTTGGACGTCTTGAACTGCAAGTATGCAATCTTTGCGAGTTATTACTGTCAATCCTCTCATAGAATACATTCGTTTCAGCACTCTAACTCAACCTAAATCTCAAGGAGCATCTCAAGCAATGCTTTACGCCACTGGTCTCAAAGAAGAAGACATGAACAAGCCACAAGTTGGTATCTGCTCCGTCTGGTACGAAGGTAATCCATGTAACATGCACCTTCTTGAACTCTCTGAGCATGTAAAAAAGGGTGTTCTTGCCTCAGATTGTGTGGGCTACCGATTCAATACTGTCGGTGTCTCTGACGGTATCTCCATGGGAACAAATGGTATGCGTTACTCTCTCCAATCTCGTGATTTGATCGCTGACTCAATCGAAACTACAATGGGTGCTCAGTGGTATGATGGATGTATTGCTCTTCCTGGTTGTGATAAGAATATGCCTGGTGTCATTATGGCTATGGGACGCTTGAATAGGCCTGGAATCATGGTTTATGGTGGTACTATCCGTGCTGGAAAACAACCAAGTAATGGAGATACTCTCGATATTGTTAGTGCCTTCCAAGCTTATGGTCAGTCTCTCTACGATAAGATTACTGAGGAGGAAAGGAAGGAAATCATTCAGCACAGTTGTCCAGGACCAGGAGCTTGCGGTGGAATGTACACAGCTAACACGATGGCAACTGCAATTGAAGCGCTTGGTATGTCTCTCCCTTACTCCTCCAGTTCTCCCGCCGACTCACAGGAGAAGCGCGATGAGTGCGAAAGGGCTGGTGCTGCAATGAAGATTTTGCTTGAGAAAGACATCAAACCCCGTGATATCATGACTAAGGCTGCTTTTGAGAATGCTATCCGCATGGTTATGATGACCGGTGGTTCAACAAATGCAGTTCTTCACTTAATTGCTATGAGTCGTTCATGCCAAAACCCCGAGGTAGCAATCTCGATTGATGACTTCCAGCGTCTTTCTGATGTGGTGAGTATGTGTTAGAGTTATTTTGAGATGTTTTCTTTCTCTCTTTCCACACATCAAAGATCAGTACTTACTTTAACGCACTCCTCTATCCAACTTGTCAGACTCCTTTCTTGGCTGACTTGAAGCCATCCGGTAAGTTTGTCATGGAAGATGTCCAAAACATTGGAGGTACTCCAGGTATGATCAAATTCTTGATTGATAATGGTCTTTTTGATGGAGACCAGATGACGGTAACAGGAAAAACACACAATGAGAACTTGGCTGAAATGAACCACCCCGGCTTGACTGAAGGACAAGAAATCATTCGTCCTCTCAGCGACCCCATCAAGCCCACTGGCCATTTGCAAATTATGTACGGAAACTTATGCCCCGGTGGAGGAGTTGCGAAAATTACTGGAAAGGAGGGCGAGACTTTCACAGGTACTGCTAGAGTGTATGATAACGAACAACTTATGCTTCGTGGACTCGAGAATAAGGAAATCAAATGCGGAGATGTTGTGATCATTCGTTACGAAGGCCCAACAGGTGGACCCGGACTTCCAGAGATGTTGACTCCTACTAGTGCTATCATGGGAGCTGGACTTGGTGACTGCGTTGCATTGCTGACCGACGGACGCTTCAGTGGTGGAAGTCACGGATTCTGCATCGGGCATATCACACCCGAAGCCCAAGTTGGAGGCCCTATCGCCCTTGTGAAGAATGGCGACCCAATCCGCATTGATGCTCGTCCCGATCAACGAACAATCGATCTTTTGATCTCAGACGAGGAATGGGAGGAACGTAGAAAGGCTTGGTCTCCTCCTCCACTTCGTGCTAGCCAAGGAACTCTGTTCAAGTACATCCAATGCGTTGCCACCGCAAGTGAGGGATGTGTGACAGACGAAGTTGGTGATTCTGCCCAAGCCGCTGCAGCTGCACCTAAAACCCCAGCTGTCGCTGAGCTTGAGGCCAAGATTGCAGAACTCGAAGCAGCCATGTCGCAATAATTAGGAACAAATTCTTTCTTAAATCCTAGCATTTATTTACAATGACACTCTCTTATTATGAGCTTGATGATCGAGCCTCTTTGATACATCGCAATAATTTACACGTGAGTGATTCATTCGGGCGATGACTTGCCTTTAGCTTTTGCGTATATCGTATCAAGCCCTCTTTCAAATCAAGTGTCTCTTTCGACGGATACCAAATGGCCATTTGGAAACTAACTAAGAAGTCTGTTGTAAGTGCAAAGATACATCCGAATACGAACACAATATTCCCAGCATCACCTACACCGGTTACTCTCGACCAAAGCAGTTGAGAAGTAAAGTAGAACAGCTTCATGAAGTCACCTACGATCCAGCCTCCCACCATTATAGCATTCAGTCCATCAGTTGTTTTATTGGAATAGTTTCTCATTGCTTGCGGCAGAGCAAGACAAGACTCTAAAAAAATTGAAGTATGTTTGATGGCATCAACACTTCTCATTCGATAGCGAGGATACCATTGATAATCAAACAGTAGCTTGGTAGCTATCGAAGAAAGGAAAATTAGCTCCACATACTCAAGAAATGAGTGATTTTGCAGTATATTGGAAGGTGACAATAGTTGAAAAAAATGCGCCTTCGTCATTGAATACAAAGATTGCCAAACTGTGCCACTTTGAGTTGAATCATTGCAAAGCGGTGGTGATGGAAAATCGGCATTAGACCCGGTCATTCTCCTTTTTCGTATCCGCATATTGGTCATTGCGCGAAGAAGAAGCAGCTGCATTATAATCATACAAACACTTTGTCCAAATAGGTCCCACTGTATTATTAGTGTGGTTGTTGTTTGAATAGCTTCACCATCCAGTGTGGTACTTTCTTCTGTTATTCTCTTGTTTTCTACCATCAATCCGTAAAAATATAGCATTCGCAATAAATGCGATGACAGCAGCAGAAATACGGTTGCACGGCTAAGACCGGCGCTACTGGGAGGTACTTTGTTACTGCCGTTGACATCACATTGTTGTGAAGACTTTGGCAGCCCTTGTAATAGGACACCTGCCGAATGTGGCGCAGCGGTTATTTTCAATTTTGATGACGGAGAATCAAGTAGATTGTTCCTCTTCCGTAGAGATTCAATCCCTCTATCTATTATTACTTCATGCTGCTCCTCTAACAGATCATTGTGGCTCCCATGGCTGCGCAACAGCGTCCTGGTATCACTGTCATCATTTTCAGAAGTGGTCGATTGCCGAATTAGGCTAAAGTATTGAGGGAGATATGCAGGGAAGGGGCTCAATGCAAACGCCCATGCAACGAGCGAAGGTGAAGGCATCGTTCTTCTCTATTTATTGAGTGCTAATCCTTCTTCTTCTCCCTGCCTACTAAGAAATCACCGACAACCAGCCACAACGACAACGTTCCAGCTTCAGCTTCTATATATCTGATCTTACTTGTGGGCACTTTGGGTGGAGGGCGGGGGACGGAGTGCGTGTCTGGGTGTCATAGGGCACATAGGGTGTCACAATGATCGTGGGAGATTCGAGATACTGATTCCAACGTTGATCGTCCAAATTTTGAATGAAAAAAAGCGTTATTCAAGCCTGCTGACACAACATAATACCAATAAATCTCTTCCAACTTCCAACGAACAAGGACCCCTATCAAGCCAGAAGCAGATCTCATCGCTGCGTACCACATACACTTTTGAAGTAGAGGCGGGAGGGCATTATGACGATGGTCATGTTGTAGGCAGTTGAGGCACACATATTATATAGCATGAATGATTCTCAGATAGCTTTTACAGTATTATACCTGGCTTACGTTGCCTTAACTCTTTTCTTTCACCAAACCATCATTCTGTACCCATTTCGTCTATTGACAACATTTCTGCATGAAATAAGTCATGCATTGGGTAAGTGAGATACGCTTACTGCTATCGCGTGCATGCCTTGTACATGAATATCTCATTCTCATCACTTGCACATCTTCTACCATTTCTACTTGAAAACGGCAGCATGCTGGATCACATGTGGCAGGGTCATTGCTATTCGCGTGTTTGAAAATGAAGGTGGAGTAACACAATACATCGGTGGCTGTAGAATCGCAATCATCCCTGCTGGTTATGTCGGCAGTGCCATTTGGGGAAGTATTTTTGTCATGTTTAGTGGCGGCCAAAAGACTGCAACAGGAGCTGCTGCATTGTTGGTCCTAATGCTGCTTGTCTCACTCTGTTACGCTCCGAATCGCACAATGGTGATAATCAATCTCTTCTACGCTGTCCTAACTTCCATATTCATCTATTTGGAGTGGATGGTGTTCTCTCCGATCCTGAACTACGTAGTTCTTTTTTATGGAGAGTTTGTTGGAGTCCATGCTATTTTTGATACATATCAAGATACAATAAAAAGAACTGTGCAGAGATCAGATGCTTACGCTTGCTATCAACAATGCCCTTGCTGCTTACCGAAGTGCGTTGGTATTCAGTGGGCCATTCTGAATATATTTTTACAGTTTCTTGGTGTATGGATTGCGTTAGTGCAAATGAGTGATGGTTGCAATGATCAAGGCTGGTGGGAATGTATGGCTGGAGACAGAGATTTCGCTTGGACCTTTAATAGTGACGAAATCTGGCGATGGAAAGATGACGCAATGCACTATGTAGAAGACTTGTATCACAATTAATCTAATGAGCCATATTACTATCTACGGAGATGACTTTTTGTAATACCCTTCATCTCACCAAGACGCCAACAAGGTTGTTGATGTTATTTCATCTGGTATAGACTCCAACAAAGACACCCACATAACAAAGTAATGTTGATTACCTATTTCCCCTTGGCCCTCTTGCTCCAGGTTTTCTACCCAACTGAAATTGTTCCTGGAAAGAAAGCCCATCGTCCAACTGACTGGATGTATCTTCACCTGCTTTTGACATCTCTTCTACCATTTCTTCTGCTTCAACAATTTGTTGTAGTACCTCTCGACGGTTGGATTCACAAAGCATTCCAGCGATAAACATTTCAAACAAAATCATAAGTGATTTATGAAGCGAAAATACGAGATCTAGCTCACAAACTAATGTCATGGAGTGTGTATGTGGGCGAAAGTGAGTTTCAAGATGAATTATGTATGAAAAAACTCAATAGTATGACACACGGATAACAATGCACTCACCACTATTGAAATATCCATCCAATGCCTCCACGAACAAATGAATTTGCTCCAAGACAATTAATTCATTCATCTCCACTGGCGCCCCCACCACAAAATACAAGCTGGCATACCGCCGATAAATGAACTTATATTCGCCCTTTTCAATAATATTGCACATCTTCGCCTGTCGAGGCAGAACATCGGCAGAAATGTCACGTAAGATACGCTTCTTTTGAGATTCAGTGTAGGATGAAAAAAATTCCGAGAGACGGATCTTTCCCTGCCGTGACATGAGGACAATAAAGTTCCAGCCACAAGCGGCGGAGGCTTTGGATTTAATTGCTGCACGATCAAATTCTGTCATGATTAATGAGGAGCTATGCCCGAGGTAATAATGCTGGATGGCTGGTCAAAGTGAGGTATCGAGATCGAGTGTGGTTGAGTTTTCATCGAGTCTTTCTCACAGTCAACTAACAGTCACTTCAGTTGTCACAGTACAAAGTATCCATTGTCACAGTACGCACTGTATCACCTGATCACACAGTGTGTTGGTCAAGGGTCCAGGGTGTTGGTCAAGTACAAGTAAAACACTTTAGAGTGAGTATTTTCAGGCTGCCCTATCATTCAACGCGAAGATTCACTCGCCACTCGCTCTACCATATCAGTGCATAGTGCATTGCAACATGTCTAAAAACGGCGACGCCTATGCAGTATAACAATAACCGTTGAACCCAGCCAACAACAGCCTAGCCGCTACTCATTTACCGCTTATTACACTTTTCAGGATGGGGAATTGTTGTGCCAAAGAAGAACCTAACAGACCAGGCGCATTCGCTGACACATCATCCAGCTCGGAAGATGTGTACCATGGATCTCATCATTCATCAACGAATCATTCCACGCTCACCCCATCTCCCTTCGGGGGGATGATGACACCTGATGGAGCCTCACCTGCGATTGATCCTACTAACTTGACAAACGGATCATCTTCCCATGGCCATGATTCTTCTAAATTGCAATCGGGTAGCGAACACTTACAACAAATTGAACAAATGGACGAAAATGAACGGCAAAGACGAATCATCCAAATTAGATTAGAACAAACAGAGCTCGCCCGTCGAGAAACCATAGTTACAAGTGCATCACAAAGCATGGTTCCTGTAGGAGGATCTCAGGGGTCGCGTTCAATAGGTGGTGGGATGATGTTGAACCATCCCCATCATAGAGGAGGTGGCGTCAATACTTATTATGATCCGGCATATGCAGCTGCTGCAGCGCAGGATATTCTCAACAGTGCTGCAAGGACGGGGGGTTTGATGTTTGCTGATGATCAGGCTACAAAGGCTGCATGGAATGTATCCGTAATGGGATCTGCACCAGTTAGGGGAGGTGGTGCCCAGACAACTTCAAAGGATGTAATGGATACACTGAGTAGAGGACAATGGGATAAGATACAGTTAGGATCACGAGGGGGAGGCTTGGCGGGGTGTGGTGGAGAAGATCCAGTGTATTATGTAGACGATTTAGCAGATGCATTCTGGGATAACATGGTTCCAACGAAGATGAATTTGTTTGGAGGTTGCCCGTCAATCGTTGAAAATCTGCCCTAGAGATAGGTCTTTAAATAATATGTAGTTCATCTTTTTGTAGACAAATAATTTCACGAGTGGAAGGATTTGTTTCTTTTTGTTTTTGCTTGTGCAGAATGTTGACATTAGCATTGGGGTTGACAGTTGACAGTTGACGCTTGCAACTTGCCCTTTTAGGAGAGGGGCGTCTGCAGAGGTGAAAGGAGTATTGTACTTAGATTGGAATATAAACCAGCGGCTCAGAGAGGACTAGAATTACTTGACTTCTAATTCAACCATAACAGAAGATCCTCTTACACAGGTGAAGTCAACTAGGACATCATGTTACACCCATAATCATTGCATATGAGTCATCGGTCATTGCTTTAAATATACGATACACCATGCACAACATTACCGCGGTGTTCCACTACTCTAGTGCTTAGACTCGTTATCGCTGCTTTTCTCAATAACGCACAATGTGGCTAAAGTATCATAGATTTAACTGTGGTGTGATGTGAAGAGACACACGATAGTAGTTGTACATTAAACCTTTTATTTTTTTATTCGCTTAGGTGTTTACTCGTCGTCCTCACCAGCAGCGGCCTTAGAGGCTGCTCTCTTCCTAGCAACACGTCCTGGGGCACCCTGGCCATATGGTGAGTTAGCAGAGATGTCGATGTGCTTCTCTGAGCTGGTTCTCACATTGAAACTGGCAACATTGACAAGTTGTCCTCCAACACTGATGTGACGTTGACGGATAAGAACACGGGCGTGGTGGATGGACTTGGCAAGACCTTGCTTGTAAACCTTGGTCTGTAGACGACGCTCAAGCAACTTTTGGGTGGAAAGCTGAAGAACGAAATCGAGTTCGAGCTCATCATCGGCAAGGAGACCGTAACGGCTCATACGACGAAGAAGGGCGGCTCCCTCGAAGATGCGCTTAGGATCCTTGGGGTCAAGGGTGAGCAATGTACGAGCAACCTTACGGAGCTTGGCAAGAGCATACTGCACACGCCAAATCTCACGCTTGCACCGAAGACCATACTCTCCTACAAGCTTGAGCTCAGCATCGAGACGTTCCTTTTCGTATGGACGACGAGGGGTCTTGTAGGTCTTCCTGTAGTTTCGGTGTTGTGCGTTAGTAGGCATGGTAATATATATCCGCTAGAAATTTCTCTACGCTAATAATCCGCAAGGAATAAGTTGATTTCAGGGGGTGCTGGCCTCGGAGGTAGTAGGCTGCTAAGTTGCACACAAGTCGGAAATGGTGAAGATGATGATGAGTTGAGGAGGCTTCCGCTACCTCTTACTAACAGAGATTGATATGAATTCCTACATTGACTTTGGCAGTAAAATTTCGCGAACAATTGGCGACTAGGCAGAAGGCGGAAGGAGATTAATTGGGAGCATGTCTTTCCCATTTAATCGGACCCTTTGGGTGCAGAGAATGGGACTCCTTCAGATGTTTTGGTTGATGCGATTGATGAAAAATTTTTGATGTTTCGTTCACTCTCTTGCTTTCGATGAAAAGCAGCGAAGGGCGAAGGTGCATTAATTACAAGTAATAGGTTGGAGGTTGAGAGGCCCGTCATCGTCTCTCTGCTGCTGAATACGCAGCCAATAGCATATCTTATCTCCTCACAGTATCCGTCTCTTTCTCTTTTTTGGTGATTAGAAACAACATGTCAAGCAACAATGATTCTCCCTCTGATGGAAATGTGGCGTCGGATTCTTTGAAGGAAGACAAATCTACCGAAAAACGGCGTGCAATTCAATCCATTATGAGGGACACTACGCTCACTGATTTGGAGAGGCGGCTGCGAATTCAAACATTGATGGATGGCTCTTCTAACTCAAATGCAAATGCATCCTCCCAAATAGGAAGGCCTGGGGGCATGGTTAGCTCTTTGCTTGGATCAGCCACTGGTGATTCGTCGTCTGATGTACAAATGGGTAACGCAACAAGTAGCAGTGAACGAAGAGAAGTTGTGGCGTGCGTTCATTACGAGCGCAAGTGCAACGTTATCGCACCTTGCTGTGGTGGAGAGTTCGGGTGCCGCGTGTGCCACGACGATGATACGGGTAGTTCATCTTGCGGCCCGATGGACAGATTCGCTGTGAAAGAGATTGTTTGCAAGGAGTGCAATACTCGACAACCGAGCGCGTAAGTGCAGAGAAGTTTGTTTCTATCGCATCAGTGCACACTCTTGTCCTAACTTGCCAGTAATTTAAACCACAGCACGAATAAATGCGTGAATGATCAGTGTGGAGTAACCTTCGCGGAGTATCATTGTGGAAAGTGCAACATCTGGATGGCTCTCAAAAGAGAACCATTTCATTGTGAGGAGTGTGGGTTTTGCCGTGTTGGAGGGCAGGAAAATTATAAGCATTGCTCCATCTGTTCCATGTGCATTCATGTTTCCGTTTACGATACCCACAACTGCATGAAAGATAAGTACAAAAACAATTGCCCCGTGTGCCGCGAAGACATGTTCAGTTCACGTCAGAGCCCACAAGATTTGCCATGTGGCCATTGCATTCATTCGCACTGCTTTCGCAATCTTGCGAGTTTTGACTATCGCTGCCCCATATGTAAGAAAACAGTAGTAAGTCGGCAATCGATGTCAGCAGCGTGGTCCGCACGGGCGAGGGATATAGAACTACAACCTATGCCAGATGATTTGAAGAGGACTGTGAACATTATATGCAATGATTGTGAAGTAAAGTCCGACAACCTCGACTGGCATTTTCTTGGCGTACAATGTCCCGGGTGCAGCAGTTTCAACACCGTCGTTGCTGATGTGAGCAATGGGAACAATATGTCTAGTTGACGTGATAAAATTACAATGTAATATTTAAGTATATCTAGAGATGGGCCTGCGATATCGTGGTCTTTTGGTCTGATGCCATTGGGTCCAACTCAACCTCGCAAACTTGCCAGCTGCCCTTACCAGAGAATGCAGGAACAAGGGAATATTGTTGAAGGTCTGGAGGCAGATGAAAACTATCCTCAAGTGCAATAGAAGATGCCACTACTTGGCCATTCACAAGCCATTTTTCTCCCTTGTTCTCACAACGGATCAGTGTTCCTTTCTCGGTTGTCAATCCATCCAATTTTGTGAACGAACCTTCATATAGCAACCCACCTTGACTGCAATCTAAGCAAAACGAGTATCGTTCCATTCCTACACCTTTGTGGTCTCCCTTTCTTAACTTCTTTACAAAATGATTAGTACGAACTAACCCAATTTCTATCTTCTCTACATCACCCAAAATGACACTAAATGACCTTATTGGGCGTTTGTGCCCCCGCGTAACCAAGGTGAACGTTGCATATTCACTCGAAACTACACCCAAATGCGGGTGCCCAGTGATCTTTGCTGTAGAAATTTCGCCCCTACACATCTCTAATTCAGTAGGATAGATTCCAGCAGTCATACCAAAGTACTCCACCATTCGCACGAAGTCCTTCAATTTACGAACATCATCGAATTCGGGCGATGTGACAGGTGGGGCAAGCATTGTTTCGCACGCTTTTGCTCTTAGGTAATCAATCATCGGTTGGAAAAGTTCAATAGGTTGGTCTATGAAAAAGTTACCATCCCTATCCTTCTCCAAAGAGTCGTCCCATCTTCCTGAGAAACGAGATGCCAGCATACTACCTTCTATGGATGTCAATGTGCGGCGAAGAACAGCTGTCAAAGTGCCCCCAACATTTAAATGAAGCACGTCATTTGGCTGCTGAAAGGAGGGGTTTCTCTTCCTCTTCTCAGTGCTACTTCCAGCCTCCTCCTCGTTTTCTGGTACAGAGCGCTTCATGGTGGTTGGTGCAGTGAAAACTAACTCCTCCCCTTCCTCTTGCGACCCCCTCCTTGCAACGAGTAGAGGTGCACTTCTTTTACCTACTTATGATGCTATGTAGGAAATTTCGATCATTGTGGATTTCGCTGGATTTTGTCTCTTGGTTCTCTCGTGTCGCCATTTCCGCGTTCACTGTCGCAACGGGAAGAAGAAACGGGTTAGCAACGGGAAGAAGAAACGGGTTAAATTCAAAAAGTAGAGAAGAGGGGAAGCGGCATGAGAGAAGAAGGCCTGTCCTTCCTCCGAATACACGTGTTCACTGGTTGAAACGCTGAAGCCATCCAATCATTCTCGAATCTCGCTTAAAAGCTTCCAGCATTGTTCTGAAGACTGACGAACATACCTCTCACTTTTTGCCTTTTGCCAACAAGGTAAGTTAAGACATGGTGGAACGACGTTGATCCTTGCTGCCTGGCATTCTACGAAAATGTTGCTTCGAACGGTGTCAAATGATGGAGGGGGGAACAACTGGCTGGACTGCTGGCTTTGGAACAGTGTATGTGTCTGCGTATTTGTTCTTCTATAACGCGAAGACCAAATGCGTACGTTTTCACAACATGCATATGCACCAGATAAGCCCCAAGAAGTACGGCGCAGTCGCAGTGTACTAAGCCGCCGGCTTTTACTCTTATTAATTCAATTGTGATTGAACATGTCTTCTGACGCATTTATCTCTTCGTGCTTCTTCAGACTTGTTGTTTCGATATTAACCAAACCAGACAAGCACAATTATGTCGATCGAAGCCGCTTTAGAAAAGTTGACTCTTGGCGACGAGCCAAACCTCGTGGAGGAAGTTAAGAAGAATGGAATTGAAAAGTCTGGACTTGCTGCCGGCATCACCGCTCTTGTCGCTAAGGCCGAATCCAAAGATGAGACAGAGGCAATTGCAACTTTGACTCTAATTAAGGCCCTTGCCGAAGGTGCCCCCGAATCCCAAGCTGCCACAAAACAATGCTTGGCTGCTTGTATTCAACAGGCTGGAAGCAAGAGCAAGGCTGTTAAGACTGCTGCCTCCGATGCTGCTATTGCCATTTGCGCCAACATCAACCCCTTCGCTCTGAAGTCTCTTCTTCCTGCTATCTTCAGCAAGCTCCCTGTTGAGGTAAAGTGGCCCATCCGTGAGCTCGCCTTGACATGTCTAGCAACCTTTCGGTGAGAACTGCCCCAAGCAATTAGGTAATGCTCTCCCCGAGGTTGTTCCTGAAATTACTGCTTGTATGTGGGACACCAAGAAGCAAGTGAAGACTGCTGCAACCAGTGCCATGCGTGAAGCTCTCAAAGTTATTGGAAACAAGGATATTGAGCACATGACTGAGAAAATTCTTACTGCCATCACCAAGCCCAAGGAGGTTCCTGAAATCATGCACGAGATGGCTGGAGTCACTTTCGTCCAGTCTGTCGAGAGTCCCGCTCTTGCTATGGTTGTTCCACTTCTTCTCCGTGGATTAAGAGAAAAGGCCACTGCCACTAAGCGTCAGAGTGCAGTTATTATCAACAACATGTCCAAGCTTGTTGACAACCCGCTCGATGCTGCTCCCTTCCTTCCTCTCCTCCTCCCTGCTCTTGAAACCAACGCCAGTTCGATTTCAGATCCTGAGGCCCGTGGAGTTACTGAGAAGGCTGTCGAACAACTTCTCCGTCTTCAGGGACTTGCCGAGAAGGCTGTTAGTGTGCGTGGTGATACTTCTAAGGTTACTGCTGAGTTCAAGAAGGCTTTCGGTGCTGAGGATGCTACTGGTGGACTTGAGATGACATTTGAACACGCTTCTTCTATTGCTACAACTATGATGGATATCAATTACATGGAAGATATGCAGTGGAAGAAGAACCTTTCTCCCGTCTTCGCTTCATACTACGATGCTGCTAAGAGTGAAGAGAACATCGAGAAGGTCCGCGTTGAGGCAGAGAAAATGTTGGAAATTCCCGAGGAAGATGATGACGATGATGATGCTGAGGTCCTCTGTAACTGTCAATTCACCCTTGCTTATGGTACCAAGATTCTTCTTCACAACACTAAGATGAAGCTTCTTCGTGGTAAGAAGTACGGTCTTTTGGGAGGAAACGATTCCGGAAAGACAACTCTCATGAGATCTATCAGTAAGAACCAGGTTGAGGGTTTCCCCGACAGTAGCGATGTCCGTACTGTTTTCGTTGAGGCCGATATCCAGGGTGAGCAGAGTCACTTGTCATGTATCGAGTATGTCTTCATTGATGAGAAGATCCAAGAGCTTGGATGTACTAGGGAGCAAGTGAGGGAAATGCTTGCCACTGTCGGCTTCGTTCCTGATGGAAAGGCCAAGCCCGATCACGCTGTGTCCACTCTCTCCGGTGGATGGCGTATGAAGCTTGCCCTTGCCCGTGCTATGCTTCAAAAGGCTGATATTTTGCTTCTCGATGAACCTACCAACCATCTCGACGTTATCAATGTTGCCTGGGTCAAGAAGTACATCAACTCTCTCACCAACGTCACTTGTATCATGGTGTCGCACGACTCTGGTTTCCTTAACGACTGCTGTACAAACATCATGCAGATTGAGAACTTGAAGTTGCACTCGTACAAGGGTAACCTCGATGAGTTCGTCAAGATCAAGCCCAGTGCTCGTTCTTACTTCTCTTTCACCGAGTCTAAGATGAAGTTCAAGTTCCCCCAACCTGGTCCTATCGAGGGTGTCAAGTCTAAGGGTAAAGCTCTCATGAAAATGTCCAAGTGTACTTTCACTTACCCAGGCAATGAGAAGCCAACTCTCTTTGATATTTCTGTTCAAGTGTCTTTGGCGTCTCGTGTTGCCTGTGTCGGAGAGAACGGAGCCGGAAAGTCTACCATGATTAAACTTCTTGTCGGTGAGATCGAACCTCAGATCGGAGATGTCTGGAAGCACCCCAACGCTCGTATTGCCTACGTTGCCCAGCATGCCTTCCACCACATCGAGCAACACTTGACCAAGACCCCCAATGAATACATCCGTTGGCGTTATGCCAACAACGGTGAGGATAAGGAGAGTCTTGTCAAGGTTACTATGCAGTTCACCGACGAAGAGATTAAGCTTCAGAAGACCCCCTATGAGATTCAATTCACCGATGAGGAGTCAGGAAAGGTGTCGAAGGTGAAGAAGGTTGTTTCTGAGCTCGTTGGAGGCCGTAAGACCAACAAGTCGAAGGACTACGAATACGAGGTCCGTTATGCTGGATCTACTGTCGATTCTGGAGAATACCTTCCTGCCAAGATTTTGAAGAAGATGGGATGGGACAAGGCTATGAAGGCTGTTGATATGAAGATTGCCCAAAGAGCTGGTCTTTACGTCAGACCGCTTTCCACCAAGAATGTTGAGTCACATCTTGAGGATGTTGGTCTTGATAAGGAATTCGGAACCCACTACAGAATGTCTGCTCTCTCTGGAGGACAGAAGGTTAAGGTCGTTATTGCTGCTGCTATGTGGAATCAACCTCACATTCTTATCCTTGACGAGCCTACGAATTACCTCGACCGTGACTCGCTTGGTGCTCTTGCCGGTGCCATCGAAACTTACGATGGAGGTGTTGTCATGATTACTCACAACAACGAGTTCTGCTCCAAGCTCTGTCCCGAGACATGGGTTATGGACGCTGGACACCTCGAGACCAAGGGAGATGCCGACTGGATGTTGAAGCAAGACACCAAGATTGATGATCAGCAACAACTTACGGAGGTTACTGATGCCGCTGGTAACGTTTCGAAGATTAAGGGACAGAAGAAGAAGCTTTCCAAGAAGGAGGAGAAGCAACTCGTCAAGAAGATTAAGAAGAAGCTCAAGGAAGGACTTGATCTTGATACTGACGAAGAAGAGTTTGCTATCGAGAAGGATTTAATCTAAACTGCCGAAGTGTATGGGGCTAAAAAGTAAAAGAAAATAGAAAAATTTTGTTCAAGATGAATTCTTTTAGTTGTGTCTACTTGTAGTTTGCTTTTCAGTGTGGTCTTCGAAGCGGTGAGTGTGATGTTATGCCATACGTGACAATAAAAGTAGAGCGTCTGAAATCAATTTGCAATGGCACGTTTATCTCTTAGTTTACTTCTTATCGGCCATTGTTTTGCGAATCAAGCAACAGATTATGCCATTGATCCCGCCGGGTCAGCTCCACTATTGAGGAAGGTTGCTTCTTCATCCAACGAGAGGTCACCTTGCATCTCAACTTTGTCTTCTTCATCCTTGTGCATCGACGCATCTCGTAACAAACAATGAACGCCAGTCAAGAAACCAGATGTTGACAGAGTCCACCAAAAGATGTGTGCCAGAAGCCAAATCAAAACCATAACACTAAACCCACTCATTGCTATTGTTGCTTGTTTTTGAGTAATGGTAATTCCTGAACATGAAAATGAAGAGGGGGGAGGGGGCATTAGAAAACAGAGCGAATGAACGACAAAAGATCAGACGCTAAAATTAGTCTCACCTTTGATTTGCACTGATCCTTCCGAGGTAGCTCTAATTACAGCCATCCAGAGAAATCCCAACAATCCAATACCTATGATGGCACTTGGACTGATGAGAAGAGTCAGACAAAACAGCAGGGCTGTTACAAGAGCATAGTTGAGATAAAAGAAACTCAAATTGTGTTTGACCCTTTCAGTGATGAGAGAAGGCTCACGTTCCAGGTAAAATGGCTTTTCTTCGCCGAGGCCGAAAAAGACCGTAGGCGATCGAAGGTTCTTGCGGTTGAAGACTTTGTTTTGCGCGTCAGCAATATAATCTTTGGTTCCTTGGGGGAGACTGGATTGAATGCTGCTTAGTGCTTGGTTCCCTCCGCTTTTATCCCATGCATTTTTTCTACGGTACCATGAGGGAAATATGACAAGAGTTAGTAATATAAAAATCAATGTAATGACGAGAAATCATAGACGCAACTGATTTATTCGATCGCAAGGGTTGTGATGAAGTAGACGAGCCCCCATTTCAGCCGTGCAGCAGTCGAAATGCCCTCGCAATGACCGCCAAAATGAGACACCTACGCCTATTACTGGAACAACATATCACTTACATGTTAGTTGAAGCACTATTCAATGCAGTTAATGTACTAGCGAGACCGCCCGAATTGGTGCTGGAGGTTGCAGAATCGTCGGTGAGCGCCATGGTTGTTATCTTATTTTTATGGTTCTGCTTGCGGTTACTTGCGTTCTTATCCGGAGCAAAAAGACCGGGCGAGGCACGCGCAAATCGAAGTACCCCCACAAGGCCAACCCCAAACTTTCGTACCCCTTTCATCTTAGTATGAACATTCGGCTTGTTGTAATACCTACCCCCCTCAATCTCAGCTTAGAGCCAAGCGAAAAGTTGTCCCAGAGGGCTGTTCTGGCAAGTGATAGAGATCCACCTTTCGCAGTGTACAATAGATGAAGATATATATACTTTGACGAGGATGAGTTCGAAAGGACAAGGAGGGTTGATTCTTCTACATTGCAAATGATTTGTTTCAGATAGTCCAGTAACTCCCACATCTTTAGCAATGAAGACTTTGATTTTATTTATCTAATAACTTGTATACTTTTGCTGAATCGGTGTTTTTCATGCAACTCAATACGGATTGTAGCCTCTACCACGTCCACGGAATCCCCTTCCACCTCCACGGCCGTAACCCCCTCGCCCACGACCTCTTCCCTGGTAACCACCTCCTCTCCCTCTCCCTCGTCCACGACCTCTGCCTTGGTAACCACCTTGTTGAGCATAAAAATTTGGATCATTGACTCGTTTAGGTGTTACTTTCAATTGTCGCTCTTTGAATGTTGAGCCATCCAACTTGAGTGCATTTTCCACCGCTGCGTCAGTCTTTAATTTAATTTTAATGAATGATTCGGAACAAAGATGTCATGTTATTGATCACTGGCGAACTATTATTTTGTTGGATACAAGACTGATGGATTGTTTGATGCTAGTCTATCTCGAACCCATCCCGCAACCATTTGTAGAAAAAAAAAGGACACAAAAAGCACTGATATCAAACGTGAAAGTAGCAACTCATTGAACTACTCACCTGGAATTCCAAATAAGCGAAACCCTTCGGTTTGCCTGTGAATTTATCACACACAATAGTCACTCGTTCTACAGTTCCACATGACTCAAAATGTGCCAGCAATTCTTCTGGAGTGGTGGAATAGTCCACTTGGCCAACATATATCGAGTGTCTATTATGAGATGAACCAACAGTGAGATGCGACGTTAGTTTGTAGCATACATAAAATAATAACATTTGTCATACATCAAGCACCATAGTTCAAAATTCGCAAACGTTTCAGCTGATCATTTCTCACCCATCCTTGTTCGTTACGTCATCATCACTCTTCTTTCCTTCCGCAGCAGCCGAGGTTGAAGATGCTGCGCCGGCAGCAGAGGATGATTTGTCTAAATCTTCTGTTTCTTGAGCGATTCGAGCCGCCTCAGCTTCCATACGCGCGATTTCAGCTTGAAGCTTCTCTAGATCTTCCTCCTCCTCTTCTTCCTCCTCTTTGGCGGCTGCTGGTTCCTTTTCTTCGGTGCTCATATTTGCTTGGTTCAGAGTTGTTGCTTTTGAAGTCGATTTTGTTTCCTACCATACGAGCGATGTAGCATGGTCGACGACAAACGTCTTGATTGCATGCTGTAACAAAGTTGATCTTGTTACAACGTCAGAATGTAACAAACCTATGTTACTCTCTGTAACACGTAACATATGTTGTAACCTGTACCCTGTAACCTATTATTTACACCGGCCCTTCGCAACTCGCAACTCGCAACCTCCAATCAACCTCAAAACTTCTCACTTCACCATGTCGCATGGTCCTGTGTCCTGTGTTGAGTGATTGAAGCCAAGCAAGCACGCCACCAAGGACATACATATACTCTTCGGTGCACTCCACACGATGCGGGCAGATGATAGAGACAGTATCATTGTCTCATGCTTCGAGACGATATCATCTCTGATCCGCAACTCCAAACCAACCGACGAAGAGAAAGCCTTTGTGACCGACTCCTTTCGTTTGAAACTCTACGGTTTCTACAAGTGCTCTTCGGGGGAAGAGCAGTCCTCGAACTTTGACCGTCCTTCTTTCTTTGATCCGGTAGGCCGAGCAAAATACGATGCCTGGGTAGAATGTGAAAGCCTCTGCGGCGGGGATCGAGTTGTGGCCATGACGAATTATCTGGAGCTGGCATCGAGTGTAACTCAAACTGGTGTAGGTCGACAATGTCGCGATATTTATGATGATGCCATGAAGCAGATTCAACAAATACAACCCGCGTCATATTCGCAAAAGGAAAACACAGGTAGTGCTTTGGGGGGAAAATGTGACGCCAAATGTCATGATACAATCAACGAAGATTCCAACTCAACAAAATACAATCTCCAAAATCAAATGGATGGATTACCAAAAGCAAACCATACAAAAACATCCTTTCTAACGCCGCTGATACCTCGTGGTCAATTGGATATCACTTTCAAGGATCTATTCTTTGCACTGCTCCAATGCCTGAAGTATATTATCTACGCAAGCTTGTTCAGCGGCGGCTTGATGCACAGCATACTATCCTACGTAATGCCTTCTTCAATACTTAAATTCCTTGCGACTCTATGTTCCTCTATTCATCCGCAACGGCATATTGAGTGGTTTGAAAGAAAGATCGAAAAGCAATGGTTAGAAATGGAACAGAGCAACAAGAAAGGAGCAACAGATTCCAATGCTACAACACCACAAGTTGTGGTCGGGCTTTCGGAGAGGTCGCTATTTGACTTATTCCTCTCAGCTCATTCGTTTCCTGCAGGATCAGAAATCATAATTGTTCCGCCAGTGAATATTCCAGGAATGATGGATGTGATCAGGCACCACCAACTTGTCATGGTTTCAGTCGATCTACCTGCACGGAAGTCTATCGCTATCTCAGACGAAGCAAAGGATGAGATTTCCAATTCTGATATAAGCAGCAAGAGTACGGATGCAGTTTGGGGCATTGATAGTGATGCTGTTAGAAAAGCAATAACAAAGAAAACAGTTTCCATTTTTGTTGTTCATCCGTTTGGTGCTGTTCTTGGGAAAGACTCGATGGCTGAACTCCGAATGATGGCAAATGAAAATAAACTTGATATCTGGGAAGATTGTGCACAGTGCTACACGGGAAATGGATACACGGGAAGTTATTTTGCAAACGCTAGCTTCTTTTCGTTTGGACCTATCAAAACAGCAACTGCTCTTGGAGGAGGCTTGGCAGTGCTCCGGTCTCCGTGCAACAATAAAGACTATGCTGCCATGCCGCACGAACAAGAATTGGCACGGATTACATCACTGGCAAGTACAATTAGACGCATTCAGGGAATGAAATACAATCTACAATCCAGCCATGTGTACTTGTGGAGAGTTGTCAAATGTGTTGCTCTCCATATGATATCCAATTCACGTTATTTGTGCGCTGCAGCAAAGGTGATAATAGAAACACTTGGATTTGACTACAATGATTTCGTTGTTTCATCCCTGAGAGGATTCTCGCCCAGCACCCAGGACACCAATCAAGTATTGCAACTAAGATATAGACCTTGTCCAGCAATGCTATCACTGCTTCTGCGGAGGTTGCGTGATTGCAAAAGTACACAACGACACGTTTCAGAACAAACAAATCGTTGCTCTTCATTTCTGAAGTTACTAAGAAACGCAAACTCCATTCAACAGCAAATTACAATACCTGAAGGAGACGGTAATTTGGCCATGTATGGATGGTTGTTTCCGGTTTTGGTTGAGTGCCCACAACAAGTAAGCAGTATGCTTTTAGAAATGGGATATGATGCCCCGTGCGGTGCTACTCAATTGAAACCAGTGGACGATAATTGCCCACGAACAAAGGCATTCTTCAATCGCGTCCTTTATTTACCAGTGACTAGCCAGAAGTTTACAACAAAGGATCAGCACAATTTGATAGGAGCTCTTTCTTCTGCCTTGAGCAAAAATAATAGTCACATTGAAACCGGAGGGGAGACTAAGTCAAATGGAAGCCGCACTCGCGATAGACAATTGCAGCAATCATTTGTTATTGCATTATTTGGCTGGCTTTACTTTTTGTCTGGGGTTGACTTTCGGTTGAGACGGATAGTAACTTTGATCAGTGCAATTTTTGGATTTGCAACTCTTTTGGTCCTCTTACTGTGCCGATACATGGAATCATTTTATTTGGAAAGTTCGCGTGCGTTCAGTAAGCATTGCGGTATGATCTTTCAATCTCCATTTCATGATAGATCGACAAAAGAGGATTGCCAAGAAAGCGATAGTCAATATCAATCTTTGATGGCTCTTGAATGGGCAAAAGTCCCCAAATCAATTCGTGCTACTACCGGTACTGCAGACGGAGGAAAAGGAATGGCTCTATTATCTGGGTCGACAGGATTTATTGGGTCCCTCTTACTACGCAACCTTCTTTTGAATCGGAAGACGCTCTCATTGGACGGAGGTATCATTCTGTTTGTGAGACCTAAGAGAGGTGTGTCACCTCGGGAGCGAGTCCAGCGCATTCTATCAAATTCCATGTTTGACTTCTTGAGCACAACTGACAAAGAAGCACTAGTTCATGTCATTGAAGCTGACGTCACACTGCCTAACTGCGGGATGGAGCCAAGTCAGATATCATATATCCGTGAAAGCAACATATCACATGTGTTTCATTGCGCTGCGGCTGTTAGTTTCTCACAACCTTTGGAAGAAGCGGCGTTGTCCAACATCACTTCATCGTTACAGATGCAGCTACTCACTAAATCACTGAAAAACAGACATGCTAAGTTTGTACACGTAAGTACAGCCTTTGTACATGGTGGAGAAACAGGCACGAAAGACGCACCTCTTCCCGAAAGTCTTTATTCATTGGAACCCTATGATCCGAACGAAATTTATAGGTCAATGTTGGGGACGCAGTCGTATGCATCAGCAGCAATGAAAGACTTGAAATTTCCAAATACTTACACATTCAGCAAATGCGTGTGCGAACATTTGCTACAAAGAGAACAACATGTCGATACGATAATCGTTAGACCAAGCATTGTAGGGCCTGCAGTTTGTGAACCATTTGAAGGTTGGTCTGGTGAGAGGCCTTCGACTGTCGTCGCAGCCGCTTGTTTGTATCTAAAGTTCCCATATATAATGTGGAGCTTTGGTAAAGAAAATGTGCCGTTTGTCCCTGTGGATGTAGTGTGCCGTTACATCATATGGCAGTCATTCCAGGAGACTTATTCCAACGACATAGTTGTTACCGGTGAAGAAAAGAAAGAGTCAGGAGTATCCAGCGCTGTAGAATCTGAGTGTCTTCAAATCATCAAAACAGTGTCATGGGATGTGGCTTCGCCAGATTCTTCGTCATTCTCGTGGATCTCCTATGCATTCGCGATTGTGCACTTGGGAGCTGTGTGCGGCCACGTTAGTCGTGTCATTGCCTATGCAGGGCTATTGGTTTCTGCAAAGATATTTCCTTCGCTCAACCTTAGCCTTGAGAGTTTTCGACGAATTCATTCTATCTTTAAGTTTCCCATCAACGGTCTTCTAGAGCTATGCAACAGGCTGCCCTGGAAACTGAAATCGGCAGGAAACTTGAAGTCGTTGAGTCCGCTATTTGACTTGCCTTTACTATTCTTCCCCTTCTCGAACCAGAGTTTTCACTTCAAGTCAGATCTCGTTGCGCCAGAGGACTTTGACGGCGAAAGATACATGTTCAGCTGTGTCGTTGCCGCACATCGGTTTATCCAAAAGTATGAAAAGAGATTGAATAGAAGCAAAAGCAATTTACGAACGTATGAAAATGGGAGTATCAAAAACAACGATAGTGCTGGTCTTCACAGGCATTCTTGCACTCTCGTAATTGCCGGAGACAAGCATTCAAAGCCGACTTCTGATCTATTGTGGGCGTGTACGCAACCCAAAGGCAATCTTTTCATTCGCTTTGGAGGTTGGATTCTGGCAAAAGTATTCCGCATGACAGCAACTGAGATTGAGATTGACGTAGCCTCATTTACTTCATTGGCAAGACAAATTTCTGCATCCAGTCCTGATAGTGTGGTCATCGCACCGACTCATCGTTCCTACTATGACTTTCTCATTATCAGCTACATTTGCTTTGTCCTTCCAGAGCTTGGTATTGATATACCGCATATAGCAGCTGCATTCGAGTTTTCGACGCTTCCATTTCTGGGCTGGATAGCTGCATCTATGAACGCCTTTTTCGTAAAGAGGGATGGAAAGAAACGAGACTTTCGACTTAAACAAAAATTGACTCGTATCCTGCGCAAGAAGCAAAAGCCTTCCTTTTTAGAGGTGTTTGTTGAGGGCAAGCGCAGCAGAAATCGATCGTTTCTAAAACCAAAAACAGGATTCTTGCGCTGTGTTGCGTCGTTAGGAGACAATCATCTGGTGCTACCAATTACCATCAATTATGAAGCTCTGCCAGATCAACGTAGTTTGATCAATGAAGCAAGTGGCAATCGTCGCGAGAACATGAGCATATCTAAGCTTTTCTATTGGATGTACTCTGTGTTATGTGGAGAAGTGAATATTGGTCGAGTGTACATATCCGCATCAAAAACGTTTGAGATGACTTCACGCGACACAGATAAAGTGGACAAAATCAGCCAAACAATTCTATCTAGACAACAAGAGAGGATTGTAGTAAGTCGATACCACATCCGAGCTGCATCCTGTGCTTTAGGGGTTTCAGAGCAAGACATTTTTGACTCTCTTCAGCATTTAAGATGTACTTTGTGGCCATCTCTCGATACAAAGACACTATACCCACGCATTAATGAATCCAGCCAAGACTTCCTGTGGTCGTGTCTCATGCATTTCGGACATGTGTATGCACCATTTCTTAGGTCGACACACGAAGCGTGGGTTGCAATAATATTCCCAGCAGAACTCCCAACTCGTTCTGCCGCAAGCAATGTAAAAGAAGTAGAAACCATTGTATCGAAGATAGCTCACAAATTTGATGCAGCAGAAGAGATCGTTGAGAAGGCAGTCAGCAGTCTCCAATCAAAAGGATTCTCTACACCCAGTGCGGAGCATATATTCCAATACGCACAATCTGACGAGGCTGGTGAGGTCCCCATGTCGTTGATTAGAATAGCTGTCCAAATGGCTGTAAAGAAGTGCACTCGCAACGAATCCTCGAGTGCTTCCATTGCTTTGTCAAGAAAAGTTGATTCTTCGCAGCAACAGGTAAATCCACTATTTTCTTCTCAGCTGAATACCAGATCGCGCAACAGAGGCAACAGCGATGGTGTTGAATCATTTGGATCGTGGGGATTTGAAGATTCGCGTTTTGTGCTGAATACATTGCCCAATGGATCAAATGTAGTCATTATGAAAGGTTGTAGATATAGCATTAGCGGCAAACCATTGCCGAAGCTCGTTGGATTCATTGAGAAGGAGCTGAATATGGAACTTGACCCCACCAATGAAACTTTCCGAGGAGTAGATTTCTGTCTTCCTGACAGCAAACTCACATCAGAAGATACTGTTCGAATATTAAGTGCAGTTGGCAATGATGATAGTCGGTTGTCTACTGTAGCTGAAGATCGTGCTAGGCATGGAACCGGTCACACTCAAGATGATATTTACAGTTTGCGCTCGGGATCTTTTCGGACTCGTCTTCCAGATGTTGTTGTCTGGCCGCGAAGTGTTTCTGAAGTTCAGGCACTCACTTCTCTTGCAACAACGTACAATTGGTGCATAATCCCTTTTGGCGGAGGCACAAATGTTACGCACTCAACACATTGCCCAAGTAGTTCCGTAGATCCAAGATTAATGGTGTCAGTCGATATGAAGTTGATGAAAAACGTCCTCTGGTTCAATGAAGAAGATGGTCTTGTACATGTTGAGGCAGGAATAACAGGCCACGACCTTATCAAGCACATGGGAAGAATAGGATTCACTATTGGTCATGAACCTGATAGCTACGAGTTCAGCACTCTTGGTGGATGGATTGCAACTAAGGCCAGCGGGATGAAGCAAAACAAGTATGGAAATATTGAAGACATAGTAAAGGAGGTAACCGTGGTGTCAGCGAAAGGTATCATGTCACACAAACACAAAGCAAATAAGGTGTCGTTCGGAAGGACATCATCAGGGATTGAGCCAAAATCATTGATGCTTGGCTCAGAGGGATGTCTTGGAGTTATAACAAGCGCTGTTATCAAAATATGGCCACTTGCTGAGGATATATCCCATGAAAGCGTTTTGTTTCCTAGCTTTGATGCCGGTGTTGCGTTTGTTAAAGATTTATCAAAGCAGCGCACATTAAAGCCTGCGAGTTGTAGGCTACTCGACAATGACCAGTTCCGTCTTGGCCAAGCCATGACGGGAGAACAGTCCAATTTGGAGTCATTCAAATCTTATGTGTCTAAGAAGATGGGCTTCTATCTAGGCAACCTTTCGGAAAAAAGTGTTGCTTGCGCTACTATTACTTTCGAGGGAAGTTCAGCCGAAGTTCAGTTACAGAAAAAAATCATCAGTGAACTGTCGGCGGCACACGGTGGAATTTTGGCTGGGTCACGAGTTTCCAAGTCTGGATACGACCTCACTTTCGCCATCGCTTATCTGCGTGATTTTGCAATGAATTACAACATTCTAGGGTAAGTCTTGTTTGAGAAATATTTATTGATATTCGTTGTCATTTTCTTCCGCACTAGCGCTAATCATAACGGCTCTTGTTCTTGCAGTGAAAGCTTTGAGACGTTTGTTCCGTGGTCGAAATTGAGAGATGTGGTCGAAAAAACAAAGAGGACTATTCTCTCAGAACATAAGAGTCGAGCACTCCCAGGCCTACCTTTCGTATGCTCTCGAATTACTCAAATTTATGACGAGGGTGCATGTGTATACTTTTACTTTTGTATGGCAGTAAGCTTCAACGGTGCATTAGATCCAAGGGATGTCTTCGGTGAAATCGAAGCATCTGCTCGGAGAGAAATTCTTGACAATGGTGGTTCTCTGAGTCATCATCACGGTATTGGGAAATTGCGCTCATCTTTCGTCCCAGAGATCTACTCTGACGGGTACCTGGAGTCGATTAATGCTGTGAAATCCGCTCTAGACCCTGTGAACGTCTTTGGTGCAAGAAATGGTGTATTTGCCGAGAGAAAAGCCTGTTAACTTCAAATAGACTGATACTTAATGACTTT
The DNA here is from genome assembly GCA_037178625.1 of Skeletonema tropicum. NCBI lineage: Eukaryota > Bacillariophyta > Thalassiosirophyceae > Thalassiosirales > Thalassiosiraceae > Skeletonema > Skeletonema tropicum. The sequence continues at coordinate 3,272,284 of CM074127.1, read as the reverse complement.
TATGCATCAGTACTTCTCTTTCCAGAATTCATGTTGAAGAATGTTGGCCATAGACCGTGTCCTTGCGTCTGGTTCCCTTCTAAGGCAGTTGCAAATTAAGTCAATACCCAAAGCACCGATTCCTGACTCTGAAAGGTTTTTTGCCAAAATCTTGACTTGGCGATTGTTCCAATCCGCAACGCACCTATATTGAAGATCCTCGTCATCATGTTTGACAAAAGATGCCAAAATTGATTCTCCCACAAAAGCTTCATAAATCAGCATGCCAAAAGCCCATATGTCAGCTGATGGTTCTGCAACGAAAGCAGGACTTTTAGAGATGGAAGGTTTCTCCTCTTGAGGACGAACAAATGCCTCAGGTGGCGAGTGAGTCCCCAATCGGGTCATTGAAAAAGGGACTCCTTTGACAGCAGATCCACAAAGTCCAGTAATTTTCCATCTGTCTCCAAATTTCATGATACTATGAGAATCAATTTGCCCATGAATGATGTCACATGCATGCAACTTATAGATGCCTTGGCCTACACGGAACATGATAGATTTCACCTTGCTAAAATATTTTTTGAGAAGGTTGAGATCCGTCCTGTACTCATGATCTCGTGGCATTCCAGCTACAACGCGAGATAGACTTAGCTTTGATTTGATCACCGCTACACAGTGGTGGATTGCACCACTAGGGATATTTGCGTCGTCTACATCACCGATGGCAAAATGCTCAAATTCTTCGTAGAATTTCAACTCCAGCTTTCTTTCTTGCAGATGCTTCGCTTCCCTGAGATAAACATCATTGCTTCCATAGCATATGAGGCTGACTTTCTTCTCTCTAGTGAACGGATTATTGGCTGGGCCGTAATCAATCGCATCAAATTGTTGAACCTTTCGTGAGGAAGCGAAGTTGTTGCTATCCCCACCTGTAAACTCAAAGCGACCTAAAAAGCGTAGGCCTTCCCTCAAGGCCGATTTGCATAGCGGCGTTGCACAAGCAACTGCTGTCTCCTCGTTACCGCTCCCAGCTACTGTCAAGCACAAAGCCATTTTTTGCGGATGAGAGCACAGAGAGAGAATTTCTGTCACAATATCTGCAAACTCGTCATTTGATTCGCACAGTAAAAACCACCAACTTGCGCCAAAGTTATTCCTCAAAATGACATCTTCCTTTGATCCTAAGTCAATAGGAAGGTCTACAATAGCTATAGCTAGAATAATCTCGCGCTGCAATGAGTTAGCACAAGCTAGTTGGATAGGTAGAACTCGGTTGGAATCGCGAATCGCAGCAGTTGAAGGAGCTGCTTTCAATATTGAAATGGCCACAGCTGCGTCGTAGTATTCGTGCCGAAGTATGAGGTGAAGCGCAGTAGCTCCAGAGGAATTTTCATCGAGTGCAGCCAAGCTTCCGCCATCTGCATTAAGCAACACATCAACCACCTGTCGGCCTGCTCTTGATTTAATAGCTCTAATCAACGGTGTTTCGCCTCTATTATTTTTCATCATGGATAAATAGCAATTCTCATCGCCAGCATCATCTAGCGTCACCACTGAAGCTTCATCAAAGTGTTTCGGTATCTTCGGTTGGCCCATGCTGTCTTTGAGAAAAGTTGGGTTCAGAGTCAAAATATCTTCGTGTACTTGAAGCAGCCGAGTAATGATAGAAACACCAATATCGCCTCGCAAAGCTCCCGCTGCAGTGTGAAGAGGTGTATTTCCGTCGTTTTCTTTCACCACAACGCCAGCGGGGAACAAATTCAATATGAGATCAACGGCATGCTCTCCTGTAGCATACAATGCACAAGACATGACTGCCAAGTGCAGTGGCAAGAGGCCTTCGTGATTTTGAACAGACGCAGCTGCTGGAAATCTCTCGCCGAGCACCTTGATCATCATGATGTTGCCAGATGCAGCAGCCATGTGAAGTGGTAGATATCCTTCAGTGTCCAATCTGTGAACAACACCGGGCTCGTAGTCTAAAATGTTCAATACTATTTCTTCTTGAATGGATAGCTGGTCTGATGGAATGTCTTCGTCGATTTGCCCACCACTAAAGAGGGCAAGGGAGTGAATTAAATATTGGTCATTCCGAACATCTTTCATTTCCATTAGCCAAGGATTGGCATGAGTCAGGTAGGAGACCTGCTCCCAATTCTTTGCTTCAATAGCGCCCAGTACTTGTTGGTAGCGTTTTGTAATCAGTGAGGGTGACATCATCATCGATCGTGTCATTGTTTGTTCTTCTTCCTCATCGAAATCATCAAGGTTCCCATCCGTATCAATAAAAGACCGTGCGTGAACCACAAGAGATGCTCTTACTATATTTGCCACGTTAAGTTGTGGTGCGAGCTCTGCCTGTTCATAGGAAGATGCATCATATGTTTCTTGCTTTGCTGAGTCGGGAGGATCAGGTCTTTCCACAGATATATCGTGCCGCAAAGGAATATTTGTATCACTGTGTCCTTGTCCCTCCTCAACACGGTTAATACTGTAATCGGTCGAAGTTGTTGTATGTAAGAGATTGTGCTGATCATCTGGTGCACTCTCCAAATTCTGAGTCATTTCTTTTTCATCTATAGAAGTCGGTGATGTGTTGTCATTGTGGAATTCAGGAGTTGAGATGTTCTTAATATCAATCTTTCCTTCTTCGACGTAGTTACGAGTGTCTCCATTGCTCGCGGTCGGGAACGACCTTTTGAGATAGCTGCGAGGTACGCTTTTCTTGCTCTCGTAGCTGGCAGTGTTGTTGATGATTCCATTCGAATCATTTGTCTCCTTGTCATCCGACTTTCCTGAGAATAGAAGCCGAAGAGTGCTAGTCCCCACGATAGGGGCATTGTCGATGCCAGAATTGTAATCATCCATAGTTTTGGCTTCAGTTGAAGTTTTGTCATAGGAGCGACTAATTCTGATAGATTCCTCTTCCTCCTCCATGGTGAATTCATCGTCATTATTGAGTTGATTGAATCTTCTATTCACAGAAGAAGCACTTGCACCATCTCGTTGCCCATTCAATCTGTTTCTCGGCGGTAAGCCAGCCTGTGCAATAGCTCGACGATTTCCCTCTAAGTCAAACTGCTGGCCAGTCTCAATCGCTTGTATTTTAGTCTCAATATTATCAGTTGAATTCTTGTCATAGGAGCGACTAATTGTTGCAGCTCCCTGTTCCTCCTCTGTGGTGAGTTCATCGTCAATAGTGAACTGATTGAATCTTCTATTCACAGAAGAAGCACTTGCTGCAGCACCATCTCGTTGACCCTTTGATCTATTTCGCGGTTGTAAGTCAGCCTGTGCAATAGCTCGACGATTTCCCTCCAAGTCTAACTGCTGGCCAGTCTCAATCGCTTGTATTTTAGTCTCAATATTATCAGTTGAATTCTTCCCATAGGAGCGACTAATTGTTGCAGCTCGCTGTTCCTCCTCTGTGGTAGACTCTTCGTCAATAGTGAATTGATTGAATCTTCTAATCACAGAAGAAGCACTTGCTGCAGCACCATCTCGTTGACCCATTGATCTATTTCGCGGTTGTAAGTCAGCCTGTGCAATAGCTCGACGATTTCCCTCCAAGTCAAACTGCTGGCCACTCTCAATCGCTTGTATTTTAGTCTCAAAATTATCAATTGAATTCTTCCCATAGGAGCGACTAATTATTGCAGCTCGCTGTTCCTCCTCTGTGGTAGACTCTTCGTCAGTAGTGAATTGATTGAATCTTCTATTCACAGAAGAAGCACTTGCTGCAGCACCATCTCGTTGACCCATTGATCTATTTCGCGGTTGTAAGTCAGCCTGTACAACAGCTCGACGATTTCCCTCTAAGTCAAACTGCTGGCCACTCTCAATCGCTTGTATTTCAAACTCAATATTATCAGTTGAATTCTTCTCATAGGAGCGACTAATTGTTGCAGCTCGCTGTTCCTCCTCTGTGGTAGATTCTTCGTCAATAATTAGTTGATTGAATCTTCTAATCACAGAAGACGCACTTCCAATACCATCTCGCTGCCCCGCTAATCTCTTCCTCGGCGGTAAGCCAGCCTGCACAACAGCTCGACGATTTTCCTCCAAGTCAAACTTTTGTCGTATCTCAATCGCTTGTATTTTAGTCTCAATATCATTCAGCTTTCTCAGACAAGGAGTGAGAGGAGTGAGAGGAGTGATGTTCTCTGTGGTTGTTTGTTTTCTATTAGGTGAACTGAACTCTTCTTCAGTTATTGTACTTTCTTCTTTCACTTGAAATAGTGCACGTTCATTGTGAGAAGATTTTTTTGCATGATTCCTTGGCATGTGAACCAACCAAGATGCCTTTCTATCAAATAATTCGACGTTCAGCATGCCTTTTTTGGAATCATAAACATCAGGTGTTGTATTCATTTGCTTCAACGAAAGAGTTGGCGTTCTTTGTAAATCAATGTACGATCTGCCATCAATGCTCAGAGCTGACACGATTTTTGGATCTCTTGCCCATCGCTTACCAAAATATGATAAACGCGGCTCTGATGGTTTGACTTCATTGGCTTGATGTGCCAACATTATGGCATTGTAGGCATCATCAAACCTCCGTATTCTTTCTTCATCATTAATGTCTATTTCACTCCCCAGACTGCTCTGCCTTGTTGCCCAAGTTAGTTTACTATTTGTGGTGAACAAACCCGAAATTTCATCGCCAGCGAAGGATGTTGGAGCTTTCCTATCATTTTGGTTTGATTGAAATGTGCTCACATCGAATATTAATTTGTGTTTTTGCTTTTGACGTCTTCTGGTAGGAGGTGCTTCAACAACATGACTTTCTTGTTTAAATTGACTTGGTACCTTAATTTGACTCGGTTTGGGTTTTCTCAGTGGAGGAATTGGTTTGTACACATCATGTGCTGACCTCGTTATATGACTTTCATGGGCAACTTTTTTGTTATGAATATATGAATGAACTTCTTCGGGAGCTGTGCGTGTCTCCCGCTCGATGTGCAGCGGCTGATGCTGTGAATGATCTGACTGCCGTGAACTTAGTTGTTCTTGCTGCTGCTGCTGCTGCATCTGCTGCCGCTTTTGCTGGCGTCTTTGTTCCTGCCGCCTCCGACGGGGACTGCTTGATGGACGCCCTTTCACTCCGTGTGGTTGTTTGTTCTCGTGTCGACTGTACTCATTATTATTTGACGAAGCATTGACCTTCTCAGCCATACGAGGATACCTTTTTTCGGAGCAATGACGTCGAACCCATTTTCCGTTTCTGTCTTGCCTTGTTCCCAAGTAAGATTTCTTTGAGGCGTTGTTTTCATCGATATTTTGATGGTCTCTGCGGAGCTGAAAATTGTCATTGACCTCCGACACTTCTTGATGGCGAGGGGCACAAATCTCGTCGAACGGAGTATCCTCCGCCATTGGCACAATAGAGGTTGCTGGATAAGAGAGAGAGCAGCGTCCCAGTCGTTACCATAACATCATTATCATTTCGTTACTCTCTGTATTGTATTGACTTCTATTCAAACTAACTCCTTACTCCTTACCGCCTCGCCGAGTTGCTCCTGCTTGGCGTGTCCGTGTTTTCTTCTTGCACATCCTTTCTCTTCTCTCGGTGGCGCACGCTACTAATAATCTCATGACGGAGAATCGGAGAAGATAGACTTGGGTTTGATCAAGAAAATTGTCATGCAAACTGTGTTGAGAGAGAGTGTGGCAAGCATACTTAGGAATCCCCCTGCCTTTCTTCGATCATCTCAATAAATAAATAAGTAGAATTGGTGCTATTTTTACATTTTAGCCGGTAGTATACAAGGTTGATATTCTCACGCAAAGGCAGGAAACGTCGCTCTCAGATGCTCTATCAGTCCCTCCTTGCTGCCTCCAGGGTGAGTCGTCATCCATTCTGTTTGCTCATCCATAACGTCACGGAAAACAGGTCCCTCAGGAATTTGGGTGAGAATAGAGTTCTTTATTTCGCCACCATTAACTAAAGGTTGTTGAGTCCATATGCCAATGAGACCTAGTTGCATCATTGCTGCTGCGAAGACATCATACTTATTCATGATGCCAGAAACAATCTCTTCGTGAGTCTGCTCAAACTGCAAATGAAAATGAACACACATCATGTGAGTGAATAGAACACAAATCATAAAACAAACTAGTCTGAACGCTGAACTTACAACATCTCCTTCGATCGTGTACTCTAACTCGTCATTGCCAGCGTCCATCAGCTGTTCGCATAAAGACAAGATAAATGCCGCTCTCCAGAGCGGTCCGATTCTCCTCATCGCCTCGGCACAGTTTTTCCTGAACTCCATACAGTGCAGCCACACTGGATCATCTTCAGTGTCAGGATCAACTGCCTTCTGGTTCATTGAGCAGGCAATCTTACTTCTATTCTCGCTATCGTGCATAACTTGAGCACCAGAGAGCAACACAGAGAGGGCGGAGATGTCGCTTCCCATTGAAACTAATTTTGTAAAACTATCCGCTGCGCTCATAATCTTTTCTACCTGATCGGCATCTCTAATCGGTCGTTTCAACTCGTCAACAAGAAGCCTTAGAATGACAGATCGTTTTGCCTTCCTTGGTTTCTTTCTAGTTTCAGCCTCAGCCTCATCATTGCTGGATGTAGTACGGCTTTTGAGTGGCTTGAGGAATGCTGCGTACCATAGCAGCCTCCTAGCATCTTCGTCCTCCATCAACACCCTTGTTTCTTCCTTTCCAACGCCATTTACAGCCCCGGCTTGAAGGGCGCGTTTAGCCTCGCACCACATCGGAGGATTAGCTTTGCAGTCACATAGGTGACCGTGAGTGGTGGAAAGCAGAGTGAGTCCTTCTTGAAATAAATCATTTCCATTTGTGAGAAATTTCTGCGGTAGAGGGAAAACAGTGTCAATCAGTCCGAGATTAACGAGTAATCTCATGGCACCAACAGGATCTCGACTCTTCAGCATCAAGTCTACCTCACTGCCCACACGCTCACGCGAAACTTTTTGCTCAAGAGCAGCTTTCACTCGTTCATCTGCAGCAGCTGTCTTTAATTCCTCGGACATGGTAAAACGCAATCTAGCAGCAAACCGAACTGATCGTAGGACGCGTAATGGGTCATCCAGTAGCGTTGTCAGTGGAGGTAGCGGTGTCGAAACAATTCCTCTCCGAAGATCGTCAATTCCTCGGCCAGTCATATCCTCGACTATGCCCTCATTTATATTGTAGAACAGTGAATTTATTGTGAGATCACGCCGCAAAGAATCTTCCTCTGGCGTACCTATTCGCATCAAATCGGGAATGCGCGAATCTGAAGTGTATTCCTCAGCTCGAAGATTAACAAAATCTATCCAATAATTGTTCACGCGCATCGTTGCAGTTTCAAGATGTTTTGATTTCTCAGGATTCTTGAGAACAACACCTACTGAGTGAGTTTCACGGCCATGATCTGAAAGCCATTGGTTCAGCTCATCGGCAAATTCACGACCAAGCTTGTCGTCAAGGGCTATATCAATGTCTACTGGTACAGTTACCGACAAAGAGTCATCTGGCGATTTTGATGCATTTGGATTTGAAGATGAAAAGTATCAATATCATTAGTCAGTACGAAATAGTAAGCAAAGATTGTGATCAGTAACAGATTACTCACCTCCCTTAAACTTGGATGTAATCCTATGCATTGCCTCGTCTTCTGCATCGGGTGGTTTAGTTGTGTCCAACACTCCCGTCTCTAGCAAATCCAAAGACACTCGATTTTGCTTGAACTCCTTTGTAGCTAGTATTTTGTCTCGTACCCAGCCCCCAGCAACCCGAAGTGTAGACTTCATACCACATTCTGTTGTGACTGTGCGAAGCAAGTCAAAAAGTTCTTGCTCTTCTTCAGTAAGATCGATTTCGATGGTACTTGCATCCCGACCTGGCCTTGACCCATCCATACCATTGCTACCCCCTGTGTCAAGCGAGTCCTCTGGGATACTTATGAAGTGAGAAGTGAACGAGGCAAAAGAAGCGAAGCGAGAATGCACAGGACTTCCTGTTGTTGCAAATGTTCGTCTCATATCAGGATCAAAAGAATTCATCAAGCCAGCAATACCGTTTGAATAAATAGAAAATGAGGCCGGATTTCCACCTGACTCTAATATATTATTGTGAGACCTTGCTGGCACTTTTTCGTCAGAATATGGCAACCGAACGTCGAAAGGTGGTTGCCAAAGGATTAAACACATCAGTGTTCTGTTGTTTGTTGCCGCCTGAGGCCCTGGATACGGGAGGCGATGACGGCGACAGAGATTTTGCATAAAACCTCAATTCTCGCGAGTCTAACGCCATACTTAAGTTTCCAATTGCATTCCTATGTTTGCTCTCTGGTACGAGACAGCTGTTTCTTTGTCGGAAAGAAAGAGCCACCCTCGACGTGTAGGCCATAATTTCTGTGCTGCTGCTTGTTATTATCATTGCAGTAATCCACATGCACGCCGCGGAGCTGCAAACGTATGGCCGCTTTTTCGATGAAGGTGATGACTTCTTCATTACCAATTATTACACAATATTATGCAGTAACATAGCCGCGACTTCCACCAAGCAAGGAACAATCGCAGCGTATGATCATGAGCTGGTTCCCGTGGTGAGCTTTAGAAATTCGCACAGAGAAAAAGCAAGCTTGATGGATGATGAATGAGAATGATGATGGATGAGTGTTGAAGAGTCAACGTTTGAATCTAATGAGAAAGGGGAGTCGCTGCTAGATGGGACCACAATGTAACAAAAGTAACAAATCGATGTTACGTTTTAGCTTTCTCTATTCTGCTGAAGACTCTCGCACACTCTCTACAATATGAAAGAGTCTACAATACATATATACTTATTCGACGTCCCAGCCATTTTAAATAATGTTTTAGTTTTGATCCGTCACTGTCGATGCTGGGAAAAGTTTAGATACCAACTTTTTCGTCTTCAATTTGCACTTGCTAACCCATTTAGCTGCTGCTCCTGTCTCGATGCCTTGCTGGACGAGTCCTGCGGCGAAGCCCAAGAATCCTCCAGCGATTATCAGAGTTAGCTCGTCTTCTTCAAATATTGGGTGGAGCTATGTAAAGACAAAAGATGTTGAGCTCCTAAGTTTTGCAAAATACAGGTTAAATGGGACACGGTGAAACAGCAGAGTTCTTACCACACGTTCAAACTTTGCACTCGTCATCTTTTCCATTTGCGTCCTCAAAGTGAATTGTAGTCCCAATGCCTTGTCAACGTATGGATGCAATACATGCAAATGATTTGGTAGTTTTACCAATGCACTTGATGATGCTTTTGTCAAAATACCACCGGGCAGCAAGAATCCTACTCCACCAGACAGCACATTTGCAAACTTTTTTAGATGATTTGTAAAGAGTAAACCAAAGGATGACTTCGTACTTGGATCATTAAGAATCGAGTCCCAAAGTTTTTCGCTGGTCAATACATTGTTTGCAAAAAATGCGCTGAATTCTTTGGCAACTTCCTGCTGTCGACGCAGGAACTGTCCTTGTAATATGAAAGGCCCAATCTTTGTAGGATTCACAGGCTCGAAAATCCATTTCAGAGCGAGCCAGTTGGTCGCAAGGCCAACTATGGCCCCTCCAATACTAAGTGCCCATGGATTTTCCCAGAATAGTGCAACAATCATTTGTAATACACCCAACATAAAACCGAACCACAAGCCACTGTTTGTCAAAAAATCTAACTCTGCTTGGCCGCATTTTCGGAAGAGTTGTCCTAGTAGCGCACGATCTTGCATCATTTGATTGATAACGCAGTTCTTGATGTTGAGCAGAGTGCCAATATTGTCTTGCATTGAGATAGTAAAATCTTTCAAGAACCTATGATTTGCTGAAGCCATTGCTGCTTTTGTTCTTCCCGGTAAGGAGAAGAATAAAGCTCTTCCAGCCTTTTGTGTCCAGCTCAACGGAACAAGCTCATCTCCTATGCTTTCCATTAGTTTTGGAACTTCTGGGCCCAAAGTAGAGGCAACTATATCTGGATCTAATCTCCGAAAGACTTCTTCTACATTGAGCAGTTGCGTTGTTACCATATTCACCATTGTCTCTGACATTTTGTATGTCTTTGCTGGCACTATACCCTGCCAGCCAAGCAGACCTAGTGGTTCTCCTTCCACTTTATAAATAGGTATCCCACGGAATTCAATGGGATAAAAGATCATTTGAACAGCGAGATAGTTCGTAAACCACCCCACAAACGCTGCAATTACAGGAATAAGTAAATATGCTCCAGGCCTTGATTTGAACTTCTTTATAGCTGATTGAATATGTTTGGAAATGCCTATCTTTTTCTTCCTCTGTAGATGCTTCATTTTTCAAAAGAAACGAAGTGAGGATTGAAAGTTGACAGGTGCCTTCATGTTGGAAACATCAAGTGCAAGTTCTCTTACCTTGCCGACATCATCTTGATTGTCATCGCCCTTTGTAGATGACAGGCGAACACATCTAGCCGTTGTCGTGAGACGATAAGATTGAAGCGGCAAATATATCGATGCTTGGGATGAATGTATCGATGATGGCGTGGTGTGATGATGAATTCTGAATGTGCTTTGATGACTAAATTGTAGCGATGCTGCTGCGCTAAACAAAGATGATAGTACTATGATTCTAGTGCGTCTCTTACAACCGCTCATGGTGTATCTTCTAACTCGGCGGTCGTCTTAAGTACTTCTTATGATAGATCTATCTGCCACTTAACTATGTGAGCCAGGGGCAGCGTCTGTTACTTTCACTTGCATGAGGCTTGTCTCCAGAATCTGTATCGTAGATAGCGCATGAGCATCATGAGCTATCATGAGATGAGGCTTCTCTCCATGAACACAACATCATTGTTGTGACTGTTGGCATCTTGCTTTCGGAAAAATATCTTTGTTGATGTGTGACATACACGTGACACCAAGTGACGCACGAAACAAATTTCCCTCCGACCTCGAACCTCGATCGATCACGATCACACGATGGACCACCACCTTCCCCATCATCGCATGCTGCCGATTATCACCAGGAACATACTTGACAAACATCTTCTCCAGTATGGCTCGCGGTTGCCTTCGTCTTCTCCTCGCAATAGCTGCAGTAGCTTCGCCTGCCTCCGCTGTATCGGCATCAGGCGCGGCTGGTGGAGTGATTGATCCCAGATTTTTCATTGCTGGAGGAACTTGCGCTGCCATCTCTCATGGCATCACGACTCCCATTGACGTTGTCAAAACACGGATGCAATCGAATCCTGATAAATATAAATCATTACTACCAGCTACGGCGACAATTATCAAGGAAGAGGGGGCACAAGCCTTGACAAAGGGATTAGTGCCCACATTGGTAGGCTATGGAATAGAAGGCGCACTGAAATTTGGAATTTATGAGGTGTCCAAGCCTCTGGCTGTTATGGCTTTTCAGAGACTCAATAACAAATTGAATCGTTCAGGTGGAGCTGGACCGCTTCCTTTTCTTCTTGCATCCATTATGGCCGGTGCAGTGGCATCCTTAGTCTTGGTACCTATGGAATCTACGAGGATACGTATGGTGACAGATGCATCATTTGAAGGGATTGGTTTGTTACGAGGTCTCGGGAAACTGATTGACGAGGCTGGGTTGGTTCAAACTTTGACTGTTGGTTTGGGTGCAATGCTTGCAAAACAGGTTCCATACACTTTTGGAAAACAGGTCAGTTTTGATGTTGTTGCCAAGTTCCTCTACGGCATATTGAATAATCCATCACAATCTACTGCGAGTTTGGCTGAAACAATTTCCAAAAGCGTTAGCCCAGAATTCATCAAATGGACTGTTTCTGTTCTTTCAGCAATGATTGCTTCAGTTATGGCATGTTTGATGAGTCAGCCTGGTGATGTGATTTTGACAGAAACATACAAAGGAGGAGAAGGTGATGCCACCAAGAAACGAGGTCTTGCCGAAGTTTCATTAACCATCTTCGCGCGCAACAGCGATAACGGGGTAGCTCTTGCGTTAACTGGATTCTTCACGGGCTTACAAGCAAGATTTGTACATGTGGGAATGATTATAACCAGCCAATTGGTTATCTATGACCTAGTGAAGCAACTGTTGGGCTTGCCTGCAACGGGTAGTCATTAGGAATAGTCCAATAATAAATATATAGCTAATAGAGTAAGATGTTTCACTATTAAAGATAGGCAATTGCACCATTGTACCTTAAATCAACAATCTTCCAGTTCAACGCATTCTCCTCTTCGTCGTATTCTCGCTGGAATGCAACCACGTAAGAATTCGCGCGAATGTCATCTTCACTCCCCTCAACAATTTCTCCCAGCTCTCTCTCCATGTAAGTTTTTTCGTCGCTTTCATCTTTATCGCCCTCGCTGTCATCGTTGTTGTCTCCTGAGTTTGCTTTCTTTTCACCCTTCACCTTCTTTCTCACGCAATGAATCTGCTGGCACATGAAATGAAGCAGTATAAGTGGGTCGTCACCCTTGTCTACATTCGTGCTTCCCTCCATCTCGCATGCCAGTATCTCCCCATTCATAATAGCTAAAACGTTGGTATCGATCTGCACACCTTCACTCTTCCTTGCTCGTGCTTCAGCAGCTAGTCGATTATAAACTGCCTCGCCCAACCAAGGTTTCAACTCTTGTATCCTACCTTCTAAGAATAGTTTCATGATAATAGGCAATGTATGCTCCATGACATCCCGTTTCCAATTTTCCATCGTGAAATCTGGATCTAACTTCTGCAAATGCCGTGTTGCTGCTGCAAATTCGGATTCAGCTGTTAAAGTGTCATAGACAGAAGAGGCGCGATAAACCCACGGATTTTGAGAAGTTTCCCATGCCTCCTCGGCGTCTTCTTTCAGATGTTTGATCTTTTGTTGTGTCCGTTGCACTCGCTCCTGTGCTCCTGATTTCTCGTATACTTTTCCAGACTTTTCAAGTATGTCTGCAATGATTGGGGCGTCCCGTAGCCGTTTTTCCATCCTCTCCCAAGCACTCAAGTGCTCCTCAGGGTCGATCAACATGATATCTTTGCTTCCCTTATACTCCTCGTATTTGTCAGCGGCTTCGTCATCGTTTGCATAGTTTGGTTTTCCGCTATCGGATGGTGTTCCAAGCTTCTTGTTGATATCTTTTGCTTGTCCAGAGGCAATTAATTCAGTCCAGGTTTCAGAGACAGTATCCATAAACGACGAAGCCATCGACATAAACTTGTCTAGCTGTTCGTTATTTGCGTCACTCTTTGTGTCAGCTGTCGTAGACTCATCACTTTTACCACTAGTATCACCTTTGAGCTTCTCAATTGTCTCTCTAAGATCTGAATTGTTCTTGTCATCATTAGACTTATCAGAAAAGCTTCTTGATCCTTTTCCTCCATGTATCGAGTTTAGTTGGTGATGAAACAGGCGAAATCTTTGATCTGTCTGCAGGGAGGGAACTGATCCAAACGAAGAACATGAAACCAGCGATTTTGGCAGAGTGGCCGAAGACTGGAAGATAGAGCGTTCTAACCGCGAAAGGGAGAGGCGCAGCATGGTCTATTGATTGCTTCGAATTAGATATGTGGACCAATTCGATACTCTTCCAGAGAGATGACAGTGCGAGATTTGATTTTGTGGGTTGCGGTGCCCTTGCTTGGTGCTGTGATTTCCAACCGACCGCGCCTAAAATTTTGGCGGCGGGGAACGTACAGTCCTGTGTTTTTCCAATCAGCCCACGGCCCACGAACAAGTCGATACAGCAAAATATGTAGAGCGAGAAGCGAAACGACTATTGTATCAAACCTGAGAAGTGCAAAATCAGCTGAAGCCCTCGTATGGGCATGAGCCGCTTGTAGTGGCCCAATGTAGTCGGCGGTGATACTAGACACGCTCATTTGTACCGCTCAGATGACTACCGTCCGTAGAAGCGATGCTACAACCTAGTAGCTGTACTAAGAAGTCCCGTGTGGGGTGCGATCTGGGAAATAATTGCTACTGCAGCACATGTTCGTTATCACTTAGTGTAGATAATGTCGCCTCATGAGAGCCCACCAGACGTACTTTAAAATTTCTGTTACATATAAGAAGTCCCGTGTGGGCTGGCCAGCAGCACCACATCCTACCAAATCGTATGTCTCGCCCTCAGTATGGGCATGAGCCGCTTCTAGTGGCCCATTCTAGTCGGCGGTGATACAAGACACGCTCATTTGTACCGCTCAGATGACTACCGTCCGTAGAAGCGATGCTACAACCTTGTAGCTGTACTAAGAGGTACAGTGTGGGTTGGCTAGCAGCACGACATCCTACCAAATCGTATGTGTCGCCGTCAGTATGGGCATGAGCCGCTTCTAGTGGCCCAATGTAGTCGGCGGTGATACTAGATAAGCTCATTTGTAATGCTGAGACGACTACCGTCCGTAGAAGCGATGCTACAACCTTGTAGCTGTACTAAGAGGTCCAGTGTGGGCTGGCCAGCAGCACCGCATCCTACCAAATCGTATGTGTCGCCCTCAGTATGGGCATGAGCCGCTTCTAGTGGCCCATTCTAGTCGGCGGTGATACAAGACACGCTCATTTGTACCGCTCAGATGACTACCGTCCGTAGAAGCGATGCTACAACCTTGTAGCTGTACTAAGAGGTCCAGTGTGGGCTGACCAGCAGCACCGCATTCTACTAAATCGTATGTGTCTCCGTCAGTATGGACATGAGCCGCTTCTAGTGGCCCATTCTAGTCGGCGGTGATACTAGATAAGCTCATTTGTACCGCTCAGACGACTACCGTCCGTAGAAGCGATGCTACATCCTCGTAGCTGATGTGAGAGGTCCAGTGTGGGCTGGCCAGCAGCACCACATCCTACCAAATCGTATGTGTCGCCCTCCCTCATAATGGGCATGAGCCGCTTCTAGAGGCCCATTTGTAGTCGGCGGTGATACTAGACAAGCTCATTTGTACCGCTCAGACGACTACCGTCCGTAGAAGCGATGCTACAACCTCATGGCTGTACTAAGAGGTCCAGTGTGGGCTGGCAAGCAGCACCGCATTCTACCAAATCGTATGTGTCGCCCTCAGTATGGACATGAGCCGCTTCTAGTGGCCCATTCTAGTCGGCGGTGATACAAGACACGCTCATTTGTACCGCTCAGACGACTACCGTCCGTAGAAGCGATGCTACAACCTCGTAGCTGATGTGAGAGGTCCAGTGTGGGCTGGCCAGCAGCACCACATTCTACCAAATCGTATGTGTCGCCCTCAGTATGGGCATGAGCCGCTTCTAGAGGCCCATTCTAGTCGGCGGTGATATTAGATAAGCTCAGGTGTACCACTCAGACGACTACCGTCCATAGAAGCGATGCTACAACCTTGTAGCAGTACTAAGAGGTCCAGTGTGGGCTGGCGAGCAGCACCGCATCCTACCAAATCGTATGTGTCGCCCTCCCTCAGTATGGGCATGAGCCGCTTCTAGTGGCCCATTCTAGTCGGCGGTGATACTAGACACGCTCATGTGTACCGCTCAGACGACTACCGTCCGTAGAAGCGATGCTACAACCTTGTAGCTGTACTAAGAGGTACAGTGTGGGCTGGCCAGCAGCACCGCATTCTACCAAATCGTATGTGTCGCCCGTCAGTATGGACATGAGCCGCTTCTAGAGGCCCATTCTAGTCGGCGGTGATACAAGACACGCTCATTTGTACCGCTCAGACGACTACCGTCCGAAAAAGCGATGCTACAACCTCATGGCTGATGTGAGAGGTCCAGTGTGGGCTGGCAAGCAGCACCGCATCCTACCAAATCGTATGTGTCGCCCTCCCTCAGTATGGGCATGAGCCGCTTCTAGAGTCCCATTCTAGTCGACGGTGATACTAGAGAAGCTCATTTGTACCGCTCAGACGACTACCGTCCGTAGAAGCGATGCTACAACCTTGTAGCTGTACCGAGAGGTCCAGTGTGGGCTGGCCAGCAGGACCGCATTCTACCAAATCGTATGTGTCTCCGTCAGTATGGACATGAGCCGCTTCTAGAAACCAATTCTAGTCGGCGGTGATACTAGACAAGCTCATTTGTAATGCTGAGACGACTACCGTCCATAGACGCGATGCTAAAACCTTGTAGCTGTACTAAGTGGTCCAGTGTGGGCTGGCGAGCAGCACCGCATCCTACCAAATCGTATGTGTCGCCCTCAGCATGGACATGAGCCGCTTCTAGTGGCCCATTTGTAGTCGGCGGTGATACAAGACACGCTCATTTGTACCGCTCAGATGACTACCGTCCGTAGAAGCGATGCTACAACCTTGTAGCTGATGTGAGAGGTCCAGTGTGGGCTGACCAGCAGCACCGCATTCTACCAAATCGTATGTGTCGCCGTCAAAAGGGGCATGAGCCGCTTCTAGTGGCCCATTCTAGTCGGCGGTGATACTAGACACGCTCATGTGTACCGCTCAGACGACTACCGTCCATAGAAAATGCTACAACCCCATAGCTGATGTGAGAGGTCCAGTGTGGGCTGGCTGGCAGCACCACATCCTACCAAATCGTATCTATCGCCGTCAGTATGGACATGAGCCGCTTCTAGTGGCCTATTCTAATTTGCAGGGATACTAGACACGCTCATTTGTACCGCTCAGACGACTACCGTCCGTAGAAGCATTGCTACAACCTCCTAGCTGTACCAAGAGGTCCAGTGTGGGCTGGCAAGCAGCACCGCATCCTACTAAACGTATGTGTCGCCGTCAGTATGGGCATGAGCCGCTTCTAATGGCCCATTTGTAGTCGGCGGTGATACAAGACACGCTCATTTGTACCGCTCAGACGACTAGCGTCCGTAGAAGCGACGCTACATCCTCGTAGCTGATGTGAGAGGTCCAGTGTGGGCTGGCCAGCACCACCACATCCTACTAAATCGTATGTGTCTCCGTCAGTATGGGCATGAGCCGCTTCTAGTGGCCCAATGTAGTCGGCGGTGATACTAGAAAAGCTCATTTGTACCGCTCAGACGACTACCGTCCGTAGAAGCGATGCTACATCCTCGTAGCTAATGTGAGAGGTCCAATGAGGGCTGGCGAGCACCACCACATCCTACTAAATCGTATGTGTCTCCGTCCGTATGGAGATGAGCCGCTTCTAGTGGCCCATTCTAGTCGGCGGTGATACTAGTCAAGCTCAGGTGTATCGCTCAGATGACTACCGTCCGTAGAAGCGATCCTACAACCTTGTAGCTGTACTAAGAGGTCCAGTGTGGGCTGGCCAGCAGCACCACATTCTACCAAATCGTATGTGTCGCGAACAGTATGGGCATGAGCCGCTTCTAGTGGCCCATTCTAGTCGGCGGTGATACTAGACACGCTCATGTGTACCGCTCAGACGACTACCGTCCGTAGAAGCGATGCTACAACCTTGTAGCTGTACTAAGAGGTACAGTGTGGGCTGGCCAGCAGCACCGCATTCTACCAAATCGTATGTGTCGCCCTCAGTATGGACATGAGCCGCTTCTAGAGGCCCATTCTAGTCGGCGGTGATACAAGACACGCTCATTTGTACCGCTCAGACGACTACCGTCCGAAAAAGCGATGCTACAACCTCATGGCTGATGTGAGAGGTCCAGTGTGGGCTGGCAAGCAGCACCGCATCCTACCAAATCGTATGTGTCGCCCTCCCTCAGTATGGGCATGAGCCGCTTCTAGAGTCCCATTCTAGTCGGCGGTGATACTAGAGAAGCTCATTTGTACCGCTCAGACGACTACCGTCCGTAGAAGCGATGCTACAACCTTGTAGCTGTACCGAGAGGTCCAGTGTGGGCTGGCCAGCAGGACCGCATTCTACCAAATCGTATGTGTCGCCCTCAGTATGGACATGAGCCGCTTCTAGATACCAATTCTAGTCGGCGGTGATACTAGACAAGCTCATTTTACCGCTCAGACGACTACCGTCCATAGACGCGATGCTAAAACCTTGTAGCTGTACTAAGTGGTCCAGTGTGGGCTGGCGAGCAGCACCGCATCCTACCAAATCGTATGTGTCGCCCTCAGCATGGACATGAGCCGCTTCTAGTGGCCCATTTGTAGTCGGCGGTGATACAAGACACGCTCATTTGTACCGCTCAGATGACTACCGTCCGTAGAAGCGATGCTACAACCTTGTAGCTGTACTAAGAGGTCCAGTGTGGGCTGACCAGCAGCACCGCATTCTACCAAATCGTATGTGTCGCCGTCAAAAGGGGCATGAGCCGCTTCTAGTGGCCCATTCTAGTCGGCGGTGATACTAGACACGCTCATGTGTACCGCTCAGACGACTACCGTCCATAGAAAATGCTACAACCCCATAGCTGATGTGAGAGGTCCAGTGTGGGCTGGCTGGCAGCACCACATCCTACCAAATCGTATCTATCGCCGTCAGTATGGACATGAGCCGCTTCTAGTGGCCTATTCTAATTTGCAGGGATACTAGACACGCTCATTTGTACCGCTCAGACGACTACCGTCCGTAGAAGCATTGCTACAACCTCCTAGCTGTACTAAGAGGTCCAGTGTGGGCTGGCAAGCAGCACCGCATCCTACTAAACGTATGTGTCGCCGTCAGTATGGGCATGAGCCGCTTCTAATGGCCCATTTGTAGTCGGCGGTGATACAAGACACGCTCATTTGTACCGCTCAGACGACTAGCGTCCGTAGAAGCGACGCTACATCCTCGTAGCTGATGTGAGAGGTCCAGTGTGGGCTGGCCAGCACCACCACATCCTACTAAATCGTATGTGTCTCCGTCAGTATGGGCATGAGCCGCTTCTAGTGGCCCAATGTAGTCGGCGGTGATACTAGAAAAGCTCATTTGTACCGCTCAGACGACTACCGTCCGTAGAAGCGATGCTACATCCTCGTAGCTGATGTGAGAGGTCCAATGAGGGCTGGCGAGCACCACCA
The DNA here is from genome assembly GCA_037178625.1 of Skeletonema tropicum. NCBI lineage: Eukaryota > Bacillariophyta > Thalassiosirophyceae > Thalassiosirales > Thalassiosiraceae > Skeletonema > Skeletonema tropicum. The sequence goes on along the minus strand of CM074127.1, from coordinate 3,253,463 downwards.
CATCCTACTAAATCGTATGTGTCTCCGTCCGTATGGAGATGAGCCGCTTCTAGTGGCCCATTCTAGTCGGCGGTGATACTAGTCAAGCTCAGGTGTATCGCTCAGATGACTACCGTCCGTAGAAACGATGCTACAACCTCGTAGCTGATGTGAGAGGTCCAGTGTGGGCTGGCCAGCACCACCACATTCTACCAAATCGTTTGTGTTGCCCTCATAATGGGCATGAGCCGCTTCTAGTGGCCCATTCTAGTCGGCGGTGATACTAGACAAGCTCAGGTGTATCGCTCAGATGACTACCGTCCGTAGAAGCGATGTTACATCCTCGTAGCTGATGTGAGAGGTCCAGGTGGCCCATTTGCAGTCGGCGGTGATACTAGATAAGCTCATTTGTACTGCTCAGACGGCTAGAGTCCGTAGAAGCGATGCTACAACCTCGTAGCTGATGTGAGAGGTCCAGTGTGGGCTGGCCAGCAGCACCGCATTCTACCAAATCGTATGTGTTGCCCTCAGTATGGGCATGAGCCGCTTCTAGTGGCCCATTCTAGTCGGCGGTGATACAAGACACGCTCATTTGTACCGCTCAGACGACTACCGTCCATAGAAGCGATGCTACAACCCCATAGCTGATGTGAGAGGTCCAGTGTGGGTTGGCCAGCAGCACCACATCCTACCAAATCGTATCTGTCGCCGTCAGTATGGGCATGAGCCGCTTCTAGAGGCCCATTCTAGTCGGCGGTGATATTAGATAAGCTCAGGTGTACCGCTCAGACGACTACCGTCCATAGAAGCGATGCTACAACCATGTAGCTGTACTAAGAGGTTCAGTGTGGGCTGGCGAGCAGCACCGCATCCTACCAAATCGTATTTATCATCGTCAAAATATGCATGAGCCGCTTCTAGTGGCCCATTCTACTCTATGGCGATACCATGCGAGCTCATTAGCAATGTCGAGACGGCTAGAGTCTGCAGAAGCGATGCTACAACCACGTAGCTGTATTAAGAGGACCAGTGTCAGTGTGGGCTGGCGAGCAGCACCGCATCCTACCAAATCGTATTTATCATCTTCAATATACGCATCAGCCGCTTCTAGTGGCCCATTCGAGTCGGCGGTGATACCATACAAGCTCATTAGCACTGCTGAGACGGCTGGCGTGCGTAGAAGCGATGCTACGTACTCGTAGTCGTAGCTATTTTGAGAGGTCCAGTGTGGGCTGGCCAGCAGCAACACATTCTACCAAATCGTATCTATCCTCTTCACAATTGTAATGAGCCGCTTCTAGTGGCCCATTGTACTCGTTGGTGATACCATACAAGCTCATTAGCACTGCTGAGACGGCTGGCGTGTGTAGAAGCGATGCTACGGACTTGTAGCTGTTATGAGAGGTCCAGTGTGGGCTGGCCAAATCGTACCTATTGTTGTCACTAAAGTAATGAGCCGCTTCTAGTGGCCCATTGTACGTATCATAACTTGTAGCTGTTCTGAGAGGTCCAGTGTGGGCTGACATGCAGCACCACATTCTACCAAATCGTATCTATTGTCGCCACTATAGTAATGAGCCTCATTAGCACTGCTGAGACGGCTGGCGTGCGTAGAAGCGATGCTACGGACTCGTAGTTGTTCTGAGAGGTCTAGTGGGATCACATTCCACAATATCCTATTGTTTTTGTCGTCGTCATAAAGCCCCATGTGTTGCTATATTGAAGATCATTGCTGTATTTGCTAGCCGTGTCAACATTTGACAATGTAGACGTGACGCGACTGCGAGGTATTTGTTGTTTCGTACACATATGTAACAGTTAATCATAAAAACTACGCAAGGTTTTACTATGGAATACGATTGGTTTTCGCCTCTATAATATGATCAATTTAGTTTTATGCTTGAGGTTTCAAACAGTAAATATAATCTCCTACAAAATGAGACAAAAGGTGTGTTCATCATACTCGGTAATGTAATATCTTTTCACATGTTGTCTTCAATCAAAATTGTTCAAAAGGTGGCTTTTCACTTCACAAATACCTTGAGACGACGCGTCGAGTAGGCGCCTGCATTACTTGCAATACTCCAATCCTTTATGGACGATGCGGCATTTCCGATACCAAGATCAGCTACAACTCCATCGTTGAAGTGATTGAAGGCGAAGATGGTGCCCTGATAGCTTCCATTACTATTCACGTGAACTTGCATACTCCCGAATGTCCCATAGGTCTCTGGACTATCTCCCCAGTCGAATGCTGAACTCGAGGCTCCAGGGATACCTAACGCGTTGCCAGGATTGTAATTGTAGGGCCAGAACTAGTGTGAAAGATGTGACATTTCATTTGAGTTAGAGAAGAAATGATAAGAGACGTGTGCAAAGAATCATTCTTCACTTACCTCAATATTCCCAACATAACTGTTTCCAGACAAGCCTGGAACGTTCGACACGACATTGACATTTCCTACAAGCTGGTTGAACACAGAGCGTGATTGGCCATTACCACACAGAGTATGCATACATGGGACTCCAATCTGACTGGCATCCGCAGAAAATGTCCCCATCGAGACCCAGACATACTTGTCATCAAGCTCTAAAAGGTAAGCAACTCGAGTAAAGCTCATGTCAGGGATGGATTCACTGTTGTCAACAGTATACTGAGGCGGAGCAAGTGTATACGCGGGAGTGGTTGGAATGTCAAGCTCATATACAAGCTGATAACCATCCGCATCACTGATGGTACTTTCCAAGCCACCTCCTCCCGAAGGTGCATCAGACACATAAACCTTCATGTTACGGACAGAGAATGAGTTGGCATTTTGCGCGTAACTCCAGTCTGGTCCAAGACCGGGTAAACTACCTGGCTTGTTGCCGATACCAAGGTCAGCCAAATATCCATCGTTGAAGCGGTTAAAAGCGAAGACGGTGCCAACATAGTTACCGCCACCGTTGATATGAACCTGCATGCTCCCAAATGAGCCATTGTTCAATTCTACAGAGTCACCATGATCCCAAGCGTACGATGCACCAGGGATATTTTGAGAATTGGCCGCGTTATAGTTAAATGGCCAGAACTAGTATGAAGGATGGGCGTTTCATTTGGGTTAGAAAAAGAAATGACAGCGAAGAGACATGTGAAAGAAACATCTCTTACTTACCTCCACGTTACCAGAAAGTCCAGATCCGCTGAGCCCAGGCTTGTTTGAAACTACGTTAACATTCGTCACCATTTGCTGGATGACAGTACGTGTTTGACCATCGCCGCAGGTCAAATGATGGCATGGCACGCCGATCTTCCTGGCATCAGTAGTAAAGGCGTCCATACTGACCCAAACATAGTCGTCGTCTAACTCAAGGTAGTATGCAATCCTTGAGAAGCTCGAAAATGATTGGTGGTTATCAACAGAATAGAGAGGCTTGGCGTTTTTGTACATTGGGTTGCTTGGAATTGCGAGAGAATACACAAGATCGTAACCTTCCGCATCTGGAATCAAGTTCTTAACAGGATCAGTACTTGAACCCGCTGGTTCGGTTGGGTTAGGTGTGGGTGAAGGCTGTGAATAAGAATATGATACACGAGACATGAGTTGTCAATTAAGTTAAGAAAGACAACAAACAGAATACCAAAACTGCTACATACCGTAGGTTGCTTAGTGGTCGGGGGAGGTGTTGACATTGTTGGGTTGGGAGTGGGCTATTTGAAGAGATCAAACAATGTTAGAGGAAGAATTACATAACAAGTGAAAGAAGAGGAATCATATAGCTTACCTTTGGGGTAGGCTCGTTTGTCGGCTGAGCAGTTACCGGTGGGGGTGTTAGCGGTGTGATAGTTGGCTTGTTAGTGGGGCTGCTTGTTTGGATCGTCGTTGTGCTGGTGGTAGTGGTACTTGATGTTGTAGAACTTGATGTTGTAGTACTTGAGGTTGATGTGGTGGCAGGTGCTTGAGCATTGGTGAATACTTTCAACGTACGAACTTGATATGAATCGGCATTGGATGCCATACTCCAATCGCTTCCGAGGCCAATGTTAGAATTACCTATTCCAAGATCAGCGACTGAACCATCATTGAAACGGTTGAATGCAAATACTGTTTGTCCGGGGAGATGGATCTGCATACTTCCAAAGTTACCCGAGCCAGAGTTGGAATCACTCTGACCAAATGACCCCATATAGTTATACGGCCAAAACTAGAATGGAAGAAGAGTCAAGGTTACTCGGGTTAGAATATGTATGCAGTGGCGAAGAGACAAGTTCAAGTTTCACCGCAAAAGACTCACCTCAATGTTTCCGCCAAGTCCAGATCCACCGAGTCCTGGTACATTTGATACTACATTCACGTTGGTCAATGCCTGCTGGAATACGGTGGGGCTCATACCGTCACCACATGCTGAGGATAAGCATGGAACGCCGATCTTCCTGGCATCAGTAGTGAAGGCGTCCATACTCACCCACACATAGTCTCCGTTGAGCTCCAGAAAGTATGCCACTCTATCAAAGCTTGACTGGGGTAGGTTATCAACGGAGTAAAGAGGACGACCAGCTTGATAAGCAGGATTCGTTGGGATGTCAAGCTCATATACTAGTTCAAAGTCACTTGCGTCAGGGATCGTATCAAGAATGTTAGAATCAACTGACACAAATGGAGGCTGTGTGGGAGCTCCAGTTGGGCGATATGTAGCCGTATTGAATGACAAGGAAGGAAGGGTAGAAGCACAACTTTCACTAGTTGGTTCCTTCTTCTTATCAATTGAAACTGAGGGTGCATTGATCTCATTTCCATTTCCATCCAAGAAAGTAGCGAAATAAGTTCCTGGGGGCAGGAGAACATCAAATGTCTGGCCATTCCAAGAGTCGGAGGAGAGGTACACAAAACTCTGCGTTCCCTTCGTTAACACCATCCTCTTGTAGACCCCGAGGTGGTAGTTTTGGGGGCGTACAAGGAAATGTTGTAGGCAGGCATTCTCACAGAAGACAATTTGGGAATCGACCGCAGTGCACGTTTGTGGAATGAAATGTGTAAGTCTAGGTGTATTCTTCACCCAGAAGCCTGGAGTACCCGTGGGGCTAAAGCCCCCCGTCGCATCTTCAAGGTAGAAGGTCCAGGGAAAAACTAACTCGGACGACTCGGGCATTGGATTGCGGCTACTGCCAAGAACAGTAGAATCGAATACGGTGTCGACAGCAACTAGTGGCTGACCCATCACTCGATTTGTTTCCAAGAAAATCTCGGCATAGGGCTTAATTGCCTTACTACTCCCAGTGAAGGAGGAGAAAGTAACATTCTTCAGCTCTGGCTTGAGGATCTCCTGTTAAGATTTAGCATGCATAGATGGACAGAAAGAAAAGAAGTAGTTAGTTAGAAAACCATTAAAGAAGTGCATAATGTAAGGAAAGTCATCAATATATGCTCACCTGACCTCCCGTCTGCATCTGATTATTGTAAGTATACAATAGACCTGCGTCAATCCCAGTATTAGATAATGACCCAATGATCCGTGTATTCTCGATGGGAACTCTCTTTCTTTTGGAGAATGTATCTTGGATTCCAACCTTGTTATTCACCAGAATACTATTCGATATCTTGTATCCGCCTGAGAAGAACATCATCAGCCCAACCATATCATTGTTCCAAATTCTCATACCGTCCAGTACGGCAGAGTCCATATTTGCCACCTCCAATCCCCTCCCCGGGTACATGCTGATACCAGTAGAAGAGGAGTGTGCCGCATTATTCGTGAACGTGTACAGGGGGTTAAGCACAAAGCCTTTCTTCGGGATGTCAAACCAGTAACCTACACCCTTGGCTCCGGCTGCGACATTACCAATCCAATGGTTCTTGATGTTGCGCATCCAAAAAGTTACACTTCCATTTTCGAACGAGTCAGACTGCCCATTATCGGCTCCAAGATCCATTGTCTCAGCGCCAAGGTTATGGACAAAGAAATTGTCAACTTCAGATCCATCTTCAAGAACGTAGCAGTGACCTCGTGTCTTGTAGGCAACATTATCATCGATGTTCACTCCATTTGTGCCATGAATGACGACACATCGTTGTAAACTATTGGTGATCACGTTCTTTGCAATACTACTACCGGTAGTATCACCACACACTAAAGAGGTAACAGAAAAGTATAGGAAAGAAGAGATGAGGAACTGTCTCGCAAGTGAAATATTGATATTGAATCAATCCAAACTTACTGTGCATATGGACAGGGTAACGACCCAGCCTACCAGCTTGACCCATGTTGTCAAACTGCACACCCTCAATAGTTTGTTGGACATGCGGGGTATGCATTACCATGAAATGAGCTGCATGAATATCTTCAGGGTCAGTTGGGTCTACGTCCATCATCCTTGTTTCATGTTCGATCGAGATTAGGGCTGCCATGCAAGTGTCTTCGGTAAGTGACAAGACATCCCCTGCTTGCATATCGAAAGAATAGGTGCGTACAACATGTGTACCAGCAGGTAACGTGTTCATTACCACACCATTCTTCCTGAGCTGCACTTGACAGTTACTAGCTTCTACACGTCCAATGACCAAAGTTGACTTGGTTGCCCGAGAATAAGTCCTATGATATGCATTTGATAGAAAGTATACGGAACAGGTATGTGAGTATGAGTCGGGTCGAGGATACAAGTGACATATTGCATCAAACAATCATCCTGTCACTTACAGTTGAACACTTCCCAAACCACTTGTTTCAGTGAACATCAAGAATCCATTGGAGATATCGGAGGTGGAAAAGTCAGTGCTAACACTCGAAACGAAATCCGACTTCCACTCTAAATCTTTCACATCACTCTCCCTAACAATCTTGAATGTTTCCTTCTTGATCTGACGCTGTCCTTCGAAGATGATATTACGACGTAAGAGAGCCACCTCGGAAGGAAAGATATGCTCTTCATCATAATTATCAACATGAGACGAGACCTCCGTGGCAAACGCCTTATCAGTACTACCCACCATACTAATGGTATTGGACGCTAAGTCAATAGACTCCACCTTTAGCTCAAAGTGTTCATCCCATCCACCGTAGGTATTACTTGTAATCATCATCTTGTCATCCACCCTGACGCACTTTACAAAGTCATGATCGAGTACGAAGCTCTTGGTTAGAGTGTGGCCATTCTTTGGACTAGGGCCAATAGTACCAACATCCTTGAGGGTTGTCCACGTTGGGCATGATGCATCCGCATTACGAATGTCCACCGTTCCACCAGCCACCACAACGGGTTTCTTCCCCACACTTTTTTTATGCATACAATTCATATCACCATATGAGCACATCTCATGTGGAAAATAGTACCACTCGTCAGACCCATACAAGCTAACCTTCACCTCCTTGTCATCATTAATACCATCCGGAATATCCAACAGGCCCTCAACGAAGATGGCAGTGGCGTTCAACTGAACAGATGATTCGTATGGGAAGTGCAAGCGTCCCTTGATGTGCAAACTTCCATCACCGGGTAGTGTAACGGTAGAACTGTCGGTATAATCAACTGTCACGCATGAACCACATGGTACGGTAACATGGGCCGATGAGGATGCAATGGCACTCTCAATAAGTGAACTTAGAGGCGTTGCGCTGGCAAGGCATTCCTCCGATGTAATCGATGGAGACGCTTCAGTGTTGCAATGAAGTGGACCGTACATGTCCATTTCCATTAGTGAACGGGCGTCATCATCATTATCCAGTAGTTTCTCTGTGATAGCAGTTCTACCGCGAAGATTGGCACGACCGTTGGCTGGGGTGGTATCATCCGCAGAAGCAGCGGCAGCGGCAGCGCTGACTGACGATAGCAAGAGGCTAACGATGGGATGAAAGCGCATTATATCTTCTGTGTTGTGTAGTAAACCAATTTCTCCAGTTTAGCAATGTATGTATTGCTTCCTGAAGTCCGATATTGATTTTGTGAGCTTGTTCATCATGGCAACTTGCAACAACTTTGTTTTGATTTGAGGAGAGCGTGAAAGCACAAGAGTGAATGAAAACGTGAAGTGTTGTGTTAGGACGTAATCTGAGCCTAATCCGTTACAGCGGGTACCGCTATAGTACTGATTCCGAAGTAAAAGGCAGAAAGATCCGATTTATTTAGTTCATTGACGTGGTAAATTCAAGCCATTTCCGATTCACGCCTGACAAATGTTGTGACGGTTGGGGTGTCTTTGAACGTAACCGAGCCTAATCCGTTACAGCGGGTACCGCTGTAGTACTGATTCCGAAGTAGAAGGCAGAAAGATCCGATGTATTTAGTTCACTGAGGTTGTAAATTCAAGTCCTTTCCGATTCACGCCTGACAAATGGACGTTCGCGGCGATCCGCAGCCATCGGCTTCAAGTTGGGCACATACTTACTTATTCCTACTGGCTAGAAGTACGTGTACATAGTATCATATATCTATCTACAGTGTGTCTACAGAAGTTGCCCGCCTTGGGATATGCCCGTCCACAGTATTTGCCCGCTCAGAAATCCGGACACGAGAATTCCGGACACTAACAAATGCCGTTTCAGTAATTGCCCGTCCACGATATTTGCCCGCCCCCATGAGCTGACACTCCCGCGGGCAATTTCTGTAGACACACTGTATCTTCAAGAAAAAAAGCGGGAACTGCAGAAATCAGACAGACGACCGAATCGCGGTTCTGCAGCTGCCCTCAAGCGAGAAAGCTGTCTTCACGTTTTCACCAAATCGTTCCTCGCATCCTCGCATCCACCACCCACCATCAATCACCATCCACCATCCACGCACCCACATCCGTCCGGCACCATCCAACTTACTTAACGTGCGCGACCTTACGATAATAATATTATTGCCGACAGCACTATCATATCAAAATGTTTGCAGCCGCCCGTAATTTGACCTCTTTCGCCTGCCGTACTGGTATCAACCACGCCCGGGTTGCACCAAGTGTACGAAGGTAGGTCATATTATGTATTTTACAAGTCCGTTTTTGAATCCGTTCCCAAAGATACTCGTCTCTTACTTCTTGGTTCACTTCGTGCGTATCTATATTCTTTCAGCCTTGCTGCATTCCAAACTGCCGACAAGCACACCCTTGTCCTTGTCCGTCATGGAGAATCAACGTGGAATTTGGAAAATAAGTTCACTGGTTGGGTAGATGTACCCTTATCTCCCAAAGGTCACGAGGAAGTTATCGAGGCTGGGAAGCTTATCAAGGAGGCCGGAATCACCCCTGACTGTGCTTTTACTTCTCTCCAACAGCGTGCGATTCGTACATTGTGGCACATTCTTGAGCAAACTGGTCTTATGTGGATTCCTGAGACAAAAGCCTGGCAGCTCAATGAGCGTCACTATGGAGCTTTGCAGGGTTTGGATAAGCAACAAACTGTAGATAAGCATGGTAAGGATCAGGTTCTTATCTGGCGTCGTTCGTATGATATCCCTCCTCCAACTGTTGATCCATCGAGTGAGCACCACCCATCCAACGACCCTAGGTATGCGGATCAAGACTTCCCTACGGATTGGACTGAAAGTTTGAAGACAACGTTGGAACGCGTTACTCCATACTTCGAGAGTAACATTGCTCCCCAACTCAAAGATGGTAAGACTGTCATCATTGCTGCTCACGGAAACTCTCTCCGTGCCCTTGTCAAGCATTTGGACAACATTGGAGAAGATGTGATTGCTGAATTGAACATCCCCACTGGAACCCCGTTGGTCTACGAGTTGGACGATGACATGAAACCCATTCCTCAGGAAGGATCTTTCGCTCCATTGAATGGACGGTACTTGGGGGATCAGGATGCCATTCGCGCCCGTATTGAGGGTGTCAAGAACCAGACAAAATAAATACTTATTAACAGTGAAGTCTTAATATATGTACAACACTAATTTAACTGTACATCTCTTAGTGAAAACCCCAACCTACCTACCAATGCAAATCATGAACAGTGCGAAAGAAACCCTACCTCGCATTCACTCCCCATCTGCATATCCTTCGTCAATTCCAAATTCAAACACAGGTCCATTCTCCACTGATGCACCGACATTGACATAATCCAACTTTTCAATTGCATCAGCATTGTGATCACTCCACAGTAAAAACTTTGATAACTGAGCAGGATTCAGAATGCTTGTGAATTGTGAAGATATCTCATCCACGCCTTCATCTAGAAGCCAATTATTGTCTTGAATCGATTTTAGGCAATCATCAATGGCATAAAGATCTTTAATTTCACACGAGGAACCCTTGGATGAATTTTGGATGCGTGATAATTGTTCAGGTGAGAGGGACAGCACAGATTGAAGTTCCGAAGTTAGCTCATCCAACTCAGGGTCATTTTGTTGCATGGTATTAGAATCAGATGATTGAGCATTCGCTAGTTCCGACAGGATCCAACTTTCTAGTTGACAATCCAATAAATTCGCGACTTGTTCCCTCTGCTGACTAACAATCGACGATATCAACTCTCGTCGCTTCTCAGCTGTTAAAGGTTGCTGCCCCCTCTCCATAGACAAAGCTTCAATCAGTGCCTCGTGGTTGTTGCTATCTGCCGCCCCCCACTGATGTGCACGCAGTTTCGTCAGCGACGCTTCGAGGACACCAACCTCTCCCTCATACGAGTCCACTAGATTCTTTTTCTTCAGTCTTCGAAGTCTCGCACTGGCTCTATTCCTGGCCAGTCTCTTCTTTCGCTTCTCTTCCTCATCATTTGCATTTGCAAGCGTATTTTGATACGACGACATGTCCGGCATCGATTTACTGTGTGTTACTGATCTGGAAGAAGTGTTCAAGGATCCTCCAACTGCATAATTATTATTTGTCGGTGGTGCCACCACATCAGTATTCGAGGGTACTGCTGCTGGTACAGCCGCTGCATAATTCGTCACATGAACTGCCGGGCGGGTTGATACCGAAGGCACTGCCGTACCTTCGCTTTCACTGGTTGTGTGTGAAGAAAGAGCTCCAGCCTGCTGTCCCCGTTTGTAAGCTTCCTGTAACATGAGCGCGTATTCATCCGCGGACGTAGGGAGAGCCGAAGAAGCACCGCCGTCAGCACTGGCATCTTGAAGAGGAATATTTGCCGAAGCGGTGAACACTGGGAGGGGTGGGGTGCGCCACTGTCCCTGTTGAGCTAGCTTCTTCGTGGCGTCCTCTCGATCTGGTGCTTCTTGGCCGTGCTTGCTATCGACATTACTTATAGTATTGTCGTTCATCTTCAATTATAAATTTGTCTCCTCGATGCAATGAATAATACGTCCTTTCTGTTTATCTCTCTCTCCTAATAACCAATCTTCTTTCAAGATGAAGCAGAGAGACCATAATAAATAACGAACTGTAGCATGCATGTGCAAGCTGGCTGTTCTTTGGAGTCTTTGAGAGCGGTCCGAGCGAGGTCGAGGGTCGAGGTCGTGCTCAATCCTACATACGTACCTACTAAACTTCTATGTGCATTTCTAACAATATTTCTAGTGGTTATCTATGCTTATGGGTAACATACTCGTACACTTCCGATTCTCATTTTCCATCGAAGCCAAACGAAAGATCTGGCTGAACCCTGTGAACCCTTTTGCAAAAACAGTAACATCATCGCCATCGCTACTATTGTTATTGTCAGAAAAAGTAAGAAGCCATGAGCAACGCCCAAGACCTGTTATCCATCCTGGGAGGCGGCGCCCCCCGCCCTGCACCTCGTGCAAACCCATCCAGCACAGAAAAGACGATTCTGTCATTCAAAGCTGGCAAAATGAACACCGAGCTTCAGCCAAATGGGAAGTACATGGTTTCACCCGACAATCGTCGTGGAGAGATCAACCTCGTGTGGACTACTACAAATGCCGCCCCAAGCAGCTCTGCGGCTGCATCTGGGGGGCAACTTACCGTGCAGTGGAAGGATAGACGTACCATGGCCACGGTTAACACTTATCCAATTTTTCCGAGTGATAATGCAACTTTTGAGAGAGTTGAAACTGGAAATGATGCGGATAGGGTGTATTTGTTGAGCTGCGGCGCGAACAATGCTGATTCGAGACATTTCTTCTGGTGAGCATTGATAAGTTCTGTTTGTCTTTTTCGTTAGTCACTGGCTTGCCGTATAACCTGACTGACCTGACCTCTTTTAACTCAACATTCATCTCCTTGATATGTCTGCACAGGATGCAAGATAAAGAGAATGAACCCGATGAAGATAACTGCGTCAACTTCAACTTGTACATGAGCGAATATGCGGAAGCTGCACGTGCTGCTGGAGCATCCGCTCCTGCAAGCAGCAACGAAAATGAGGCCGCAGACGACAATGCTGAACTACTTCGAATCATGCAGGGTGCTCTTGGATCACAGGGGGTTGGGAACTCCGAGGGAGCTCGCACTGTCGATGTTCCTGGAGACGCATCGATCCCCACTGCCAGTGTTGGTCAAATCGATGCGCTTGGTAATATTTTGGAGAACTTGGGCATGCCTCAGCCAGGTGCTGCTCCGTCTGGAGAAATTAACGCAACATCCTCTTCCTCAGCTGGTAATACTGGTGGATTAACTCTGGCAGATTTGCAGGGCGCAATGGCTGGCTTAGCTACAGCCTCTCCAAGTGCAGCATCTGCTGGTCCGCCTTTATCTGAATTTACATCATCTGATATCATCGACGAATCAGGCATATTGAATGATTCTGACGTGACAGCGCGGTTGGTGGCACTTCTTCCCGAAGGCCAGCAAACTGAAGATAAATTGCGTGAGAATATCAGGTCCCCGCAGGTTGCACAGTGTCTCCAGCGTCTTCAGAGTGCACTCGCAGATGATGCTGGAAGCTTCAACAGCATTATAGCCAATTTCCAACTAGATGCGTCTGATGGTGCGGCAGCGATGGCAGCAGGTAACCCAATCGAGGCTTTTCTGAATTGCTTGATAAAAGATGTAGAAAGAAAGGGCAATGGAAAGAAAAGCGATGAAGAGGCCAAGGATGCGGGAGATGATGGAATGGATGAGAGTTAGAATATAATGCTATCTAACTATCAATTTTTATTTCTTGGTTCTACTACAGAGCTTACTTTACAATGAAAAAGAACTAACTACTATGAATCGAATATGTTTCAACAACAGATGAGGTGCCATTACACACACAAAGTACAACAATCGCATGAAGCTCCATTACTACTTTTGCAATTTGCCGACAAAATTGCAATCTTCGCAAAAGCGCTGCAAGGTATAGTACCAAGATCATTGTCCTGAAGTTCGAGCTCACGCAAATTGATCAGCTTGGAAAGGGCTTCGGGGATTTCTCCGTTGAAGTCATTTCCACTCAGATTGAGTTTCTCGAGCTTGGTGAGGAAACCCAGCCATTCTGGCAAACCTCCACGTAAATCATTTGATTGCAATTCGAGATCTTTCAACTTTTCCAAATTTTGCATAGATGAAGGAAGGAAGCCTCTCAACGACATGTTTGGTAAAAGTAAAGCTTCAAGATTGTACAAGTTCCCAATTCCATAGGGTATTTCACCGCCCATATTTTGATTGAAACCAAGTGACAGCATTTTTAGTTTCCCCAATGAGCCGATCCCAGCCGCAATGTCACCAGTGAAATTGTTGTCATCAAGGAGAAGGCTTTCCAGATTTTGCAACCTACCAATATTTCCAGGTATCTGTCCTTCAATTTGATTGGACCAGAGTCCCAGTCGTTTCAAAAATGGGAAAGTCATCAATTCATTTGGTAACTTTCCCTTCAAATTACTTTCTGGCAGATTAATCTCCACAATCATGCGTTCAGTCGTTGTGTCCACTGTCCCATCAGAATGACGGGGTAAGTAGTCAGGATTCTCCAGTGCCTCCGCCAAAGAAATGGAGGGTATCGTCACTTCTTCGCACCTAATGCCCGGATAGTCACATTCATTTAGACCTGGCTGAAACCATTGACTATTTGAATCCCACTCTTCACCTTTGGTAGCAAAGTAAAATACAGCCACTGCAAACCGCTGCGCAACTCGATAGGCAGGTGTGTTCACGTCCAGGTAACTTGATGACAAATTGTTACTGTAGTTGACTAGATCGTCAGTATCGGTACCATTGGTTCCATTGATTGATTGCATTTGCTCATCTGGCTCATCTGCCAAATTGACCGGAATCATGTCATTAAACACCAGCCAATCTCTCGCTCGCTGCTGTGGAGATGGCGAGCTGCTACTTCCATCATCAGCAATGCCCTCAAAGGAGGCAAGCTCAGAAATGTCTTGAGCTACCATATGATATACAAGAGAGCCAGCGAAATCAGTAGGTAGCGAAAATGTAGAATCCACATAGTCATCAGTTCCATTGTATGTCTCTTGCTCGAAATCATATGGATTCAAGTCATCATTGTCCTTGTCATCTTTGTTGGTTGTGGGACGATTACCTCCTTTGGAAGAAGTATTGCTGTTAGAGCCTTTGTTCATGAAGTAAAACCCAAGACCGATGCCAGTCCCTGCAGCGGCTATTACAATAAACATTAGTGCACAAATGACAATACACCATTCACGTCGATTGCGAGGCATTATACCCGCCTTCCTGTTCTCATCGGAGTCAGACTCCATGTCAAGACCGCCGCGCGTCAAAGTCTGCGCCTCATCATTTGTGACGTTGGAGCTCACGACAGAGTCAACGTCTGCAAATGCACCCTGCCTGCCATCTTCTTCGCTGCTGCTGTCGCCGCGAGTTCGACTGAAGTCGCTGTTTCTGTTCATTCCTCCACTAATCAGTCGTTGGGGCACTCTCTTGTTTGATTAGCAATGAGAGTGAGCGAGAGAGGCAGAGTAGTTGAAAGGATAGGAGCAGTTCGTGCAAGCAATGTCGATGTCTTTCTCCCATTTCCGAATCAATTTTTGACCTTTACATTGGTAGGAATCAGTATTCGATGCATTTGGTAAGAACCATGAACGACTCACTTCCGGGGGGCCAGCCCGCCGGGCGCGAGTTAGTTTCAGGGACGTGCCCTGCGCTGATGAGTTCAATCCGCTCAAGCTCCAACTTCTACCTCTCACCTCTCCTCTCTGAGGCCTCCGAAAGCGCACGTGCACCTTCGGCACTGTATACTTGTCCCCATTCTCGCTACGAGACAAACCATATCAATCAAAGATGTGTTGTTGTTATATTTGTTTAAAAGGTCATATCAATACGAGTACATATGTCATACTCGAGTGAATCACGTTATATCAGGCATTTCTAATTCTGAAGGTTCTGATGGTGTTGCATCTGTGTTGGTAGGCTCAGTTGCAGTACTTGCAGCAGTATCATTTGCAGTTTTAGGGCTCGGATACCTCAGCAATACAAGAACACCAGATATAAACCACGTCACACACGCCACAATGTCAGCTTTGGCTCCATAGGATATTGAACAACTATTGTTGCGGCACATACTTGTTGCAAGCCAAGAATATGATAGTAATTTGAAAATTGTCGCAGTGAGGAGCTCACAACCAACCCATTTCCAAGTATTTGGACTAAATATAAAGCACGACGAGAACCAAATCAACAGCACTGCTGCCCCTGCAAAGACAAGTGCTAAAAAGGACATGATCTTTGAAAACTTCCACGCACCATCAATATTTACTATATCTTCATTGTAATGTTTACATAGTTGATTGTAGTCAATTTCCCAAATATCATTATCATTGAGGGATGGTTCGCGATACTGATTCATGCCGACCTCTAGAAATGGCACATTTGGGTTTGTTGTTATTTCAGTAGCAATGGCGCCCTCAACTATTGCATAGTTGCATCCGTCTTCAGTTAGGGTGGCAAGCCATCCCACCGTAGCAAGAAGTGTAGGCTGTGAAAATAAAAAGGCAGTGGTGCGTTAGAAACTGAGTATTACGCGTGATTAGATAACAACAATTTTTGGAGGCAAATAAGAAAAAATGTGTACTTACTATGCAGGTGTAACATCCATGTGGCAGACACCGCCATTTCATTGAATACGGATTGGCCATCCTGACGAGTTGTAGACGCGGCGATTATTAATTAATCAGTTGCCACTTCTAACTGCTGATGTTGCTGATGACTCCAACACTGCTTCTGCTGTCTTGCTGACAAAGCACGTTCAACGTGAAGTACAAACGTAGCGTTTAGCCTGCGTTGAGCGTTCCAAATAAGAAAAATGGAAAATGGGAATAGGTGACGGGAAAGGGCAATTGGAAATTCTCTCTCGAAGAATGATATTTCATTACTACTAACATATGAGTATGAACGCATTTAATGACACTACAAAGTGTGACTATTAGTACTATCGAAAAACAAAACTCTCATACCTTTTCAGACTCAGCTAGAGCGCCTGATGCCTGATGCATGCACAAGCATGCATTGCGGGCCGGCATTGGCACTTGGACTTGGTGTACTTATGGTGTTCAGATCGAGCCGCTGCTGCGCTAGACACCAACAACTACTACCTTCTTCTTTAAGATGGCAAACGCTGCTGCCAAGAAAGCTGCAGCCGGTAAGTTGTTCGCCCTAGCGCTAGCCTAGATAGCGAGACCGAGCTGTTGCTTTATTTGTCTTCCAACTAATGCGCTCTCATTTTTGACTACTGTCATCATTATTTTGTCATCACAGCAAGGCAAAGCGCCTCTTCAACATACCTTCCGATTGTTGCTGCGTTGAATCTACTTTATTTGATTCTTTTTGCAGTATACAAGCGGGATTCACTCACAAATTTTCAGGGAGTAATGGTCGTCACACTTGTTGGCTTGTCTTATGTTTCCTACAAGGGAGTGGTTGAGAATCACGGAAACCATGACTTCAAATCAGATGCACTTGCCGGTGGTGCTTTTCTTGACATGATGGGACTTGTTAGTGTGGTGCAATTTGGGTCAGTGTTATTGAGTGACAAGTTCTATTGGCTCTTGCTATTGATACCGATAGTTGGGGGGTGGAAAATTTACAGTTCTGTGAAAGGTGGACTGCCAGGAATGCCAAACGCTACAAACACTGCAGCTTCTTCTTACGACAAAGAAGAAGTATCAGAGAAGGACAAGGAGAGAAGACAAAAACGAGCAGAGCGACGTCGGAGAAAGTGGTGAAACTAAATAATTTATATACTATGAATAATATCATCTCTGATGTGAAGTTTAGTCATGCTTGACTTTTTCATCGATCGAAATAAAAGGATGATCTCTCTGACGTAATTACAAGGCAAAAGCCTCACTTCGAATTGTCGTAACAATCGTTTAGCAAATCTTCACGATGCCGCATCACCGTCTCTTTTTCAGCTCTCTACGCTGCGATTCCCAAGGTTAGAAGATACTTGCTTAGCCCATCCAACCTGCTATCTTCTGCAGAACAATGCGTCAAAACGACCACTTGAGTCATTAGCTGTGCCACGGCGAAATCCCACGCATCTTTCTTTCGCGCTTCGCCAAGAACTGATGCGCACTCGTCCGTTAAACCAGGAACACTCTTGGACATAGCAAACATAGCATTGCTGATACGTTTACGCTGGCCATACGGGAGAGGTAATGCAGGATACACAAACTGAGAAGAAGAGGCTTTGCGCTGCTTCTTAACGTTGACAATGCGAAATTGCTCGGGTAACAGATCTTGCGTATCGACAAACAGCAGATCGGTAGGGCTATCCGAATCTTTCCCTGGAGTTACATTCACTGGTGATTGGTGGTTGCTCATCCAAGCACCTCCTGCATAATTGATTGAACGTTGAGGAGTCTTCACATTATCAGGAGATACCAATGGTAGGGACTGATCTTTTGTTCCGTTTGCCTTCGTCTCCTCCTTCAAAGGAGTAGACCTGGAAGGGCTATCCACAAAATTGTTCATTTCGTCAAGCGCCGGCGTCATGATTCCTGGCTCTGCTGCAGTGAATGCATTCACAGCAGGGTAGACCATGACACCAATATCACGTTGAAGTGAAGTGGGCACTTTTGGACTGCTGCGGTTACGCTTCTTCGCTTCATTTTTGTCAACGCTGTGGTCACTTTCTTCGAAATCTAGCTCAACAGGTGGGTCTTCCTCAATTTCCCACGACAATCTATTCTCCTCTTCGTAATAGCGATCTGGTAGAGAGTCCTCATATTTTTTTTCGTGTCCTGATTTGCTCGAGCCAATCGAGCCCGCTGGGGGGATAACAACACCGCCAAAGGCGCAGAGAGCAGAATTGATGCGTCGACGTGAAACCTTAACATCATTCTCTGATTTCAAGTCTTTCGATTTCATCGAGCGGCTCCGATGATCGAGAAAAGCCTTTGCTCCCGGCAGCAGAAATGAAAATTTAGCAAACATGGATTGATGCGTTTCCAACACTTCAAAAAGAGATGAATCGATAGTTTGTGTCGCCTTCTTGCGTTTTGCGGGAGTATCCTTTGTTTTCTTGGCTGCGGCCCCTTCTCCCATTTGTCCCTTCTTTCTCTTCTTGGGGTGTAAAAGCTGACGATGGCTAGCTGCAGGGAGAGTTGCAACTCTAGCCGAGTCTCCTAAAACAACTACTGAGCTGCCTCCGTCTTTCTTCGGTAGACTTTCACCGCAGCTAATTACGTTGCCAAATGAATTGGAGGGCGAGGCCCTTAGCACTTGCAAATTGGAGCCTCGATCATCAAGCTTCGGCTGCGCAGGCCCACTTCCAAAATCGACATTGCCAACACCAGCAGCGTCGGCTGCAACTCTCGGACTCATTCTGTGGTGCATAGTCATAGGGCTTGCTCTCGGAGAAGCACCAACGTCACTGGGATTGGGCAATCCTAAACCAAAAGAAAGAGATTTCATGGGGCCGAGTCCAAAAGATGCGTTTGGTCCAAGTAAATGTTCTAAATTCATGTCAAACGATTGATTAAAGAGTTGGAAGGATGGAGCAAGCTCAATATCGTTGGGGTCCATTTTGACGGGGCTTGGTTGTGGCTGAGAAAGGTATCAACGGAGTCAGTATTTCCTAAATAACGTCAAACTAATGCAACCTTACACACAGTAACTCACCTCGAATGTGCTAACGTTTGCTTGCTTGTGAAAATGATGAATCCTCGGTGGGCTCTTCGGCCGCTCTCCGAGAGGGTGCTTGCCTTGGGCGTTGACAACAGTAGCGTCTGCATTCTTCACCTTCTTCTCTTCCCTCTTCGGTTTCGAGTCCTTCTTAGCACTACCTCTAGTATAATGATTGTGTTTATGCCCATCACCGCGGTCGAACGATTTTGAAAGAGAAAGTAATATTTCGGTACTTTCTAGTAAGTCACGTCCTTCACTATCTTCCGCGTGACGAAAAATGGTCTCATTCCTGGGAGTAGTACTGGATGGCAAACGCTCTTTTTCAGGAGAGCGAGTAGATTTGTCTTCTTTTTCCATCATTGATGCCCGGGAAACATGAATCGATGTATGACTTCCTATGACGTGACGTGTAGATCCTCGTGGGGTGTTTGATACTGATTGCTCTTGAAGCGGTGGTCCAGTTGGCGCATCTGATGACTTTGAAGATTCCCTGCCCTGTGTTATCTTTGCATTGTTTACAGAGCTATTTGCGCCGTGAGGTGGTGCATTGCCATGATGATAAGCATTATAAAATTGATGATGTTGAGGAGGAGGAGGAGGAGGATTCTGCCCAGGATAATGCGGATAAGAAGAATAGTTTCTTCCGTCATAGTAGGAAGGGTGAGGGGGATACTGATGCCCTTGGTGATAATTGTGTGCAGCATAATAGTGATGATGATTATTTGGGTCAGTTTTGGCAGAGGTATCAGCATCTTCTTCGTTCGATTTTGCATTGCTGGTAGCAGACGAATTCTGTCTCTCTTGATGATGATAGTGTGGATGACCGTAAGGATAGTGTGGATGACCATAGGGAGGTGGGTGTCCAAACATCATGTGAGGATGGTGCTGATAATGCGCACCAGGGTGACCAGGTGGATATATTGGTTGTGAGCTCGCACCTGCAGCGTTGCTCTTACTACTGGCTGATGATTGCTTTACCTCGTACTTCACGTCCTCTGCAGCAGGGCCGACACGATAACTCTGTCCAGTTGTCATCATCTTTTTGAGTATCGAGCCACCAGTTGATTTGTGGCTTTCTGCTGCGGCTTCTTGGTTGGGGCTTCTACGGAACACATCATTACGCTGTTCAGCTGGAGGTCTACTACTTCGGCCATTGATGTCATTACTAATGCGCTTTTCCTCTTCCTGCTGCTGCTGTTGCTTCGTCTTTGCCCTCTCCTGAGCCCTACGATGCAATGCCTTCGCCGCGGCAGCTGCCTTTGCAGCAGCACTGGAGGGTTGTGCAGGACGCTGCTGCTGAAACTGTGGTGTAGGGCGGTGGTGGACGGTCCCGGGGGCAGCTCCTCGTCCTTCGCGTCGGCTGGGAGTAGGGAACATTGTTGGCGGCACCCCTGTGTCCCTGGTCATGATGATCAATCAACGAACAGCTTCTACTCAATCTAATTCAGCCCCAGCAGGTATTGTTACTGTGTCGTCGGCCTGAAGTCAATGGGTATTAGTATTCTGCACTAATGTCTTATTTGCAATGCGTCTTCATGGAGCAAAGACGTGCTGAGTGCTGAAGCCGCCCAAACATGAATGATATCCCGCGCGCAAAAACATAAGAATACAAATACTAATTCCTACCGTAGGCAAGGGCTGCCCAACTAAAAAAATGCTGAGCCCCCTCCCAAAGACGAGACAAGACTAAAGATATGTTTTCATGGGCTTTATGCGACGCGTGCGTGAGCCAGCTATGCTTTTTGGCGCGCTTTTTGAGCACCACACATCAACTTTTTTCTGATCTGGATGGCTTGCTTCTTGCTTTGATCCTGCTGATGGCTCTCAATAGAACAAACATACCGCCCCATCCATCACAAGCAAACAAGGTTACTACACCCTTGTCATTCATCGAAAGCGTTGAAAATGGCTGAAGAATCCGAATACCTCAAGCAGTCCTCCCAGCTGGGGAACACCGCTCGTCCCCAAGTTGCCATCCTCGACTTTGGATCGCAATACTCTCACCTCATCGCACGTCGTGTCCGTGAAATGAACGTTTATTGCGAGCTCTACTCTTGTCTTGTTAGTGCGGAAGAATTGGGAAAGCATGAACTGACTGCTGTCATTTTGAGTGGAGGACCTAACAGTGTGTATGAGGAAGGTGCACCACATGTGGCGGAGGAAGTCTGGAAGTTGATCGAGGAGAGAAATGTGCCTTTACTTGGTATTTGCTATGGTATGCAGGAACTTGCCCACGTATTTGGTGGCAAGGTGGCACCTGGTCTTAAACGAGAGTATGGTAAAGCATCTGTCTCTCGCGTAGAAGGATGTAACTCTCCACTCTTTGCTGGACTCCCAGAAGAATTTATTATGTGGATGAGTCATGGAGATAAGTTGCATGAGGTTCCTGAAGGTTTC
Source organism: Skeletonema tropicum (assembly GCA_037178625.1). Taxonomy (NCBI): domain Eukaryota; phylum Bacillariophyta; class Thalassiosirophyceae; order Thalassiosirales; family Thalassiosiraceae; genus Skeletonema; species Skeletonema tropicum. The sequence goes on along the minus strand of CM074127.1, from coordinate 3,232,176 downwards.
AAGGCTGTAGGTAAGTGGCTATTTTGCAAGAAGATTGTATACTGCACTTTTCTTCTCTTGCTAACAAAGCGTCGTTGTTGATACAGCCGGAACATCCAATGCTGATTTCGTAGCCATCGAAAACATTTCCAAGCGAAGGTGGGGCCTTCAATTCCACCCAGAAGTTACACATTCTCCTCTCGGTAAAGATATCCTCAAAAACTTCGTCGTAAACATTGCTGGAGCGAAGCAAGATTGGGTTATGAGTGACTATGCAAACGAATTCATTGAGGAAGTGAGAGCCATGGTTGGTCCTACAGGACATGTCATCGGTGCTGTAAGTGGAGGAGTAGATTCGACTGTGGCTGCAGTTTTGTTGACCAAAGCTATTGGTGATAGATTCCATGCGGTGTTGGTAGATAATGGGTGTTTGAGAAAAGATGAATCTACCAAGGTTTTGAAGAGAATGAGAGATGATTGTGGTGTCAATCTTAGATGTGTCGATGCTCAAGATCGATTCTTGTCCTTGTTGAAAGGAGTGACTGATCCTGAGAAAAAGCGAAAGATTATTGGTGGAACTTTCATCGACATTTTCCAAGAGGAAGCAAACAAAATTGAAGCAGAATCTGGCCCTTGTGAATTTCTCTTGCAGGGAACTTTGTACCCTGATGTGATTGAGAGTATTTCATACAAGGGTCCATCGGCTACTATCAAGACACACCACAATGTCGGTGGTCTTCCTGCATCAATGAAGTTGAAGCTAATTGAGCCCTTGCGTGAGCTATTTAAGGATGAAGTGCGCGAGCTTGGTTTGGCTCTTGGTATTGACGAAGTGAGTGTTTTCAGGCACCCATTCCCTGGTCCAGGATTGGCCATTCGTATTCTAGGAGAAGTTACCCCAGAACGTGTGAAGATTTTGCAAGAAGCTGATGACATTGTGATCGAAGAGCTCTACAAATCTGGACATTACCGAATGATTGGCCAGGCATTTGTTGTGCTTCTTCCTGTCAAGAGTGTTGGAGTTATGGGCGACGGAAGAACTTATGAGAACGTTGCTTGTGTTCGATGCGTAGAGACCACGGATTATATGACCGCTGACTTTTATCACTTGCCATATGAAGTCATGAGTACAATGTCTAGCAGGGTGATAAATGAGGTTCGTGGCATTAATAGGCTTTGCTATGATATTAGCTCCAAGCCACCGGCTACAATTGAGTGGGAGTAAATCTGCAGATAATCATTATACATTACTTAACTAAGTCACCGACAGCGAAACAGCATGACGCATCATTTATCGCTACCTTTTTTCACCGATTCTGCGAATGCAGCGCTAGCTCGATCTTTAATCTCATCGATACTACTAAGGGCAGTACCATTGCCCGCCTTTTGCAATCCAACCAAGTAGAATTGCGTTCCCAATATGTGCACGGCTTCAGCACGCCGTAAACGCTCTTCTTTTGACGAAACATTGTCATCGTAAAACAACTTTTTACATGCACCAGACAATGTGGAAGTGATGTCTAAGTAGTTGATTGTCCACGCCATCTCAAGGATAAGAGGCACCGTATTTGAAAGACATGCCATAGATACCTGGCCATCTTGTTCAAGGTTTTCTGGACATTCTGAACTAAGTATGCCTATGCTCTCTTTTGCAGTATGCAATATGGATTTGTACATTGATGCCTTTCGTCGTAATTTCAACATCTTTCTCTTGAGGTTGCTCACGGGTCCACGCCACTTTATAATTGACTTTCTATAACCAAGAAAATAATTCGCTTCCGCCACCATTGCAGGGCCTATCGCAAGTAAAAAGCGTGCACCTGACGCTTCCTTTGCGATAGTAGAAGCTTCTTCGTAACAAGAATCTTTGTAGGCATCCAGAGTCAAAAATCCCTCAACGTAGTCATCCACACGAGTTCGCAAATTAATAGCAATTTCAGTCTCTCTCATTCTCGTTTTCAGCACATGGACATTCCAACCAACAGCAGACTTGAAATCTTCAAAAGACTCAAATGAAGTTGGATTATCTCCTCTTCTACTCAGTCTGAGGAGCGAGTCAAAAGTACTTGCAATCTGTTCAATGGGACGAGAGCGTTATTAGACAGCGATTCAAAGTAACAGTCATGTGACAAGATGTTCAGTTTTGCATTTCTTACCTTCAATTCCCCAACATATGGTTCAACGTGTTCAGACCCAAACAAGACAGCAAAGAAAACATAGGGGTCTAGAGCTAATTCGCTGTCCCCATCTGATCGAACCCCCGAATTGTCGTATCGCGCACGACTGGTCGGATCAGACAAAGTTTGGTATGCTGCACTAATCTCACGAAACTTCTGCTCTGCCGCTTCCCGCATCGACTTGTCTACTTTATCTGGGTGCACCTCTCTTGCCTTCTTTCTGTACGCAGCTCTTATTTCACTCGAAGATGCATCACTTTGTAGACCGAGAAGATCATAATACTCCGTATCTTTCACTTTTCGTCGCGACGAAGTATTGGTTTGCAATTTTTCAGCTTTTATTTCAGACTTTATTTGTTCAAGATCGCCATCGAGGCTATATTCTTGCCATGTTCTTGTCAATTCGTCGAACAGTTTGCAATCTAGAAACCCATTGATTGCCTCTGGTGTAGATATAGCTCCCCTCGCAAGTTGATACGCACTGAGAATAAAACCTATTAGCGGCATTGAAACTCCCAGTAAAGCACCTGTTACCGCGCCCATCAAAAGACCACTTATACCACCACCCAAGCCACCAGTAATTGGGCTAGCGAGTAGACCTGTCACTCCATAGAAAGCTCCTCTGACAATATTAGAGACAGCTGCTCGCACTCCTTCAAATATATCTCGAGGCTTCTTCGTTACAAATAGAGCTGAGATTTGAGGTGCTGAGCGATCATTGTGATTATCTTCTGGTGCTTCCTTCCTGCTTTGTCTTGATTTGTTATTCTTTACCCTCGATGATGAAGGGGGTGTTCTAGTGAAGGTTTCATCTGCAAGAACCACAAGATGTGTTAATAATTGCCGTTCCGGGGAGAAACATATCGCCTGTAGCAAAAGGAGAAGCACCAGATAATAAATCTCCATTTAGGCACCGTGCAATGCAAATCACTTTCTAGCTACTTCTACCATCGATGTGCACTCAACACACACAACATCATTGTTAGGGTGAGGTTATGGCGATGGAGGTGTCGTGGAGGGAGTAGGTTTGGAGTCGAGTCGAGTCGAGTCGAGAGACGAAAAGGAGAAGGGAACATGGGAAATTCTACAGAAAGAGAAGGCTTCTATGATGTCACACAAAAAATGATGTCACTTTCAAATGTCACTGACTCAGTGCTCATCATGCAAAAAAGTGTTCGATTTGCTCTTGCTTTGATTGAATGGATGGCGTGGGGCGTGGCGTTGGCGTTGCGTCGATGGGTGTATTTCTGCTTTTGGCTTGGACTCCATCGGATCAGATCTTTGTTTCAACTACAATAGAACATATCCATTTATTCAATCTGTTGAGCCCTCATCACTTTGCGGATCATTCAATCGTCCTTACGACACAACATTAACATTAAAGCAATACCAATTTCCCGTACAAACGAGTATGGCAACAGATTCAACAACAACAAATAACGTAATCATCAACCATGGAGAAAACAAAGAGCAGCACAAAGAAGCACCTTTTGCACCTTGTTTTTACGCTTCTTCTCCACACCATCAGCGACCATTCTGCCCACGCACTTACCTTTTCACCGCAGCTCCAGGTACCAAATTTGTTCAGTGAACTCATCAGGCCTCACCAGCAAAGGAACTTTTTCATACACACACCTCGAAGGAAATGGGCAACTATGGCAAGTTAAATCGGGCAATAGTCAAGTTTCAGGTTGTTGTAGATCCGTTAGCATCTCAGCTTGACTTTGGCATTCCAGTGGGGATACAGGGCCAATAAGGTTGCTCTTTCTGAATCTCAGACAATTGAATTGATATGCAAAGCAAAGCCAACACATTGCTTGTTGACCATGGGACTTGGATGATCACTGCCATCCACCCACTATTACGAAAATGATGAACGAACTTCCCGAACTGGAATATATTGTTGCCCCATCTGCAGAAAAGAAGCTGCTGGGATTGGGATTGAAAGCAGATAAAATCACTGTGCTTAAGCATGGTGAATTCTGCAACTTAGGTGATGCTGTAGTGACAGCAACTGAGGGTGCATTGGTAGGGCCACCCTGGCAAGAAAGAGAGTTAGGATTCTTACTGAAACTTGGAAAAAGTGAGACGGAAGGATTGGCAGTCTATTACGAGCCACATGCGGATGTGGTATTGGACAATATCAAGAACTTGAGAGCAGATATTATGGTTTCTCCAGTTACGAAGCAAGCACTTCCGGCTCAAGTACCTGCGGAAGGCCAATATACACTGGTGTATGGTGCCGATAGAACATTGGAAATTGCAGATACGTTGGGCGCCAGCGTAGTTGTTCCATTAGGGAATGGCGTATTAGACATTGATGGACCATTGGCAGGTTTGGTCTCAGCAAGCGGTGGTGTGAGCGACTTTGAACGTTTGTTGGAGGAGAAGAACAGCGCAGTGAAAGTGGAGAAAGCCTCTCCTGGTGTTCCAGTCACTGTCAAGATATAGGATTGTAGAAAGACATAAATCAGATAGGAATGCTAACTTTTTCAATAACATACAGGTCGCCTAGTTGATGCAAAATTTATTTGTATCATTCACACTTTCGACGAGGTATATAGTCTATCGTGTCTGGCAGAGACATCTCGAATGTATTGCGCTCATGTTTCTTTTGCAATTTGATCTGCCGCAGTCGCATATTTTGATCCTTCCATGATCTTGTAATTCATCATTCGCTCTCGTAAATGAGGCAACGCGATGGGTCCATCCGAGGGCTTTCCTTTTGCAAGAAGATTCCCATCATCGTCAACCAATACGAAGGTATCATACTGCTCATTAGGCACCCACACCAATTTGAAAGCAATCCTAGATCTGAATTGAATATGAGCAACATCATTTGGTGGATCCTGATTACATCCCATTGCACAGGTCGACCAGGAGCCACCACTGCCCAATTCTGGTAGAGATGCTACGCGAATACCATTGCCAAGACGGTTACCGACAGCGATGCCCTTGACGCTGCCGTCATTTTGATTGTCTGCTGTTTCATCATTCATCGTTGTCAAGTCAACGTGATTCCAATCGTTGAAAGAGTGACCTGTGTATCCTTGTCCTGGGACAGCATCTGGCAAGTCTCTCAGTCCACCAGCCCATAGAATTCGACGACGAACATCTTCCCAAGGTCCATTGAGCGTACCATCTGCAGCTATAACTTTAACACGCTCGTGTACTGCCTTCAGCCTTTGCACAGCAGTGCCGGGATATAGAGCGTCAATCATAGTTTCTCCCTTATCGACAGAGGATGCGTTGCATTCAGTATCTGATGCGTTTGATCTTCGAGCAGCGAAAGAGAGGATCGAAAGTTGGGAAATGAAATTGTTTCTTGATAATGCAAAGGCTGAAACTTGAGGCAGAGATGCTGATGCGATTAATGATGTTGCTGCCAATCGAAAGATGTGCATGGTGATTGTTACTATATGGTAGCTCGCCACTCAACCAATAGAGCAAGTAAGAAACAAATAGAAGTACTAGAAAGCCGCTAAGTAAGTTCAGCTAGTACAGCTCACCACCACTCTATTTCATTGACGTCAACACACTACCTACTAAACCTACACTGAAATGCGGAAGGGGGAAGGAATGAAAATGTGATGTGATGATGACACAGACAAAGATTGCTGTCCACGGTCGGCCCACGTGGGCCAAAGTACAAGGGGCTGCCAGTAGCTACAAAATAACAATTAGCCCCCGATACAAACCCTTCACTTTTGCACTTTGCACGGATTTGGCCATCAGCGCCGGCCGCCGGCCATGGCATGTATGTGTATGACCGAAACCCGAACACAAAACATCAACCATGTCGTCACCTACTAGTATGCGTATGCACGGCAAACTATACACCAAAAAACAGCAACGAGCGATGAGATGTTAATTATCATCACTGGCTTTGCATTCGCAACAATTATTAAGGCATAGTTGCGTTATTATCATTAAATATTAATGCAGAAGCTGACTTACTGCCCCGATCTCCCGACACATCAACACATCATCGGTTCGTCTTCTCTTCGACAGGCAACAAAATCAAAAGAAAAGAATAATAATGACGTCTTAATTTAAGGCATTAGCGGCCTACAAATATTCACATTGGCGTGTCCCCAATGGTTCATGGCATCCAACATGAAAGAAGGGAGAATCCTTCCCATCACTATCCAAAACATGATTTTTTACGTCCTCGGAATTGCGCGACAGATCTCCAACAACTTTTTCGCTCAGCTCATGCGCACAAAAGCAATCAATCATGGCGGGCAGTCCGAGCTCTCACAGCCATTCATTCAATCATGGATGGCTTTCTCGTGATGGCAGAGAAAAAAGTCGTTGAGATGACTTGCTGCTGCTTTCATGAGCTCATAATTTTTCATTTCGAAAACTGTCAACATCATTTACTAGCAAATCATCCATGTCGGCAATGGCAACCACCTCCGACCTCCGCTCGCCGGCCTCTTCTACCGCCGCCTTCCAACAACGTTCACCCGCAAGCATCGCCGCCGAATACCGCCGCCTTCTAACAACGTTTACCCGCAAGCATCGTCGCAGCCGATGATTACAGTGATTCATCCTCTGTTCAGTTTTGATAGATGGATGAGATCAAGCAACAATCAACTTCAGCACCGTGGAAGCCGGTGCTATACAAATTGGCCCATCGCTGAGGAAAGCCGGCGATTCAAATAACGGCCCATTCATCGCTGAGGAAATGCCGGCGATTCAAATAATGGCCCAGCACCGTGGAAGCCGGTGCTATACAAATCGGCCCAGCACCGCCGAGGAAAAAGCCGGCGGTATACAAATGGGCCCAGTATCGCCGAGGAAGGCCGGCGATTAATTAAATTGGCCCTGCTTTTCAGTACTCCTTCGGGTGTACTCGGTTTGGGGTCCGAGAGAGATAGTAATGGTCGGTTTCCAAGGTGGGTCATGGCTGCCTTTGAAGGTGTCGAGAGGCTTAAACAGAGTGTTCGTCCTCCCCAGGGGATAAGATGGGCACAGTTCCTTTAGGGTTTGCCAGACCATAAATCCGTCGTTAAACTACCGTTCGATCTCTTTGAAAAGTATCCCCACCTACAATGTTTACAGCTTGTCTTTGGTTTGATTTGATTTGGGGGCAACATCTTGTCATTCTGTCTGCGATCATAATGATAATAAGTTAGAAAATCATCTATTTACCAACACGTTATCTCTAACGAATCATATGCTTCTTTAACTTTTACTCTCTTGAAACTGTGTTTGGTACTTCTAAACAGCTCATTGGTGCGCAACTTCATCGATCTAGAGAGCAAGATGGCGTCCATCCTTGCCTTCATACTACATCATCCAACTCACCCTACTCGGGGTGGCTTAGAACTGAATCACTCAACATCATCATGACTGCTACTTTGAATGTGACTCAAGAGTCAATGGAAGCTGAAGTACATAAGAGTGTATTCTCCTGCATGTAAACGGAGTTTGCTTGAGTTTGAGAGGCTTCTCAGATGAACCTGGTCTTATTATTCCTATCCAAGCATTCTCAGTTCCCAGACGGTACTGACTTGACCGGTAGATTGATACGAAGCCTTCGCCCAATTGCAGCAACGTAAATGCATCTTGAATTGCACTGCATGCGAGGCCAAGGTCATCTTACCAAATCTGAACGAAGCGCAGGCTAAGTATATTGGCAAGGTAACTCCGCGCTTAGTCGATGAAATATGGCCGGTTCTAGACGAAGCACAACTACAGTCCATTTCTGTTATATTACAAATGTGTCTCTAATTGATGTGCAATTTGCCGATGGCTCCTTGAAGGAGGAACAAGTGAATATTATGCCAGCCCGTCTTAGAATAAGTAGATGATGACGACGATCACTGAACACGAGTTGGACGGTGATACTATTTCAAAGGAGGATCGCTTTAATTAATAGGGAAGAAGAGATATGCGGAAACCTACAGCTGATTCCGCCAAAGGATATTTTTTAGGAAAGCAACCCCGATGGCTGGATTCACCAGCGCACGTGGCATCAATGATGATGATGCGCCTGCGTGTTAGGTCAGCTATGTTCCCAAGAAAAGACTGCAATTATTCAACTCGACGCTGAATCTGGAACTACCTCTTGGTAAGATGCTCTTGACAAAATGTCTAACGATGGAGGAGCCATTCTTGTCTTACACTTCCTCAAGAGGGACAACTTGAACAAGTTTGATTTCCATGTATTATCGTATCTCAAGAAGCATCATAATGCCTGTTGGTATTTGATCCCGAGAGCCGAACATTGATTTGAATCGGGAACTGACCTACTCAACTACAAGACGGATGGATATTAAGGAGGAAGTTCATCCAGACATTTCCCTCTATTCGGTCAGCCATTATCTTTCCAGCTTATGTCGACGGCAATCGATCATGCTCTCGATCAAGTTGCAAGACGATAAAGGTCTGGTTCTATTGTGCACCTCTATGAAGCTCCTATCTACTGGAAATCTACCAAGCCTCGTTTGAGACAAATACTTTTGGATCCGAGTTTGTTGCGGTGAAACAGTTTCAAGAGTACAGAGGCATGCGCTGCAAGCTGAGGAGTAGGTATCCCGATGGAAGGTGAACGCTGAATTCTCTGTACAAACCAAGCTTTGCTGGCTTATACTACTCATCCAAGATCTCGACTGAAGAAGAAATCTTATGCTATCTGTTATCGCTAATGCGTGAAGGTTGTTGTACTAGAATGGAAGCAATCACTACGAACATAAGTCCTTGAACGACATCGCAAATCTAGCAACGACTTGACTTTCAGGGGAGACACTACATACTTCGCGAGGAAGAAACACCTAAAAACATTAAATGATGTGGCCCATTATACTCGGTGGCGATACTATACAAGCTCATTAGTACTGCTCAGACGGATTGCTCATATACAAGCGATGCGGCAGCCTCGTAGCTGATCTGAGAGGTCCGGTGCGAGCTGGCCAGCAGCACCTCATTTAGCCGTATACTATCTAGCGTCGTCATGATGCGCATTAGAGCAAGTAAGAAACAAATAGATGTACTCATTCTAGAAATCCGCTACGTCCAATAATACAGTTCACCACCACTACACACCGAAATGCGGCAGGAAGCAGGAATGAAGAATGAAAATGTGATGGAAGTTGTAGTTGAGAGGTGTGAGTTGTGAGGATGTCACAGACAATGCATGATGGCTGTCGTATTGATAAGATACGCATCTTACCTCTTTACTGCGCATTTTTCATTTTTTTTGTCATCTCATTTCTCATTTCGTACGATAGTTTTTTGTTACAGTGGTAACAATATTGCCAAGGCAAGCCATTGCCAACGCCATCAGCCTCTTGCACCAAAGCAGTATTGTTTCCGGTCTGAGTTATTGAGGCTGAGTTAGAGAAGAGTAGTTTTATGGCTGTGCAGCAGCTGTTTTTGTCTTCCATCAGTGAAATCAACAAAAATGAAGCCAATATCCGCTGCAGAGAGGAAGCGTCAAATTCGAGAGCGAAGGCGGCTAAAACAGAGCCGAGTATCATCTCTAGCATCAGCGACTACTGCCTCTGCGTCTTCCGAGACGGCAGATGGTGATATCGCACGAAATAATAATTATGCTGATGTAGATTTTGAAAATAGTCGTCTGGAGAATAATTTGGATCAAAATGTAGAGTGCTCACTGTTGCAAAACAACATCGCATCTAGCAGCGACGTAGGCGTCGACAAAGCCAAACCGAAAGAATCTTCAAAGACGTTGTTTTCGGTTGTCATGAGTAGATCAAACAAGGATAGTTCTAGCATAAATAATGGTGCAACAAAAGACAAAAACAATAATATTGCCACAACTCCTAAAGCGAAGAAGAAACACATATCTCCAACCAAAAGCCCTGGTGGTTATGATGTACTGAAGGCACTAGACGTCGCGAATGTGTACAATGAAGATTTGTTAAAAATAGAGAACGAATCTGGCAGCAATCAAGGCGAAAATGATGTAGAACCTGAAGATGAGTGGATGGATGCAAACGTCATCTCGAAACGAACTCATCATTTGAACTCAGAAGTGACATATGAGAGTAGTGTCAAAGAAAATCTCTTGGATGGAATGGAAGCTGAAATCATTGAAGAGACAAGACATATGATAGACAGGGCTGATTTGAAGCGTGTGAAACCATCAGTCTACGATGAACCTATTGGGGTTGGCGTCGTAGATTGGTCTGTAAAGAAACGCTTACGCATCGAGTGCGTTCCAGGACGTTGTCTCCCTGGAACTAGGTCGGCATTTGCTTCGGGAAGAAATGGTAATGGACTACCTCTAGATGATGGGTATGTGAATCAGCTAGCAATGCAATATCTATCAAATTCATCCACCATGAGTGGAAATGGAAGAGAGCCATCCACTGCAGAATCTTTAGAGGCGAGGTGGAGAGCGAGCACAATGTATTATCAACATCCTTCTGCATATCCTCTCCCACCAAGTATACTACAGGAATGCACAAAAGCGGAACATAAAATGACACAATGCGATGGCAATCTCTCGTCTTTCATCCGAGGTCCTCGTTCTATTTATCATCGATTACGACTTGCTGGGTGTGGATCCATGGGTGGATTGGGCGAGTCTTCAACATCTACTGGTGAGAAGTCAAAACCTGGCAGCTCAGTTTCCTCCAATTCTGATGTACCGAAACTTTTGGAGCAGAGAAGGTGTGAATGGAAAGGAGCATTTGCATCTTTATTCAACTCGTGGAGGACAAGATTAAGACACTTAGAGTTACGCAACTCTAAATATTTGAATGGGAATGGGAGATTTTCATCATTGAAAGACAAACAATGTAAAACACCGACTACAGATGAAGTTTTGCGGAACTCATTCTACTTGATCAGACCAGAACAGGTGGTGTTGTTTAGAAGTTGTTTTATGCCAGTAGAAATTGACGGCCAGGTCAAACAGTGCATCATGCCAATGATTGTCTTTTCCTCGACAACGGTTCACCTGCGAGCAATGCTGAACTCTATGGGCATCAAGATGCGAGTACTCAGTGGATTAGAATCCAAAGAAAACGATGTAGAGTTTTTCTCGGAAGAAAGCCTGAGAGAACTCGGCGCACAGATAAATGCTAGTGGTGCGAGCGGCGATGCCGAGTCGGTTCACGCGGAGCTGGAGGCGATCAAATGGGCAGGGGTTGGTGATGGCAATGTGACCGTGGCACAAAAGAACAAAAAACGAAAGCTGGATGACAAATCTTTCTCAAGCCCTCTTTATTGTGTGGGTTACAACGATTGCTCAGCGGTGTTCGAGCTTTTCATAAATACATGTGGACTCTCCTTGAGCCCTCGTAACAGTCCGTTTGAGCAAAGGTTTGACACAGATGTATTATCTGACGTTCCGTTGCTGTTATGCCGATCTTTTGGGCCGTGTATGCACTTTTCGTTGAAATCACTGTGTGTGAGTGGCCGAAGAGACTACGGGTACATGAATCAAATGAGTTCTGGCAGAGAAGATCACAAACAAGAAAAGACTGATGTACGCACCACCTTAGAGCTTCGTGGCCCTATTTTACCATGTGCCCTCCGTGATATCACATGTTCATTGGTAGATTACATGTTGATGGATAAACAACACACGCAATCCCTCTCGAATCAGACTCTAAAGTCGAATGTTGCAGATGAAGGTGTGGGTTCTCATCATTTTGCCCTGTTCCTACAGTCTCATGAAGGAGAATGCGACGCTCTGGGTCCAAATCCAACAGGATTATCGTCGGCATCTTTATTTAATGGATCGCAGCTCTCAGTCGGACAAAATGAAACATCAACATGGCATGAATGTTCGCATGGAGAGCTTCTAAATGTCATGGTATGGGATATACAGCGTGCCAACTATGTTTCGTACAATTCAAAACACATTGCCGTCAGCTCGATAAGATACTCATAATTTTATTTCATTGACCTCATGGTTATCTACTTGTGCGAAGAGGAACACCTGATCAGTCTATTGTAGTGTAAAAGTATTTTGGTAACATCATCTATTTCGCCCAGCACTGTTCTTCAGTTCCGGGGCCTTCACGCCGTACTTGCTAGCTGAAGCGAAGACCTCTCGCAACAACTCATTCCCCTCTTCTCCGGGATGGTGCTTGAGAAAATTTTGAACAGATTCATACAAGTACAAAAATGATGTGTGACTTGGTGAAATGTCATTGTCTTCCATTTTCTTCAACACATCAAATGCAATTGCCATACTCCTTGGCGTATATCGCTTATCCTGCGTTGCAGCACATATCTTCATCATAGAATTGTATATTTTTCTATTAGGAAACACACCTTCGGAATCTTCTTCTTCGCAATCATCAGAGATGAGTTCTTGTCCTGATTTCCCTTCGGCTATCTGTACTAGCTTGAAAGCACGCTCGGCTGCGCCAACGTAGCCAGCTAAAGCCGCTGTGTGCCAACATTCAAGCGCAAGCAGATATCCATTTGAGAATGGCTTTAGATCTCTTTGGTACATACTTACCGTCTCCATTCGTGAAAGTATTTCGTCGGCATACTCACCAGCCTTGGTAGATCCTGTCTTGCGCCAGAGTTGTAATAGAAATATGAATGTGACACGAGTCGGGTATGACGTTTCATATCGAATCATTGAATCAAGAAATGTCGTAGCCTCCTTTGCAACTTCAAACCTCATCAATGTGCTGCCCTTGTCTGTGGCAGAAGTGATATCGATGTCCTGCTTGGCTAGTGCTCGAAGGATATTGTTGTACGTTCCAGTCGAAGGGGCAAATGAGGCAGTGGATCCCTCACTGTATAGGCGTGTCGACTGTTCCTCGAGTCGGTGCTCAATCATCTTCTTTAGCAACGCCATGCCCAGCTTGATGTACATTGCGTCACCACTGGAGGAATATATGTCAACAAGCCAGTGGTAGGTATCCATGTTTGGCTTGACAAATGACTTTGTTGCGCCTTGTAAATCTGGTTCTTCTACGGTATCATCGATGGACTCATCATCATCAGATTGCTCGCTATTAATACCGACAACTGCTGCGATAAGTTTCTTCTCCAGTCGCTTTCATAAGAAAATGATTTGCTATTTTGCACATGTTCGAATCACCATCTCTTCCAGCCTTTGCTATTGCATTTAGTGAGAGATTCAATGATAATATGTTTGGATGGACACCATCATCATGCAGCTCAGTAAGTTGTGTCAACAATCTCTCCGCCCCTTCTAGTATAAACTTCCTCCTCGACCGCTCTTCCCTTTTGGAGATCCGATTCTCGTTGCCACCATGTTTCGGGGAGAGAGGCTTGCACAAGTTACAAAGTCCGAGCAACACGATGTTGTAGGCATCAACATCTGGGGCACAGTGTCTCCAACCTGATTGCTGTAACGAGTGCATTTGTGTGATCCATTCTTCGGCTTGTTTGACTCCTTCGATGTTCCATAGATCAGCATTTTGTCGCATGACAGTGTGGAAGAGCTCTCTAACAATAGAAGATTCTTCGGCACTGTCCTTAGTGGTGCTTGATGGCAAAGCAGTATCTCCTAAAGTTTCCTTAGTCCTGTGTGAAACAATTGATCGATATCCAACGATTAAGTAGCCGATTGGAACGCTGGACTGCTTTAGTCTTCTCACCCATCCCAAAACAGTACGCCATTTGGTTTGCCAGTATCAACTGTTCTACATATATTGTAGTTTTCGGGGTGAATTCGACATTTTGGTGCGACACTATCAAATCTTCAATGTTGTCAAGAGTAACTTCGACATGTTTTTGCGAATTGCTGATTGATGGTGGTACCATCTTACCATCTGCACGTTTCCACGAGTCATCAAAAGCTCTGTCCTTCTTGTCGTTATTGAGAAGAAATACATCACCCAAAAATGAAGATATTTTCCCCAAAACCTTGGTATCATTCTCTTCTTCGGCCAGTTTCTGTCTCTCTAAAGTAGCTTTCGCCTTCGAAATGGCATCTATTCGATTACGGTACAATGTCTCGAGCGCTTCCAGATACCTCTCCGCTTTCACGATGGAGTCTAAATAATGAGAGAGCATCGCGGCTGAAGAATCAGATTCGGCGGCTTCTTCGTCATCGTTTCTATCTCTATCTTGTGCGATCTGGGCATTACACGCAGTTTCAGCGATATCAGCAAAACCCATAATCAACTTGTGTAAATCTGATGCAATTTCCTTGTACAAATCTTCTGTTGCGAGAAGGTCAGCAGCATTTACATTATCAGATACATCCGAGTAATTAGATGTTGAAAAGGTGCCCTTTGAAGACTGATATTTGCGCTGCCTCTTCCTCTTTCGCATTCTTGTCTGCATATGCACCAAAGTTCTGAAACGAGATCTCACCTAGCCTCTCATTGTACACATTCATTTTCGTCGTCATATCTCTTTCCAGCTGATTTACATCTAGATTTTGAAATGATGCGTCACGTTTAGCTCTATTCAGTGACCTCTGATTGCCACCGTTCGGTTTTCTACGATGTTTGGATGGCTTTCTTGCCTGTTTGTTGCCAGTAGTGATTCGGTCTACCTCCAGATCTTAGAACGCCGTTTTGGTGCACCTAGATCGGGACCCACGACGTTCTGCATTACCGCCTCTACCTCTTCCTCTCTCTCCAACTTTATCATCACTTGGGCTTCGTGTTCGATAGGCAGGTGGTATCAGATAGTCAGGCACTTTGGATGAAAAAGCTGGTTCCGAAGAGAAGTATATCCGGTTCTGATGTACTTGATGACCCAGACGTGTTGCAGATGCAGACCGAAAAATGCTATCATCTCCTCTACTTCTACTGACAATAGCGAAGCATTGCCTCGATCCTCTACGTGATTGCCGCAGCAACATGTCCTTTATGATGGGCATATGAGTTACATCGATACAATACTTGGAACTTGTGGTCGTAGCCGATGGCCGCGGCGTTGCTTGGCTGGCGATGGCGGGCCGGCGCCCGGCGCTGGCGCTGGCAAAGCGGCTTGCGCCGATGTGGAAAGGACACCTCCTAAGGACACCCATCTTGTGGAGGAGAAGAAGGGAGAAGCCACCAGGGAGAAGAGTGCTCCCATCCAATCATCGTGGCATGATGCATGATGCAAAATGCAAACAATGGAATTTCTATTCACATCATCTCTCGGTACTTTCATGCTATCGTGCATATAAATTATTCACATAACATAGTCATGATGCTACCATCTCCTTCACCATCTGTACCACCAGGTGCGAGCAGCTTCTCGTCGCTGCCATCGCTCACATCGACGACCGCTCCTGGAAAAATCTTCAACTCACGTTCCGAACTTCAAGAGCATTACAAATCTGATTGGCATCGCTACAATCTAAAACGACGTGAAGCGGAGCTGCCCATGTTGAACGAGGCCGACTTTAACACTAGATTAGAGGCCGCAGTGGCACTTAGGAAGGAACGAGAGGGGAGAGAGGCTCGAAGTGGTGACGATCACCGTAAAGATAAATCGAAGAAATCAAAGAAAAATAAGAAGCAGCAGGTGAAGAAAGAACACAAGCGAAAGCCCATGTATGCCAAAAGAGACGAAGATCTGAGTACTGTACAAGATGACAACGAAGAGAATACTGTTATGGACCGTGAAGAAGAGGAAGAAGTAGAGGAAATGGCGGAGGAGGAGGAACAACCTGAAATAAACCCCTGCCAATCTCTCTTTGACAGTCACATCTCCAAGTCACCTGAGGCGAATCTTGAATATATGACCAGTAAATACTCCTTCTACTTGCCAGACTCTGAATATTGCATTGATCTTGAAGGTCTGCTCGGTTATTGCTCTGAGAAGATTCGGATAGGAAACATTTGCCTCTACTGTCAGAAAATGTTCAAATCTGGAGAAGGTGTGATGAAACATATGAGGGATAAGAGACATTGCAAAATTTTGTACGAGGCTGGTAAAGATTTGGACGAATTTGGCGTGTTTTATGATTTCAGTGAAGCAAACAAAGAGTATCTAGGTGATAGTAAACAAGATGCTATGGAAGAAGAGGAAGGCGACGAAGAGTGGGAAGACGTGTCTGATGATGAGGATATGGAAGATCAAGATGGGGATACTGATGACGATGACGATCTTTATGCTGCCTACGAAAAAGAAATTACCACGCATGGTTTTGATATCACCCCATTAGGAGAACTTGTTTTCCCAGATGGACGAATTGTTGGACATCGTGGTCTGGCTAGGTATTACAAACAGAGATTTGCACCTGATCGTACAGAACGAGCTGCTGTGAGAGCTGCGAAGGAGGCTGCTGGCGATAGATTATATGCTGGAAGAGTTTACAACATGTATCAATTGAAGAACCAAAGAGAAGCGAATGATAACAGTGCCGAGGGTGAGACTTCTTCCTCTACAGCCCTGTCAGCGATGGGTCGTTTGTCTGGCAATATGCCCACAGGCAGAATGGGAAAAGGCATTCTTGTTGCTGGTGGAGGCAAGGGTGGTTTCACTTCTCTCTCGTTGTATCACTATCGTGCTGTTGTTAAGAAACAACGTCGTGATGATGCAAGGGGGCAAAGATTGCAACAAAGATCGAGAATGAATATGAACAAGATGGACAAGAAGGCAAATAACAAGATGAATGGCGTGATTACTGCTCTGGCTCCGCGTTAAACTAAGATGCCTGTTATTATTAGATTGGAAACAATAGATTCCTCAGTAGATAAGAGTTAACGCTGCAACTTCAAAAGCGTCGTTCAAACGCGTTAACAGCATCCTTCGAATTCTTCATGGTTGTATTTTCAACATTTTGCACTGCCTCTTTGTGGCTGTTGGGTGATGCGGCAGAAAACTTTTGGGGATCAGTTAAGTGAGCTAAAATTCTTGCTGCCTCCTCGCTGAAACCTTGACTCAACTTTCTGTGATTTTGGCTTTCGTATTGAGTTGCCAGAGCCAGATATTTATTCGCGAATGAGACTTGATCGACTTGTACGGGGTCGGCGATGATCAGTGAAACGATGCGATGCAAGGTTGAGAGACAATCTTGCGTACTCCATTCAAGCCCTGTCTCCATATTGGTTTGTATCTCTTTGATTACGATACTAGAAATTGTATTGACTGAGTCACCAACGCAAGACAAAAAGACAGCTCGGTCCTCTGAAGCAACCATCTCGAGAGCTTTTGACTGGAATGCATATTCGCATGCAAGAAGAAGAGAGCGAGGTAGCTCTAGCCGCTTTAATTCACTGAAAATCGACAAGAATAATTCCTTGTCAATTGATGTTGGGTTGTTGATGCAAAGATTCAAGAGAAGCAAGTAAAATCTTCCACTCAAACCGCGAGATGAGACGCCTCCGTGATGACGCCACAGAGTACGTGCGAAAGAGACATAGTTCATCGAGCTCAATTGGATCAAATCAGAGTGAGGTAAGGGAAGACCCATGGCTTCAATTTCCGTAGCGACAAAAGAGGCAAACGTGAACTTATTGATAACATCATCAGAGACTTTGCTCACAAGGCCCTCTTCCGTCAAGACTCGAAGTAATACATCGCGGGGGCAAAGTATTGATGCCACTCTCAAAGCGCGGTGGCGCATTGCAAATGAAAATGTTTTTGCTTTGTTGGCCGCTCGAGAGTCTTCCTTGATGTAACTACGATCTTCTTGAATTGTTGACAAAATGCTGTTGTTGCTGTCGAATGATACGCTCTCGTCGAATAGAGGTTTGTATGAAGACGATGATGCATTGCCTTCCCTCGCGAATACTATGTTGAGAAGCTCCTGTGCATGGCGCATGGCAAGATCGCCTTCGAACAGACCCGCTCGCGATTTCTTCGCTTTCAGGATGCTCTTGTTGAAACTAATGTTGTTATCTGTGTTTTCATCCTCCTCATCTGATAAGATGTCGTTTTGGCGATGGTAGTCTTTCGCGAAGCAAGTAACGAATGCAATTCGAAGAGCTACTCTTGAATTCATCTGGTCGGATTGCTCCTTCGATGATGAAAGAGGCTTCATGGAAGACGGTTCTTCGCTATTCGAAAGTGAGTTTGTTTTTGAATCATTTGTCCACTGTTCACTAGAAGTGAACATTTTCATGTCAATGACGAATTCGGATGTTTCTTCAATGTCATCAAGTCGCGTGCTCGTGTTCACTTCCCCTTCCTTCGTCATCAAGTATTCGGGATTGGTGCAACGTTCAATGTCATCACTGATTTTTGATTCGTCACCGTGTGCGAGCCAATGCCTCATAAGGTGCCGGGCAATCTTTCCAACTGACACATGAGAATACCGATCTGCAAGTGATCGGCATGCATCGTGGACAATCAAAGCAAGCGAGCGAAAGCCTGGGGTAGACAAATTATCAGACTCATCAAGAGCAGACAACGCAGCAGCTAGTGAGCCGTGGGCAAGGAGTTCTCGAACTAATAGCTCTGGGCTGTAATTTTCACTGTCACTGAATGTCGTTTGAACCTGGCGAAGTAAATCGTTGTACAGAGATTTCATTTTCGTGTTCACATCGTGGCGGCTCAAAACTTCTTCGACTAAGATTTTGTCAGACAGGCCAGCTCTCGCAGAGTCTATTCGTTGTACTCTATCCAGTGCAGCGCGTTCCTCGTCAGATCGTTTTCCCGATGATTCTACTTCATCAGAAGCGAGCGTAGCATTTGTGTAAGCTAGATCAAGGCATTTGAGCTGGTCGTGTGATCCCATCGAATATTGCTGCGAACACCACCAAGCAAGGTCGGCTTTATCGTCAGCGTTTGCTAACTTCTTCGCAACGGGAGCCACAACATCCCCGAATGGAGGCAAAATCTCCCCAACAGAGACCAGTTTACTCAGACGAAGGATCAATGATCGCGAATGTATGTAGCCTGTTGGAAGTTGCAGCAAAGGACATAATGAAATGTCAAGAGCCCCTAACACTTCGCTAGAACTCATATTTTCGAGGACGTCATGTAGAGGCGCGAGAGCATCAAACGTGTTGCCCGGTGAAAAAGATCCAAGTACACCTGTACTATGCGAATTATTGCGTGATGGTAATGATGGATCTTTGGGAAGTGGTTCAAACATTTTGTTGTACACAGGTCTTTCTGACGAAGCGTATTTGTCAAAGATGGAAGACAAAATTACCAGGGCATCTTGGCGTCGTTCAATTCGTTTCATTTCTTCAACATGTGCCTTTCTTCGTGCATCGCTCTTTTTCATGCAAGCGCCTAAGCTATCAAGGCCCTCACGGTAGAGCATAAGTACCATCGCGTGACGATCGTAATCTTTCGAACAGTATTCATCTCTTTCAAGATCCAATACACATTTTCTTAGTACCTTCACTTGATTGAGAATTGGCATGCATAGTAGAACTGATCTAGCTTCGTCTTCAGCGTTGACTACGTTGCATCGGATGTCATGATTTGTGCCCGGCGCTACTGGGAAAGATAGGAGAAACTTTCACCAGAGCGGATACAGGGCAGTATTTGTCTAAACCAAACGTGCTTGCAAATTTCCTCGCAAGTTTCAAAACAGACGTAGAGCCAAGACTATTTGCAGCCTTCCACACTAATTGCTCACAATAGTTTTGCATCGTTTCCTTAGCGGTTGAGTCAGAAGGCTCAGAAAACACACTCGGGTCAAACGAAAGGTCATATGTTGAAAAGATTCTCCACCATATTGCGTTGCGAAAGAGATCATTACACTGATCAACAAATCGTTGTTGTTTTCTCCAAGAAAAGTGAATTCCACTGGAATATGTACCACTGCCAAGATATGAACCTATGCTGGCAAGTGCAAGAATGCGTGAACAGTCCCTATTACCAATTGCAGAAGGTAATGATGCTTGATACACTTTGAATGCACTCGCTTTTGGTAGATGCAGCAGAAATGAGACCGACAAAAGGGAGTCAATGTTACCAGATGTGAAGCCGGTATCTGTCCCTCCTAAACTTCTTCCCGCCGAAAGAGCTTTGCTATTTGATACAATTTCAGAATCAAACAGGAGGTTGCCAGTAATAGAAATCGATAGTGAATTTCCGTGCGCAAGCAATCGAAGAGATGAGCTATGAGCGCCATTGGTTTCCAGCATTGAGTAGATCTCTGATGTTGCCACCAGTTGGTCTGGTGTAGAACAAAGTCCCATGGGTTCGAGTTGCGAGACAATTTGACAGTAAGATATGCAGCTGAATAAAGCGTCGGTTGGTTGTAACAAGAGACCATCTCCAATGTACCATGTCGGGTGGAGGATTGGAGATGGAGGCAAGACTTTCTGAGAAAATGATGCTGACTTTTGAAGTATTGGATACAAGAGAGCAATTTCTTTTTCAATTCTCTCTCCGACACCGAGATCTGAACGAGCAGACACGTCGCAGACTAGCTCGACCAAAGTCGAAACAGATAGAGCCGTTGGTAAAGCATTCGCAGGACTCGAAATTATGGCGTGCTCGCGGAGGAGATGAGATGCCTGTACCATGTTCTTCATCGCAGTGAACACGGCTGTCGCTGAGTCGTTCTGGCGAAGCATTGATTTCGAAAGTTGATGCGTTTGTATTGCAGCTTCATTGCAGAGTGTCAGTGCGACTGCAACAATAGCTTGGAAATGCGTGCCGCTTTCAAAACATCCCGAAGCTTGTAGAAGAGCGCTTGCGTTGGTCCCCGAAGTCTTGGCAATTTGAGAAGCAATAGTTCCAACAGCGTAAGACCACACTTTGTCAACGTTCGAAGGCTCGCACAACGTCGTGCACCAATTTTTTGCATTCCTAATCAACGGCTTAAACTCCTTTTGCAAGTAGTCAACGGATGCAGTGGACTGATTTGCGAGTGATAATGATAAGATCGGCTTGAGTAACTCTAAAATAACCGATGCGGATGAAAAGGGATCTACCGATTCTGACAATGTCAAAAAGATATTGCTTTCCATCTGAAGTCTGGATATGATCTCAAATTGCTTGAGCCTCGACAACGATCCATCACAATCATTCGCTGCCTTTCTCCTCAATTTACCTTCATTTACCATCACTGACAGAATAGAACACGCAACTCGCACGATATGCTTTGCTTTTCTCTTCGCTTCCATTGCAAACGAATCCTGCAAGGTGAGCCTTTTGCAATCCTCTAACACTTCTTCACAAAAACTGGTTGCCCTTTCTCCTACAGCCTCGGCTAACGACGCATCTTTCGAATATAATTCTGTCATTATACGGGCACACTGGCCGACGCGACCTGTTCCGCGAGAGATCATGACGCGTTCGAGAAGAGAGACACAGACATTTACTAAAGGAATATCTTTGAATGCATCACAAAGAATTAGTACATCACTCAACACAGAGTCAACGTCGACATGCCGACAAATATGTTGGACGAGACGAATGCCATGCGTAGTATTAGACTGAAATGACACGAAGGCATATGAGAATTAAGGGCATTGAAGATTTAAGATTAAGCAAAACACAGCACTGGAAATGATCATGTTGACACTTACCACTCGAAAGTATTCCTGTGCCCCATTTCCGCAATACTTTCGTACCAAATAGTCAATTGACAACAAACGAGCGGCTTCCTTCAGTTCCGACTTGATGCAGTCATCAGTAGCAGCTTCAATTGCTGTTTGGGCGATTTGACTTAGATCTGGTGGTCTCTGAATACTCACTAGAGCCTTCTGTAGCATACTCAATACGATGAGGCACATTACTGACGGAGAATCACACCATTGTGCAAGGCGTTCTGCATCATGCCAGTAGTGTGGGATATCATCTTTCTTGCTGTTACCGAGTTCAATAGAAAATTGATGCATTGCATGATCGAAATCAACATGCACATCGTCGGCAAACTTTTTAACGCCATCGACAACCGAGACAGAAGTAGATGGATCTAATGATGTCCGTATCAAAGAAGCTTTCACGAGTTCCTTCACGACAAATTGATCTCCTTTGCTTTTATAATTTGATAGAATCAAACATTCCTTTCTCATGCCAAGGTCACGTGCTCTTTTCAACCGAGTGGCTTCATTAAGTTTCTGTTCAACACAATCATGATCAATGCTTTCATGGTCGTAAATATCACAAGATGGCGCTTGCATTGAGGTTGCTGATGCACTCTTGCCTCTTTGTGCTGAAAAAGTTCTTCCTTGTCTGATTTTTCTTCCTCTAATAATGCCAACCTTTAGCACAGAGGGACGGTGGTGGTTTGATGCCGACAGAGTTTCGTTGGTTACACCTACAGTCTGGGCAGGCATACTATTCATTGCCACTGACAGTTTAGAGGTGGCATTGCTGACTGCTTTTAACAAATGAATTGATGATTCGATACCATTGAAAATGCCTTCTTCGTCGTAGAAATCGGCAGCCTTACAAGACCACGCGCGAATATAATCCAACTTGGGGTGTCCGATGTGTAACGAAGGAATGACTAAATCACAGAGCCAAGGAAGAAACTTTGTCGAATCAGAACGCAGAGGAATATGCAGAGCGGCAGACGCAATAGAGTCTGGAGTCAGACTCTTTCCGTACTCCGATTTTTGTAAGCGTTCAGCAGATCTAAATGCAGCCTGCGAAACAAGGATGCTAAGCAGCCCATCGATTGATTCCACTGCCAAGTAGGCA
Source organism: Skeletonema tropicum (assembly GCA_037178625.1). Taxonomy (NCBI): domain Eukaryota; phylum Bacillariophyta; class Thalassiosirophyceae; order Thalassiosirales; family Thalassiosiraceae; genus Skeletonema; species Skeletonema tropicum. The sequence continues at coordinate 3,209,545 of CM074127.1, read as the reverse complement.
TCATTGAGATGAATTTGACTGCCGTCTAGAGTTGTGACGTTCTCCAGGCCTTGGATTGCTCTTAATCTGTTGTTGAGTTTCTTGCAGAGCTCGTCGAGGTATGCATGCTTTGGTGATGAACGTAGAATGTCAATGACCTTCTTCATTTCAGAACACAGCATAGATAGAGTCGATTGGATGTCATGTAGCGACACGGATGAAGGTTCTACATTGCCACTATTGCTGCAATCTTCCGGCCAAATCAACATAAATTCTGCTGCAGCTATCATGTTCTCAGTGAATTGAATGTCACCTGTGGCTGCGCCGAAGGTGAGTTGGCGTAAGCTCTGCTGATAGTCGTCGCATGACGATGCACCATTGTCCCATGTTAAGAGAATATGGCGAAATTTCCACAGCCAAACTAGTGATTTGTGAATCGGAGTTGAAATGACGTCGTCGTCACTAGAACAAGTTGCCAGTTCCTCTGTAATGATACGGTGAGCATCATCGAAGTCATTCTTGGCTGACAGTAAGAAGTGCACGGTGCCAACTTTTCCTTGCCCTGCAGGACTTAACTCTTCATACACATTCGGGGTAGAGCCATCGAATTTACTCGCAAATCGAAACGAGTACGCCTCACTTGCGAACATTGATGGCGGTGAGCAAATCTCTACTGCCCTGACATTCGGATCGGTTTGTAATGTAAATAAAATTTGACTGCACGAGGTTCCCATCTTTCCCAACAATGACTGAAGAACAAAAATCTTTGGTGATTCTGCTCTCTTTTTTCTTGACGTAGTATCTTTTGTAGAGAACGCCACAGCAACGCATTCATCAGGATGATTTGTAAGCAGTGATTTCATTGACAACAGTTTCTCGCCGGCAGGGATTGGATAATTTGTCGAAATTGATAGGTCCAAAACATTGATCCATCCAATATTTGTGGATCCACTACTTTTACTAGATGCTGCCAAAACTAGGAACAGTCCTCGACTGTTGTTGGTATCGATTGACATGCCAACCTGTTCTTCGAACATCCAATTTACCATACCAATCTGATTGATCAAGTCATCCGTCACTAACGTAGATTGTTTGCTAGTGACATTGTAGTCGTAGACAGAGATTCTCCCTGATTTATGCGCAACAAAGAAGCGCGTTGTGTCATCGTTTATAAACACTCCTTCAATCAAGGTTGCTGCAGCGTTGCTGCTATCAAAACATAGTGCATCAATTGACATGTTAGTTGCTCCTTCGCGAAATCGCTGTGGTTCAGAAGAATTGAGTGCTTCACCATCAATATTCGAAATGACAATGACGTTATTCTTATCCCATTCTCCTCCTTGTACTGGGCAAACTACAACCAGGACATCCTTCACTGCAGATTGTTCCTGCTTATTTTGACTCCAGGAAGGTGTAGATACAAAGATCAGTCCAGGACTGATAGCCGTCAAATCAGCGCTGGACCGAGTGATTTGTCTAGTGGCAATGATAGAGCCGTCGTGGCCCTTGAGCAGAGAAACATGGGTTGCTGTAGCAGATGCGATGATAGTTCCGCTGGAATTGGAAGTAACAGTAAGAACGGGTGCGTCAAATTTGGTTTGCCACTGTGAAGAGCTAGCTTCGACCCCATCACCATTGCTACTACTTGTGGCATCTCTTCCTTCTAAAGGCGATGAAAGGTTACCAACCACCGTGTCGCCGACTGCAATGGCATGGTAACAGAAAGAGTTGTTGTTTGTTTCGTCGAGGTCGGTTGCCAGCGCTTCTCGACGATCATTGCGCATCAATCCATCAGAAGTTTCCAAACAACCGTTACTATTGGAGTTATTTCTGTCATTATCAGCACCTTCAGCGGCGTCCTCGGCTGCGGTTTCCAGTGCCGGGAGTGGTATGCGATGTAAAGATGCTGCCATGGTCATGGTTATTGCCGTTACTATTTTTGAGGAGTTCGAGTTTGAATCATGGCTTCGCTTTCAGAAAATGATAGGCTAAAATAGAGCACTCCTCACCACTTTCCACTCATCTTCTCGCTCATCATCACAAGATGTTGAGTTCTCAGCTCAACACCAAGCTAAGTATGTACTGTCGAGACCCTAATTTGGAGTAAGATTTTGGTTAATTGGAGAGATGGAAAGAAGTACTAATAAATGTAGAGATCCCATGTATTTCACTTAGATAGTTTGAAGCTCAAAACTTAGGGATTTGCATAGGGATGTTGTGTGCTCTCAGTTTTCCTTTTTGTGCCAGGCAACCACATCATCGTACTTGATATCTCCTCCGAAGCAATCTAATGCACTGCCAATTGTCAGATCCACATTCCCATTGCCTAATGTCTTCACTCTATCTAAGTCGTCCAAGCCTTGTACGCCACCAGCATACGTTACAGGTACTGGGGAATACTTCCCCAGTAACTGAACTAAATCTTCGAGAATGCCGCATCTCTTCCCTTCGTTTTCAACTCCATGCACTAAAAACTCTGCACAGTAGCCTCCAAGCATCTTCATTGTTTCTTCGTTCACCTCTACATCTGTATAGGTTTGCCATCTATCAGTTACCACGTAATAAGGACCTGTTTTATCACCAACTTTCCGCCGACAACTCAAATCTAACACTAATCTATCCTTTCCAATTTGATCCACTAACCCGTTTAGCCGATCAAAATCAATTTGACCATTGTGGAATACGAAAGATGTAACGATGACGTGTGAGGCACCGTACGAAAGCCATTCTGATGCATTCGATGATGTGATGCCTCCGCCTATTTGCAGTCCTTGTGGGTATGCTTCCAGCGCACCTTTTGCCTGTGTATATTAGAAGTATTAGGAAGAACTTAAAACGTAAGGAAAAGACTGTAAAATGTGGCAACTGATCAAAGATACGTCTACAGATCTACAAGGCTCGGAAATTTAAGCATATAATTTTGGCTCTCACGCTTGTATGGAAAAGAAAATGCCTCAAGAGAAAGTTTTTCGTCACCGCCTATGCAATCTGTCTATCAGGGATGAAAATAAATGAGCGTCACGTACCGCATCTTGGTTTCCTGGTCCCAACATGATGACATGTCCACCTGTAAGGCCATCATCTTTGTACATGACGGCATAATCACTAGCTGGCTTGTCCGTGGAGAAGTTTTCAGCCTCCACCGAACTGTGAGTTGCTGTCAGGGCATTTTGCTTATCATCTGAGAGGGTTGAGCCAACAATTTGTTTGACCTGGCCGGAATGGAGGTCGATACAGGGACGAAATTTCATGGTTGCGAGGCGCTGGCAGCGATGGCAGGATTTTGATTTTTTGTGTGGCCCACGCGTGCGGAGGAAGTGGGAGAGTTTGTAGGTAAGGAAGGAAGGTGAATGTTAGGCTGAAAAGATAATAATAGTGTATTTGATCATCATTATACGTCTTTGCCAGACATCCAGCTTTGCTCAATAAGAAGTCCAGGGCGTCTGAGTACAGGTTGCTCCTTCTGTTTCCTTCCTCGTGTTGTGCTGATTTTCTTCTTTGGTGCATAGCTGTCTCTTTGCCTGTCTTTTAGATCACCAGCCTTGACATTCTTGGTAAACGCTCGAGGCAAATGACGAAGCTGCACTGAGTGTGCCATTCTTCCTTGGTTAAAGGGCTTACTATACCCGCATTTTGCCAGCAGCTGCAAGAACTCTTTAGGTGGTACTCCTCGTCGGATTTCGTCAAGGCACATCCCTCCTACAAGCCCGTCATTGCAACAGGACATAAATAGTTGAGATGCCATTTTTGTTCGATATGAGCCAGGTGGCATGAGATTAGCACAGCACTTCAACATGTTGCCGTAAGATACAGCATCAGGTGACAAGCCAAATTTCCCGTGTCGCAATTCATTGAAAGTTTCTACTGCAACGCTCAATGCTTTGCGCTTCTCGTCAGGACCTCCGTGGGCACTGAAAGCACAAGCATTTAGCACCGTGTTGTAGCAAATTACGTTTGGTTTTGTGTCGCTGCTGCCATCGTCTTCATATAATGTTATCATCGAATTTAACACACTTCGGCATTTCTCGGCTTTGAAACCAGTTGCTTTGCTCTTGGCCAAAGCGTTGAGCACACTGCTAAAAGTGATGACATCAGGTTTGACTGTCGAGAAGGGATCTGACTGGTAGGATTTGATCATTCTGATGAGCAGGTTTTCAGCATAAACTGCAGATTTCGGCTTTCTGCTTTTTGCCCAGCTATTAATCACCGTATTGAACGATAATCGATTTGGCCGTACGATCAGCATCCCTCCTTTCTGTTTGGGGTATTGTGGATTTGTTTCAAGCTTCCGCAACAGTCCTTCTGCTTTTAGAGGTGCATCTGGATGACCACTGTTGCACCATGCTTTAACTGAAAATGATGGCAAGCGCAGCAAATGTTGAGCGATAAAGCATATAAACCCAAATGCAAATTATTGATTTCGCACCGCACCGCAACTTACTACATGTGTTGAAGGTGATTGTGTCAGGTCTCACATCATATATTTCCATCTCGGACAAGGTTTCCATTCGAAGTAATATTGATTCGGCTTTCTCACCAGCGACATTACTACCACTACGAGCCCATGCGTCTATGACTGAATTGAAGACAACATTGTTTGGTTTGAGCTCCTTCGCATATTCCGCGTTTTGTTCCAAAGCTTCATCGTAATCTTCGAGTAACCGTTTCAGTATTTCTTCCGCATTTTGTGCAGCTGCTTCGCTGGCAACATTGCTCCATGCATTGATAGGCTATAGCAAAAGAGTGCACCGAAGGTCTAACTGTTCCGTCGCCACTGCATCCGAAGAGTTTGTGAGATTATGAGCAAAGCTATAACAAAAGAATACAATGTGTAACTTACAAGTCTTTAATATACTCCATCCTCTCCAAAATAGCTGTTGCTTGTTCGGCGCTTGATTCAGTGCCCATAGACGCGTATGCTCCGATAATCGCGTTCAGCATAGGTGTTGTGGGTTTAGCCTCTTTGCTGTTGGTACTCAACAGACGATTAATTACCTTTTCTGCACGCTGTGGCGCATCAGCAGTGCCCCCGTGAGAGTAAGCTTCTATCAAAGTTGTGTATTGAACTGGTCCAGGGAGGTATTCGTCGTCACCTTCCTCTGCTGCCATACGCTCAAGCTGAGTGATCATTTCTTCTGCTTTCGCAATAGCACTTCGATCATTTTGTTTGATCAACTCACGTACTTCTTGCGTCTTCCAAAACTTTTTCCTCTTCGCTCTTCGTGTAGAAGATTCAGATCTGTTTGTATCGTTTGAATTTTTGTCACTGTCAGTGGATAGATCCAGATGAATGGGATCGTCATCGCTTGATTCTGTTTCAATTACATCTTCTATTTCTTCAGTATGTTCATTTGTGTTGTCATTATTTGACTCCAGTAGTCTCTCGATTAGATCAGCTTTTTTTCCTCCAACAGGAAGACCTAATTCTCTCAAGCGCTCCTTTAAAACGGGTACTGTGAGATTGTAAATGGTACTGTCGTCCTCTTCCTCCTTCTTCTTCTCGCTTGAAGGTGCGGTATCTATGTCAGGTTTAGGTAGTTGTTGATCTGAGTTGTCAAGTAATCGTTTCACCAAATCATCTTTCCTACCACCAAGAGGTAAATTAAGCTGCCGCAGTCTATCCTTCAGTGCCACTACGGTCAGCTGGGAGAGATCAACATCAGTTTGTATTGCATTATCGGCTTTTCGTCGAGAAAATCGGACGACGTCGCTCGACGACGGCAACTCTTCGTCTTGTCAGCACAAAAGATGATGAAAATAATGTAGGTAAGGTCACAAGCAGTATGCCCAACCGATTTGTAAGCACAACCATTCCCAGTTGCTCTTTATAACTCTATTCAAGTCCAGAGTCCCAAGAGGTGGTATCAATAGCTATGGTAGCAGAAGAGGGGCGGAAGATACAGATACATACAGCAGAAGAATGAGTTCATATTTCATGTTGAACGTTGCTTGAATGATGACATCGTCCGTGCAATAGGGTGATAACTTCATATTGAGGGGGTGTACTTTGACACCCCTTAAGCTGAGATTTTGAGGGGTACAGGCTAAGTTGGGGGGGTACAGTTCGCTCGCTCGAGGATTTGGATTTGAGGTGTAGGTACAATAGCTCTACTACTTATCATCTCTACTAGCCTCGCTGACGCTCGTCTAGCCGCTGCGCGGGTTTTCTAAATAAGAGAGGAGGCACCGGCTATCTACTACGATATTGATTGTGTCTACTTATATACATAGCAGTATTCAAATAGTACGTTATGTAACACTTTAATAATTATGTAATAAAGGTTGTACATTGCCTTCTACGAATGCTGTGTAGTGATTACTGAGACACGGTTGGGAGAATATTGATTTATGTGAGAGGGATTATCTATGAAGAGGTTTAATGTGAACGTGTGGAAACGATTGAAGACAGGTAGGAAGAAATTAGAGCGAGATGTAAATCATTTGGTGAAATAATATTCTACAGGACTGTTAGTATGATTTGGCAGAGTTAGTACCCACTCTCGGATTCCTTCTTAATGTTGGTGAAAGTGGTGATGTAATTGACGTTAGAAGTGAGAGCCTTGTTGTACAATGTAAGAGTATCATGTTCATTTCTGATATTGTTGAGGGTTTCAAGATCGACCCCAGAACTCTGTGCTAAGTTACACACAATATCAAATTTTGTTTTCCAGTTAGTCAAGGAGCAATTGACCTGTTCGATCGTGGTCTTTGCATCATGGATTGCCAATCAAAGAAAGAGTCAATCGAAAATTCTAAAAACGGGGGGGCAAGGGGGGGTGTCCCCCCTGAACAATCAAATCTAAGCCAATCAAAGAAAGAGTCAATCGAAAATTCTAAAAACGGGGGGGCAAGGGGGGGTGTCCCCCCCTGAACAATCAAATCTAAGCCAATCAAAGAAAGAGTCAATCGAAAATTCTAAAAACGGGGGGGGCAAGGGGTCAAATCAAGCCAATCAAAGAAAGAGTCGATCGAAAATGCCCGTGAAGGCCAAAGGACACGCCAAAGGGCCCGGACAGAACGACCGACCGACCGACCGAACGACTTAGCTCCTCTCATTATTTAGATCTCCTTTATTTCTAACTCTAACTTCTTGACCGATGCTGTCTAGCTTCTTGCTATATCCTTTTTCGTCTGCAGCATATATATCGGTGGCTTTGTATGAGGAGAAAATGAGTGCCTTTGCCTCCCGACTTGCGCTTTGCCAGATAGTGTGGGCCTTCACAGCAACATTGAATTAACAGTCACATTAAAAATGATAAAGAGGGCATAATGCATCAAAGAATTCAGGCGAGAAAGACAGCTAGCAAATAGGTATTTTATTAGATTGGGAAGAGAGCGAGGTGCATTGAATTTCTCCCACTAACTGCACAAGTCGTAATGGAGGCCTCTTCAAGCTGCAGCAGTGGCAGACATTATCCTACTTAATGACGAAACTGTTTTCAAGAGATGATGCAGTACCTCTCCATCCAGTCTTATCTGCTACATTGTTTCCTCTACCAAACCCAAATCTTCTAGAACCTTAGTCCACTGACCTTGCCAAGACATTTTTTGCAACACAACCTACAATAGTGTCCATCACCTTGCCGTCATAATACAACTGAATTGTAGGTATGCTCAGTACACCTGCATCGGATGCAGCCTCTGGTAAATCATCTGTACTAATTTCGACTACTTCAATTTTGTTTTGGTATTGTTTCATTATCTCTTTGACGACAGGGTTCGTAAGACGGCAGGGGCCACACCAGGGAGCTGAGAATAGGACGAGGACGGGCAAATTCGGATCAAGGGCTTGTTCATCAGAGCCATCTTTCTTTTTCAATACTTCTTGATCGAATTGCTCTATTGAAGAGATCAAACGACCACCTGACTTGGTCACCATCGACAGGGGTGACAGAGAGGGAGTTCTTTTTGTGCTACACATGTCATAATTTTTCCGTCCAGCCAGTGATTAGGTCTTTGTTGTGTGAAACATTTAGACGGCCTCTTGTAGATGGATGCACAAACGCTGCACCTTGTTGTACGATAAATGATGATAATATTACACCCATGATTATCAGCGGTAGAGACGCTGGCGCTGATGTCAGAAGTCTCTGACGGCGCCGCCGCCGGCGTTGACAAACATGCTGTCGCTGATGATTGTGTGTTGGCTTCATTTTATCTTAAATTACTGTACCACTGCTTCTTCTATACTATTTGATTGTTCCTGACAGTGACGTCCCCACTATTACTTCTTCGGTCGGGGTGGTTGATGAGATAATAATGTCGACGTCAAGTACAAAGCACAAAGCACCCGGGAAGCGGAAAAAAGTGCGTCTGTCGGCGTTCGGCGTAGAGGGGAAGCCCTGCACGGTAAGCCTCCCTTTAGCCATCATCCTGCTGCATCCTCCGCATGCATCCTCTCAACTCGACGAAAACTTGATGCTGCTGCCGCTGCGTCACGAGGGGACAAAACGAAAGCAAGGATACGTTGCCGGCATACTCTTAAACTCCTATGGCCTGGTATCAACTGCAATTGATGCAGAATCAACTATTTCAATACTAATTTGCAATACATAATATGTTGTTACGATCAGCAGCGAAGTTACTTCCACAATGTGGCACAATTGCAAGGAATGGGCGTCACAGTCGTTGCGTAGTATCGGCAAGCTTTGCCAGCAACAAGGATGAGCCATCACAGTCCTCAATGAAACAAAGCAGAGGTCGACTGTTCTCTTCCGTACCCAGCGCACCTCCTGCACAACAAATTTCTGCGTTTCCATCAATTGTGATTGGACCTGATACTATTTCTCCGCAGGGATCATTTGCTGAAGCTCAAGCTTCGTTCCTCGAACCACCAATGGATCTTGTCGAAGAGATGCTGGATAAATTAATAGAACTCAAAATTGGCATTGTTGCACACTACTACATGGATGTTGAACTGCAAGGCATTCTCTTCGCCATCAAAAAGAGACAAATGGAACTACTCCAGTCAGATACTTCAGGCAAGATACCTAAATTTCCTTTAGTAGCCATCGCTGACTCCTTAAAGATGGGTGACGACGCAGTCAATATGTGTTCTCAATCAAATGTGGAAAGTATTATTTGTCTTGGAGTTGATTTCATGTCAGAGAGTGTTTCAGCCATTCTTGGTAAGAATGGTTTCTCCAACACTCCAGTATATCGCGCGACCCATAAACACATTGGTTGCTCCCTTGCTGAATCAGCTGAAGGCCAGAACTACAAGGCTTGGTTGAATAAGAGTGCGTCGGAAAAGAATAAGGCTTTGCATGTGGTATACATCAATACATCGTTGGAGACAAAGGCAACTTCGAGCAGCATCATTCCAACTATTACATGCACAAGCTCCAATGTGTTACAAACGATTTTGCAAGCAAGTGCCCAAATGGGCCCAGAAGAGCTTCGCATTTGCTACGGACCAGATACATATATGGGTGAGAATCTAGTTTCACTATTGAGCGCAGTTTTGGATTCTGAGTGGAGTGATGAGAGGATTAAGCGTGATTTGCATCCAGCACATGATCAGGCCTCCATTCGAGCCTTGAGAGACAATACCGACGTATACCCTTCTGGAAATTGTGTCGTTCATCATATGTTTGGTCAGTCGGTGGTAGATACGGTAATGAAGGATTACAGCGACGCCTACGTGACTGCTCATTTGGAAGTTCCTGGCGAAATGTTTCAAATTGCACTGAAGAAGAGCTTGGTCGACGATGGTGTTGTTGGCAGCACCTCTAACATTCTCAACTTCATTGAAAGAAAGGTGAAGGAGGCATCTGAGAAGGGCGAAAACAAACGGCTCAAGTTCATTCTTGGTACTGAAGCTGGCATGGTGACTTCTATCGTAAGGAGTGTACAAGAGATTTTGGATTCGAGCTCATCCAAAGGTGTAGAAGCAGAGATTATATTTCCTGTCTCCTCTGAGGCAGTTATGGGGGTAGAAGATGATGGATCAGAGTCGTCGGCATCATCTTTGGAGGTAGTTCCTGGTGTGGCAGGCGGAGAGGGATGTTCAACAGCTGGAGGTTGCGCAACCTGTCCTTTCATGAAGATGAATGATTTGGACGCTGTTCAAGATATCGTGGATATGATTGGAAGATCTTCCAGTGATGGTGGTGACACTCTGCAGTTACAATTGAACAAGCATTTGCCACCGAACAAGCTTGGAGGCAAGAAAATTGATGGAAGAGACGCAATCGATCTTGGAACTGAGCCAATTGTGTACATGAGGGAGTTCATGAAGAGCAAGAAAATAAGCGACGGCTTGGTTGAGCGCATTGAAAAAATGGCTGTGTAGCTACTTAGAAAACATATTTAATTTGCTTTGGTTGCCTAACTTGGTGTTGTAGAAGATGATTGTCTCGTGTGAAATGCAAAGAGGGTGATGGGAAAGCAAGAGCAACTCTTCTTCTCTGATCAGCACGCGTCAATCACTTGCCCAATAACGAGGACTCCCAGTTGCCGAAGCATGGATTCGCCTCAACTCGTCAAGGTTGACACCTCACCTACCATGCCAACATCCTTGCTCATAACTCCCTGTTAATACCACTGTTCAACACAATGACTATCTCACGCACCGTTCAGCTGGCGACGTTCCTCGCTCTATCGTCTTCTGTGTGTGCATTTGCCCCTTCCCAGCACAGTTTTCATCCACGAAACACACAAACTCAGTTGTCGGCATCAAATGAAAATGATGATGGATGGAAGAAAGTCGCTGGGGGTGCTGCCTCGTTTATGGCTGGGATGGGATTTCTAACACAAGTTGCATTTGCTGATCCAAATACTATTGCTCCGATCAACGAAGCGCAAATGGTTTCGCATGTGTCGTCTTCAAATGTTCTTCTCTCTGCTGGCGCCCCTAGTTTTGGAGGTGGAGGAAGTTTTGAGACACTAGACTTTTCTTTGCCCAGCTATGATCAGGCCACTAGTGGTGCTGATCTTGCCAGCCCAAAGACAGAAGTATCTGATTTGTTTGGCTCGAAATCGAGCAGTGACGATGATGCTGCTGCTAAAGAGGCGGCCAAGAAAAAGGCGGAAGAAGAAAAGAAACAAGCCGCAGAAGAAGCAAGGGCTGCTAAGGAAGCTAAGGCCAAGGCTGATGCTGAAGCCAAAGCAGAAAAAGAAGCAAAGGCGAAGGCCGATGAAGAAGCCAAAGCTGCCAAAGAAGCAGAGAAGGAAGCACGCAAGGTAAGAAGAGCATTAACATCCACGTCCACGTCTTCAGCGTGCGTTGCTTCAAGTTTCGAAGCTTATCTCTTTTTTATTTCCGTTTCGTATTCAATTTAGGCTGCTGAAAAAGAAAAGCAGCGTCTCTTGATTGAACGCCAAAAGGCTGCAAAGGAAGAAGCTGCTGCTGCTGCATCTGTTGTCAGTGTGCCAGATGTGAAACTTCCTGAAATTGATATCAAGGTCCCTGACATCAAGGTCCCTGATTTTAAAGCACCTTCCTTTGATATGCCTAAGATTGACATGCCAAAGATTGATGCCCCAGCAGCATCTGCTCCGGCAGCACTAAAGGTGGATATGCCAAAATTTGACGTGCCGAAGTTTGATGCTCCTAAGGTAGATATGCCGAAATTTGACATGCCCAAGGTGGATGCTCCCAAGTTCGATATGCCAAAGGTAGATTTACCGGTGCCACCGCCTCCGCCTTCATTCAGTGTCCCATCGACATCCTCTTCGCCAGCAGCAGTTTCTGATGAGTTTACGGAACCTCAAGAAGTCCGCGATGAACGTGCGGCAGCAAAGAACGCAGCATACAAACAGGCCGTCGCAGATGCAAAGGCAGCAGAAAAGGCAGCTAAGGCAGCACGCGACAATGCTAACGAAGCAAAGAAAACTTTCAAGAAGGCAAAGGGTGAAGCTTGTGCAACACGACCTGGAGGAAAGCTATTGTGTATTCGCGGATTTAACATTGGATTCTAATTGTCAGCGGAAAGAAGTATGTACCCCTATGAGGAACAACAAAATCAGCTTTTGAGATACATCATGAAGAACCTGCATTGACATTTTAGTGCACCGCCGCATCGATTAAGTAAAAAGATTAAGTAAAAAACAGCTTAAGAAGTTACAAAATTTACGTCCAGCTGCACTCTATGAATCATCACTTTTTGTACTTTTCTTCATTCTTCCGAAGAATTTTCGCTTCGACTTCGTACCTGTCAGCGGTGCCTTATCCTCAGTTCTTGTGGACGAAAATGATGGAGAGGTAGCGTCAAACCCTTTGTAGGTATCATCGAATGCATCGAAACTTTCTGCGTGTGGTGCCGAGTTATGCGAAGAATTTACTGATATTCGGCACTGGTCGTTGAAATTGGAGGAAAAGTCTGCATCATTGACCCCACCAAATGCATCGCTACTGCCATCTTGGAAAGGATCAAAGCCATTATTTCCTGAAAACACTTGATCAAAGGCAGCAAAGTTTTCGAAATCTCCGTTGATTGAATTCGGAGGTGACGACATACGGCTATCAACTGATAAACGACCGAGAGAGCTATTCCCACTCATAAGAGATGCTGCACCTTCGCTTCGCGTTGAAGGAACTTCTTTCAACTTATTTCCCTCACTCGCTTTCTTTCGCTTGGCTGCCGCAGATTTCGGATCAAGTTTCTTTGCTTCTACAATCTTCTTCTTCTCGACAATTGGTTTTTCTTTCCGTATTCCTTGCCCATCAGTCCGGTATGCTCCAATTTTTGACTCGTTAATACCATCATTTCTCTCGTCTGCTTTGGGCTTTGTGGAACGCTTTTTTCTCTTCGGTAGGGGTCTTCCAGAATACAAAGCACTCAAGCACATGATCACTTCTGACATATCTGCTCGCTCTTTATAGTCAACCGTAAGCATTCTATCAATAAGCTCTACGATGCCGTCTCCGTAAGGATTGTCTTCTGGTATCTTGTATTTGCGTGACAGAATAGCCAAATTGGACCCTTCTTCAAAACAATCTCTAAGAAAGGCAAGTGAATATAAACAGCATCCTAGTGCCCACACATCTGTGCTCTGGGTCAACCGCTTCGACATGTATAAGTCTACCATCTCTGGTGCCCGAAACATTTGTGTGGTGGTTTTATTGACAACTTCTTCTGCGCGTCGTCTATTTTCAGGAGTCCTCAAATCAGTGTGTCCTACGACCGCAGATCCAAAGTCACATAGTTTGTAAGCCCCATTCTTAATGAGAAAGTTCACAGGTTTCAAATCTCTGTGTATGAGAGGTGGACGTTGTGCATGTAGATAAGAGACTGCATTGCATATTTGTCCAAATGAGATAACTAGCGATGGCAAGTCGAATCGTTGTGTAGGCGAAGCCTTCATCCTCTTAATAGCTTCAAATGCATTCCCCCCTTCACAATATTCCAACAGTATGAGATGCTGAATAGATTTGAATTCGTCGGGATGTTGATTGTTAATACTGCCACTAAGGCTAGCATTGGAGGAGTGCTGCGATGAAATAACGCCGTTATCATCCACATTATTATAATTTTGTTGACTTGGATCGCGAAAGCCGTCATCGTATACCTGCACAATACTTGGGTGCGACAATTTTCGCAGTAAGCTGGCCTCTTTTTCGGCAATTCGCCTCTGGGTGATGTTATGAACAGATGTTATTTTGAGAACCATTGGTGTGCCGTAGGGCGGTGTTGGCATTCCTCTTCGTGCTTGCTGTATATGTTGAGGATTTTTTGGGGCAGCATCGTCTGCTTCTCCATCTCTATCTCCAACATTTTGTGAATTTTCCTTGTCGCCTACCAAGTAAACAAATGAGAATCCTCCCTCTCCCAACTGTTTGATTATTGACACATTTCTTCCATTAACATCCAAGTGCCTGCCGACGAGGTGTGGCCCGAGGCCCAGCGCGTCAGGGTTATCGCTCCGCGGCATAATTACTTATTAAGGCTGTATGCACCAGGTGCAGGTGTCATTGCCGGCCATCTATCGCCAGGTGCATGCAGCAAAGCCGAAGCCAAAAAAGCAAAATCACATATCACATGCAACGTCGTGTCGGCTCGGGTTCTATCTACAAAATCTCCAAAACCCTCAAAATCGAAAAAATTCAAAATTCCTGAAAATCCCAAAATCGAGATTGAGACACCAGCCTGCACGAGTACCGAGTCGAACTCCGGCATCGAACAAAAGTTGCGAAGACATCCATCTCAATCGGACATACGTGTTGCGGCCCTTTTATTTGAATTTGCTTGAGGGGCTCGTAACCCTATGACGTATGTGGGTACGCCAGTGGCCTGTCCTGCACTAACAACACAAGCCTCCTCCAACAAGATCGGTCGTTGAACGTGCGCGTGTTCCACAGCACCTCTTCAACACCCAAGAACCCTCTCCCTCGCTCTTCTCACTCTCCCCTTTTAATACAGTTAGTGACCATGAAGTTCCTTTTCGTCGCCGCCACAGCTATTGCCACCGCTAGTGCTTTCACCACTAGCCCTGCGACGTTCACTACCGGTGTTCCTCAGGTTGGTGGAGTCCGTGATGTCTTTTCCCAGGACGGAAATGCTCACAGAAACAGACGAAGCACCATTGTTATGGACGGAAAGGCCAATGGTGAGTAGTTCGTGACTATTCAGAACGATATAATGCGGTCATTCCGCATTGCAAAGACCTCGGTACATTATTTGAAATTTATGCACACATGTTATGCTAATTTTGCACTTATCCCAACAGCTATCCGTGACCGTATCACTACCGTCAACAACACCAAAAAGATTACCTCGGCCATGAAGCTTGTTGCCGCTGCTAAGGTGCGTCGTGCCCAGGATGCTGTTCTTGCCACCCGTCCCTTCTCGGAGACTCTTCAATCTGTTTTCGGAGGACTCATCAACCGTCTTGGAGGAGAGGCCGCCGACCTTCCTTTGTTGACCCAGCGTGAGGTTAACAAGGTAACCCTTGTTTCCATTACTGGTGACCGTGGTCTTTGCGGAGGTTACAACTCTTTCATGATCAAGAAGACTGAGGCCCGATTCAAGGAGCTCACTGAGCAAGGTATTGATTGCGACCTTATCCTCATCGGAAAGAAGGGAATTTCTTACTTCACCCGTCGTGAGTACCCCATCAGAGCCACCTATGAATGTACCCAGAACCCCGACTCCAAACAGGCTCTTTCCATCTCCGAAGAAATCATCAACTCCTTCCTTGCTGGTGAAACTGATGCTGTCGAACTTCTCTACACCAAGTTCCTCTCCCTTATCTCTTCCACTCCTTCCGTGCGCACCCTTGTTCCCTTCTCTGCCTCCGAAATTTCCCAAAAGGGAGATGAAGTTTTCCAACTCACCTCCGACAACGGAGACTTCGGTGTTGAGCGTAAGGAATTGGAAGTTGCTGAACCCCAGGACTTCCCCAACGATATGATCTTCGAACAAGACCCTCTTCAAATTGTCAACTCCATCCTTCCACTATACCTCAACGGACAGATCCTCCGTACATTGCAAGAATCTGTTGCATCCGAGCTTGCTGCCCGTATGCAATCTATGCAAAGTGCTTCCGATAATGCTGGTGCCTTGTCTAAGAAGCTCAGTCAAGAGTACAACCGTGCCCGTCAGGCATCCGTTACTCAAGAGATTTTGGAGATTGTATCTGGAGCTACCGCCCTTGAGTAAGCTATATCTTGGGTAGAAAATTCCGCATAGTAACATGTTTTGTATCATTTGCTTTACGGTTTAGGTCGTGAAAGAGAAAAATAAGAGCGACAACTTCTTCAGGAACATATAGAAAGGGTGCTTACATGTACAAAGTTACTCTAGAAAGGAACTACTTCCTGAGCACCGCGTATATCAGTAGAGATTAACGATAAAGCAACGAACTATTTGTCTTGATCCTACATATTCAAATGTAGTTTAATGTTTTCGATTTTCAATTGCAATACCGTGAACTATCATCTTCACTAATTTTGTATGGTACTTATACTTATATTATGTTTACTAAAAGCGTTATTTACAATTTTAGTTCGATACAAAATAAAGCTCTATCCGTTCTCTAAGTACACCATTCCAGCTGATAAGCAAACGCAACGTCTCACTACTTCATTTCAAGCAGCAAAATGCTCTGAAGAATTATAGATGAAGATCTTTCGCCACATACGAAGGCAAATGGTGTAGTAATTACTCCATTGAGTTGATTTTTCGCTCTTACACTTATTTTTTGCGCATAGCAAAGCTTTCTGTGAATTCCCTAGCTCTTTTCATTGCCTCCTTCTCGTCAGATTTCCAAAGATCTGCAACATTATTATCAAGAGGATCATCTGGATTTGGTGCCGATAGCAAAGCTTGAATACTTAAAAGAACTGTCCTAATTTGAAGTGCGGGGGACCATTTATCTTTGAGGATATCCAGGCATATGCGGCCAAGTTTATCAACATTTGGATGGTAAATCTTTGTGAGGAAGCGGACTTTGGGGGCAGACATCGGATAATCAGCAGGTAGAAATAGTTCTAACTGGAATACACCGCGCTCGTATGGAGAATCGGAAGGGCCTTCGACTGATACAGCGAAGTATCGAAGATTGTCAGCATAAGGGGTCGCAGAAATACCCGCCACTGGCTCGGAAATGAGCCGTTGTGTTTCCTAGTGAATAGCAGCAGTCAGATTATCATTACAGTAAAAAACAAGAGAGATCAGTGTCGTTGGATAAAATGAAAAAAACAACAAAAATGAGACAAATCTAAAATGACCAACAAATTGTGTCTTGATCTTACCTTCAGAACCCGCCGTGGCAATAAATTTTGGTTCGACATGCTTATAAAATATTAGTAACAGCGTTACACCACCTTCTGCTGCAGCCAATGGAACTAACGATGATATTGAGGGAGAGTTCGCTACTTTCAATTATGTTGGCAATGATCACCGCCGCGAGCCGCGAGCCGCGAGCCGGCCCGCCGAAGCAAAAGCAAAGACCCAGCCAGCTGGCGAACCGGGGAGAGCCGCGCGAGAAGGAATCACCCGCGACCGGACCATTTGCCCTCGCCTGGACCGGACCCGCGATGCGACGGGCCCCTTGGACGGGCCCGCGCAGGGCTGGACCAGGGCAGGCTGGGCCCCGCGTCCCAAACACAGATGATCTCTCTTCGAAATTTATGGTAATCTCCTGTAATCTGTATCCTTCCGTCTCTAGAGGCAGGCAAGCTGATGTGCTTCTCAAAACTCCTATCAGCTTTGTGATCCACCACTAGAAACGAACGGATCATGATATGCTATTGTTGACAGAGTTGAATGAGATACAATATTAATCACACACTGACAGTATTAGCAGTCAGCAACCCTCAATTAGACCTCTCATCATACAGGTCATCTCTTGTTCCTAACTTCGCCCAAACTACCTGACTGTAAGAAATATTGTTATTCTATGCTACTGCGACTAAAATACAGGGCCAAAGAAAATCAAAAACTCAAGGAACTAACTCCTTTTGATATGTTATATGGATATGATAAAACAGCAACAGGACTCAGGTATGAAACAAAAAAAACACTAATAAAGACTAATGTGACAGATGAATGTAACATCAAACAAAACCGTCGATGATGGGCCACTAGAAGCAACTCATGCCCATATTGACGCAAGACAAACAAATAAAATACGGTGGAATTTGGTGCGAACAAGCACAAGCCCACACTGTACCTCTCCCATCAGCTACGAGGTTGTACCATCGCTTCTACGGACGCTAGTCGTCTGAGCAGTAAAAATGAGCTTGTCTAGTATCACCGCAGACTAGTATCAGACACTAGAAGCGGCTCATGCCCATACTGACGGCGACTAGATACGATTTGGTAGAATGTGGTGCTGCTGGCCAGCCAGCACTGGCCCTCTCACATCAGCTACGAGGTTGTAGCATCGCTTCTACGGACGCTAGTCGTCTGAGCGGTACAAATGAGCTTGTCTAGTATCACCGCCGACTAAGTATCAGACACTAGAAGCGGCTCATGCCCATTCTGACGGCGGCAGATACGATTTGGTACAATGTGGTGTGGGCTCTCTCACATCAGCTACGAGGTTGTAGCATCGCTTCTACGGACGCTAGTCGTCTGAGCGGTACAAATGAGCTTGTCTAGTATCACCGCCGACTAGTATCAGACACTAGAAGCGGCTCATGCCCATACTGACGGCGACAGATACGGTTTGGTAAAATGTGGTGCTTCTGGCCAGCCCACACTAGGCCTCTTACATCAGCTACGAGGTTGTACCATCGCTTCTACGGACGCTAGTCGTCTGAGCGGTACAAATGAGCTTGCCTAGTATCACCGCCGACTAGAATGGGCCACTAGAAGCGGCTCATGATTTTTCTGACTAAGATAAATACGATTTGGTAATATGTGGTGCTGCTGGCCAGCCCACACTAGCCCTCTCGCATCAGCTACGAGGTTGTAGCATCGCTTCTACGGTTGCCACACAACTGAGCGGTACAAATGAGCTTGCCGAGTATCACCGCCAACTATTATCAGACACTTGAAACGGCTCCTGCCCATACTGCGCGCGATACATACGATTTGGTAGAATGTGGTGCTGCTGGCCAGCCCACACTGGACCTCTCACATCAGCTACGAGGTTGTAGCATCGCTTCTACGGACGCTAGTCGTCTGAGCGGTACAAATGAGCTTGTCCTAGTATCACCGCCGACTAGTAACAAACACTAGAAGCGGCTCATGCCCATACTGTGCGTGAAACATACGATTTGGTAGAATGTGGTGCTGCTGGCCAGCCCACACTAGGCCTCTCACATCAGCTACAAGGTTGTACCATCGCTTCTACGGTTGCCACACATCTGAGCAAAGCGAATGAGCTTGCAGAGTGTCACCACCGACTAGTTTCAGACACTAGAAGCGGCTATTGCCCATACTGACGGCGACAGATACGATTTGGTAGAATGTGGTGCTGCTGGCCAGCCCACACTGGCCCTCTCACATCAGCTACGAGGTTGTAGCATCGCTTCTACGGACGCTAGTCGTCTGAGCGGAACGAATGAGCTTGTCTAGTATCACCGCCGACTAGTATCAGACACTAGAAGCGGCTCATGCCCATTCTGACGGCGATAGATACGATTTGGTAGAATGTGGTGCTGCTGGCCAGCCCACACTGGACCTCTCACATCAGCTACGAGGTTGTAGCATCGCTTCTACGGACACTAGTCGTCTGAGCGGTACAAAAAAGCTTGCCTAGTATCACCGCCAACTAGTATCAGACACTAGAAGCGGCTCATGCCCATACTGTGCGCGACAGATACGATTTGGTAGAATGTGGTGCTGCTGGCCAGCCCACACTGGACCTCTCGCATCAGCTACGAGGTTGTACCATCGCTTCTACGGACGCTAGTCGTCAGAGCGGTACGAATGAGCTTGCCTAGTATCACCGCCGACTAGAATTGGCCACTAGAAGCGGTTCATGCCCATACTGTGCGCGACACATACGATTTGGTAGAATGTGGTGCTGCTGGCCAGCCCACACTGGACCTCTCACATCAGCTACGATGATGTAGCATCGCTTCTACGGACGCTAGTCGTCTGAGCGGTACAAATGAGCTTGTCTAGAATCACCGCCGACTAGTATCAGACACTAGCAGCGGCTCATGCCCATACTGACGGCGAAAAATACGGTTTGGTAATATGTGGTGCTGCTGGCCAGCCCACACTAGGCCTCTCACATCAGCTACGAGGTTGTACCATCGCTTCTACGGTTGCCACACAACTGAGCAAAGCAAATGAGCTTGCCGAGTATCACCGCCGACTAGTTTCAGACACTAGAAGCGGCTCATGCCCATACTGACGGCGACAGATACGATTTGGTAGAATGTGGTGCTGGCCACCCACACTGGCCCTCTCACATCAGCTACGAGGTTGTAGCATCGCTTCTACGGACGCTAGTCGTCTGAGCGGAACAAATGAGCTTGTCTAGTATCACCGCCGACTAGTATCAGACACTAGAAGCGGCTCATGCCCATTCTGACAACGATACATACGATTTGGTAAAATGTGGTGCTGCTGGCCAGCCCACACTGGACCTCTCACATCAGCTACGAGGTTGTACCATCGCTTCTACGGTTGCCACGCAACTGAGCAAAGCAAATGAGCTTGCCGAGTATCACCGCCGACTCGTATCAGTCACTAGATGCGGCTCATGCCCATTCTGACGGCGATAGATACGATTTGGTAGAATGTGGTGCTGCTGGCCAGCCCACACTAGGCCTCTCACATCAGCTACGAGGTTGTAGCATCGCTTCTACGGACGCTAGTCGTCTGAGCGGTACAAAAAAACTTGTCTAGTATCATTCGCCGACTAGAATTGGCCACTAGAAGCGGTTCATGCCCATACTGTGCGAGACACATACGATTAGGTAGAATGTGGTGCTGCTGGCCAGCCCACACTGGACCTCTCACATCAGCTACGAGGTTGCAGCATCGCTTCTACGGACGCTAGTCGTCTGAGCGGTACAAAAAAGCTTGCCTAGTATAACCGCCGACTAGTTTCAGACACTAGAAGCGGCTCATGCCCATACTGTGCGCGACACATACGATTTGGTAGAATGTGGTGCTGCTGGCCAGCCCACACTGGACCTCTCACATCAGCTACGAGGTTGTACCATCGCTTCTACGGACGCTAGTCGTCAGAGCGGTACGAATGAGCTTGCCTAGTATCACCGCCGACTAGAGTTGGCCACTAGAAGCGGTTCATGCCCATACTGTGCGCGACACATACGATTTGGTAGAATGTGGTGCTGCTGGCCAGCCCACACTGGACCTCTCACATCAGCTACGATGATGTAGCATCGCTTCTACGGACGCTAGTCGTCTGAGCGGTACAAATGAGCTTGTCTAGTATCACCGCCGACTAGTATCAGACACTAGCAGCGGCTCATGCCCATACTGACGGCGACAGATACGGTTTGGTAATATGTGGTGCTGCTGGCCAGCCCACACTAGGCCTCTCAGATCAGCTACGAGGTTGTACCATCGCTTCTACGGACGCTAGTCGTCTGAGCGGTACGAATGAGCTTGTCTAGTATCATCGCCCACTACGATGGATGGGCCACTAGAAGCGGCTCATGCCCATACTGACGGCGATAGATACGATTTGGTAGAATGTGGTGCTGCTGGCCAGCCCACACTGGACCTCTCACATCAGCTACGAGGTTGTACCATCGCTTCTACGGACGCTAGTCGTCTGAGCGGTACGAATGAGCTTGCCTAGTATCACCGCCGACTAGTATCAGACACTAGAAGCGGCTCATGCCCATACTGTGCGCGACACATACGATTTGGTAGAATGTGGTGCTGCTGGCCAGCCCACACTGGACCTCTCACATCAGCTACGAGGTTGTACCATCGCTTCTACGGACGCTAGTCGTCTGAGCGGAACAAATGAACTTGTCTAGTATCATCGCCCACTTCAATGGATGGGCCACTAGAAGCGGCTCATGCCCATTCTGACGGCGATAGATACGATTTGGTAGAATGTGGTGCTGCTGGCCAGCCCACACTAGCCTCTCACATCAGCTACGAGGTTGTAGCGTCGCTTCTACGGACGCTAGTCGTCTGACCGGTACAAATGATCTTGTATAGTATTACCGCCTACTATTAGTAGGCTACTAGAAATGGCTCATGCCCATACTGACGGCGACAGATACGATTTGGTAGAATGTGGTGCTGCTGGCCATTCCAATTCCAGACTTTACCTCTTAGTACAGCTACAAATTTGTACCATCGCTTCTACGGACGCTAGTCGTCTGAGCGGTACAAATGAGCTTGTCTAGTATCACCGCCGACTACATTGGGCCACTAGAAGTGGCTCATGTCAGTATATCACCGCCGACTACAATGGGCCACTAGAAGCGGCTCATGCCCATAAGTACTGAGGGCGACACATGCGATTTGGTAGAATGTGGTGCTGCTGGCCAGCCCACACTGGACCTCTTATTACAGCTTCAAGGTTGTAGCGTCGCTGTCTTGGACGCTAGTCGTCTGAGCGGTAAAAATGAGCGTGTGTAGCATCATCGCCGACTACAATGGATGGGCCACTAGAAGCGGCTCACAGCCATAATTACGACGACACATACGATTTGGTAGAATGTGGTTTTGCAGGCCAGTCCCAATTGGACCTCTTCGATTAGCTAGGACGTTGGATCGTCGCTACTACGACTGCTATCCCACTAAGCAGTGCCAATAAACTTTGGTACTGTCACCACCAACTATAATGGGCCACTAGAAGCGGCTTACAGCCATCTTTACGACGTGACATACGATATGGTGGAATGTGGTGCTGCGGGCCATCCCCAATTGGACCTCTCAGATCAGCTACGACGTTCCAGCGCACACTTTAATGAACCATTAGATGCTTCTTTTGTTTACTTGTTGTGCTGTGAAGATATCTTTGTGTGCTTGCTATCTGGAAGTCAATAATACTGTGTAGAGTTTAAGTAATACCCATAAAATATGAATTTAATGCGTAATGAAATGGTTTTAATCATCTTCTTTTCCATGCAAAGTCATCAAAGCGGATGCTGCTACGAAAGTCTTACTCTCACTTTTAATGACAGGGGTAGCATTTTGAGTATTGATTTTTGATTCAGCGCTCTTGACACTTGGATTACTGGTTGGTACTTTTTCGTCTATTCTTGAGTCAGCCTCGTTCGCTTCTACACTTGGTCTCAAGGAAGCTCTTGATTCTTTGACATTCTGTGTCGTAGTATCGCCTTGATAATGGAGCACCTTTGGCTTAATGACACTCTCTGGAGAACTCTTGTGAGCTCCATGGGCATGGCGAGTAGGGTCTGGAGAGTCAGGGAGTGGGGTCTTGACAACTGATTCATCTTCATCGTCGCCAATCTTATCTTCATCGGGTTTGGGCTGACTTGGCTGCAGCTTTGAATCAAGCTCAGTCGACGCAAGAGGCTTGCCTTCAAGCTCTGACTGGCAAGGAGTTACTTTTGACATTCCTTCGACATCATCTGTCGTATGTAATGTTGCGAACGGCGTCTTCTTTTCACCAGACTTCGTCGTGCTTGTGCTGTCCAATGAGTGCTCGAAGTGCACAGACATACCACCTTTCTCGTTCGACTTTTTGTCACAAGCGTCATCAGATTGCGCAGTCGGATTTGACGATCTAGCACCAGCTGGTTTGTCCGCCTTTTCTTTTGACAGGGAACTCAAACTAGCAGCAAGTTTTGCAACTTTTGTTGCCACTATCTCTGCTGCTCTTGACTGATCATCGTCCGTAACTTTGTCGCCGATTCTTCCAATATGCTGTATCTCCTCCTTCCTAGCTTTTTCATATGCCTCCTTCGTAGGAAAATTGACTTTCCAGTTAGGTCCTTTGAGCAATTTTGCTGATTCATCGTAAGCTAATGCTGCATCCACTGCGAGTTTGTATCTGCCAAGGTAATACTGTTTTCTATAGTGTGTGATACATGCTTGATACTTGGCATGAGTCAAGTTATAAGTCACACCTACAAAATCGGAATACATTTTCTTTTTCCGGCTTGTACGTGGATGTGGGCGAGGAGGAAGATAACCAGCATGAACATTTTTGTTGTATGAAGTAGGCAGTGATCGCTTTTTCGTATTTAGAGTACCACCTGACTGCTCCTGCCCCACCACAGGAGGAGGTTGCATGTGCGGTTTATGAGCATGAGGAGGAATTGGATATGGAGGATACGGTCCAACCTGATAGCCATGAGGAGGATAAGTTGGGTAAGGAACGGGAGGATGTTGCCACTGATGTGGTGCACTGGATGCATGATCAGGAGGAGGTGGTACACCATAATAAGGAGAGTAAGGACCTTGGGCATGAAATGGCGGAGGATAAAACGGTGCTCCACGCGACGATGGGGCCGTCACGATTGGCAGCCCAGCACTGTCGCAGTAGTTGTTTGTTGGATTGTGGAGAGGAGAGATATCCGATGCAGATTCAGATTGTCCCGGAGACTTTTCACTTTGCTGCCTTCCACTTATGGAATCTGTGACACTACTTTGGGCCCTCTTGGTTACTAATGGCGAAGATATAAGTTTCCAACCCGATTCTGCCACAGATCCATGACCATGATTGTACCAATAATCTGGGTGTGGAGGAGGAGGCGGCGGCGGCGGTGGCAGATAGTATTCCCTAGGCGAATTAGCAGGCTGATAATGCAAGTGTCCTCCATACGTCGCTCCAGGTACATTGTAATATTGATATGGAACATTATTCACTCGTGACGGTGGAGACGGATGAGCATTATTCGACTCGGGTTGTGATCCTTGTCCTCCAGTAGATCCTTTCAAGTTGATTTGAAGCGGCATCTCGACGAAGAAGCTGACTAGTATCTGCATGAACACAACAATGGGGGTACACGAATGTTAGTAATGATTTGATCAAATCAACTGCAACTGCATGATGAATACCCACGTATAGTCTTGCGGATGACGACGAACAAATTTGGCCAAAAGCAACTAGTTACACTTCCTGAATACACTTTTAGCCGCTGACGGACACAATCAGTCAGTGTCGACAACGCACCTTCTATCTCTGATATTTTCGCTCCACTTGGACCGGATAATAACCACGGCTTGCCACACCACTGTGGTCGTGCTGTTGGTGGCAGCAGGGCGTGTTGGAGGCAGGACGGAGAGGCAGTGCCTCTGCTGGGATTTGAATTGAGTTTTTCTGTGAAAGTTGCTCTTTTGCAGGTCGTTCGCACAAGAAAACGATCACATCTTTACTTGTTCCTATGTACGAAAATTTTGAACTGAAGGAGAAGAGAAAGGAAGGAGAGAGAAAGCAAAAGATAAACGCAATCAACTTACTTTCTTCTCGTGGTCAGCTACTGGCGGGAAAAAACTGGAACCAGTTCCAGTCTCAAAACATCACACAAAACACTAACAAAATGAACAAAGTCATAAATATGGCCATCATACTCGACAAAAATACATATAACAGCCTCATCATGACATACCAACCATTTTATATATATTATCTGATGCAGAAGAAACTATAATACGACAATATGGAGCACCTATCGACAATTTTGGCACCAATAACTGCTATTTTCGAGCTAGAATGACGCATGCCTACGGCATATCTGCATGCCTATGCTGCTGCTGCTATGCGAATATGCTACATATTGCGTTGACCAGTGGTTCTATCGAAAGCTGTTAGTCTATACTATCATATTATGGACGGAGATTGGGTTGGGAGGGCGATATGGACGCGCAGAAGCACCATTGGAGGGGTGTAGATTCGATGTGTTGTGTTTTGTGTGGATATCCTGGTTTTTTCCACTTTTTTCCGTAGTTCCACTTTTTTCCCGCCAGTAGTCAGTAGGTCTAACATAGGACTCTCTCTCTCTTTCTCTAGAGAGAGACTATTGTACTTTATAAACGAGTTTTTAAGAGTGCAACGAAAGCACAAGAATTCATACTCTGTTCTCCTGTGAAGAGGTTAGTAACTTTATAAGGGAAGGCTACTGCTGCTGCTATTGTTTAGTGCAGCCATCACTGGGCCAAGAAGTTGTTCTTTTATCCATGTTCGTTTCCTCTTCTTCTTCCTCTCTGATGAAGATGGACTAGCAGACACAAGGGATTTCTCTAGTAACAGTGTAGATAACAATCTTTTGTCTACATTCTTGAAGTCTTTTGCCCATGGGAGCTTCGTCCGCTTGTATCCCATTCCTTCATATAATCTCACGCCTGGATTGTTGCTTTCTTCTACTTTCAAGTACAACTTGTCATAGCCACGCTTATCAGCCCAGCCTTCACAAGCCTGTACAAGCAATTCGCCTAGTCCCTGCCGTCTATGTGAAGGTATCACACCCAAGTCTGATAAGTATGGTCGCGGAGATGTCGTTGCAAGAGTTGATGGTGTTAGGAATTCAATGTTACATGATGGATCGGGAGTTCTTCCATCCACAAGGCAAAATCCAACCAGTATTTCATCTTCAGTGCAAGTAAGTTCCGAAGACGGTGAGGCACAAGCCACGAATATACCTCTGTCGTTCTCATCTATTGCATCAAAGCACATGTGCAGATGATTACTCTTGTATCTTCTAATGTATGAGTCAAAGGATGGTTGATGTGTCTGTGAATGAAATGACGCCATCAGAACGTCTGTGATTTTATTAATTTCGGATCTTTGTGCTTCTCGAACATAATAAGTAAATTGTCCTCTATCAGGCTTATCATCCACCACTTCTTCTTTCTGAAGCCGATTATTCTGTTGTTGCTGTCGTACTGGAGCAGTAGTAGAACTGCTGCCAACACTTTTGTTGATCAGTCTGAGCGTGGCACCTTGTATTATTTGTTGCTGCAGAGTATCAATAGACGATCTTCCAGAGAATAGTGCATTGCAAGTTTCTGTTGTCGTTTTCGAAGTTCTTACGGAAGAATTTCGAGTGTTAAGTGAGTTGCTTCCGAGGAACGCAGAGACCGCTGCTGTCAAAATCAGCCGCAGTAGCAGCGACATCCAGCGAGTGGCCATGATGATTTGTTATTCATGTGGTAGAAGACCAAAAGCAGGTGTTTTTTCATACAACACTATTATATACTGATGACGTCGACGTCGGCAGCGCCATGGTGGTGAAGTTGTGCGGTGGATGGGCGGAGGTGGCGCGCGAGTTCGCGATTCGTTCGCGATGAGACAGTACGATGGAGACGCGCCATTTCTTTACCCTTTATTTGGCGCGCCGGCCGGCAAAAGATCCATCTCGCGGCCGAATCTTTTTTGTTCTGTGACATCATTGCTGCAATGATCTTCTAGAAGTTCTATTCTGCATACAATATGCAATCAATCAAGGGTTGGAATTGGAATGTTCTTCTCTATCGTGCATAAATTCCGATTCTGAATGATAGAAACACCTCGCTAAGTACATCGGCCCATAGATCAACATGATGAACGAAGACGATAGCATTCCAGAGCCGATCTTGAATCTGAGGAAGAAGTCTGCAGTGATGCATATGAGAAATTTTGACAGTTCTGCAGAGGAGCGAGCAAATAATGACCGAAAGAGGCCACACGAAGGGAATGGTGATAGTGGAAACGACAGCAAAATTCTTTGTCAGGAGGTTGGGTTGGAAAGCAATCAAGATCCTCCTGCGAGGGAACGACCAGCGGTATGTGCATTTGTTTTTTCTTTTCCACAATATGTTATTGTATACGCCATTCAAGCACTCACTTATCTCACCCTACGCAAAAGGACGGAAAATGGCCACAACGAGAATCACTCAGCTTTACCCGCTCCCTTGTCTTTTATGGGGATGGATCTGTAACACCTGAGCATGAAACTGCAGCAAAATACATTGAGGAGGCTAGAGCACTCCGAAAGAAGTACTTCATGGGGGATGGGGTAAAATGTCAATTGAGAGAAGACAATGGAAAGTCAAAGAAGTTTGAATATGTTTTCAGCTCTACTGGAGTTTGCGAAATCTACGATGCTTCTGATTTCCGCCGTACAAACAATCTCATTACTGTTCCATCTCTTGACTCGTTCGTTAAAGATTATCAGCGGCTTGTAGAGATGTCATCATCAGGAGCAATGAGGTCATTCTCTTTCCAACGCTTACAATTGCTTGATTCTGCATTCAAAATGCACACCACAATTAACGGTTCAGCCGAAGATGCGGCCCAGAGTGGGCTACTGGGAACTGATTTCTATAGAACAATGAAGGTTGACAATCATATTCATTTGGCTGCTGCTGCAAGTGCAAAGCAATTTGTTAACTTTGTGAGAGACAAGCTCGAGAATGAAGGAGATACAGTGGTGATGGAAGATGGGCAAACCCTGAAAGAAGTATTTACTGCGGCTGGGTTGGACTCGGAACACTTGACAATAGACGCATTCAATGTTCTTGCTGACTACAGGTGAATATATATTTACATTTTTCTTCTGTCATACTTGTTGTCCATTCCAACCAACTCTAATTCTACAATTCGAATTACGTGGTTCAATCTGCAGTGTGTATCAGAGGTTTGACAATTTCAACTCAAAATATTCTCCATTTCGTATGGCACAGATGCGCAAAATATTCCTAAAGACAGACAATCACATTGAAGGAAGATATTTCGCTGAATTAACTAAAATCGTATTAGCTCGTCATGAACAGGGCAAGGGACATAAGTCAGGTGCAGAAATGCGTCTTTCAATATATGGTATGGAGAGGAAGGAATGGCTGCAGCTGGCGAAGTGGGTGTTGCGTGACTGGCAAACTGGAGATTTTCCTGGAAATATGCTTTCGTCTCACAACAGGTGGCTCGTACAGGTGCCTAGGCTGTGGCGAGTATACCACAAAAAAGGAAAAGGAACAGTATCCTTTCAAGACATGCTGGAGAACCTTTTTAGTCCCTTATTTGAGGCCACGCTTTTCCCTGAGGAACACCCCGAAGTTGCCGAGTTACTGCAGCATATTGTCGGGTTTGACTCTGTAGACGACGAGGGCAGTCTAGAGGTAATTCGATTTGCTCACATATTTTGGTTCGTTTTTGTGATTTGCTGCTCACAGTTACACTGCTTCCAATTCATCATTTACTACAAATCAGGCTCCTCTATCATGCTGCCTACCCTCTGTATGGAAACGAGAGGACAATCCTGCATATTGTTGGCAGGTAAGTAATTTACTGTTATTGCAGCTCCTCTGCAAACCACCCTCGAATACTCAAATGTTCTTGCGATCATTTTTATCATCACACAGCTGTACTATCTTTGGGCAAACATTGAAGTATTGAATAAGCTCAGAGAGACAAAGGGGTTGAATACCTTTGCCTTTCGACCACACGCGGGAGAGACAGGTGACTCAATGCATCTAGCAGCTACGTACATGCTCTGCAGGTCTATTAACCACGGTATCAATCTTGATAAACAAGTGTCACTGCAGTACTTGTATTATCTGGATCAAGTAGGTCTATCAGTCAGGTCAGTGTGTTTGCTTCACGTTCTTGATTGCATCGTTTCCTCTTTAGAATGTCTCACTAACTCTGGATTACTCCTACACGCACAGCCCACTTTCCAACAACTTTCTTTTTCGAAAAATCAAGTCAAATCCATTTCCAAAGCTATTCAAGAGGTACGTAGTTTCACCCTCGCTGCTGTCTATTTGATATTCAATCCTCTAATCATAACGTATTACTGTTACTAGGGGAATGAATGTAGCTCTTTCTACAGACGATCCATTGTTGTTTCATATGAGTGATGACGCATTGCTTGAAGAATTCTCAGTTGCACGGGCAAGTTTTGACTTATCAATGACTGACATATCTGAAATTGCTAGGAATTCAGTCTTGCAGTCCGGGTTCGAGGACAATCTCAAAGCTGAGTGGCTGGGAGAAAATTACAAAAAAGGAGTAACACACTGTGATGAGCACAAAACCCATGTTCCGCTAATCAGAGCTAAATTCCGTGCAGAGCACCTTGCTTTGGAGCATTCGATGGTACTGCTTCTTGCCGGAGGAAAGGGAAAGACAGTACTAAAGGATATGATGCACACTTTTGGCGAAGCAAGAAATGCAAACCGTAGTATCCTGTTCGAGAACATGGCAGACGTACCAAGTTTTCCAGAACAGAATCAGCTTTAGATCACACTTGAATTGCGAGGAAAACTCTTATTGGAGCCGAACAAATTATAAAAGCTAGTTTACGTAGCTAAACCTAACTTCTGAAGTTCTGAAACGGCCACGTACTTCCTCAGCTCGGCTTGCGTGTTCAATACTAACAACACGTGTCTGTGTAATCGGCGAGAGTACGAAGCTGGATATGCGTCGCTTTGAGAAAGCTTTAGATTGCACAATCAATGCCTTGTTCAGGCGTTCGGGGTAATGAAACGACAGCAACTCGTACATCTGTCGTACCAGTTGAAAATTTGAATGGATGTGGTATTCTGCAGCAGTTGGGTTGATTTCGGCAGTCGCACCACAGTCATTCTCAACACCATCATCTTTTGAAGAAATATCTTCCTGTTCTCCATCGTCTCGAGACGGTACTGAGACAATTCTCTTTTTGTTGGATGTTTCACTAGCACATTCAATTTCCCCAGTCAAGATAATGACGGTGACCTTAACAAGCCCGCTTGTCGAATCGAAAAAGGTCTCCAACCTATGAAGAATCATCAGCATAGTTGATCTGACATTACCAGCCCAAGGAGTGGGAAGCGAGTTTCTAAATACAAATATTGGGTTGTTCTGATTGTCTTTTCCTTGCTGCAAGAATTGTGCCGATTCCAACTCTACTCTGCATAATCGTTGATCAATTGGAAATGTTGCAAATCGCCAAGTCTGCGACTTGATTATCCTTGCAACTGCAGCCTTTATATCACATTCACATGCAATGACGAACCGCTCTATGTCCGCTCTCGTAAGATTCAATCGAACCAGTTTATTTGCAGTTCGATCTCCTTCCCCAGCGGGAACACAAATGCCATCAAGAATCTCATAAATGATATCAATTTCATCGCTGTAAAGTTCATCTTGTTTCTCACCTGATGCCGACACGGAGCTTGGTTTCTTCGTGGGTTTTCTAAATCTACGAATCTTCCCCCAGAAACTTACGCCAGAGGTTGGTTCAATGTCGTCACCAGCAGGAAGAGAAGTGTCATCTTCAACTGTTTCACTGTCGAGACTAGGCATGCAAGTTGATGGTATAGCGCTCTGTTGACTGTCAACATTTACCATGCGAATAACAGAAAGCACCCTTCCTGGTAAATTATCTGCTTTCAATGCAACCGCATAATCAAAAGAACATGTCTTTGTAGCGAAATGATGTAGTAGAAGACTAGTTGGTGTGGTTTTCGTCAAGTGTGCACTGAGTGCTACATAGTTGGTTGGTGAGCCATCATCTCGTAGCGATCCACCAAAGTGTTTCACCTTCGTCATTTTCGAGAGCAGCATACCAGGAAATGAAATGCGGTTGTTTCTCTCTGCACCAAGGGTATTAATTTTTTTCCCTCCGAAAAGAGCAGCAGCGACAAACTGCATGGCCACTTTAGCTAACGACGACCAACTGTGCCCGGGCGCTATGCTTAATCTTAGCTCAAAGCTTTTGTCTCGTTCTTTTGCCGAACTATTCACGAAGTTGTTCACCTAATCATTTGAATACATTTGATTTAGAGAATCACATAAAAAAGCTGGTTTGCGAATCACATATGTACTCACATTTTCATCAAACGAGAAATCCACTCCAATTGGCAACGACCGCACAAGGAGAAAGTAAGTAGCCAAATTGTCCCTATCATTATGAAATGATATAACAATGAAGTGGAGGTCAGAGTGGCGTGTCACTATCTGTTTCAGACTTGGAATAGTCTCAATTGGGTCTTTGTCAGGACCAAGCCAAAACTGCTCTCTCGCACTAGTTTGAGGAATTGCAAATCTGTGCCAGCCTACTAGTTGATAGCCCTGAGAAGGAAAAGCAGCAGGTTCATAGCATTCATTTTGAACACCAGCATCCCGTATCAAGTTTTCCCTCTCATTGTCGTAGGCAAGTCTTGTCATGTGTTGCGATATAAGTGTTGAACTCTCCTTCATTTCCATGTCAACTTTGTCATTGTCTTCATCAGCAATTCCATCTTCACGCGAACTCTCTTCTTTATTCAGGAGATCTAACACCCACCCCTCATGCACCACTGACTTCGCTCTAGCATATGCTCTTACGTAGAGTGCGGCACTACCAACTCGAAGTTGCAGTGCGGAAGCAAGAAGCAATCGCAATTGATGTACCTCAACTGCGCTAAATTTGCAGTCTCTTTCCAGCGACGACTCCGATGCAATGCACGTGCTAGAACAAGGAACAGCTGGGGAGTCCAATGGAATAGGAGGCACAAAGAGAGAGAAAAAATCTCGTATACCCAATAAAGTTCTGCGATGTCGATAGTGCTCGTATAGCTCCTTTCTCTTTTGAACCTCTTTGTCTTCGTCATTGTTTGAACCATTGTCATCCTTTGCGTCTTCTTTGCTTTCGACGTTACTAGCTGCTGCAGCAATGATATCGTCATCATTATCCGACTTCATACGGGAATATAGCCTATACTGGCGTAGTCCCGCATTCACAACTGCGACTTCGTTCAAGCAGCGCCACGCATCATCAAGTGCAACGCCCGGCGAAACAAAGCGAAGGACTTCTTTGGCGGTGTTACTGTTCTTTATCTTTTTCTTTGCATTTCGGCGTTGCTTCTCAATTACAGGGTAATGTGCTTCCGAA
Source organism: Skeletonema tropicum (assembly GCA_037178625.1). Lineage (NCBI taxonomy): Eukaryota > Bacillariophyta > Thalassiosirophyceae > Thalassiosirales > Thalassiosiraceae > Skeletonema > Skeletonema tropicum. The sequence goes on along the minus strand of CM074127.1, from coordinate 3,177,426 downwards.
TTAGCTTGGAGAGTTTCGAGTGTCTCATACATATGATGAATCTCTTTACCACTCGTGCGTAGTGCCATCACAATGCGTTGAAATTCAGCTGCATCACGAGGGCTGCGGAACACAAATTCATCATTACAAACTTCAGCCGGCGCAATACTGACTTCATCTGCGTCGGTTGCTTCGTCTATTCCAGCCCCTACGATGACTGACTCTTCGATAAGTTCTGCAGCGTCTTCATTCCTTCTCTTCGCCACGAATGATGTAGCGGAGTTTCGAGCTGGAAGAGGATAATTGGATCCCCGCCACCATTCTTCCATTTTGGCCACATCTGCCAGCTCTTCGCGATTGTCTGAAAGCAACGATGGCCTCCTAAAAGTCTTCGACTTTTGTGGCGGCAGCTCAATGTTATCTTCCATGGTTTGAGTCAAGTTTCCCATAGGCGATATTTCCTTTTGATTTCCTGTCGGTACTCTTTTCAACTTGGATTCATCCTTTGGCGAGTATGATAAAATCTCAATCACCCCTCCATGTCGATTAGGCGAGAGAGCAGATACTGATATCAAATCCTCTAATTTGAGAACAGTTTTTGGTGCTGCTTCAAAATGTCGAGGACTCCAGAGTTCTTCCTTATCGTCAGCTTCGAAATCAACATCATCCGCGTCTTCTTCTTCTTCATTGTCGATGTTATCTTCAATTACAAGCTTTTTCGTGCTAATGTTGATTCCAGATTGTTTCAAGATTCTACTAGCTTTGGTAGTATCATCTGACAATGATGCTATAGTACTTGAGTCAACTTGTCTGTTGTTGTTCTTCATTGCATAGTTTGCGTTAGGTTTACCCTTCTTCTTTTTCTTGTATTTTCTTCCTCGTCTGGGCACATGCACCTCCAACGTCATCTCTTGCAAATTTACCACTAGCAGTCTCTTTGCACCGATTGGCACAAACTTCCTGACTTTGCCAGTAGTCAAGAAATCCAATGTCCCAACCAAATCAACTTTTGGTATTTCCTTGTCAACGGAGGGCGGTGCGTAGACGTGAAAGCAGAAGGAAGTTCCCGTAGGCCCGACTGGATGCGGCAGATGCAAGGGACTGCCACCGACCATATCATCACTATCAAATATTGACGTTGCCCTACCATCTTCGTGTTCATCCTCATCTTTCACAACAAGATCTTTGATGAGAACACCTACTTCTGTCTTAGCTTTTGAAGCCAAGCGTAAAATTGCAACAATGAATATCACCGCGACGAAAAGGACCGCCAAGCTTGGGATGTTACACTCTAAGACCACCACAGGGACCAGCATCGTTGGTTCATTATTTCGTCCAGGGAAGATTTGTACTTGGACTGTGATTGCACTTCGCACTCCTCAAGTAGGTAAGTACCAACTTCTTCTCAAGGCTGCTTGCTCTATCTTGCGTTTGTGTCCGAAGTGTTCTCCGTGCTCCTTCACGCTTTTTCGGCTTGTCCGTCCGGTAAAAGGCGAGCGAAGATAGCCGGATTTGTCCTTGAAAAAGTCGTACTGGCGATTCTTGAGCGATCTTGTACTTGTTCCTATGTTGAATCCCATAAGACGATAAATATTTTTGCTAAAGTAGCCTGTGCAACGGCAGGGGTACTGGTAGGTGGGACATGGAATTCAAAAACGGGCTCAGCAACCAACGTCAACCTTGGCTATTACTGGAAAGTACAATACTCTATCCTCCATGGCAAGCCCCCCTCTACCAAGGCAGTGCGACAACCATCTCGCCCTCCAACTTTTGCGTCTGCAGATTATTATTAAACCATCGTAATCTGCTGAATTATGCCTAAGAAGTTCTTCAAGGCAGCATTTGCTGCCGTAAAAGTGAAGAAAGGTAATAAAAAGGCTGCGGTGAAAAAAAAGGCATTGAAAAAACAATTGTCATCGTCTGCAAGTGATTATTCGGACGGCAGCAGCGAATACAGCAGCAGCGAGTACAGTGGTAGTTATGAATCTAGTGAGGGGGGAAGCTCGTACACTAGCGAGAGCGATAAGGAAGAAAAAGTAACCAAACCTCCTCTCAAAAAGGAAGTGCCCGTGCCAAACAAACCATCAACTGCTACCTATGATGACGACTCTTCAGATTCCAGCTCCTCCTACGGCTGTGGAGTGTATCGCCGACGAGAAGATTTAACGCCCGATTCATCAGTAGCCAGCAGTAGCGACGACGAGACAAGTTATGAGGTAGAATCAGATTACAGTTCATCACAACATTCATCATCGGGAGAGGAATCAGATTCAGATTATTCCTCCGAGATTGATGGAACCTAAGGGTAGCAAAAAATCGTTGAATGAGAAAGATACCATTGATGCAAATAAATCAAAAGCGTCGGGCTCTAAGAATGCTGAAGAGCCAAAGAAGAGGTCGTTTTTCACTAAAAGGCTCTCCATTTCAGGAAATGATAAGAATGAAGCTAGAAGACCAAGTTCAGAATCACGTGGTTCACAGGAATCTATAAGCGAAATCAGCAGGTCCAAGCAAAGCAAGCAAATCCAGCAAGGGCAGCAAAGTAAGTGAGTCAAGTAGTAAAAAGAAAAAACTACCTGTTGGAGCACTTTCAAAGTTGAAGAACAAAAACGGCAAGTCATCATCAAAATTAGGAAGTTCCGATGCATTAGATGAAGACGAAGGATCATCCAACGGTGCCACAAATCCGTCCCTCTACGATGAGGAGCAACTGTCAATGATGCGTCGTGGAACGGGAAGTGGCGGAGGAGCTGGTCGAGGGAGGGGGGCACAGGCGGGAGATGGAAGAGGCAAACCTCCTCTCGGACGGAACAAAACAGGGCGACAAGTAAAGAGCGAGGTAGACGATGAAGACGAAGAATCCGAAGACACGTTCGGCTCATTGCTTCAAAAGGCTCGAAGCATACGAGATATGAAGACTACAGGCGAAAACAACAACAGCAATATTGGACCCGACGCAATGAAAAAGTACGAAGACAGTGCAGAACTTTCTCACTCGTTCAAAACGCAATCACTCAGAAATGCTAATGCAAATTTGAGAACCAGCTTTACAGAAGAGAAGCAAAGTGATGATACATCTGATGAGAAGGGTGATGAAAAGGGTTCGAGCTCTTCGCGGTTCGCGGCAATGATGAGAGATTTAAAGTCTTCTTCAGAAAATACAAAGCCAGATGCAACACCCAGTAGCGCATCTTCTGACGGTGATGACGATGACGATGCGCATGTATTCCACGCACCAAAAATTGTATCCGACGAAGATGTTCCAGTTGTACGGGGAAAAAATGGTGGATCCAAAAACGAGAACGAATCAGAATTCCGAAGAAGTAGATTCCGGACTACAAAATCAGCGCAAAAGCTACTCATAAGCATATCTAACAACGACGAATCCTCAGCAAGTTCGGGGAGTGAAGAAGGGAGCGATGTGGAAGTAGACGACGAAGAATCTGATGAAGAAAGCACCGAAAGTAATCCTGAAAAGTCTTTTGGAAATGAGTATTCTGAAGACCAGCCGCAGGTGGGATCAGAGAACTTTCATGATGACAGTTCAGAAGAGTACTCATCCGATGAAGAGTATTACGAAGAAGAACAAGCGATGACGATTCTTACGCCAATTACGGAAGCTGATAATGAAACTATTGCATCTACAATCAAACCCAAATCAGCAGACGATGATTCACTGGAAAAAATCAACTCATTTATATCTCCAAAGGGGTCTGTTGACTTCGAGCAAAAAACTGGTGACAGAGAAGAATCTAACCACACTTCTGAAGACACTAGCGATTCAAGCAGTAGTGATAATGTCAGCAACAAAAATAGCCAAAAGAGAGAATTCAGCCAAAGCAACGGGCACCACGAGCCAGTCATGATTGGGCAGAATAAGAAGTATCAACAGAACGGAATGTCAAACCAAATGAGTGCAACACATGTCAGAATGCCAGATGTTGAACGTCTAAGTATGTCGGAGGTGATTGCTCGTGTTAAAGCAAATGATCCATCTTTTACTGCCATCAACTTGGACGAATCCGACCTGAATGATTTCAATGCAACAAGACTTTTCTTTTCACTGAATGGAAATGAACACATCACGCACATATCTCTAGCGCTAAATAGTCTGGGGGATGGCAGTGCAGCTTCTTTGGCTCACCTACTTCGTGAAAATGAGCATATAATATACCTATGCCTGAGGGGCAATCAAATCAGCGACAAAGGTGCTAGGGCAATGGGCGAGGCTATGGAAGAAAATAGAACATTGATCCATCTCGATTTACATGACAATTATATAAATTCAGCGCTTTTAGAATCCGTCGAAAGAGGAGCACCATCAACGCAAATCTCCCTACCGATCAACAGCGACAGGGTTGAGGTAGAAGATTCTTCATACAAAACAAGTCGCAGTGCTCAATCGTCAATTGACACGGGTGCCCCTGAAAAATCTGAGAAGAATAACTGTTTTGAGAAGAATCTCTTAGCCATCGATGAAAGCGTTTGCGCATCTGCAGCGAAAGGAAACGGCAAGATTTTCAATAATGCTATTTCTTCAGCTATTGAGTCCGGCGAACGATCTGTTGACGAGGATGCTTTATTACTTGCATTATCACTCTCATTATGTAATCTGGATTCAGAATGGGCACTAAATTCAGCCGGAGAAACCAAAACTCTTGGTGATAGAAGAAGAATTGCACCCTGGAAAACAGCCGAACTTTACAAAAGAGGAGAGTCTGTCACGGAGTCTACCTCCAGCGATATCTCAGGCCTTGCTGATCCGGAAGAAAGAGTAGAAGAGAGGACGGAATCAAAGTACAAATCATGGCTGCAGGCATTCAGAAAGATGGATCCGCGATGGCAAATCCGGAAATGCTTCAATGACATATCCCTCTTTGGGGGCGTGTTGAATGATATGAATGATATGAATGAGATGAACCCTGGTAAAGGATCTTCAATTTTCACTGTATGGCGGCCTACTAGCACAGAGGCTATTGCCAAAATGATGCGCGGAGAAGGTGTTGGAAAAGGGCTCGAAATTAAAGGCAAATCTGCGAAGGAAGGTGACTTGTCTGGGTTTATCCCCTTTTTGCAGATCCACAAAGAGGAGCACAAGAAAGGAATCCGGACAATTGGCAAGGGAGACCGCACAAAAATATTCTTCAAGAAGGAATCATGGAGGGATGAGGTGGGAGAGTTCCTCGGCAATGTTTCCAAAGAAATGACGCTTAGTTTTACGAAGTCGAAATTTGCAATGGCGAGATCTAAGTATGGTTGCGATCCCGATGCAGGACACGAAGAACATTATGCACGGAAAGCAATGAGCACTGAATTGGATGATCCTAAGGTGACCAAGATTGATGATTACGCTCCCCAACTGTTTGGCATTGAAGTGCCGTGCAGAGTCCTATGGAGGGGCCTCGTGTTGAGGAAAGATATCTCTAGAACCCCAGGCTCGAAATTTTATACAGGGCGAGAATCTCAACCTGCCTTTCAGGATATGAATTGTTCAGCGCTAAGAGTGAGAGAGATCGACGGGCCACTTCCTGTCTTATACCAATGTGCTGATGAAGATCCATTTGATGCCCGAATGCTGGTGATGGCGTACGAAGAAGAAGGGAAAGTTACGCCCATCGTTTCTGACTTCGACTGTTTCTTGATAGGAACGAGTAAATTTCATTATTCTGACCCTATGCCGCCGGAGCAAGTTGATCTTTTGGATTGGTGCATCTCTCAAATAGAATGGATTCTGGAGAGTCATACTCATCCTGAGCCTTGGACTACTCGTTGGCTGGAAGTACTGTGTTTTGCAGCAGCAAATGACTTCTACCCATCCATTCCAAAGTTTGGATTTGGTGACCCTACGTCTCAATCTATGATTGAAACTGCTGTGACACGCTTGGCGAAAAGTAATGGGGCAGTCCGTCACGGGGCTGAATGCTTCAATTACTTCTTTCCACAAGAAATTGACGATCACTTCCTCATTGTTTATCCTGGCAATCAAATATGGAAGTATGTGAGCACAAAAGAGCTGCAAAACATCCTCCGCGAAAAAATACGAGAGGGCTACACTTTCCCCCTGAATCCCAAATGGTTGCTTTGTGATCCTGGATGGATCAATCTCTTCAAGGAGCTTCTTCACAGCAAGGAACCTAGTGTACGGCATTCTATTGATCAATGGTTCCCACGCGATTCTGGCTTGAGAGAGCGCATTTTAGATATTAGCAATAGATATCCAAATGGGTTCGAGTCAAAAGACGATGCAATGTCTGAAAGTATTGCAGAACAGAAGTATGAGAGGTATCTTGTGCTACAAAGAGCGAAGCGGAAGGTCAGAAGTGTCGTTTATTGCAAAGACCTATTGAGGGATGTTCGTGAGCGTGCTACATCAGACGAGAATACAAATTGCCTTGAAGCGCTTCAGTCCCTCGAATTTCTGGGAGACAAGAGGCAAGATTTGGCCGCAGTGAGGAGCAGCAAACTTGAAAGCAAGACATTAAAAGAAATCCAGAAGCAGTCATTTTATGCCTAGAGAGAGAGAGTGACTCTGAACTCTGAATGAACGATTCTTTCAATAGATGGGCCTTGTTTACGCCAATAGCTTAATGGCAAAATAAGAGTGATCTGTGTCGTTTGATTTACCTGTCTTTTCGATTGTTTGGGTCGTATCACTATGGACTACATACATATCTACTCGCACCAAAGATGCGAAGTACTCCTCCTCTATGGTAACTCCGAGGATTCCTTATTGGACATGCAATTTTCTCGCGTTGAAGAAAATGCTCTATTCTTGAAAGTTGAAAAGCTCTGCAAAGCCGATTTTCTCCATTTTTTGCCTCCGACCTCCTACAAGAGCCTTCACAAAAGCCTCCACAAAGCAAGCAAGAAGGCCATCGACGGTGGGTTGTGCCGCTCCAACAACATTCCATGCATTTACTTTTTAAATGCAAACATCGCCAGCGTAATTTGAACCATTCTTCATGCCGGCAAAATTGCAATAGTAGTTGATAATAGACTGATTATAGAGCCACAATGGCAAGAATGAACAACCACCGAGGTAACTCTGCCGATAACCGCGGAAGCTTTGGACAAAGAGTTAGCATCAAGCCGTCGGCAAATAGTTCAGATAACGGATTTCATATGGATCGCATCCTTTGCAGAGCGTATTCACTTGACTCCAATATCTCGGATTTATCAGGCTCGTTAGCCGCCAACGCCAATCGTCCTCGAGGTAAATCAGATGTGTCCAACCGTGACCGCGAGGACGAAAACATGTTTATGTCAATTCTCAATGATTGTGCCACTTTTACGGGAATTGCTGAAGTTGTTGCGGAGGGCCAAGCAGCTCTAATGGGTACTACCACTGACGAGCAGAAGCCGAAACGGTCCAGCGGAAAGAAAATCTCCCAGCCCAATGTCTGGGGCGTATCACCAGATAATATTGACGACGATTCCACAGATGATTCTTCCATGTTAAGAAGAAAGTTAGAGAGGGAAGAGGAGGAGCTTGTCCAACATGATAACATCGAGCTCGTTCTTGACGCTAACTTCAAGACAACTCCTGATCCTGACACCAAATCACCGCCCAGACCTAATCTCCTCAAAAAAAGAGTTTCGAGTGTTCTTCGTCGCCCTTCACCAGTTGCTGGCGGCGAAAATGTATCATATACAAACGATGAGGCTGGGCTGTCTTTGCCGGTCGAAAATGAAAATGCAGATCAAGATAACGCGGGGAATGCATCCAATCCAGTGCCAACTAGTCAGCCTTCCGAAGATTCCGCATCAACGGCATCGAATCAACAAAAGAAAAGCACGCGCAAGCTGTTCCGCTTCCCAAAAAAATCTTCCAAGAAGAACAAGTCTACAAAGAAGAAATCAAGTTCATCAAAAGCTATTGTCAAACAAGCCACGGCAGAACAAATTGAGGAAGCGAAGAATTGGAAGTCAACGCTTGATCAAACAACCGGGAAGGCGTATTACTTCAACAAGAAGACGAAAGAGACTGTGTGGGAAAAGCCGGTTGGGTACGATGAAGCGTGCATAGAGCTGGCATCGAGTGAGGAAAAGGCAGAACAAATTGAGGAAGCGAAGAATTGGAAGTCATCGCTTGACCAAACAACCGGGAAGGCGTATTACTACAACAAGAAGACGAAAGAGACTGTGTGGGAAAAGCCGGTTGGGTACGATGAAGCGTGCATAGAACTGGCATCGAGTGAGGAAAAGGAAGAAGCGTCTGATTTGTGGAAGGCTACGGAAGATCCATCGACGGGGAAGACTTATTATTACAACAAACAGACGAAAGAGGTCTCTTGGACGATTCCGGCTGGATACAAAGAAAGTGAAGAGAATGAAAAGAATAACGATGACACTAACAAGGCGGAGGGCGGTGACAGTGACATTGCTAAATATTGGAGGAAAACGGTGGACGCAAATACAGGGAAGACGTACTACTTCAATAAAAAGACCAAGATGGTCAGTTGGAAGAAGCCTGCTGGATTTGTGGAGAAGATTGAAGAGAAGGCTGATGCTGAGAAGATTGAAGAGAAGGCTGATGATGATGAAGCAGTTCCTTTGACAAAGAGTCAATCAGAAAAGAGTAAAAACAATTACGACACTCCGTTCGATGAAGAGCCACCGGATGCCCCCTTTGATGAACCAGATGGAAAACCCGCATCACCACAGAAGACTCATTTTGTTGCCCACAAAAATACAGACGAAACTCCCGACGCATCGCCACTCTACAGTCGCACGAAGTCATTGAAGTCAATTGAACTCACCCAACAAAGAACATATGCATCAGCAATGACGGACACGACGAAGAAAATGACTAACACAGGTATGCCATCAAGGGACTTTACAAATACGCAAATCAATGTCATCAAGGATGACGAAGACGAGGAAAGTAGTCAGAATTCTTCATTACCTAGGGTTTCTTCGAAAGGTGGACACACCACACCGACCAAGTCAAGCACTTCTAACGGCGGGAAAGCTCCCGTCGTTTCACCATCAACCCCAAAGAGACGGTATCGAACAAAGAAGGCTGAAAACCTTGGTTCCGATGACGACAGTGATTTCGACGACTGGAGTGATGAAGTATCAGCTTTGAGTGGAATTGGAAATGAGGCAAACGGGGTCAAAAGCAGTCGCAACAAGCCCCCCAAGGACTCTAGAACGGTACGTAGCAAGTCGAGCCATTGGTGCTTCTCGTTAGTTTGACAATGATGCTCACCTAATTTTCTTTCTTTTGTTCGTGTACTTATCTCTTGACAGGAGACCTCATCGAACAGAGACGGTGCAGCTCTAGACAGCTCAGCACAGCGGAAAGAAGACCCGAAAGAGTGGTCTAAAGAACAGCTGGACAGTTTTATTTCCAAAAATGACTGGGGACAAGTGGCAAAATACATTGCTGAATCTAGAAAATCAACCCAAGCCCAAGGCGCTGTACCGCAGCCGAAGGTAGGAGGAATGACAAATCTGCAGCAAGACACAGCCTCTCAAGTATCGCCAGATGATGATTCGGTTTTTGAATCTCTAGATGAAGGATCAAATGCCATTACAGGAGACAGAGACGCATCTTTTGATTATGATAAAGTAGCAGCTAGGCAATCAGCTCCCGCAGTTCAGTGAGGCCTCCAGCTCAAGGGATAAAATGAAGGTTTTTTATATGGTGCAAGTTTATGCTATGGTCTCTGTCTGAAACGAATGTATCCTGAATAATCTATATAATCGTGAACAATTAAAAGATATGATAGTTTAAATACTTGGTGCAGGTGCCCTGTTTCAGTTAATAGCAAGGAATATGATGTCCACAATATCTCGTTTCTCGATTCGATCGAGTCACAACAACTCGACAAAACACAAGCTTGTGACATTACACTACTGTCACGTTTCTGTTACCACCTACGTCAGCTCGTCTCCACGTTGAGGTGAGAGATGTGAGAGCGCCGTCGAATCCTTTTCGATATCCACCCTGCCATCGATCCTTGTGCTAGCAACTTCAATTCATAGAGAGGGTGTCTCTGTGAACCAAAGTACCACCAAGATGATGATCAATAGGCACTACGTTCTACCGGCGCTTCTTGCCCTCGCCGCAAAAAATGCCGATGCCTTTGCTCCTATCAGTCTGGCTCCCGTTGGAGGCACCGGTGTTGCTCGGTTTTCGATGGTAGCTGAGGATGTTAATGCGGGTGTGGACGTTTCAATTGATTACGACGCCGCGGCCAAACTTGCCTACAGTGATTGGTGTGACAAATTTGGAAAGGAAGCGAGTGACGCAAAATTTGCTACATTTAAGGCCAACTATGAGGCTTTGACTGTCGCCAATGTATCTGCTGCAAAAAAGGCACTTGATGAGGGAACTGAGCGCCCCAAGGATTTGGAGCTCAATGAGTTTGGTGATATGACGGAGGAGGAATACATGAAGATGAAATCTGGTGGATCAACTGAAGAAGAGGAGGCAACGCCGCAGAAGGGAGCTCTTGAGACCGCTATGGAGGCATCTATTGCTCAGAGTGACGCAAGCAACGCGCTTGCGGAAGCTGCCGATGCACTCGCCGAAGAAGAACAGGTAAGTTGAACTGGAACCAAAAAGTGTTTTATTTGAATAATTAACTTGATACAATGGCGACTAATTTTTTTGTGTGGCTTGCAGAAACTCGCTGAGCAATTAGGTATGGACAGTGTTGAAGAGCTCGAGCAAGCTCTTGATGCGATGGCAGGTATTGATACTGACGGAGGTGAGATTGATACTTCCGACGTTCGTGAGGCACGAGTTCGCTCTGCCTATTTGGATTGGTGCAAAGAGTATGGAAAGACTGCTGATGAATCTAGATTTCCTACTTTTTCATCCAACTTTCTTGCCATGGAGGAATATGCGCAGGAGAATGGCAGGGAGATGGTTCTCAATAAGTATGCTGATTGCACTGAGGAAGAGTACCGCCAACTTACTAGCGCAGCTGCTCCCGTTGCACCTGAACCCGTTGCGCCTGAACCCGTTGCAGAGATTGAAGTTGAGGTTGAGGTAACTGAGGCTCCGAAAACATCTATCGATTCTGTTGATTACGACGCTGCTGCTAGGTTGGCATACGAAGCTGCTGGATCCGAGGGTGATTTCGATGCATTCAAGGCGAAGTATTTGGAGGAAACATCTGCAATGGTTGCTGCTAAGGGCATGATGGCTACCGCAGCTGCACCTGCACCCAAGAAGGAAGTGAAGGAGGCTGCTCCTAAGAAGGAAGTGAAGGCTGAGGCACCTAAGAAGGAGGCACCCAAGAAACCTGCACCTCCTAAGGCCAAGAAGGCTGCACCCAAACCTGCACCTAAAGCGGAGCCAGTTGAGCCAGTTTTATCATTGGAAGAAGAGGCAATCAAACTTGCTAGGGAGGCAGCGGAGAAGGAAGCTGCCCAAGTTGCCGCACGTCGTTTGCGCGACGAAGCTGCTGCTGAGATGGAACTTATGAAGGCGAAGGAAGCGTTGGAGAAGCAACAGAAGCTTGCAGCTACCAGACCGGCTCAAGTACCACCCCCTCCTAAATTTGAGGTGACCAATGATGCGCTTGTCAACAGGAAGCCTAGATCAAGCAAACCTGCCGTGCAGACACCAGTACAACCAGTTGCGAGCGAGCCAGAGAAAGAAGAGCCGGTGGTAAAAGCAGAGCCTGCGAAAGCAGGAAATATTTTTGCATCGTTTTTGGGAGGTGCTGCGCCAGCTAACAAACCCAAGCCCGTCGAAAGTAAGGTGGAGAAGATTGAACCACCGAAGGTTGCTGCTCCGAAGGTTGAACCACCCAAGGTTGAACCACCGAAAAAGGTCGAATCCAAAGCGTCTCCATTTGCTTTCTTCCAACAACCTGCCACTAAATCCAAACCCGTCGAGAAGAAAGTGCCTGCTGCACCGGTTGCAAAGAAAGAGCCCGTTGCCCCAGTTGCAAAGAAAGAACCTGTTGCGAAGAAGGAGGCAGCCCCATTTGCTTTCTTTCAGCAGCCAGCTGCGGCGAAGCCTAAGGCAGCTCCTGTCAAGCCTGAGGCAGCCCCTGTTGCACCCAAGGTTGAGGCGAAGAAAGCTGAGATTGACATGGCACCAAATGCTATGACAGAAGCGCTTAACTCATTTTTCGGATCCGGATCGAAACCTTCAACTCCAGCAGCAAAGGCTCCTCCTGCCCCCGTCCCTGCCCCAGTGCCCGCAGAAAAACCTAAGCAAGCTTCTTTCAGTTTCTTTGGAAGTCCATCTACACCCGCAGCACCCAAGGCCCCAGTAACACCTAAGGCGCCAACTCCCGTACCCGCACCAAAGCCCACACCTAAGGCTTCTAGTGGTCTATTTTCCTTTGGAGACGCAGCACCCAAGAAGGCAGCACCGAAGAAGGTAGCCGCAAAAACACCTGCTCCAGCTCCTGTGGTCAAGCCTGCTGCACCTAAGGGCAGTGGCACATTCAGTTTGTTCGGAGGCGCTGCCACAGAAACAAAGAAGACTGTCGTTGAAACGCCTACACCCGCCCCTGCTCCCAAAAAGAGTAGCTCCCCAGCCTTTGGTAGTTTCTTTGGTGGTGTTGCGCCTCCCAAGGCTGCTCCCAAGGCACCTCCTGCCGCACCTTCTGCACCTGCACCAGCACCTCGCGGATCCGGTACTTTCAGTCTATTCGGTGGTTCAGCCCCAGCGAAGCCAGCTACACCCGTTGCCAGCACCCCTACCAAGACACCTGTAGCGAAGAAGAGCGCTCCTAAGAAGGTGGCAGGTGTTGGAGGTATGCCCATGTTTGCGCAAAAGAAGGCTCCTGCCAAGACTCAGGGAACTCAATCTATTGGCAAGTCTGGACCTGGAACCATCTCAATTGCCAAGACAAGCCCTCCCAAGAAGGCTGCTTCAAAGTCACCTACATTTAGCTTATTCGGATCACAACCTGCGAAGAAAGAACCTGCTGCCCCTCCTGCACCAACTCCCGTGAAGAAGTCTGGCGGATTTTCTTTCGGCGGAGCTCCCAAGAAAGTGGCACCAAAAGTCGAAGCAGCCCCTCCAGCGAAACCAGCGCAGAAGAGCCCCACCTTCTCTCTATTTGGATCAAGTCCCAAGCCGGCAGCTCCAGCACCAGCTGCAGCAGCAACTAAGGCTGTTGTGAAGCCCAAACCGGCTGCGAAGTCACCTGGTTTCTCATTTGGTGGAGCGAAGAAGTCGGCAGCAGTAGCCAACGATGTTCCACTTATTAGTAACTTCAAACAAAATGCTGACGGATCTATTACCGGAAGTATTAGCAACTCTAAGAATTTCCGCAACGGAACCAAAATCACAACATCACCTGTGAAGAAAGGAGCTAAGAAAGGTGACGTTGTTACCACTTCTTCTGGAAGTAAGTACAAACTTCAGTAAAAGGGAAAGACCACAATACTACGTCCTCACGCAATGGGATAGAAAGCGAAGCTAAATGGCTAAACTAAAACATTGAATATTCGTTGATCAACCTTCCTATCTACTTATACCGACCTCTGTATCACCTAATGGTTAGAACAAGGTGATCTAAATAAGAGGACGAAGCTGCTGAATTCCACAGTCCTTCCCATTATTCCCTCTTGCTGTGTGCTTTGTCCGAGCCATTTGACATTACTTTCACGCAAAAAACACATTAATTACTCTCTGCTCCCTTTCACTAACAGATCTATCGCATAGATTGATACCACTGTCCTACTGTGTCTATCTGCAATTATTGAAAACTTCATCTGATGATCTTAAAGAAAGTGACACGCGTCTCAATTCTCATACTTTCTCTTTTTTTCATCGTCACTTTTCTTGCTCAGCAACGCAAAACACATGAACATGGATCTGGATCATGGCAAAAGTAAAAGCTTTGCCATCGACCATAGCCACAAGTACTTAGTACTCTCTCCTTCGTCGCAAAATGATGTTCCAATGGGCCAACAAGCAGCTGGAGAAGCTGTCCGAGACGCTTGCTCCGCCCCCATCTACACCAGCTCATCGCTACCTTGCCGCGGTAGCGTCGCACCAAGAGCATGTCGCCCTCGCAATCCTCAATGACCCACACGAACCGCTAGATCCGTATAGCTCGTTGAATCAAAAGGGCATGAACGCCCTGCACGCCGCTGCTTCCCACGGAATAGTCAGCATAATTCGACAATTGATCGGCCAAGGCGTGCGCGTAGAAATTGCCGATTACAATGGCTGGACGGCGCTGCACCATGCCGCGGCAAGCAGCTCCATGTCGGCGCAGACTGCTCTGGCAACCGTGAAAGTGCTGGTAGAAGAACTCGGGGCCAGCGTGGTAATGAAAGATGCCACTGCACAAACACCATATGACGTCGGATCTTCGCAAGCGGTGAGGGGATACCTTCTGCCAAAACAGCTGCAGCAGGAAACTCAGGAATGTCTAGATAATGGAGGAGCAGGCCTCATGCCAGGAATTGACATGGGCGGCATGAAAGTCAATTACAGTAATTTAGCTCCACCCCCAGTCATTGGAACTCCAGGGGGTGCACCGCCACAACCATCTATGATGAACAATAATGATCCTTCTGCAGCGTTAATGCAGCCTCCTCCTGTTCGTGGGATAAATTCCAATTTCTCTCCCCAACCACCTGTTGCAAATAATTATAATGCAGCTGCGGCTTCCCCTGCCATGATGCAACCAATGCCAATGACATCTCCAATGCCAGGTGACAACAACAACTCTCAGTCTACAATTCCTCCTCCTAGCAATAATGCAAGGGATGCTCAACCACAGCAAGATCATCAGACGGCATCGTTCCCAGAACAAGTCCCAAGTCAAACAACAAACCAACCTCCAGTTGAGATCTCCAACCAACCGCCACAACAAGTGCAGCAGCAAACTTCGCAGTCGACATCAAATAAAGCGGCTCCAACAGAACAGCCTCCAAAATCAAACAATTCTTCATCGAGCGGATACGCGCTCAGAGGAGGCAATTCCAACTCTGCATTTGTCTTGAACGAATCATCTTATGCTTCTTCTGGGCGCAAGTTGTACAAACCTGACGGATTTCATACATCGAGCAATGATAAAGATTTGCAAGCAAAATATGGTCATGTGGAGAACAGTTTTGAAACGAGTCGAAAGTTGGCAGTTCCACCCCCGCCAATATCTGGAGGGGCATCAGCGAATGGTGGGGCGAAAGGTATGGCGAGTCCTTCGCCGTACAGCGGGGGCGCAAATCTTTATTCAGCCATAGGGGCAGGAAATGTGAGGACAATGGGGTACATTGGAGGAGGTGGACGCGCTAGATACCCAGCTTACTGTGCTGTTTCGGATTCGGTTTCAGCTCCACCATCTTTGGGAGGATCCGGCTTTTCACCACAGATGGCACCTCCATCTGTACCTTCTTACTCCACGTTCAACCCTGGTGCTATGCAACAAAATACTGTTGCAGCACCTGCTGGCCCAACACAACAATGGTCTGGAACGCAACAAGTGCAAAATGCGCATGCATATTCTACTCAGCCAGATAATCAATATGCAGCACCTGCCGTTCAGACACAGCATTGGTCTGGGCAAAATTATGCCCAATCCAATGTCTCCGTACCATCTCCCAACGTTGCTCCCTCCTATTCAGCTCAAAGTCAACAAACAACTGTACAGAATGATTATCCAACTTCAGGATATGCTGTGCAGCCGCAGCAGTACGCCCAGCCTCAAACGATAGCAACTACAGATGGAAATGCAACAAATTCATCTTCAGATGCCGCCTCAATGTTTGCGACACCTCATGCGGAAGACAAGAAGGAAATGTTCCCTTCATCTGGCGAGAGCTCGTTGACTAACAATACTGCAGATGTGTTTTCTTCCCCTCCTCCAGCTTTTAACAACGCAGAAGAAACAAACAATACTGCAGATGCATTTGCTTCCCCACCTCCTGCCGAAAGCATTAATGCTGAGACGCATAGTGCAGCTGATGCATTTTCCTCCCCACCTCCTGCGGAAAACATTGCTGCTGAAACCAACAATAAAGCTGATGTGTTTTCTTCCCCTCCTCCAGCTGAAACCAATGCTGCTGATATGCAGCAGCAGCAAAGTAGTACGGGCAATGTTGCAATGACACCAGAACAAACTGTTGCGGCTCCTACGCAGAATGAAACTGCACCTACCGGGGACGCATCCTCTTTCTTTGGTGTTACACCCGAAAGCACCTCCCCAGCTAAAGCGTTCGGTGGATTGCCACCACCGCCAGTCTTTGGTAGCAATGCAGCCAAACCTCTATCATCACCTTCAAATGCAGGAGGCACATCTTCTCTCCCGCCACCTCCCATGCTGAAAAGTTTCTCAACTCAAACACCACATAATGCTGCTCCAGCCGAAGATGATATCCCCACTGAGCAGTTTGCAGATGTGTCATTATAATAGAATGAATGCATGGCTGATTGTAGTAGGATATGACTTAGGGATAGAAATAGTAAGATTGTGACTTCGGTATTAAAACGCAAATTAACCCTTCTATTTTCTACTCGTCAAGCTCAAAGTCAAATGCTTCGAACATATCCGGATCAGCATGATGATCATAATGTTGTTCGTTGCTATCCGCATGTGGTGGAGCTCCATTATATTGCTGCTGTTGTTGTTGCTCTATCAGCGCGGTCAAGTTGGAGCTGGAACGGGAATCTACGTTTGCTTCGGAATTATCTAATTGCGATGGAGGTGCTAATGGCGGCGCTGTTTGTCGAATGCGTGTTAACATGTCTAATGCTGTCAAAGACCTGCTTAGGTTCCCATCATCATATGTATCGTTGGGTCTTCCATTATCAAAAGTGACGTTTCCTTGGCCATTGCTCTCAGCACCAGGGCCATCTAATGTGAGCTGGTTATAGTCATTTGTTATCCCAGCAATGTCACGCGTGTAGTAATTGTTATTGTCACCATCTCGAGATCCTTCCAACAAGCCTCCTATACTCGATGATTCATTAAGCATACTTCTATTTCTATCTGACAACGTAACATCGTTAGATTCAGGAAAAAATGACCCAATACCGCCCGATCCTGTGGATGCATATACTGGAAGACTATGTGGTTGAAATTGTGTTGTTGTCTGTTGATTATTGCTGCTACCATTCCTTTGTTGCCAGCGATCCAAATGAGGATGAGTGAATTGTGACTCTCGCAATGAACCGAAAGGAACGGACGAAGATAAATCAGGATCAGTAGATGCTACACTTTCTGGAAGCGCTATTTCAGGCATGCTGAGAGGTGCATCGTAGAAAAAAATTGATGTGAGTTATTTTCATTTCATAGCAACGAGCACAACATATAGTTGTCACAAACCTACCTTGACAGTTTGTTTTCCATATCCTGCCGAGCCGAAATAAATGGAGCTCTCGGAGGCGGAAGCGACATTGCTCCCATGAACTGATGCAGTTGCTCTGAGCTGTTGTTTCTACGATATCTCATGCTAGTACTATTTGAATTTGAACTTCTCCCCGGCCGCCGCAGATGCATCGGTAATGAACCCACTTGTAACTCTGCTAATGAATCTGACTCGTCAAGAGCTGCGTGGTGCTGCCTCCGCTCTCCAATGCTATCATAGTCATCGTCTTCGTCCGAGGATGATGAGTCGCGGCGACGTATAGCAATTGGAGATGACGTGGGGATTGATATTGGCGTCGAAGATGTAGACGGCGGCATCTTGCAAAGAGTTGCTCCTATTGTTAATAATTGTGCTTAATTCAGCATTCACGCTACAATGAAGAGCACGTTCACACATTTTTCCACGTGATACAATTTTTGGTGACGACATGATGCACACAACCAGCACACAACCGCAGGTCATTTCAGTCGCGCGTCAGCACTACGAGTCAGCACTATGAGACAAGAAAGAGCCGTTCAAAGGCAGCGATATTGAGCGATAATCGAAATTCTGTTTTTCTTCGCGGATCTTTCCTACTCCCCACCACCTACCGCCACGCAATTTTTTCAAGATCCACCCAATGCCCAATGCATGCATCACATGCACGCATATCGATGGGCCTCGCCAATAACTCGTTGAATTGAATGACTGCACATCATTGTCATTGCCACTGAACATATTCATGCACCTGCTTCTTCCGTAGCCGACCTTTACCTGTGTCCTTATCCTTTTACTTTTGATCAAGAGTTTTTTTATCATCATGCTTTTTCGAGCACTCCTCATTACAGTATTGGCAATCTACACGGGTTCTCACCCACTAAGTGCTATCGATCTAAGTAAATTTGGGACGAAGAACGATGATACTGACAAGAATGCTGCAATTGAAGAGGCAAAGAAGCTTGTTAATTCCATGAATGATGCGGCTACAGGTACAATCACAAGCTATGAGCCTGGTCATGGGCCGAAAAAGGCGGAGGTAGTAACTTGTGATGAAATTATGGCCAAGTCACTGGTTGTTGCAAACGAAGAGAAGGCGGCAATTACTGCTGAGAAGTCTGCAGTTGTTAAAGCTGCATCTCTACTCTCAGATAGAATTGATGAATTGACTGAAAAGCTCCAAGAGGCTCATGAACGTATCGCCGCAGCTGAATTAGAATTTAGTGATTTAGAAGTAATTACTCAATCGAAATTGGATGCAGCTGCGAAGGAAGCAGATGATCGTATCAAAGAGGTCAAAGATGCCGCGGCGGAAGAATCAGAGAGGATGAAATTAAACATGAGCGCTCTCAAGAATTCAACAGCTGTAAAGATCGAAAGGGTAGAACAAATTGCACGAGAACAATTAGAACAGAAAGACCAGGAGCTAGTTAATGAACGTCTAGAAAGCGAGGCAGAAATCAAACAGATTATAGAAGAAGCAGAGGAAGCCAAGTTGAGATTGATCAAGATGCACCATGACGACTTGGAGGCTCTTCGAGAAGAGGCAGCTGAAAGAGAAGAAGCCCATGAAAAGCAACTGTACGAAGTCACATCTGCTGCTGAATCAGAAATTGACGCCTTGAATCAATTAGCAACCGAGGTAGAAATGGCCCATGAGCGTCAAATCACTGAAGTCAGGGAAGCCCATGAAAAGCAACTGTACGAAGTCACATCTGCTGCTGAATCAGAAATTGACGCCTTGAATCAATTAGCAACTGAGGCAGAAATGGCCCACGAGCGTCAAATTACTGAAGTCAGGGATGCAGCAGACTCAAAAATTGCAACAATTCAGGAAGAGTCAGCACGAATGATGAAAGAAACTTCTGCCGCTGCTGAAGCTGCAGTTGCTTCAGAAGCTGCGAAACACAGAGAAACGTTGAAGAAGTTGGACGAGGCAATCAAGGAAGCTGAGGAAAAAGAGAGCAAACTAAGTACCAACATCGCAGAACTCACAACGGAAAGCAATGGTCTTCAAAATGAAGTTACTTTTTGGAAGGATACGCACAGCTCTCAAGGGTACTGCAACACTACATTGATCAGAGAAGATAGCAGAAGATTGGTCATGAATGCATTAGAAAACACGAAGAATGAATTTGCTGATACCCAAAAAATGGTCAAACTCTTCATTGAAGAAGAGCTTATTCCAAAGGTCGAGAGGGTCATGGGCGAGGCTTGTGAGGTTGCTCTTGAAGCATACAATGAGCTTTCATCCAAGGCACTCGCTTTGTACAACGATCACTTAGCCGCAACTGTTAATGCAAAGATTGTTCCTGTGTTGGATGAGCATATATATCCCGTCTGGAATCAAAAGGCCATTCCTTTGATTGATCAGTGCACTGAGCAGGTGTCGCCCATTGTCAAGACAATTGATAACGAGACAAGGAAACAAGTGACGAAGGCGCGTGAAGGAATTGCCCCACGCTTAGAGGGTTTGACATCATCTTTGATTGAATTCGCTAAAAAGAACAACTTATTCGACAAGTTACCAAACTCCATCTCGACCAAATTATCGCGTGCTGCAAAAGATGGACAATGGGCACTTGACAATCTATTTTACGGATACTTAGCACTTGTGATGGTACTGTTTCGGTCGACAATCTTTCGCATTATTTGGTTCTTCTGCCCGCTTCGTGTCTTCTTCCGGAAACAGAAGCCAGCAGCAATGAAGAAAAATAGCAACGAAGGACCATCTGTGAAAACTGTCAAGGTAGAAAAGAATGGAGGAAAGGCGTAAATCTACTGAGGAGAATGATTGACAGGACGTTGTACTCTATTTCTGAAGAGTTTTCCTTATATCGCCAACGTAATAACTGTTTAATTCATCTACATTGATCACCAACACACTGATGAAACAGTATTATTTTCATGGATAAAGCGTTCTGCTTTTGTGCTGGCCAGCCACTTCTACTCTTTGTAACATGTAACATTATGTAACAACATATTACATACCACTAATCTTTCACTACATCGTATCTACGGAACTCAACAGATCCAAAATCCAATGCGGTGTGCGGTGAAAAACCCAGCAAAACACCAGCCCTCCTCGCCATTTCATTACGATACACTGTACGGCTGCAATTGGAAGGAATCGTGGACGGTCATATTGATACTGATAGCGTCCTGAAATTAGTAGATAGTTTACTCCAGCATCACGTGTCAATAATTGAAAAAAGTAAAATGCAACAAGAGCACTGGGACGTCTCGTACACGGAGGAGACCGCAGGCACCCGCCTCTCCTTCCACTGTTGGCCATCTTCTCGCCTCGAAGCAACTCGATGCGTTGCCCCCATTGGAGCGCTCTACACGCCGCTAAAGAAATTGCCACCCTCCTGTGCTCCCCCAACTGCACTCCAATATGATCCCATCCGATGCAGCACCGCCACTTGCCACGCGGTATTAAATCCATACTGTCAGGTCGATTTTCGCACCAAGCTTTGGGTTTGTCCATTCTGCCTCACGCGGAATCACTTCCCCCCACACTACGCAGAAAATATCAGTGAGAACAATTTACCTGCGGAACTCATTCCTCAATTTGGGACCTGTGAATATGAGCTGCCCAATGTCCCGCCTGCACTACCACCTGCGTTTGTGTTTTGTATAGACACTTGCGCTCCTGTCGAGGAGTTGACGGAGTTGGCCGATTCGATTCAACAAATCTTGAACTTGCTGCCAGAGGATAGTTTGGTGGGTTTGATCACCTTCGGTACGAATGTTCAGGTTCATGAGATTGGATTTGGGGGGATTCCAAAGGCGTATGTCATTAGAGGCAACAAGGAGTATGGAACTGCCAAGGTTAGTCAGTTGTTGGGGTGTGCTCCTGCAGCTGCTGGGGGCAAGGGAGGAGGCGCACCCCCTCCCCCTGCTCCTCCGGGACAACAACAACAACCAAATGGCATGCCTCCTCAGCAACAAACGTATGAATCTCCTGGACAGCAGGTGTTGCGTCGTTTCATTTTGCCCGTTTCGGAATGCAGCATGACGGTTGAGTCCATTTTGGAAGACTTGCGCAAAGACCCCTGGCCAGTGCCAGCGGATAAACGAGTGGCACGATGCACTGGCTGTGCCATGAGTTTCGCGACGAGTCTTCTGGACTTGGCATTGCCACGTAGTGGTGCGCGTTTAATGATGTTCGTTGGAGGACCATGCACATCTGGGCCCGGCTCGATTGTAAGCCGTCTTAAAACGGAGGACATGCGTTCCCATGCTGATATTTCACGCAATGCTGAACCATTGCACAAACCGGCATGTGACTTCTACGCTAGTTTGGCAAAGAGGAATCATCCTCCTGCAGGAAAGAAGGGGAGTACGACACAAGCGGCCGCCAATGCGAGTCCGACGTCATCTCACGTGGTTGATGTGTTTGCGTGCTCGTTGGATCAAGTCGGAATGCTTGAAATGGCTGAGCTGGTTGAAGCTACTGGTGGACAAATGGTATTGGGTGACTCTTTTGGTCAATCTGTCTTCAAGGAAAGTTTGCGTCGAGTGTTTAGGACCTTTGAACCAGATGTTCCTGAGGATGGAGGGAAAATGCAAATGGCATTTGGGGCCACGCTGGAGGTTCTTACTTCGAGGGAGTTCAAGGTCAGTGGAGCAATTGGACCAGTTACTAGTTTGGGGAAGAAGAGTCCCAATGTTAGTGATTTGGAAGTGGGAAAAGGTGGAACTAATGCTTGGAGTTTAGGTGGTGTAGACCCAGGAACCACAGTCGCAATTTACTTTGACATTACAAACCCAGGGGTGAGTTTTATTTTCCAAACAATTCTGGTTTCTTTCCTGCGTTTGCTTGTGTCTCATCTTCACTCTGCATTATTATGTTAGACGGCACCACTTCCAGAGGGAAAACGCCGCTTTATCCAGTTTTTGACGAAGTATCAGCACGCCAATGGCCGAACTCGTCTTCGTGCAACTACTCTGTGTGGACCATGGTATAACCCCCCTCCCGGAGAAGGTGAAAAACGGGCTCCCCAACAATCTGGTATGAATGGTTACAATGGTGGTATGGAACAACCTAGCCCCGTGAAGATGAGTTTTGATCAAGAAGCAGCCGCAGTTCTCCTTGCCCGTGTTGCTGTGAACAGGACTGGGTCGGAAGATGTTGCTGACGTTCTGCGCTGGGTTGATAGGAGTCTCATTCGACTTTGTTCCAAGTTTGCTGACTACGTTCCAGATGATCCGAATTCCTTCCGACTCGCACCAGAATTCAGTTTGTTTCCGCAATTTGTCTTTCACTTGCGTCGGTCACAATTTCTTCAATTATGTAAGTATTTGTATGAGGAATGGACTTGTCACTGACTCCCATACTTACTGAGCGAGAATCTAAACTTCTTTCTTCCTTTCCTTTGCTGCAGTCAACTCGAGTCCAGATGAAGCCGCGTACTATCGTTACATCTTGAACAGAGAGAATGCAACCAACTCGTTAGTTATGATCCAACCCACGCTTCTATCCTATTCGTTCAATGGACCTCCCCAACCAGCGCTTCTAGACTCTCAGTCAGTGCGTCCTGACACCATTTTACTACTGGATACATTCTTTCATGTTGTCGTGTTTCACGGTGAGACTTGTGCTGCGTGGCGCGAACAACGTTATCATGAGCAAGAAGAGCACGCGGCGTTCCGTGATTTGTTAGAGGCACCACAAGCGGATGCACAAACTATCATGGACAATCGCTTCCCAGTGCCGAGATATATTGTTTGCGATCAACATAAGAGTGAGGCGCGTTTCTTGATGGCCAAATTGAACCCTAGCCAGACTCATAATAGTGAAGGGGGAGGGGGTGCCCAGGTGTTTACAGACGACGTCTCGCTTCGTGTGTTTATGGAGCATCTGATGAAACTTGCTGTTCAATCGTAACTTTTGCTCGCTTACTGGAAGAGACCAGAGAGCTTAGACTTTAACGTAATAAATGCCACATTATAGATACATAGGATATGAGATGTGTTATTTTGAATAATTTAATTGGTTGTCAGTAGTTTATCTTTCAGAAATTCGTAAACAGTAAACATTGTACCAACCATTGGTATGACCTTCATTACCTCGGGAGTGATTCCTCTGTAAAAGCCTTTGATTCCATCTTTCTTTAACAGGGATCGAATCATCTGCGAAGCAGTAATTCTATCTTCTGGGGCAAAATGCTGACCCTGGATTTGCATCCTTCTCCTTACTGTATCAAATGGAAAAGTCACAAATGTGGATGTGATTCCACTGGCTGCCCCACACATGAGAGTCAATTGAAATCCCAACTTCTCTTCTCCAGTTTCTGCATCTACTTTTCTCAGATTGTAGAATAATTCATCTTCTAATGCATATTCCTTCAATGAGCCGTAGACCATCCATGATATTGAAAAGTTGGGAACTGCCACCATTAATGTCGGTGCAAGGCCGGCATACAGCCCGACGAATCCCTCATTGTTGACGATTTTCACAAACGCATCCGTAATGCCTCTATAGCTTTCCTTATGCTCCAACTGAGTTGTCAGTCTTGTTCGGACCAAATCTAACGGATAACATGCGACACATGCCGTCGTTCCAGCAGCCGCACCCGCAATGAGTCTCGAAAAGGTGGAAACTTCTTTATCATTCGATATATCATCTTCATCCTCATCTGATAATCTTTGTGGACCATTTAAAAGATCCATGACACCTTCGTAGACATAAAAATTGATAGCTGAGAATGGGAAGCGATGAAGCACGGATGTTCCATTCCCCTTCCACAAACTTAGTACGCCTCCTCTTTCCACAATTTTTTGAATCCCTCCCCGAATTGTCATGCTGAATTTTGGTCTATGTTCTTTTGTAGTTACCATGGGGTGCACCTGATAGAGGATTGTTAAGCGACTCAGTGGAGCTGTGACGGTTTTAGCCACCGATCCCGCTGCTCCTCCACAAAATAGTTGTTTCAGTGCCTCGATGGCACGTGACTCTGGCTTTTTGCGTTCAGAAGGCGATAGTGAGGCTGATGTTTGAAATTGTTGGCTGCTTGCTGTCGCTGTTCCGTCCTGCTGGTTTGTATTCCTACGAGTGAACCGCCTCACCAGAGGCTCCGGTGACTGTCGACCCATGCTATTTTATTCTATTGTGATGCAAGGTCTCCTCAATAGGTTTAGCCACCCAATGTTTGTAGCCGTTGGTTGATTTGAATTGATGATGTGCGGTGCTCTGGTTTGGAGAGCGATGAAATAGTGTTGCCGCTCTTTCTACACCCTTTTTAGTTGGAAGCTGTTGAGCCGTGAGTTCGTCACGCCTGCTGTCACGGGTCAGTCACGGGTCAGTCACGGGTCAGTCACGGGTCCGGACCCGTGACGGGTTTTCACGCGAAGATCAACGAGAGTTCAGTCACGGGTCTGTCACGGGTCTGTCACGGGTCTGTCACGGGTCAGTCACGGGTCTGTCACGGGTCAGTCACTGGTGCGGACCCGTGACGAACTGAAAAGAGGGAGAAGAGAGAGAGAGAGTGCGTGAGGTGTACTAAGAAAGAGTTGCTCCATCTCAATTGGAAGTTGGTTCAAGATAGTTCAAGTAAAAATGGTGGCATCAAAAAATCTGAAAAACTGTAACTGCCCTAGCGCCCTACCAATAACACTAAGATTGGAGTCTTCATCTATACCATACGGCAGAACCAATAATCAAAGATACTCATCCAGATGCTCACTCCCATTCCACTCCCAGCCGACGACTACGATCGCATCCATTCCACGCACGCCGCCCTCTCATCTCTCCATGCGGCGGCTACCTCGTTCGACGCGGCGATGGACTCTCTCATCCAAACAACTGAGCAGCAGCATCGTCGAGTTCGTCTGCTCGAGAAGCGAGCTCAGCGATGTCGTGAGTGGATTAGTCAATTGAATGATCTTGTGGAGGAGTCAAACTCAAACAGTGACAGTAAGGGAGAAGAAGATTATTGTGTAGATGATAAGATATGTACGGTATTTTCGCCAGGGACATATGAAGAAGCATTGCAGGGCATTCAAATGGAAATTGAGGAGGTCAAGGGAGATCTTTCCACTCAAAAGACTGCATCATCATCATCATCTTTTTCGGCAAGTGATGCTACTCGCAAAGCCGCGAATGAAGCTGTGAAGCAAGCCCTTATTCGTGATGCAAACACTGACGATGGAGAGGCGGTGCCATCAGATCTTTGGTTGGATTTGGCATCTGTCGGCGTGAATTTGGGTAGATCAATTAAAGCAACAGATACACAACGTCATGTGCCACTGCTGTTGGGTGCACTCAATGGCAGCGCATCTGGAAATTGTATGGAAGAAAGGGAATATGGAGCAATTCTTGATTCATTGGCATTGGCGTCTAGTAGTACATCTATGAATTCTACTGGAATAAGTAATGCCAGGTTGGGTTACAGCCATAACACTCCAGGGGGGGATGACGAAAGCGTACTCTCTACAACGTCAAAAATGTCGGCACTGACCATGACATCTACTGCAATGAGTACTTCTGGTCGATTGACCGCTGGGCAAAGGAGAAGATGGCATCAACAGCAGCAGCAGATGAGAAATATTAAGGCTGGAGTAGCGACAGGGCAACCATCCGAGATAATAGCGGAGTCCCAAACCCCTGGCGAAACGAAGGCTGCTAGTAACAGCTCTTCTGAAGCCACTTCATCATTACAGATGAAATCTCCACCAAATACACACAACTATCATTCTAATATATCCACGAGAGGGCGTCAGCAAGCTGTCTCTGGCAGCCAACCTTATTTATGCGAAGTTCTTCATGATTCATTTGGAATCGGAACTGAACCAAAGAAAGGATTAGTGGATTGCAACGGATTTTCAGGCAGGGGCAATAGAGAGGGAGGTTCAGAGTTTGATCCACCGTTGAGTTCGATTGATGATTTGACAATTTTCAACACGACGCGAGAAAGTTACGGCTTGGCAAAGCGACGAGCAGCGCAGCAGCAACGCAACATCAGTTAGTTCATGAAAGAGACGCTTTAATCTAATGAGACTACGTTTTATGGAGTAAACTGTCCTTTCATCATCTCAAAACTTCGTATGCCTACCCTTCTTTTTATCAGCGCCACTTCCACCCAGTCCAGCTTTCATTGCATCTCTCTTTGCCTTCTCCCTAGCCTCGTTAACATTCATTTTGTCATCACCATCTGGCGTTGCCCATTCCAAAACTAAATGCCTGCCATACAAATGCGTCCCCGATAGCGTTGCCATTGCATTCTTGGCTTCTTTGTTTGTCAAGAATTCACAAAAGGCAAACCCTCGATGTGTTCCATCGATCTTCTTTGGGAGGCGAACCTTTTTGAGCTGGCCAAACGCACCAAATAGTTTGAGAAGTTCGGATCGTGTTGCTTCGAACGGCACGTTGCGGACCATGATTTTTGTGTTTTTGGATGAAGACTTGCTCTCTGCTGATGCGTTTGCCTTGGAAGAAAGATTCTTTGCCGAGAGCTGTATACTCACAGCGTGTCCATCTATCAACTTTCCTTGTAATGACTTCATGGCATTTAGTGCATCTTCCTCCGAGCCAAATTCCACGAATCCATAGCCCATAGATAGAGGTTCGCCAGATGCACCACTCTTTTTCAGTGGAGCAGCTTTCGTAGGAATCCTGACATTACGAGGTTTAAACCCAGCTTTTGTAAACGCACTCTTTAATTGGTCCTCGTTTGTTTGAAAGTTGAGATTCTTTATGTATATTGACTGAGATACTGATTCGTCCGCTGCCTCGTTGGTGGAAAGAGCATTAGATTTCAAGTCCTTATCCACCACATCTTTGACAACATGACCATCAGCTGCCGGTGTTGCTTGATTTTGCTCTCTCGCTTCATCACTCAGTGGTGCCCATTCTAGATAAAGTGGAATGTGCTTGAACTTTTTGTAAGCCAATCTGCGAAATGCACGACGTGCATCGTTAGCGTGTCCATATTCGACCAGCGCGGCTGTTTTCGAAGGCGGGAGCAATATTTGCGAAGGGTGGTCCCCTCCAATTGCGTGAAACACTTTTGTCAAATCTTCTAGTGATGTATCAAATGGAAGATTCTTGACGAGAATGGTAGATTTGCTACGCTTGACGCTATCCTTTTCAGTCAGAGTCACATCTACACCATGCTTGAGGAAAAACTCTCTGTTTTCTGAGATGATGTGAGTTTCTCCGAGTGCCAGTCTCACAGCTGCATTGCCCGAACTCATTCCATCTTTAACATCCAGAACTTCTCCCTTGGACATATTCAAGCGATCTGACAGATTATCTACAACTGCATCGCCTCGAAGGATACTTGATTGCCAGCTTTTGGTATTGCTTTCTGCCTCCTTTTGACGAGCAAGGGCCTTTTGGTCCTTATATGATGCATTCATGTTGCCACTTTCACCTTGATTAGTGGATGCTTTTGCAGGAAGGATATGAATAAGTCGTCCTTGAAAATCTTCGCCGTCCATTCTCTCCATAGCCACCTTGGCATCGCGCTTGTTCTGAAATGTTACGAAGCCATAACCTTTATTTTTCTTCGTATCATCAACTGGAATGTGGGCCTGATAAGACAACGCCAACCTGGGAAAATACTTCCATAAGCTCTTCTTCTGTTGTGGTGAATGGTAAATTCCGTACAAATAATCTATCACCTACTACCTCTTGTCTTTCAGTGGTGGAAGCTGTGAGGCTTGAATCCTGGTACATCTTCTTGTGTTTGCATTTTCTCATTTGCACCGACATTTGTAACCTCTTTGTTTGTATCATCATCTACTGAATCATCGCTAGATTCACTATCACTGCTGCTCTCATCACTTGAATCATCATCATCATCACTATCATCATCTGAAAGGATGTCTCCTTTAACTTGTTTCGATCGCAAGAAGTCCAAGTCAGACTTTGGTTTTGCCTCTTCTCCTTTCATAACTTCTTCTTCTTCTTCGGACTCTGAGCTGCTGCTGCTACTGCTCTCATCATCGCTGTCATTGTTTGCCGCACCATTTTCATCGTTTCTTATTTGTTGTTCTGGCTGCATTGCAACATCGGCATGCTCCGTACTAGGTGCAGCATCATCATTCGCCCAGAACTTAGACTTGGACACTGTAGATTTGTCATTTTTGTTCTTCGAAGATGTTACACCCATAGCAGATAGAAATTCTTCTCGTTTTCGACGAATGTGTTCTGGCTCATCTGCACTCTGTTGATCTTCCTCTGTGGCTTGATTGCTGAATGATTCGGTCTTTCCATCCCGCAGTTGCTGCTCTCGCTCCTTTTCTTTTTGATTCCTTGAGCTTCCAACGCTATGTTTACTCCAGGGCCGATAGTCGCTGTTGCCATCCTTCTTTGAAAATGCAAAGCTTACACCGAGACGACTTGTTAGTGCAAAACTCCTATCGAAATAATATACCGCTGTTTGAGCCATATCATGTGTTTGGTAGCCCACAAAGGCTATTTTTCGTGATCGCCCATCCTTTGTTTTGAGAAGTTTGCAATCGGTAAGCTTTAGAGATGGCTGGCCGGATTGAAGGTAGGATTTGAGTTTAGCCTCGTCGAAGGATGGAGGGACGTTCTTGATGCAGATACGTGTTGATGTGTTCTCCTCACCCATATTGTTGGTGGATGAATAGTTAGAAGTAGTATAGAGCCCTGCTTTCACCTTTAGTGCTCAAGTGCAATGGATTGAATTATCTACCGCCAGTCGCTTACGTGCAATAGCAACAATGTCAAAGTCAAAGTGATAGTGCTTGTGAAGAACAAGAGCAAAAGCTACCACCGCTTGGGATTGGTTGGTTTCCGTTCCGGCCCGCATAATCTTCAGGTTATGAGCCAAAAATGATAAACCGCCGTCCTCCGACGACACCGAGCGAGCCGAGGCGAGGAAGACGAGAAGATGATGCGATGAAGATATCGTTGCAATTTGCAATTGCCATTGCCATTGGCCTTGTGTATGATAGGAGCCACAATACCACTCAAGCGCAAACTACATACTCGCTGTTCAAGATAATAATCACAATGACCAATAAGACTCTGCTTTTCCTAACCGCCTTGCTTGCGGCTCAAGAAGCAAATGCATTCGCTCCATCAACAGGAAGCACCAACAGGGCCATCGGCGGACTTTGTATGGTAGATGATGCTCAGGCATTGAGCGACTACATGGCCAAGAGCCATGAAGAGAAGCTCCGTGCCGTCAAGGAAGTAGAGGATAAGAAGAATTCGGAAATTGCTGTAAGTTTAATCTGTACTATCTATGTTTTTGTG
The DNA here is from genome assembly GCA_037178625.1 of Skeletonema tropicum. Lineage (NCBI taxonomy): Eukaryota > Bacillariophyta > Thalassiosirophyceae > Thalassiosirales > Thalassiosiraceae > Skeletonema > Skeletonema tropicum. The sequence goes on along the minus strand of CM074127.1, from coordinate 3,147,935 downwards.
GCCTACTCATCCTATATACTTTCATTGAATTCATCGTCATCTCACATGAAACCGATATGCAATTGCAAAAATACTGATCCATCAGGCACTTAAAGCTGAAATTGAACAACTCAAATCAAACCCTGCTCTCCCGGCTGCGGCACCTGCAGAACCTGTGTCTCTCGTGCCCGCGAGCGATTTAGAGGCAAAATTGGCAAGTTATCAACAATTTATGAGCGAATACATTGTGAATGCACAAAATCAGAAACTCATGGCGGTGAAAGAAGCGGAGTTGAAGGCAGAGAAAAAGTTTCAGGAACGTTTAGAACAGCTTTTGGCAGCATCTGGTGCGGCCCTTCCTGCATCTGATGCTGCCCCTGAAGCTGCAGTGGAGCTTTCGCTTTTCGAAAAGAGAAATCTTAAAGTTGCTGCGGCAGGAGAGGCTGGGAAATCACGCTGGGGAAGTTTGGAGGTGAAGAAAGCTGCTGAAAGCGTCAAAAGCCAACCTGTAGTAGTTGCTTCATCCTCAGCAGTTGACGACTCGTCTCTTTTTGATCTAAGGAATGCACGTGTTGTTGCAGCAGCTGCTGCTGGAAAGTCACGTTGGGGTGATAAGGAAGTACAGAGAGCCGGTGGAAGTTCACCTCCTGCTCCTGCAACACCAGCTCCACCAAAGGTCATTACTTTGGAGGATAGAGTCAACCTTGGTGCCCGCCTAGTTGGAGTATAAAGTCGACATATTAAGGAGGAAGACGCCATTCTGTTCTGTGATTTAAAAGGGCTTTTATGTGCTTGTCAGCTTCTCTTTCTGTAGAAAATAATGTTTTGATTCATTAAACAATACTCACTGTGATATTGACCATATTGTTATAAGGAACGCGGTTGGACGTAAAGAAAGCACAATATGTGGTCAGCCAAGTGCCTCGCAGATACTTTTATATTATGATGTAGAGTGGAAGCAGAATACGTTACAGACTGTTACAATAGAGTTACAGAGGGGATCTGTTGCAGCAGTCTCTATTACCGTGGAGGCCCATCTCTAATATGGTGCGGCAAAATCCAAGATTTCTCAGTCATTTTATTAGTGACAATGGCGTCCGCAGCAGCCAGTACCACAGGCACTGGTGCCGCTGATGCACTAGCCCTCCTCTTGCAGGAGGACCCACTGCTTCTTCAGCATGGTCTGAATTTATACAATGGAGGTTCTGTATCATCTGATGCTTCAGGAGATGGTAATCATGAAGATAATCCGGACGATGCTGCTTACGCCTATGCGGCATCCCTCCTCCATGACGATGGAAGCTCTGCCCCATCTAATAACGGTGGGTGGATGTCATCTTCAGGGGAATATCGTCAGCGTGCCACAGAGGCTTTAGCTGAGGTTGATCGTAAGCTTGCCTTGGTGGAAAGTCTGGCACAACGTGTGTCGCGTGATTCTCCAGAGAAAGTGGCTGGACCATTGCTTCGTTTGCATGGGTTTGAGTTAAGTGAATCTTCAGAAATACCATCAAGGAATAATAATAGTGATGTGGCGACGCTGACTGCTACACGTGATAAAGCTGACAGACTGGAACGTCAATCTCAAGTTCTTAGTACAGTTGCACACCGGGTAGAAACTGCTCTCCAAAGAGGTGTCACCCGAATGGAATCGGCTACAACACGCCTTTCTAGAGTGCTAGAACTGAGTGCGACTCTAAAAATGATATTGAGATTACAATTCGAAGCACGAAAGCTGGGGAGTGGGTTGGATTTGGAATCTATAAGTCAGGGGGGAGTAATTGATTTGAGAGACTTGACTAGAGCGGCGGCGAGTGTAGCAGTTATGGAAGATCTGTTGTCTCACCCATCATTATCTCCTGCCAATCAAGAGGATTCAATCAATGTTGTCGAAAAGCTACGTCCAGGAGCAGAGACAGTTGCAAAATCAGTCAGGCAAGCAGCAGCAGGATTGATGAACGAATTACAAAGCCAATCTACTTCTGCCACAGTTTCATCTCTATCCCGTCTAGGAGCAACTCTTCAGGTCTATTTCCATTTGGGCGAATTACCTGACGCGTCATGGGGAGCTTTATCCTCTGCACTTGCCACTGCCGAGAAAGCTTCTTCTCATCTCTTTCATCCTACTGCAGTGAAAAGGATGAAAGAGTCGGCGCAGTCTGAGGCGATGGCACTTGCTGAAGTGGAAGTTGCTAAATCCAAAGAAGGAAAGGACGACTTCAAAGCAAAAGACTCGCGACAACGCAAAAAGCAATTGGATGCCATCTTTGAAAGATTGTACATTCGCAAGCTGCGTGAAAAGCGAACTGCCGCAGCCTCGAAATGGGCAACTGATGTTTCTGACGCTTCTTCTCGCGTTTGGAATTTGCATCGCGTGCTGGCTGCCAGGAATGACCCTGTTACAAGAAAGAATTTCCTGGAGGTTGTGGCAGAAAGTACAATACCTAAGGATTTTGCAGGTGCTGAAGAGGCGTTGCTGCAAACTCAAAACGAAAACAAGGATATTGAAAACGTGACAGACAAATTGAATATTCAAGATTTCTCATTGTTCTCTTTATTTTGGGTACAACTGTGTCTCGGACTTGCAGGAAGATTGCAAAGATTACTAAAATATGACGGAGGGAGCTTAGAAAGTGATGTTGCCTCATTATACCCAGCAGTTCGTTCTGCTTCACTGGAAATGGTTACAGAACTCCACGATGTGATGCAAATGGGGTCAGCTTCCTCCGATGATACAAACGGTCTATCATCTATGGGTTCGGGTTGGAATCCAACAGGTGTGATGGGAGGATCCGCAGTCCTTGAAGATTCTGTCTTCCTTGGTGGATCGGTAGCAATGGGTTCTCTTGATGATCCATTCGGTAGGGCAGATGAAGCAGCAGGGGGAGGATTCCTCGGTGCAAGCGCCGATGCCTGGACTCATCCGAGTTCAACATATAATGATGCTGCACTCGATGCGGATGGCTCTCGACCGGCAGCTGATGTGTCGCATTTACCATCTTCTTCAGCATTAGCTGTATTTTCATCGCAAGAATGGGTCACTTTACAAGGTGAAAAGGTTTCTGACGGAGAATCGATGGGACTTTCTCCGCTTCGAACTTCCTTCTTGGACCAATGCAAAAAGAGACTCTTTACACCGTTGGAATTCATGTTCCAAGAAGCTGTATCGGTTGACGAAAACGGTGTTGCCATTCCAGTTCTTCCAACATTACCATCGAGGTTTGATATTGCAAAGATCGATTCAAATATCCGAGAGGAACTTTCTCTAGCTGATCCTAGACAGGGCGGAGGAGACTTTAGTATGGCGACAATGATTAGTGATCCTATTGTCAGTATGGTGCACGAATTCTGTGTTTCAGCCAAACGTGCCATCAGCGAAATCGATGAAAATGAAAAATCTGAAACTGAGGCGATGGCTCACAATCTGAAAGTTGCTAGTGTCATGGTGAGTGTCATTATTTACGATAAGTATCCATGCTTTTATCTGCCATCTGTCCAAACCTAACTTATTTGTCCTTGTAGAGCTCCCTTGCCTCTTTCGTGAGAAATGCTCCAGAGAACACATATGTGAATCCCTACCGCCCCTCTCAGTCACCGCAACATGAAGAAGCATCACATTCTTGTCGAGTTGCACTCCTACCAGCATTACAAGAAATTGAGAGTCTCGTGAAAGACACCATTTTAACGCCTCTAACTCGAGTATTGAATTCTCAAGTAGCGACTGTCATGTCTAAAATGCATCGTTTGGGTGCTTACCTTCAGGATTCAAGGGATGACGACTCTCAGGCAAGCTCGTTCGTGCAGATTCATCTCGTGGATCTATTCGATAATATTGCCAGTGCATATCTTTCGCCACTTCCAAATGAATACGCTAGTATTGTGGCATCGACAGTTGCTACCTTTTCAATCTACTCATTTGTATCAAATGCGGCTATGATTCGACCTTTGGGAGAGACCAGCCGACTCCGCTTGACACAGGATCTTGCAGATTTCGAACTCTCCTTGGAACAACTCGTCTTCAAAGGGGGGACTTCACTGTCTCTCAGTCAAATCGCGGGCGGGAAGCCATATTCTGAACTTCGTGCTATGCGACAACTTTTGTTTTGGAATATGTTAGATGACAAGACTCTATCACCCGCGGAAGTAGCGAAGGCATTACTCAGGGAGACATGGGTGAAAGATGTTCGTCCATCGACGCTATTTCACTTCCTTTTCTCTTTTGCACCTACCCTACTCACATCTCCTCATCACTTCAAAAGGATGGACGCGCACCAGTACGTTGGGGCAATGATAAAGCTTGATGGTTCAGTTGACGATGGAGAAGCAAGCGCATGGATGACAACAATGGCGTGTTGCGATGCGTACCAGCAAAGAGAGAGCGTCGAAGGGTCTATGTCAGATGGCGATCGACGTGTAGGTGCAATTTTGATGATATTAGGACCTGAGTTGCTAAGGAGAAGACGGCAATAAAGTTGATCATACCTTACGATCACCTTTCTTAATTTAACCAAGTTTTCAACCAGTTTGTCATTATCTATCTGCTCAAATCAGTTGAGTCCGAGAATCTTCTCTTCCTTTTCCAATAGGAGCGGGTCTTCCGTTTGAGCTGTCGCGTTCTGTCGATCAACCTTTTAATGAATAATATCATGTTCTTCCGAGGCTTCAATGCTATGGATACGATATAAATTCCAACAATACTTCCAACTGTTGACATCATCTTCGTTTGCCCTCCAAAACTGAAACGAGGCAACACTAGGGAACCTGTCGAGATTAGTTGTTGTATCAGCCCAGCTAAAAACCCTAGACCACCACCCGAAAGAATTAAAGTCAGTTCATCTTCCTCAAAAATTGGATGCAGAACCCTTTCAAACCGAGTCGAAGACATTGACATCATTCTTGCTCGCAAGGTTGGTTCAATTTCAAGAGCCTTGTCAACGTACTCATGAAGATCAGTCAAGTAACTCAGCAGAGTCGAACACGTTCTTGTAGCAGCTGCTTTTAGTTTTCTAGATTTTGGTGTGAGATCCACCCAACTCAAGGTAGTATCTTTCGCGAAAGCGGCAAACCTCTTCGCAAGTAGTTCTTCCCATTCCGGCAGGGTTGTTGGATCTGTGAGCATAGAACTCCATAATTGCCGTGATGTAAGCACTTTAGTTGCAAAGAAGTTTGCGAAATCTGCTGATACTCTGTTGTGCGAAAAGTGAGCCAAGCCATAAGCATACGTAAATAGAAGGATTAGCACGGCACGCTAAATCAACATCATACGTCTCGTCTTCGCACTTACTCTTTCTGCCGCCTTAGAAACAGCCCTTGCAATACGATTGGCCCAATTTTCACTGGATTGACTGGCTCAAATATCCACTTGAGCGCCAACCAGTTCGTGGCCAGTCCAACTATGAGACCGCCTATGCTCAATGACCATGGATTATCCCAGTAAAGTGAGACAACCAATTGTATCATACCGAGAAGAAATCCAAACCATAACCCACTGTCAACAAGAAAAATCAGTTCATCCTTTCCTGATATTTTGAATAGTTTCCCGAGAAGTGATCGATCTGACATCATCATGTTCACGACACAGTTTCGTAGATTACATACGCTGCCAATGTTATCTTGCACATCGACAGTCAAGTCGCGAAGGAATTTGTGAGCAAGCCTTTGTTGAACCCATCCTTCATTGTTTGTTGCATAGTTTGTTGCAAATTCTTTGAGTGCTTTCGGTTCGTCGGCGAGAAGTTCGTCGATGAAAGGCTGCACAATTTGTCCACTCTTTGGCAAAAGAATGTCAGCAACCTTGTCAGGGTCGAGCCTTTGTATGATCTCTTCCATTGTCAAGAGCTCATTTATTGTAGTATTAACCATTGACTCTGACATTTTGAGAGTCTTTGCTGGTACAATCCCCTGCCAGCCTATTAAACCGAGTGGTTCCCCTTCCACTTTATAAATAGGTATCCCTCGCCATTTTATTGGGAAAAATATCATCTGCACAGCAAGGTAATTTGTCAGCCAGCCAACGAATCCAGCGACTAACGGTATGGCGCTATATGCTTTCCAATTTGACAGGAACGTAGTTACGCCGTGGCGCACAAGTCGTCCAATTATTGAGGTGCCGCCTATCACAACTGGTTCTATCACTGATGATTGGCATATGACTCTATGACGCGACTGCGTACTGACAGATGGAAAGTGACTATTTTTCGACATTGATTCTGTATGTATTATCCGTCTTACATGCCTCTGCTGATTATAATGTGATGGAAATGTTCCTTGATTGAAAGCAGTCGTTTTCATCGAAGCGGAACTTCGACAGATGCTCAAGGCAAGCATTGTGAGGCAAATCATTAGATGCCGCGTTGTAGACATCATCTTCATGCAATTGCGATAGCTGCTTCTATCTATTGACTGTCATCCCCAGAACTACTCCTTATTTGTTGTCCTTATCTTCAGTAGGACAGAATGAAGATTCAAAGCATGCCTTCTGCAAAACTTGTTTGCTGTTTGCCTTGCTTTGCTGAAGCTGAAGATTGTTGAAGATGAAGGGGAAGATGACGTACACCGGTAAAATGGAGACTGGAGCAACGGATGAATGCACGACATGAAAATGAAGAAAATCACCGAAGAGGTTCGAAAGATCATGACAATGATCGCTTTCAGTAGAAACTGACGGTGTTGCCAATAAATTAGGACAAGTACAGGAGAGTATATCATGACGCCGCCGACAGTAGCATCATCTGCACCCAAGAAGGGAATTGCTATCCAGGAAGCCCTGTCTATCCTATCGGATCGGGCCAAAACAGGCGAACAACACATTTCGAAGAAAACTGTCCCCGACGAATTGAAGGGAAGAGGACAAACGATTGACATTTCCGAAGAGCTTGAATTTACAAATCCTGCCAACTTTTCAGCATGTGATTGTGCTACTGGTGCAGCAGATAATGATGATTCTGAAAATAGGGGAGAATTAGAACAAGATGCTAGGCACGAGGCTATGAAGCAAGCACGAATCAAGAGAGGAGAAGAGATCAAATCAAAAGTAAGATCCATGAGCATCTCCGACCTACTTGGTATGATATTTGGAGCGCAGCAAGAGAGGGTATCGACCTACAAAATATACGAAGAGTGAGAATATGTGTATGCATATCATGTGTGTTTGGTTTCATTTCTGCAATCGAAAGTACTCAATATTATTATTCTGCAACAATTTGATGTTCACAGTGGTCTATCAACAATTTTACTTTCGAGAGATATTACAGATTATCCGGCTCTTTGTGCAAAAGTCACTGCATCATTTTCTGTCTTGAGCGATACCATTAATGCAGCAAAGTCATCATTGTTAGAGCAACACAAAAGAAAGGATATATTCACGGTTGTTGAACAATTGCAAAAGCACGAGTGTGACAAATTGAATTTTACTGCAGCACTTCATCTCGAGAGACTAAGATTGAACAATTCTGAATTGGGCGTGGGAAATGACGCAGATGAAAGAGCAGCAAAGTTACTCAAGGAAAGCATTCAAACTTTGAAAAAGAAAATATCACTCACAGTGCAATCTATCAATGAAAGCATAGACGAACTTCGTTGCATAGCAGTAGATGAAGAATAGAGCATACAACAAAGTGCATTAATAATTTACGCGTACAACAATTCGCTTGCTGTTCTATGGGTTCAATAAGGGCGTTCCTTCATTCTTCTCCTGTTGCTCCTCATCATCTTCCTCTTCAGTTTCTGATTCAGCTGGTACAAATTCTGCGAGAAGTTGCACGAGCAGTCCCAGAATTACAATCACATGAAATAATCCATTGTGATTAAATGTTGCAGGATCTGGCAAAATACAGTCTTTAAAACAATCCGCATAGGCAGCATCTCCACAAGTAGGTGCCAAGAGTAATTGAACGCAAAGGCCGATTAAATTGAGAGCGGATCCCACACAAGCCATCGAATCCCTGAGTAGAGCAGCATAATAAATCGTAAACCATAAATGGGAGGCTATTAGGTAGATACCAGCCACTTGCATGGAACGCCAGACAACAAGCACCACAATGACGGCCAACCCAATCAAAAGTGTAAGTGTAGTATACCATCGCTTAGGATTTCCACTGCCTTTGTAATTCATAGCAATCTGATAATACAACGACAGCGCACCAAGCGTCGTAAAAATATAAGCTACCCATGAAAAATCAGGATCTGTTTTGAGCTGTCGAAGTTGATGAAGTACGCCCGCCAATCCATAGCCCAGGCCTGTAAAACCAAAGTAGGCAGAGGTACACAAGAAGCGTTGATAGGTAACTTTGGGGTTTTTCATATAATGGAATTGATAGGCACCCAGGAGACCCACTACAAAAATGCATAGTTGGTGACCCAAGTTCCAATGGTATTGTCGACTGTTGTCAAGTAAATCCCTTCCTCTCCTCCCACCAGAGTAGCATTACAGCCGGAATCCAAAAAATCACTGTCGTAGGATATATGCAATTCCATGATGGTAGAGGCAATACAAATTCAACCTGAGTGGGGAGATTGAGTTTGAGGTAGGAGTATTGTATTTTAGGCACGATGAGATGAATGAGATGAGGACCAGTACATTTGACACGTTAGTTGGATGTTGGGTTGAGGTGGAGGTTGGCGCAAGGGTTGGCGAACGAACGCAAGGGGCGAACGTAACGTGTTGGGACTTTCTGAATTGAAGTATCATCTCGTGCTTCGTCTGCAATCCGGTACTAAATTTAGAGGAATTTTTATTAGTTCCTATCGTACGCTACGTATGCTAATATTTATCTCCAAGTCAGGATGCATCTTAAAAAATTCCTTCTCAATGATATTATCACACTGTTGCTAAGTACACATATACTCCATACGATAGCTCCTAGTATCTCACCTACACAACATGTCTTTGCCGCCCTGAAATGACCAAGTCTAATCACGACGTGTTCAGTTCAATAAGGTACTGATAGTTCAGTATCAATAGATGTTAAAGGTCTGGTGAGCCCTTGCTGTGAACTGAAGTATTCCAGCAGAGCGGTTGGCTTAATAGGACAAAAATTTCTACGTAGGAATAATTTCATTTTTTTGCGGGGTCACACTGGAGTTTTTTGGTAACGGAGCTGCCAATTCCGTGAGTATGGAGTTTTTCATCACTTAGCAACTTTTTTAGTGACCATGAGAACCCAATCACAAGCCGAGCACCCCTACTGACGAAGCATCTAATAATGTAGTCAATATACAATCTCCTGTTGCAGTAATTGAAATCGCGTCTCTAAACTCACTGATCAACCTACCGTCAAAATACTGCACTAGGAGAGAGAAACTCTCACCATCAAAAATTTTGACTCCGCTCCCGTGACGACATGTCTTGGCGAGACGTCGCAGAGACTCGACATGCTTATATGCTCGTTTGCTCTTAGTTGAGTTGATCAAACGCGTCTCAGATGATGTCAACACACGTACTTGGTAATTCTCTGTGCGAGGCAACTATCGACTCAGTCTCAACCGGGTGTTTGGTCTATCACCGCGATATATGCAGTACTATGTTTGGCTGCTGAATTTGCGAATGTAAGGAAGAATGATGTTCACATAAATGATGCCATATGCAATAGAATTGGCCAAACACTACCGCAATGGTTCGGAAGATGATTCCAATGGTTGTACTGAAATGACATACAGCGGTGCCTATTGGAACAAACTAAATGAACCCTTCCTCTGATATGGTACAAATGATGTAAACAAAATGCTTTGGCTGGATCTTTTTTGTATGGGCCATTACCAAGAAGAAGGTGAGACAATCAAAGCCTCAGCAGCAAATAATTTTGATGTGGATCGGCTGCCACTTTCACATCGTCTGCGGACACATCAACGATGGCTAAGCCTGAATCTACGCGCGAGTAATCATCTTGGAGAAGATGAGAATCAGCACAAACTGGAACTTGTTGAGAAGTGGCAAGGGAACGAGTCTGGCTTAGACGATTCATTGGTGCTACATTACAATCTGTCGACGGAGCAGCAAACAGTAACAACGACCTTGCTTGCATACTGATGTGTCCGTATCAACAGTGAGGAGGAGGATGCCGGAGGTGATGTTGTAAAGAAGATCGAAAGGGACCAAACTTCTCCGGCGGCAATGTCCAAAAATGCAGATCACTTCTCAAAAGATAATGACATCATTAGAAATGATTCTTAATAGAAGAGAAAAATTACTGATACGTTTAATGTTTTTGATAGCGACAGTAGTGAATACAACCCCAATGATGATGATGATGAAGAAGAGTCCATGAGCAAGATCCTACCAAAGAAGATTGCAATCGAGCTCAAATATGTGTTATCGTAATTTGGTTGTGCGGTAACATCATTATTCATATTCAACGGGTTTCCCATGACTCACATGAATGGAAATGCTTTTGCGCATTTAATGCGTAAGTTTGCAGGAGACATTGATAAGTTGATTGAACATTGGGTTGAGCACCACCATCAAATAATTGGCCATGGTTTGATATGAATTGGATAAACCAGCGATAGAGAGCAAAAACCTGATAATTCATTCAAACCGTGGATGCACTTTTCTCATCCGGAAGTTGTCAAGCGTCTTGAGCAAATCATTAATAACATCAAGCGGAAGACTTCGGGAGCAGTAGTCAGTATAGTAGCTGTAGCAGCTGCCGAGGAGACAAAATGTGTCAAGATTGAGCGCAGAGACGGTTATGTCAATCGTTCATTCGAACAGCAGGCTACCGAGGGCAATCATACGGTTCAGGGAGCTGGTGCGGCAGCATTCACATAGTAGAGATCAATTGCATATGGTGAGGATCTCTCTACTTTTTCTTCGGAAGAGGGAAAAAGTAGCCGAACCCCATCATTTTTCATTTTAACATAGGAATTGGTATATCAATTTTGGCGGGAATTTTCTTGGCGCTCGTGATGTAAGTAGTAAGTAGGATCTTGCTCCTTTCGTAAAACAATAGCATCGCCAGATGCAAATCCAAGCTCTTCGGAGGAGCTGTGATAATAACTACTTAGACAATTCATCAACAACAATCATCAAATTTTTTTTTTTTTTTTTTTTTTTGACCAAAGGGCAATTATAAAGTGATTAGTTTAGGATGGTAGTCAGGAGCTGTTTACTGGGCAAGCTGGATCTGAACTTGCCCATTTTAGGTAATAAGAGGAGTGCAGTCTAGGTATCTCTAGTTCAGTGGCAAGTCCGCACTCCTCTTGTCACCTGTGCTAGGTGATGGTAAGTTCCTCCTCCCTCCTACTCTCAACTGCCTCTCGACAGGTGAGAGTGAGAGTCCTCACTCAACCTCCCCTCTCCCCCACCTCTGCGGTTCAACTCCATCAAAGTACTGTCATGTCAACTTCACCGCAACTTGAAATTATGATTATGAATTTTAGTGAAACACGTCGTACAAGGCAGTCCACTTGGTCTAGGGGTATGATTCGTCTTTAGGGTGGACGAGGTCCCGGGTTCAATTCCCGGAGTGGACCAGTTGATTTCTTTTTGCTTCGCACCAATACAACTGTGTGTGGGAATGGAAAACCATCTATTCTACAGAGAGCAGTTACGATATCCGTGCCAATCACAACTTGTGTCGCGTCTTTTCCTTCATTAGCAGCTAGCGCATTCTACCTCAGTACTTATTGAGCAACCATTCTTCACATTTTTTCGATTGTAAATGACTACCTTATGTTGTTATGTACCTCTTTTAGTTGGTGTCTATTTACCAGGCAGGGCACGTAAAAGAATCTATATACTTCCAGCAAAAGGCATTATTCTTGGTCACTGTCGTCACGCTGATAATAAACTCTCATAATTATTCATTTACTCCTATAAGAAATACAAAGGCAGAACCAATGTGGTTAAACTCGCGCTTCAACTACTTAGAAGAGACGTTTTTGGTAGCTGTGCAAGCCATGAACTCCCCCCTCCTTCTGAGCTGCTGGACTGCGAATTTCAAACCTGAGAGTGTCATTGTAAAGTGCTTCCCATGCTTGATCAAGACTCTTCACACCTGCATCTTGCATTCCATGCCTCACTCCTTGGGTCAAGTAAGGAATGTACCTCTGCATAGTTCCCTTATCCTGGACTGCTCCAGAAACACCCTGAGCAACCTTGATTGAATGGGATGAGTTGTTCTCCCATACATAACGCTTGTCACTTCCCTTTGACATTGCTTCAATACTTCCCATTCCACGGTAGCGCTTGAGCCGAACCCCGTCTTGATAGAAATATTCTCCGGGAGCTTCATCTGTACCTGCAAGCATGCTTCCCATCATGACGCATGAGGCGCCCAATGATAAAGCCTTTGTAATATGTCCAGTCGATTTGATTCCTCCGTCAGCCAAAATGGGCACTCCATACTTTCGTGCAAACTTGGCTACGTGGAACACAGCGGAAGCCTGAGCACGTCCCACGGCACAGACTTCTTGTGTGGTGCAAATAGATCCGATGCCCATACCTACTCGCAAACCATCTGCGCCGGCCTGGATCAAACGAAGCGCCTGAGCAGGCGTAACAACATTTCCTGCAATCACTTGTAACTTTTCATGAGATTCCTTGAGATGCTTGACAATCTCAATCTGATACAAAGAGTCTCCTTGTGAGGAATCTACAACAATTACATCCACTCCAGCTTCTACCAATGCAGCAGCTCGATCACGATCTTCAGGGCGTGTTCCAATAGCAGCACCGACCAAGAGTTGCTTGGTCACGGGATCTTTACTCGCTTCAGAAAACTCAATATTTTTTAGCAAATCAGGTGCGTGCAATCAGAGCAACAAGTTCATCGTCGTCATTCACAACAGGAAGTTTGCCCTTCTTAGTTTCCTTCAAGATCTCATTTGCCTCGACCAATTCTACTCCCTCCTTCGCCACTGCAAGTTTTTCTCGTGGCGTCATAATCTCTTTCAATTTCATGGAGTTATCATCGAATAAACGTAATATCTCTATTCGATACAATGCCCATGAGCTTTCCACCCATCTCACCATTGTCTGTGATGGGAATTCCAGAGTAGCCGTGCTTTGACTTCAACTCCATTACATCCAAAACTGTATTAGTCCGGAGAAAGGCAGATGGGATCTGTGATGAAACCATTCTTATATCTTTTCACTTTACGCACTTCAGCTGCCTGCTCTTCAATTGTAAAGTTAGAGTGGATGATACCAATACCTCCTTGAAGCGCCATTGAGATAGCCATGTTGTGTTCGGTGACAGTGTCCATAGGACTAGAGACGAATGGAACTTTGAGTGCAATTTTCTTTGTGAGCTTCGTCGAGATGTCTACTTCGTTAAGACCAAAGCTGATGTGGCCAGGCATCATGATGACATCATCGTAGGTGTAGGCAACACATGCCGGATTTTTTATGAACAATTGTGAGGCGGTGAAGCTATCGACCGATAACAATGATAATTGCGTTTTGTAGAAGCGGTCACCGAAACAAAGTTAGAAATATGTCTGCACATATGATAAGTTGGTTAATGACCAAGAACACATTTGAGAACAGAATGCTCTTACCCGACAGCACCAGAGTTCAATGTTTCTTCGTCGAGCTCCCAAAGTCCGCCGTTGTCGACGTGACCATTTTCAGTCTTTAGCTTCTTTGTTGAGGACATGATGTTGTGCTGCTAGTTAGGTAGATGTCCTTCAAGGTGAATAGATGATTCATACCAATAGAAGTATGAAATGAATGGACAGAGTGCTGGCTGCTGTAATGCTTGATGTCCAGTCGCATGCATCGCATCATCGATTTTGTGGCTCCGAGAGATGAAGCGTCTATTTATCCCTAATGAAGACATTAACCTCTTCATCCCCGTTCGTTTCGTGGATCTCTCCCAAAAATCTCACCGCCCCATTTTTTTCACTTTTTTGACATCAGCTTCCGTCATTTTCCATTTCCCAGTAACAGCAGTAACGTACATGGCGAAATGATGCAAGCGGGCGGTCCTCCTGGCTCTTACCAGCCGGGAAATGCTGCTCCACTGCAGCCCCCAGCTGCCATGGTTGCGCAACCAATCCCAGCCAACGATCCGTCTCTCTTCAAAGCGGAACAGCCGCTCCTTCCGTTTGCCATCTTCGACGCGGTGCTGGATATCCCTTTTCCCGGCGCTTCATCATTGGCCGCTCCCGTGAAAGTGATCTATCCACCTGCTTCGACATCAGGAGGTAGTGGTGGAATTATCGACACGTTACCTGCAGACGTTCTCAATGCTGAGTTTGGAGAGGATGGTGAGAAGCGAGGCGTGGCTAAAATTGCCAGATTCGCCTTTCCAGAATACGAAGACGGTGCCAATGCAAAGGAGATGGCGCAACGGCAACAAGTCCTAGCGCAGTCTCTTAAAACTCCCGACGGTAAACCGTCAGGTGCTGGTCTCAATCGTCACGATGCTTATTTGGAGGAGGTATTTGCACCGACAGCATCTGTCAATAACAATCAGACCTCGGGATCTTTGGCTGCCAATGTGCCAACAATGTTTGTTGGTGGAAATAATAATAACAACAACAACGGCAATTCTGCCCCTGATCAGCCGAGCAACTCATTGCCATCATATCATACGTTTTGTAGCAGGCTTGCAAATGGAACAGAGGTCCATGGGCACGTCAGAAGATATCTGCCTTTTCACGCACAAGCTGGGGGGCGAAGAGATGTTGGACGTAGAGGAGTCCGAGCTTTAGTCATCCTAACGAGAAATTCGGGAGGTGGAAATCGATTTTATTCGGCATTGCTTAAAACACTGGATGTATTGACTTTGAAAGATGTAGCATCATCCCAAAATGTTCATGCGGAAAGTGAACAGGAACAGAGTGAAGCATCGATTGCATTTGTTTATGCACTCTGTATTTCGAGAGCATGTCAATATATGTAGAACAGTAGCAACCGCCAAGGCAGGCAAGCAATGGAACATCATCAAACAAAAACTATTTTGGCCCAACCTCGTTTTATTACAGTGCCTCTGGTAGAACTTGGACGAGGTCATGGGCTCTTTGGTTCTTTGGATACTGTCAAGTTTGCCGCCCCTCCTTCGTTTTTACACTGGCGTGAATCAACGTCATCTGTTGCTGGACTGTCTAGAAATGATATGATGCCCATGCTGCGGTGTCTAGGAGTGGTCAGAACAATGCGGTTACTCAGTGCTTTAATGGCTGGTAGAAGAGTCATCTTCACATCTAACAACGTGTCAAAGCTTTCCGCAGTATCCTATGGGGCTGTAGCAATGTTGGGGCAGGGATTGCTCCCACCGCCACCTTTGTTTATTCCAACCTTGGCTCCTGGACTAGGCCCTGTGCTGGGATCTGAAGAAGCATATTTGATTGGTGTTCTATCAGGACCCACCTCCAATTACATCAACCCACGCAACATTGCGAATATTGGACCAGTTGCCATTTTTGATTTAGACAACAGCAACGAGACAGAGCCCTATTATCACAACATTTCTGACCCACATCAATTTGTCCCTGACTTGACCCGGCGGAACTTTGAAGATATGGACGCAGGGGGAAATCGTGCCTCTTTACCCGACAGTCTCTACCAGGACCTAACGAACGTGTTAGTGACAGACAAAAAATTGTTTTGGCAAGGCGCTGTTCAGGAAAGGTTGGGCGCCGTAGCAACAAAGAGCAAAACAGTTGCAAAGGCAGCTATGAAAAAAGGTTTGAAATACTTGAAGAATAAGAGTGGGAAAGACTCAATGGACAGTAAAGTTGAATCTGCAACAGATGACACGGAGGAAGAAGCAATCCAACCGAATGAGAGTTCAAAGAGCAAATTAGTTGGGAAAGGAAATTACTTTTATGAGCAAGGATTCTCTTCTGAGGCTACAGAAGTTGAAGCCCGCATTGCTTTTTCAACTTTCTTTGTGAGCCTTCTTGGGGATGTAACAACGTACTTTACCCAAAATGCTCCTGGAACTCCGCCTGTGTTGGATAAGATGAAATACATGAAGGGTCGTGCCAAAATTGGAGACCCCCCCGGTACTGCCATGTTTCTCCTTCTGGGGCACTTTATGCGTAGTAAAATGTTTGATGAGTTTGCTGCTGCTCGCTTGAGAGAACTTCAGATGAGAAAACCAGTCGCAGAAGATGCACCATTGTTTGCATTAGTGACAAATCATCATAGAACCAACAAGATTGCGTTTTTTTTGGCTAATGTTCGAAACTCTGTGAGAGGCTTGGCGTCGTCGGTTCCTGGGACATATTTGATAAAGTTGAATGAAAGTATACGCCGCAGGACATCAGATCTAACATCCATGCAACAGTACAATGGTGATGCAAGAAGCGCATTGATTCAACTAACCAACGATTGCAATGAGACTAGTGCCACTTTGGTCCATACAATGATGATTCTGTGGACAAGAATGCAAGAAGGAAAGGGACTTCAGTGGAAAAAGACACATCTCGCCTTGCATATTCTTCGTGATCTCCTCTTGAATGGTCCAATCAACGCAGTTGCTGAGGTAATCGATGGATTTGCTTCAATACACATTTTGAAGGAATATAAAGAAGCTCTTCGAGCACAAAACTCCGTCCTAATTCGCGTTGCTGCAAGAGAGATATACACGTTGCTTGTTGATTTGCCAGTTCTTTTCGCTAGAAGAAGAGAGTGCGTGCACAAGCGCTTTTTGTTGGCAAACCCCAAGCCAACCTTGAAAAAAGAAACGAGGATGATTAGTGGGATTTCCATGTTTCGAAAAATGCACGAATTACTTCGTCCTGACGGAGCTCGAGTTGCTCCCGATCCTCCTACCGCAGACCTTTTGCAATATCCGACAACTGTAGAGAGTGCCCCGAACAATCTGCAAAGCGATCTGCTTTCCCTGAACGTTGCTGCTCCCCAACCGCCACCTCAAACAAATGTAGATGTATTCAACATGACTGCAATCAACGATGCTGTGTCAAATTCTGCCACAACTTATCAAGTACCACCGACAGATGAAAAGCCGCAGGTTTCTCGGCCTGTCCAAACCCTTCCACCCCAACACAATCAGAATGCTGCTCAGCAACTTAATTTTACCAGTGCGACACCCCAACAAGGACAGCAACAGTTTCAAAGTCCTCACCCTAAGGTATCATCAGATTTTACAAATGCACAGATGCAGAAAACTCCACCACGGCAATCAGCGGCAGGTCAAATTCAACCTCAGTATTCAAATGGAGCGACAGTCTCAATTCCACCTGCACAGATGGGACAGCAAGCTCAGCAGCAGCAGCAGCTTAGACAGTCGGTGCTAACTCAAAATCAGCCCCAGTATTCAAATGGAGCGACAGTCTCAATTCCGCCTGCACAAGTGATGCAGCAAGCACCGCAACAAGCACACCAGCTTCAGTCTTATCCTCAGCAATTTCGTCACTCCCTCAGTAGTGTCTCCAACAATGGCTATCAACAGAGTCAACAAAGTGTTCAAGCTGTGCATCAATCATTTCCTCAGCAACAAGCATTTCCACATTTTGGAACAAGCTCTAATCAGCCTATATACGCCAAGACTTCTCTTAGCCAATCCGCCCCTCCTACTGCAATTCCTGGGCAACAACAGCAGCAACAGCCACCTTCAAATCCCCCTAAAAAGGCAATGAACTTTGATCCGTTTGCTTGAAGCTTGATTATTGTATCCAATATTAAATTAAATGAACGTTGGCTGCTGTTGTAATTTAGTTTGCCTGCAAAAACGATACGACTCGGCAATCTTGAGTGAAAGAGGGAGGATATCTTTTCCCAGGAGGTCGGGGATGAGAAAAGGGGGCAAACCCGAATTAATGTGCCCCCGCCTCTTCCATCACTCGATCAACGGCTCACAAGTTCCAACGCACCCGACCAACGGATTTGAGATCGCTTTCTCGACAAAATCGTAGATCAACGGCTAATTTCGAAGAAAATGAGACACGCGCGTTAAGTCACCTCTCAAACGCTCTCACAAAACATCAACGCCTCTGTCTCACCACTCACCAACAACCCACAACCTACGTCCCACAACCTAGAGTACCTCGTAAACATTGTTGCTGGTATAATATAATTAATGACGGCTCCTCCTCACCAATATCAATAATCAATCCTCCAACCAACGACAGAATCATCTCATCGTCTCGGCGCAGGCATCCTAGCTCAAACGTTTGAATCTGAATAGCCGCAAAAGTTATAATTTTCAGTATTTTTGAAGGATTTTGACCTTCATCATTTACCATACGCTTTCAAACATTCCAGGCGAGATAGATACAGCTACTTAGCTAAGTAGCAACCGATCTATCGATCCAGCGGAAGTGACACGAAGTGACAGCTATCAATCTACATCGGTGCCTGGTGCCTTAACTCTGAAAAGTCTTCTATTGGACATTATCATCTATCTAATCAATGACAGGTAAGTTCGCACATATTCCTTGAAACAAATCTTCTGCAGAGGGAGACGAATTACACCTGTCCAAGAGTCCGCTGCGTTGTCGTGTTGAAATGTATCAGTGATGTATGCATGGTAATGATGTGTGCATGGAGCAACAACGTTACATGTACGGGAAGAGTTCTTGGAATAAATAAATCGGCGGATGAACCAAGTGCATGGCATGATTATTGATGATATCAAAGAACCCTTGATAATCGCAAAAGTGCCTTTGTAACGAAGACGATAGCAAGTCTTTTATCACCTTTGAAAGACTGCTGCCGCCGCTGCCTTTACACCCGCTAATTCCCGGTTTTATCCCACTCTCACCTTTTTGTTCTCTCTTTTCCCCTGAACAATGATCAATGATGAAAACGCCATGTGAAAACCTACCTGTACCCACACCTTACCGCGTGCTATGCTACTGCTATCAATGAAATAACTGCTGGTTCCATCTACCGACACCGACACTTATCTTTTAGCCGCAGTATACAACAGCGCCGCTAGTAACTACTCTGACCCTCTTCGGGCTGAAAAGAGTGCTACCCTACATTGGCACATCTCGGTAAACGACCGTGGCGCAACAAAATCGGTTTCAGAGATGAAGAATGGGAAGGGGCACAACTTGACCGTCGATACGGCGAGCATAGAGGTTCGTCAAAATGACGGTGATGAAGACCGCACCGATACTCCTGGGACTTCTCCGGACAGCTCGTGGGGTGGTGATGACGATAACAATTTGCGCATGAAAACTGCACAGACACCCCAGGGTGTTCGCGGTCAATCTGATTTGCGAAGTCCTGGTATGAAAAAGACACCCGTGGCATTAAATGCTCCCAAAGAATCGGCCTTTGACAGCGAAGAAGGAGGGGATCACGCGGACGATAACGACGGAGTTGTCATTCCTGACTTTATCACGCAGACGGATAGGAATGGCGTGGCGTCCACCCCTCGAAGTGCATCGGCGGTACAAGCCGCGAGGCAGATGCATCCAACTGGGCCAAAACCTAATTTACATGTAAAGGGGGGAAACTTGGTGGAAGATTCAAAACCAGAGGATGAAGATGCGTGTGAATCCCTCCTTGACAGCCTTAGATTGATGTGCTGCTGTTTTTTACAAGACAGTGACGTTGCTGCAGGTGAAACGAAAGACTCACACACCTTCACTGGTCCGGTAGGTTACTCGACGCGAGGGCATGATGCACCATTGCTCCTAGAAGAGGACTCGGCGCTTAGAAATGGGAACGACCCTAATAGAATCAAGCTCCTCCCGGCGCTTCATCGTGACGATCACGGAAAGAAATGTTTGGTTTTAGATCTTGATGAAACGCTTGTTCATTCGAGCTTTAGGGCAGTGCAAGGGGCGGATTTTGTTATTCCCGTTCAGGTGAGTGTGCTGCTGGCTGGTGTTTACAAATTCACTCGCCAGATAAAATTCTCATTCACCGTTCATATGTTATTCTCTTGTCTCCCATAGATTGAAGACGTTGTGCATTTCGTCTATGTGGCAAAGCGCCCGGGTGTTGATCAATTTCTCATTGAGATGGCAAAACACTATGAAATTGTTGTGTACACTGCTAGTTTGAATAAATACGCAGATCCTCTCCTGGATCTTTTAGATCCCCAGCGTGTGATTCGCACTCGCCTCTTCCGTGAATCGTGTGTGTTTTACGAAGGGAACTACGTCAAGGATATGAGCTTGCTGAACCGTGATTTGAGCCAAGCGATAATCATTGATAACAGTCCCAGCTCATATCTCTTTCATCCTGAAAATGCTATTGACTGCAGCAGTTTCATTGACGACCCCAACGACCGTGAGTTAGACCAGATTGGAAAATTTCTGGTTGGCATCAAAGATGTGGAAGATGTGAGGGGAGTGGCAAACTTGTGGAGGCACTGGCCCCACATTGATCTAACAAACAATCAGACCCGATAACTATTGCATAAGTAATGCCCCGATAAATTGCTGCGCATCTCAAAAAGCTTTGGTGTCTGGTGGGGTTAGATATGAAGAAGCTTTTACAACTGGAGTCCCGTTGATAGTGGAAATAGCGGGATTTTTATAGAACTAATACTAATAACTGACAGTAGTTTTTGTGAAATGCTCCTGTGCTCTCTATCCTCAACATTATTGCAAACATATCCTATTACCATCCTGGTGGAGGACTGATTAAATCGCCAAAAGCAACACGGAAATCCCTAATGAATGCAGGTGGCTCAGTGTCCTCGTCGTACTTGTTCAACCATTTCCCAGAGAACTCCTTTCTTTCTCCAACCAAGGGAGAGTCATTCAGTATTAGGCGGTGTAATCTGATGATTCTCCCCCAGTTAGAAGAGAATTCTCCAACAAATGTATCACTCTTTGTCAGGATCATAAGATCAGCTATTGCCCTAATATTACGCTTGTATCGCACATGACAATCTACCTTGCCACCTCCTTCATTGATATGGAAGGCTGGGTCCTCGCTTACAGGGGCAAATATGAACTTGACCTTTTTGCAACCCGCAACAATGGTAGTACCATCGGATCCTTTCGGTAGCTTTGCAATTTCTTCCTTCACTGTTATCGGATCATCTGTCGCTACATATCTGTCAAGACGATGTGGAAGATGAAGAATGATCATTAGGTGCGAAGCAAGATAGATGACTTTGGAATCTGATAAACAAAATGCACAGAACTTACACTAAACGAGTAGCTGCTTGTGTTTGAAAGCCGTTCCAATAGTTTTCACAGTCAGTGCTATCCCAGAGTCTTAGATAATGACGGAACGGGATGTAGTTGGTTGGGAATTGCTGTGATAGATTTTGGTAGGAGAAGTCAGAAATGAATAGAATTCAAGTCTTACATACAAACATATAATTGCAAGACTGAGAACGAAAGTGAACAACACACACTTACTCCTACACGATCATACCCTTGACTATGCCAATAAGCCACAACTTCCTTCCGCGACTCAGTCTCAAGTTTGTCACCACGTCTAACGTGGATGGCATCATACCCAGAATTTAGCGGTAGATCTATCTGTCTGATGAAGTGGGCCACATCTCGAGCAATCCACGGCTGAAACTTGATAATACCAGAACGTGCCATGAGTGCCGAGACAAAGTCCCAAATATCTGCTTCATTTGTAAGTCTGGTGAAGATTTGGGACTCGTGGGCATTTGCTCCCAACCGAATGATCCATTTGTATGCCTCGCTTCGCTTGGATTCATCCAGTATTTGTGGTTTAACCTGTGCCTCGAAAAATTGACGAACTTCCTCACCTCCCAATGGGATGACTCGTTGAGTCCGCTCTCCATCTTTACAATCGACCGCACGAGGTGGCAAACCGTTCAAAAAGTGCTCCCGTTGTGCCTTACGAATTGCCTCCCAACTGTCATAGGTGAATGATGAGCATGTGGGCATTTTACATCCTCTGGAAAGTAGGGTTGAATGATTCAATAGACGTGATATTCCCATGGGAAAGTCCTCTTTCATTGGCAGGTTTTTGTGATTGTTACCTTTGAATTGTTCAAACTCTTTTCTATCATTGAATGCATCGACTGGGCAACCAAACTGTTTGTGATATATATAAAAATGTGTAAGAAAGTATGCAGTACGTAGCAACTGTATATGAATACAACACTTACCATGCTACCATTTGGATACTTCGTATTCTTCTGAGGAGCATCCAACACCAACATGGCCTTACCAAGATAAGTCGCCATCATCGCCGCAAGCACATAAGAATTCAACTGCGACCCATGCCCATTCCTCGCAAAGTATTCTGGCATAAGTACCAGTATCTCATCACATTTATCGGGTGACTCATCTTGTTCCCATGGCAAGCGTCGAGATATGGTGAAATCGAGTTCGGCTGGAGAAACGAGAGTTTCGAATTGAACGAGTGCATCTCCCCATTCTTTCCAGGAGGGGTCTAGGAAGGATCGTTTTTCATTGAGTTTTGATTCTAGTGATACTGTGGCAGATTGGTCTGACGGGATCATTTCATCCTTTGGTTCGGCGGCGGAAAGTCGTCTTCGATGCTGCTGCTGCTGCTGCTGCTGCTGCTGTTGGTCTATTGGTGTTGGAGTTGCATCGATCGGAGGAGCATTATGTCTGTTGCTAACATGAAGAACTGACAATGTAGCTGTGACACCGTATGAAATAGCAGCGACGCTTATAAGCAGCAGAAGCAACTTCCACTCGCTGCTGCCGTGCTTGCTTCTTGACTTGGATTCCATGATGCTGCAATACTTGCTTGGACCAAAGATTATATGATGCCAATATAGCATTATGCTGGCTGCTGCTGCTGCGCTTGCTTGTTGCTTGAGCAAGAGGCTTGACGCTTGACATCGAGGTCATAATCAGATGAAGGGCTGATTAATGGTGGATTATTACGAAAGAGCTCCTCTTGCCTGCCATGGCCATCGCCTCCACCGGCCAAGAGCCAAGCAACAGCCAACTGCGTGCATGCACCGACAAAACAGCGAACATGTTACAGTGGAAAGTGGAAAAGCATTAGCCAAGAGCAGTCAACCAAACATTGATATGGACGCTTCTTCCGAAACAGTTGCTGCCCCCAATACCAATACTACGGCAACAGTTGTCGAGATCAACAATGAAGCTGCTGCCAGCGATGATGCCTCTCCTGCCAGCAAACGCACGCTCCCCGACGATGACAAAATACTGCAATCAGTGTTTGACAAATCAACCTCCACCAAACCAACAACAACAATCATTGACCAAGAGAATGTTCAAAAGGCCATTTCGTTTCTAAGCAATGTGGAAATCCGGGATGTCTCGCCCAGTGAGAAGAGGAGGTACCTGATATCCAAGGGGATGAATCAGGATGAGATTGACACTGCCTTGGATCGACTGGCAACTGCACCGAAAGATAATGTAGTAGATAATAGGACTCAGACACTACTGGGAGGTGGTATTCACCAAGATGACGGGCGGTCATATCGACATCAGCAGCATCGAAATCCATATGAATATGGTGGATCTCCCTCGCCTCGATATTATCATCATAATCATATGCAATCATCTCCTCATACCAACATGCACAACTTCGCCCCTAACAACATGAACATGGGCAACAACATCCGACCAGAGGAAGTCGGTGAATCATCCCTCGTTTCATTTTCCTCCTTGGCGGGTGGATTTTGTATCAGTACATTTTGTCTAGCCGCAATACGATGGTTGAATGGGGGTGATTTCGTATTGTTTCCTCCTCCCGTGGCGGGGGGGCGTTATATCAAGCAACAAGATGACAATGACATACCACAACAAGAAGAAGAGGAGGATGGGGAAACTGATGATCAACTATTTGATGAAACGTCGTTCAATTCTTCTCAAGGATCTGGAGATCCAAACATTAGCATGATATTGAATGGTACTACTACAAATAATCATGAAGGTGGTGATGTACAAGGAAATAATCATCAAGAGCAAACGACGTCATCATTCGAAGACTTGGTAATGGAAGTCAAAGCACTTTCCACAACAATCAACTCTTTCCGAGAAGAGCAGGATCGTGCCAATAGGGTTGCTACTGCACAATTAGGTAAGGGGGTGACGGATGATGCAATGGATTTCCTTCGACAACAAAAGCCGCCGCCTGTGCTTCAAAGGAAAGGTACTGATGTGGGTGCAATTGACAAGAAGGATATTTCTCGCATTAGGAGTCTAATTACTGAAATGGTCGAAGAATTGTCACAGGTAAAGGATTCCTTGGGTGATGTGGAAGTTGAAGATGGAAGCGATAACACTGAAACTGATGACGGTAAGAAAGCTGATCCAAGTGCACTATCTAGTAAAATCGACAGTGCCATTGAAAAGGGAAAAGAAATTTTAGCCATCGTAAAGAGTCCAGAAGAAAAGGATGGCGATAAAACTGAATCTCGACAGGAGTCATCAGCTGAACACGGAAATGATGAAAAAGATAGTGCTCAAGATCCAAATCACGCTACACGGGTAGGAATGAAAGATGAAGACAAAACCGAACCAAATCCAACACAAGCTTCGGATGAAAACTCTGGAGAAAGCAGTGAAACAAATAAAGACAGCAAAGATATCGAGGAGGCACTGAAAACTTTAGCACAGAACAATGAAAGTCAAGAATTGAAAATTGGTGCACAAATGCTCTATCTGTATTGCAAAAATCTCTCGAAAAACCCAAGTGTGCCCAGGTATCGCAAGATTTACACAAATAATAATAGTTTCAAAATGAAGGTTGGCAATTTGATTGGGGCAAAAGATTTTCTCTCTGCTTTGGGGTTTGTTGAGCGGACTAATTTCTTTGAATGGTCGGATACTTCGCCGAATACCAAATCTCAGCTTGACTTTGCTTTGATTGCATTGGAACAGTTGCAAAAAGGGCAGGTTGTAGAAGACACTGAAATTATTAGTGCTCAAAGTGACGCAAGTGGTGAAGACAAGTCGGAAAAGAACTAAGTGATAAATATGTCTACTTTTATCTCAAAAGAAATTGTCTTCGTCCTCACCATCCTCTTCCATAAGTCCAAAGAATTGGTCGAAATTGTTGCTAACTTTGGCGTCAGTTGGTTCACTTGGAGTATCTGGTGTGTGAAGCTGGCACATACTAAGAGACCTCTGCCAGCTCGTTTGTGCGTTATACTTGGAAACCTCCGGACCAGGAGAAGTAGGCGTGTTATCCAACGTCTTCAAATCTACAACAGAATAAAAGCCACTATGTACAGTTTCTCTTGTTGTGACCTTTACGAGGCTCTCCAGTAACTCAAGAACATCCTCAACGTCGTTAACGTAGTTTGCTGCTGCGGTAGGCTTTTTTCCAACAGTTGACGTGAAGCATTGTAGATTGGAAGATATGAACTCATCACAAGATGATACATCAACCTGAGCAATTGTTGCCGGCAGAGGAGCTAAAGGTTGTCCTCCCTTTTTGGCAATCCGCGCCTCAGACGCCCTTCGACCAACCTGCCTCATAACTGAGAGCATTGGTTCATCGCAGTGATCATCTCCAATGACTAATGCAAACTCAAGCTTTCCTTTGTTGAATATCTTTTCCAAATTCTTGATAATATGCATAGAGACGACTCCTTTGTTCACACCCTTCGGTCGAACTTCAACGTAACCGCCCTCTTCGACTCCGCCGTGCAAAATATCAACAGAAAACCCTCGCAGCACATTTGCCAAGTGATCCTCTAATTCTCTAGACTGCAAGTAACCGAATTCTGGATCAGCGTCACGGTATTGCCATAATACTTTCATTTCAGTCTCTTCGATGTAACTGCCATGCGTTCTTGAGGTGTACACTTCCATAATCATAGTAGCGATGGACCTCCATGAGCGATCCTGATCAGCGACAAGAGTTTCCCAACGACGTTTTCCACCAACTTTGGGCGTGGGCCAGGAGACAAACATCCCATGTTCGGCAGCAAGTCCCAAGTTCGGGATGTGACACAGTGTTTTTGTCAAAGAATGACGTTCTTTGCCACTCACCACGAAAACAATATTCCTGTGGTCAGAACAGAGCTCTTTCAGAGTGGAGATGAGTCCTTCGGTTGGCACAGACGGAGGGCGGGACTTTTTGACAAACTGGAAACGTTGTAATTGATCCAAGTTATCATTGGCAAGAATGGTGCCACCATAGTCAAGAAGAATAAGTCGAGATTTGGCACTTCTGTATGCTCGTGCAACTGAATTTGCGTCGAGGGAGTTGAATTTACTGTCCATTCCTAGAAGCCTAAAGCCAAGCCCAAGGCCAGCGCCAGCATATTTTCGGGCATCTTCATTCTTTTGGACTCCTTTCAGGTCAAGCATCACTGCTAACGCCCATCGTTGCGTCGTCACACGAGTGACGAATTCTGAAGCAATACTAATACGCCGCATGCGCTCGTCTTCTGACATGGTGAGAGCTTGGTAGAAAGCTGTAGCAATCTCCGAAATTTTCCAAGGGTTCACGTGAAGTGCACCACGCATGACACGAGTACAGCTAGAAAATTCAGACAAAATGCAAAGACCTCTCTTGCGACCATCGTTTCTGCCTTGTTCAGTCAGTGCATCGAGATGTGCTATGGTGAATTCAAGAGGGATCAAATTGAGGCCATCGCGAATGGTTGTTACCATGACCACATCTGCTGCTCTTAAAAGGGCCATGCGTTGTTGTAATCGCATTTCAGATTCTGCACATTCCTGGAATTGAACCGTCCCTGGCCATCTGTTATTGATATTTGTAACCATGGAAATGATTTCATTCCTCGTCTTCGTGTAATCATCGCCACGCTCAAAAGCAGAAATCCCCACTTGCACAACCACAATTTTTCCTGCCCACTCGGGACAGCGTTGTAAAAAGCGTTCAAGCGCAATCAGCTTTAGTGGGATGCCCTTGAGCGACTCCATTCGATCAATCGCTGCAAAAATAACCTTGCCACGGAATTGATTCCTAATTGAAGCAACTCTGTCAACTGTGCTCTTGTGACTCAGAACTTGGTGCAAAACAGGAGGCTCGACACCAGCATGAATGCTCGTAACAGATACATGGCGTCCATTAGTATCAATTGCAAGATTGTGTCCACCTGACGAATCGGGAAACATTCCATAATTCAACCCTAGCAATCGTCTACAGCATGTTAGAAAGTGCCTCGCGTATTCGAAGAGATGGAAACCAACCTGGTCTGCATTGAGCATACCACGGAGCAGGTCTTCTCGACACCAAAGGGTACGAAAGATCTCAGAACTAGGGAAGGGGGTATGGAGAAATATACCAATTTTTGCCATGGAGATGCGGCGTGTCAAAAATGAAGGCAATATCATGAGATGAAAGCCATGAATCCAAATCAAGTCGCCCTCGTTGAAGCACTGAATTATAACGTCCGTAAAGTGTCGGTTGACTGCAGTGAAAGCAGCCCATAGCTCTCCTTCTCTACCACCATCACCATGAATAGGACCCTGCGCTACGTCATCCATACTGTATTCGGCATATTGGGAGTCATAAGGTTCAATATCTGCGTCCGCATCAGGTTTTTCCGTGTTCCCGGTCTGTGGACTGGAGTAAACTGAAGCTACATTATGTAGAATGGGCCACAACACCCCCTTACAAAATCCATTGTACCTGTAATCAATCGCACACAAATATATGAGTGTAAACGTCAAACAGGAGCGTTGACAATAGAATGAAGACATGTCTACTTACATTTCCCCAAATAGTGTTGTTGGCACCCAAACTGGCACACAGTTGAAAGGTCTCAATACTGCCTCAACCTTGTGGCGTTCATCGACGGGCACGCCACTCTCATCACTCTTCCCACCACCTACATTACCGTGCCATCCCCTCCACTTGACAGTACCAACTCTAGTAACTCGAAGATGAGTTTGCATAGACAACAAAGCTTCATAATCCCAATCCGCGGACCATTCCCCATCATTTGATCGAGTCAAGTGCACTGGTAAAAATGCAGACACAACGATTAGACCGTCACTGGAGGTTAAATGCACTGCCTGCTTGATAGCTCCAGCTTCACTGGATCGATGACTTGCGGGAGGAGGCTGAGGGGCAAATCCCACCTTCTTTTTAGACCCTTGATCTGTCATGCCCACAGCTGAGTTAGTTCTTGAGTTCAGTCCATACAAACTTCCACCACTCGCATTCTTTCTAGCCAATGATCCAACCGAGGAGAAGTTATTTCTCACTTTGATATGGTCGATATCTGGCGGACCCGTTGTCACACCCAACACATCGTTGACGGTATAAATTTCTCCTCCGTGGAGTAGCCGCAATGGCACAATATGTACAGCTGAACTGTCGCCTGATTGAATGGTTTGTTGGTGACGAAATTCCTCAATTCCCCCTCCATCGGACGGTTGTTCCCATCTGTGGAATATTCCGGCTCGGTGTATAGCATAGCGGTATCGATAGGTTTTATTATTATTTTGAGTTGCTGGTAGCGGGAGGGAAAGTGGAGTACGGGTTGTGTACCATGGGTAAGATTTTGCGGTTGTGAACAGTGGTACCTGCGACAATAGATATCAAAAAATGATGCAATATTGTGAGTCAAAGATGATTCATTGATAAAAAGGAAGCAATTTGATCAATATTCCATGAGAAGGGAACATAATGAACTCACCCGACTGCCTGATGGGTTATCCGCTTGGCTCAAAAAGATCGCCTCGCCATGACCTAGAGTTTCGCATCGGACGCGGAAGGTAACTTGCGCTATCCCACCACCGGAATCAGTTGCTGGTGATTCGGTTGCCATACTATCGTTTTGCGTCGGCTTTTCGTCGGTTACTGATGATGAAGAGTAGTCTCACGCAGGCAAAGAGAGTACAGAGAGTTGTTGTCAAGGAAGTACAACATCAACATCAGCTTGCGTGGTTTTTTTGTCCATTTTTGAGAAGAGAACCGTTCAGATGCAATTCAGATGGGCGTCCTATGTCCGCGCCGCGCCATTTTGAGTACTGCCCTGCCTACCGATGGCCTTGTCGCGAGCTTGCGTAAGCTGCCTGCTTCACAGCATTATTTGGTCGCATGAAATTGGAATATGCTTTCTGTGGTGATTTCAGAGAAGTATTCCATGACAGCAGTCTTAAATAATGATTTACATAACTATCAATCCATCACTTTTCTTGGAATCTACAACATATAATCCAATTCCAGTTCTAATGCGCTCGTGGGATAGTTGATGTCGAAGTTACCGAGTACATCTGGATGCAAGATACCGAAAGTTCCAATTACCACCTGTTTTCCACCAGTACTTGGGCTGGTCAATAGAACCTCGGCTGCCCTTCCTGGGAAGTAAGTTCTAACATCACCATCCTTTAACTCGCGAATATTGTAATGCCACCCTTCTTTACAATGCACCTTTTTGTAAGCGTTACCAGATGATGCAACATAATCAGCCTCAGGTGCAACTTCACACAATGTCATGATGCGATCAACTAGACCATGAATTACTTCAAACCCACTAGTGGGTCCAGAATAAGTGGCGCATGCTCGTCGAACATTTTTGGCACCAACGATTGTTTCTGTGACGACATACTTATCATCTGGTAAGACGATATCGCTGATTTCGAAAAGCTTGAAGCCACCCATGAAAGACGAACTCTTGTTGTGTTGAAGTGTCTTGAGCAAACCAGGCAAAAGAGTAGTGCGCACAACTTGGTACTCAATGTTGGCAGGATTGCTTAGACTGACCGCAGCAGTGACTGGTTTCCCAAGAGCAGTAAAGTTGTCATTTATACTGCATAATCCATGGGTAAGCACTTCAATATATCCAGCGCGAGCAATCTCCTCCCTGAGCAAGTCCGAAAGCTGGTTAATGGGTTGCTCTCCTCCAACAGTGCAGGTCTGAGGAACCTTCCTCTCAATGTTGTTGTACCCAAATGCAATACCAATATCTTCCGCAATGTCCACTGCATGTAGGATGTCTGACCGAGTTGGAGGCACAGTAACTTCAAGGATTGGTCCTTCTTCCTCAGAAGTGGCAGGCAAGAGTTGCGCAGGACCCAATTGGATCTTACTACAAAGGTCTACCATTTTCTCGGCCTCGACATTGATACCAATCAACGAATTGACAAATTTGACAGTAGCTGTTTCCTTTCGAGTGAACATTTGAGGAGAGACATACGAATTGACCACTTCTTGCGACTCATTCACATAGTTGACGGTGACTGGCTCCACAGAGAAGGGGTTTGCAGCGTACTCCGAAAACATCGCTACGACAGTATCCAAGACGATGTTCGCTTTGGTAAGATCAGTAGCAGTACACTCAATAAAAACGTTTTTGGTATCAAGCGTAATGCGACTTTTTGATCCATTGATAATTGGAGGGAGAGACATGACTGTCTCTTCGCTGTCCAACACGACGGGATAAAGTGGCGAATTCTTAATGATAGGGACGTACGGTTTGAGATGTTTGCAAGCCGCGTCGGTTTCGTAACACTCCATCAAGGATGCCCCATCAAATTCCCTCCCTTCATCAGTGTGAGTTAGTGGCACGAATTTAATGTCGCCGGGAGCACGTGCATCGTAGGTGAAGGGTCCCTTGACAGAATCCAAATCATGCGTCCCAATGGCCACCAATGTCCTCTGTCTACATAAGTTGCGATGGAGTTGATCCTGCAACTCAATGAAGGATTGGTATCTGGCTTCGTCGAAGGTGACATCACGCAATATTGCGCAGACCACGAAAGGACGGACAGTTGAGGTGGAGGATTGAATCACAGTCATTGTAGACGATGCTTCATCGCTCACCGGCAAAATCGTGTATGTGGGAGCATCTATGTCCCCAAGAAACACTCTGAGAGAGCGGCTGATGCCCTCAATGCAGAGCAAATCATATCGATTCGCCGGGACGTCAATTTTGTAAATCACCTCTTCTGAGAGCGAGGCCAATTGCTCCTTGGAAAGTTTGACAGTGGAGGACTTGGTGGCCTCCTCCTTCTCTGAGGTGATTTCATCAAGTTCAACTCCAAATTCGAAGCAAAGTTCATCAAACTCCTCATCAGTGTAGGTTCGGCCCAGATGGGCAAAGAGGGCTGATCTTTCCACAGAGACGGTGGGCATGGTTGCTAGCAGTGCGGCTCGGTTACTCAGCTAATAGATACTCCCTCAAGATATGTCACGTCTCTATTGAATCCAAGCCAAGGCCAGCAAGGTTGAATCGGCAAGTGGATTGGAGGGTGGAGGGTGGAGATTTTTTTTTAGATCCTCTCAAAGAGTTCCATGTGGAATGGGTTGACTGGTAGGTAATTGAGTAGGGGGACAACTTGGGCAAAGGTTGGAGGTGCCTTCGCATAGAGTCTTGACGTCACCTTGGATGACGTGTTTTCCAAAGACGACACCCTGTCGTACCTCCCCTCCGCAAAGCTCGGCCAGCGTCACCTCTGCTCCTCTCCTCTCATTCAATGAACCGAGCACTATCCTGTAGGAGGCATTGTATCATACCACAAACAACAACAGTGGCAAGATGAACGCTTACACCAGTGCAATGGACAAGATTGGCGATGCCATCATTGGTTGGTCTGACCCAGATGGTACTTGGCGTGCCGATCGTGAGGTGAGAGATTTCAATGCTACGAAGAATAGAAAGGAGAATTACATGTGTAACTTACGAAGCAGCATTTTAACTCAATTTTATTCCTCTTTTCTGCAATTCTATTCAGGGATGGTGGCTTTGCGACTTCCGCAGTGCTATCACTGTGGCCCTCCTTTACGTCGCTTTCGTTCTCATTGGATCAACTGTCATGAAATCAGGCGTACCTGCTATTGATCCTTACCCAGTCAAATTTTTTTACAACGTTTCCCAAATCTTCCTCTGTGCCTACATGACCATCGAGGCTGGTTTCCTAGCCTACCGCAGTGGATACTCTTGGGTCCCATGCAACGCTTTCGACAAAGTTGATCCTCCTCTTGCAAATTTGCTTTGGCTCTTCTACATCTCGAAGGTATGGGACTTTTGGGATACAATCTTCATCGTGTTGGGAAAGAAGTGGCGTCAACTCTCATTCCTTCATGTGTACCATCACTTCACGATTTTCCTCTTTTACTGGCTCAACGCGAATGTGATGTATGATGGAGATGTCTACCTCACCATCTTGTTGAATGGATTCATTCACACTGTCATGTACACTTACTACTTCATCTGCATGCACACTAAGGATAAGAAGACAGGAAAGTCACTCCCTATTTGGTGGAAGAGTAGTTTGACGAGTTTCCAATTGCTTCAGTTCACCCTCATGATGAGCCAGGCTTCTTACCTTGTATTCAAGGGATGTGATCAGCTCTCACTCCGTGTTATTGTCGTCTACTTCGTTTACATTTTGAGTCTTTTCGTCTTGTTTGCTCAGTTCTTCGTGCAATCATACTTGACACCAAAGAAGAAGAAGACAAATTAAGTTGCAAGCACACTGACTCTCTATAAGGCTAGCACAGCGAATTTGGTTAAAAAATAGTGACAAATAATATTATTACGATGATTTTGTGTGTGTCTATCTGATGTACTTTTGCGCTTGCCACCAATGTAACAATCTTCAAAAAATGCTCATACGTGACGTTCCGAATTTATTGAAAAGCACTAATATGAACATCCCACAAATGCTGTGAATACATCATTATTTTCGAGGTGTCGATTTGCATTCATATTTGCTTTTCTTTTGTGTCCCCAAATCTCCAGCTCGCTGACCCAAACACTAAAGACTATCTCCATCCAGATTGACAACATCTTCCTCTGGCTCAGATCCACCTTCATTCATCATTTCTGCCTGCATTGCTTCTTCAAATGTCACTCCCCTGTTCGCTCCATCTATGTTGAAACTATTTATGGATTCCTCCAGCCTTTCAATAGTAATTGCTGGTGGGAGGGAATGCACGTAAAGTGCAAATGCAAGCACCAAGAATACTAGGCCTCCCAGTGCATATGGCAGAAGTTTCATGCAGAACTGCAAAGATGATTGTATTTGTGTTGAGTTTAAATTTCAGCCATAACATGAAAATGTGTAAAAGAGAAGACAGCAACAAGAACGAGATGATACAAGAAGTCGTGAGATATCATATCTCAAAAAGTGCATAAATAATGAGACTACCAATGCGTGTGCGGAATTGATACTAACCGCCCTTCCTTCTCATCACGACCAGTCTTGGCGCACATACCTCTCTTGCTTTAGCCTCCTCCTCTATCCGCCGACGTCGTTCCTCTCTTGTTTCCTTTGGCTGCTGACCAAGGCCAACTTTTTGACTCTTTTGCTTATTCTTTCCGTGTCCCATTGCACCACCTGTTGTTCAGTCTTCTTCTCTGTTTCTAATGTACTATAAAATACTTTGTACTGTTCACTGATCAACTTCTTATCGTATGACCCGCATTGACACCACATACCACATAATATCTACGCGACATGGATTTGCTTCATGCTCGCTCTCGCTCCTTTCCAAATCCAAAATCTTGAAAGCAACACCTACATATCTGGTACTCAGATGAAGATATCTGTCTCATCCCTCTCTTTTTGGATTTTATTTTTTGACCGCGACCATTATGAGATGGCTTGGAGAGTGATGTTACATGTTATTAATATTATTATCTGTTACAAAACGGCTCTGCTAGCTTTAGGTAACCATTAGAGAGCAGCAATTGCAATGTCTTCTAACGCTGCCAAGACGGCTCCCGTTCACCCTGCATTACTGTCGACGTTTGGTCCGGGAAGAGGATCAGGATCTTCTGAGTTCTCTGCGTGGGCATATCTAACTCGCCCTCGTCCAGCACAACGAAATAATGACAGTGATGGCGACGGCGTCAACAGTGATGACGATGGTGACGCCAAGCTGCCCAATTTGGTCACTGCTCATGCCAATTCACTTCGTATTTACACTGTGCTGCCCAATGCTGGCACATTGGCTTTAACTGCGGTATATGACAACCTTGCGGGGACAATTTGCTCTTTAGATGTAATACCCTACGGGACGGGAAGTGGACGTCAAGATGGAACACAAGATGACGATGATCCATTTGAAATATCCGAAGGCGAAAGCAGTTGCTTTGATGGTCTGCTCCTTGGATTCGCAGGGCATCCGCGTTTATCCTTGGTCTATCCGTCTGCGCCAATGGTTGGTGCTGTCAATGGGTCGAGTGGTGTTGGTACAGGAGGAGTCCTATTGGCTAGTTCTATTGTGGATCTGACCCCAGTCTTGAATGAGTTTTCAATGGGTGGCACATCTTACGTCGAACAAGATATCATTGTATCTGTCAACACAGCGAGTACTTCAGCAAATTCGATTGATCCGACAGTATCGGTTGTGCTGGGTGGAGGAATCGCGATCGCTTCGTTTTCATTGCCCAAGGGTCCCCGCCCGACGGAAGGTTCATCGATAATAACTAATTCAGGATCCTCTACATGGTGGAGAGTTGCTTCGGAACCTCATGTGTTACCTCTCGCATCTTTGGCATCGAAAGTAAGAGTCGATTTCGGTAATGCAAATAAATTTTCTGCTGCCTCTGCCGCCGCAAACACTCGTGGTGGGAGGGGTCAGTCTGGAACAGCTGGCGGTACAGGACCTTGCCTTGGGCATGGTTTTGGAGATATATTGGATGTTACATTTTTGAGTGGCTTCACTGAATCAACTCTGTTGGTATTACACACAAATCCAAAGAAAGGAGGAGGGCGCCCATGGGCGGGACGATTAGGTAGGACGGCAGAAGTGCCACTTTCAACTGGTGATGATGACGACGAAGCTGGAGGAGATGGGACAATTCCAGATACTGTAGCAACTGGAACAAAATATGGGCTTTCTCTCACTGCCATCAGTCTCTCTGTTCATCAAAAACGTTCGGTCGTCCTATGGAGCTTGTTAGATGCACTTCCAGCTGATGCATGGAAGCTGGTGCCCCATCCGACAGATGGTGTTTTGGTTTGGGGAGTAAATAGTATTGTCTATGCGAGTTCGCTTGGAAAGATCAAATGTGCTTTAGCGGTGAATGGGTTTGCAAAAATAGGGTGTCCTAACGGTTTGCTCCCCCCGTCTTTCGAATCATCGTCATTTCGATCGACTTCTGTTCATTTGGAGCCCAACCCCAGTCCGCTACCCAAGCTATCGTTACAGCTGGAAGGAGCGCAAGTAGATTTCGTGTCGGAAACGATCGCCCTTGTTTGTTTGGGGAATGGCTCGTTGCATTCATTACAATTCCATTACATTGATGAAAGTAGTAGCCCGACAGTAATGAGTTTGTCTCCCTTGAGCCACCGTGTGGGTGGGTTAGGTGTGGCATCGTGTCTTTCAATCTTGGCAAAAACATGCCACAACAATATAGTGAATAACTATCTTCATGCTCACGGAGACGTCACTAAAGAGGAAGATGGAAGCAACAAGACAGATTCGGAAATACAAGCAAGAGGGCTTCTGTTCATTGGCTCGAGGATGGGTGATTGTACTCTACTTGCATTTTCAATGGATAAACCCACCCTCCTAATTGCACCAAGTGTTAATGAAAATAAAGGAAGTGCGTTGGAAAGTGGCAAACGCAAGCTTGAGACTAATTCGTCTAGTTCTGAATCAAACAAAAGAAGCAGGGATGACGACAAAGCGGGAGATGAAAATCAAAACACGACGGCAGAAATAGACATACTTCAACAAGAAGAGGAGGATTTGTACCGTGATTTGGAAGAAACCGATAAAAATGCATCTGCTTCTAGTGTTGTATCCAATGAAGACAGTGATATTGCTGATGTCAAAACCAGCTCTCTCCGACGCTCCATACCATCCCTTAGTATGTGCCGATCCATACTCGCTCTTGACTCACTTACTGGCCTTGGGCCTTTAGGGCCTGGATGTTATGGCCCAGTCGCAACTTGCCCCGCTTTAACAGAAAACGACAACGAATCGCTCAATCTCAGGAATAATCTTAGTGCGTCTATCTTCAATGACGCGTTTTCCTCGGCAGCGAGGCACTATGTCATGCCCTGTGGATTTGGCGCCGCTGGTGGGGTGGCCGTACTCACAACTCCTGGCAGAGATAACGTAGGGAGCGGTATTTTGGGCGAGTCTGATCTATGCAATATGGAAGGCGCAGTATTTGGCCTTCCTAAGTCAAATCTTGTCCTTTTGGGAAAGGCTGACGGTGCAGGTGCGATTGTACTGCGTGGTGTGGTAAATGACGGAGCTGAAGAATTTGAAGAAGTAGAATTGGAAAACAAGGACGATATGGATGTTGATAGTTCTGATTGTCTACTTTCATCTGCTGATGTGCTGCGCAAAACAAAGCTGTTGGCTGCATCCGAGGTTTCATTTGGATCGGATTCAGTATTTTCTGTCTTTTTTGTTGAGTCTTCTTCATCAAGTGGCACTCCTTACTCCGTTGTAGTCATGTCTGGTACACATGATTCAGATTTGAAAAGTGAGACAAACCTAAAAGTGGTGTTTGTGCACCGCATATCTGAAGCACCTGGGTCAGTACGAGGGGAAATAGTTTCGATAACCCCGGTGGTTGCTGATGAGAAGACTAAATCCTCTGCAAGTATAGGCTGCGTGTGGTCTTCAGGGCATGCTTGTGTCTATTCTATCTCGCTAAACCAAGAACAAACAGAAGGCACCGAGAAAGACAACTTGTTCAAATTATCCGAATGGACTTTGGTTGGTGATACGCCTGAAAAGATTGTCATACCCAAAGATGATGAGGAAGAGGGATTCTATGAGAGCGACAACATTGTGGCGATGGATTTGTTTTCCTTGCCGCATCATGTGTTTCAGACTCAATCGGTTCTGTCCTCGGATGAGAAGATGCCTCGTACATGTGCATCAAGCAGTTCGTTGCATGATCCACTACCATCATTTCTCCCCGATCGCCTGTCCATGCACGGGACTTGGTGTTCAGGTCATGATCATTCAAAAGATCAAATACATGTCGCAGTTTGTCGGAGGTCAGGAATGCTAGAAATATATGATTTATCGGATATGAAGAGGTTACAAAATGACGTCTTGCCAATTTGGCGATCACGCGGATGCAGTCATGGAGCGTCGGTGCTAGCGCATTCCGATCAAGACACTGCAGTCCGTCTTCCTGCGACACACCAAGTGGAGGCAGCAGAAATTCGAGTTTTTGTTACTGGGCCTTCTCTGAGCCTTGACGATGACAACAATGCAGAAAAAGATGCTTGGATGTTGCGATCGCTATGCATCCTCGTGAATACATCACTGGGCGATTTACACCTATACTCTGGATGTAAACGTAGTTCTGATCTGAATTTGGAGTTTACGCGTATTCCCCTCGGTAATGTGTCGCGACCGAGCGAAGAAGCAGGACGACACTTGACAAAACTTCGCCGCAAAGGAATTGCTTCTGAATCACTCTTGACAGTGTTCCGTCCAAACCGTTTGCACCGTTTTAGTTCTATATCTGGAGAAGATGGCCTTTTTGCTGCAACAGAGCGGCCACTATGGTTCGTCTCTGAAAGGGGGACTCCAGCCGTAGTGTCACATAAGTCTCGCCATGTAGCTCCTGCAGGAGGACGCCCAGTTCCTGTATCAGGCTTCTCAGCAGCAATGCCCACTCTGTTTCAAAATGCTAGCTGTGGGTTTCTGACATTGCACGAGCGTATTGGGCGCATTGGTTCTCAGAGACTGACTCTATATAGTGGCTTGTATGACGTATTTTCTCCTCGTGGGGTTCTCCCTGGGGGAGGTATCTGCGTTCAAAAAGTGCCCCTGGGTGTTACTGTTCGCCATATTGAGTTCATTGATGATGCTTCAGTCTCAACGTCGTATCGACCAATATATGTCATGTTAATATCTCGCGAGATTGAAGCAGATCAAAGTTATTTAAATGACGATGGACTCAGCCCTGAAGAAAGGCAGCGCATAAAGGATGAAAAAGAGGCAGCTAGGGTGAAGAAACAAGTTGAAGCTGATCTTGGAGGCTTCGATATTGAGCAAGAATGGGTAGAAGAGATCGAGAGAGAAGACTGTTTCGAAGTTGATCGGAAGCTTGGTTTTGCGCCGTCAATTCCTCAGCGTAAATACGAAGTATGGCTTGTTGATGCATCTTCCGAGTTTAGTGTGTTGGACAAGTACGAGTTGGATGACTTTGAGCATGGAACGGCTCTCAAATCTCTGTTTTTGACGAATGTCATTGAAGACAGTGATGAAACACCCGAGAAGAGTCTATTCGTCAGTGTGGGCACAAGTTTTATTGATCAAGATGGCGAGGATCTCGCTTCCAAGGGAAGAGTTTTGTTGTTTCAGGTCAAGAAGTCAAAAAAGAACCAACGAATAGATGGAAGACTAGCACCGCTACACTTGAATCTGAGATCTGAGAAAGAAATAACTGTTGGACCTGTAACGAGTTTGTCTTCGTTGAAATCAGAAGACACATACCGTGTCGTAGTGGGCGCTGGTGCTGAAGTAACAGTGGAGCAGTGGGGCTCAGGGAAATTGACCCAGGTTGGATTTTATCACGCTCACATGCAGGTGCAAGAAATAGTGTTGTTCAAAACATTTTTCCTGCTTAGTGATGCGTAAGTTGCCTGTGAATCTCCTATTTCTTTCGTCGTCATTGCTTCTGTATTCTGAAATTATTCCATGTCCGTGAATCCATTGAAAACTTGCAGTTACGACTCTCTTCATTTCCTCGTATGGCGAGAGTCAGACAAGAGTCTCACCTTGCTTGCGAAAGATTATGAACCAACACAGGTGTTTGCTGCAGGGCTTATATCCAGGGGCGGTGCTATGGCATTTGTCTGTCACGATGATCGCCAAAACCTGAAGTTTTTTCAGTATGCACCTGCAGATGCAGAAGCCCGTGGAGGGAATAAATTAGTCTGCCGCGCAGATGTTCATCTTGGCTCCCAGACAACCGCACTCCAAAGTCATTGGTGCCAGTCCAGTTTGCTATTTAACTCATGCACCATGCCGAGTACTCTTGCGGCTTTGAAACAGCAAGATGCCTTGTTTGGTAGATTGGAGGATGACCAACGATTTGCTGTGACCTTCGGAACAACTGACGGGAGCGTAGGGTCAATAATATCGTTGAGTGAACCTGTTTTCTGGCGTTTGACTGCCCTCCAAAGTGTCATGAGTAATGCTCTAGAAAGTAACTGTGCTCTCAGTCATAGGGCATGGCGTTTGTTCCGGAGGTCAACAAGTAGAGGCGGGTGTCGTACTAATGACCGGAAGAAGGGAACAATTGATGGTGACCTTGTGATGAAATTTGTTGACTTGGCTTTGTACGAACAAGAGGACTTGGCAAGCTCGATTGGAACCACTGTTGGGTTACTAATGGACAATCTATTAGAAATGCAATGTGCTTCATCAATAATATAAATAGACTAATAGTAATAGAACTTATAATTGAAAACAACTCATATGAAAGAATCACAGGTTATGTGTGGGCTGGCCAGCAGCACCACATTCTACCAAATCGTATCTACTATCACCGTCGGTATGGGCATGAGCCGCTTGTAGTGGCCCATTCTAGTCGGCGGTGATACTAGACAAGCTCATTTGGACCGCTCAGACGACTAGCGTCCGTAAAAGCGATGCTACAACCTCGTAGCTGATGTGTGAGGTCCAGTGTGGGCTGGCCAGCAGCACCACATTCTACCAAATCGTATCTACTATCGCCATCGGTATGGGCAAATCGTATCTACTATCGCCATCGGTATGGGCATGAGCCGCTTCTAGTGGCCCATTCTAGTCGGCGGTGATACTAGACAAGCTCATTCGGACCGCTCAGACGATTAGCGTCCGTAAAAGCGATGCTACAACCGAGAAGCGGATGTGTGAGGTCCAGTGTGGGCTGGCCAGCAGCACCACATTCTACCAAATCGTATATACTATCGCCATCGGTATGGGCATGAGCCGCTTCTAGTGGCACATTCTAGTGGGAGGTGATACTAGACAAGCTCATTTGGACCGCTCAAACGACTAGCGTCCGTAGAAGCGATGCCAAAACCGCGTAGCTAAAGTGACTGACGTGACAGGTCCAGTGTAAGCTTGGCAGCAGCTCCACATTCTACCTAAATCGTATCTACTATCGCAGTCAATATGGGCATGAGCCGCTTCTAGTGGCCCATTCTAGTCGTCGGTGATACTAGACAATCTCGTGTGGACCGCTCAGACGACTAGCGTCCGTAGAAGCGATGCTACAACCTCGTAGGTGATGTGAGAGGTCCAGTGTGGGCTGGCTAGGCAGCATCACATTCTACCAAATCGTATCTACTATCGCCGTCGGTATGGGCATGAGCCGCTTGTAGTGGCCCATTCTAGTCGGCGGTGATACTAGACAATCTCATTTGGACCGCTCAGACGACTAGCGTCCGTAGAAGCGATGCTGCAACCTTGTAGCTGATGTGAGAAGGTTTAGTGTAGGCCGGCCAGCAGCACCACATTCTACCAAATTGTATCTACTGTCACTGTCGGTATGGGCATGAGCCGCTTCTCGTGGCCCATTCTAGTCGGCGGTGATACTAGACAAGCTCACTTGTACCGCTTTGAGGACTAGCGTCTGTAGAAGCGATGCTACAAACCAGTAGCTGATGAGACAGATGCGTGAGGTCCAGTGTGGGCTGGCCAGCAGCTCCACATTCTACCAAATCGTATCTGTCTTTGTCGATATGGGCATGAGCCGCTTCTAGTGGCCCATTCTAGTCGTCGGTGATACTAGACAAGCTCATTTGTACCGCTCAGACGACTAGCGTCTGTAGAAGCGATGCTACAACCGAGAAGGTGATGTTTGAGGTCCAGTGTGGGCTGGCCGGCAGCACTACATTCTACCAAATCGTATCTACTATCACCGTCGGTATGGGCATGAGCCGCTTCTAGTGGCCCATTCTAGTCGGCGATGATACTAGACAAGCGCATTTGTACCGCTTTGAGGACTAGCGTCTGTAGAAGCGATGCTACAAACCAGTAGCTGATGTGACAGATGCGTGAGGTCCAGTGTGGGCTGGCCAGCAGCTCCACATTCTACCAAATCGTATCTAATTGACGTCGGTATGGGCATGAGCCGCTTCTAGTGGCCCATTCTAGTTAACAGTGATACTAGACAAGCTCATTCGGACCTCTTAGACGACTAGCCTTCGTAGAAGCGATGCTACAACCGCGCAGTTGATGTGTGAGGTCCAGTGTGGGCTGGCCAGCAGCACCACATTCTACCAAATCGTATCTGTCTTTGTCGATATGGGCATGAGCCGCTTCTAGTGGCCCATTCTAGTCGGCGGTGATACTAGACAAGCTCACTTGGACCGCTCAGACGACTAGCGTCCGTAAAAGCGATGCTACAACCGAGAAGCTGATGTGTGAGGTCCAGTGTGGGCTGGCCGGCAGCACCACATTCTACCAAATCGTATTTGTCTTTGTCGATATGGGCATGAGCCGCTTCTAGTGGCCCATTCTAGTTTCGGTGATACTAGACAAGCTCATTTGGACCGCTCAAACGACTAGCGTCCGTAGAAGCGATGCTACAACCTTGTAGATGATGTGAGAGGTTTAGAGTAGGCTGGCCAGCAGTACCACATTCTACCAAATCGTATCTACTATCGCCGTCAATATGGGCATGAGCCGCTTGTAGTGGCCCGTTCTAGTCGGCGGTGATACTAGACAAGCTCATTTGGACCGCTCAGACGACTAGCGTCTGTAGAAGCGATGCTACAACCGAGAAGGTGATGTTTGAGGTCCAGTGTGGGCTGGCCGGCAGCACTACATTCTACCAAATCGTATCTACTATCACCGTCGGTATGGGCATGAGCCGCTTCTCGTGGCCCATTCTAGTCGGCGATGATACTAGACAAGCGCATTTGTACCGCTTAGAGGACTAGCGTCTGTAGAAGCGATGCTACAAACCAGTAGCTGATGTGACAGATGCGTGAGGTCCAGTGTGGGCTGGCCAGCAGCTCCACATTCTACCAAATCGTATCTAATTGACGTCGGTTTGGGCATGAGCCGCTTCTAGTGGCCCATTCTAGTTAACAGTGATACTAGACAAGCTCATTCGGACCTCTTAGACGACTAGCCTTCGTAGAAGCGATGCTACAACCGCGCAGTTGATGTGTGAGGTCCAGTGTGGGCTGGCCAGCAGCTCCACATTCTACCAAATCGTATCTGTCTTTGTCGATATGGGCATGAGCCGCTTCTAGTGGCCCATTCTAGTCGGCGGTGATACTAGACAAGCTCACTTGGACCGCTCAGACGACTAGCGTCCGTAAAAGCGATGCTACAACCGAGAAGCTGATGTGTGAGGTCCAGTGTGGGCTGGCCGGCAGCACCACATTCTACCAAATCGTATCTGTCTTTGTCGATATGGGCATGAGCCGCTTCTAGTGGCCCATTCTAGTTTCGGTGATACTAGACAAGCTCATTTGGACCGCTCAAACGACTAGCGTCCGTAGAAGCGATGCTACAACCTTGTAGATGATGTGAGAGGTTTAGAGTAGGCTGGCCAGCAGTACCACATTCTACCAAATCGTATCTACTATCGCCGTCAATATGGGCATGAGCCGCTTCTAGTGGCCCATTCTAGTTAACAGTGATACTAGACAAGCTCATTTGGACCGCTCAGACGACTAGCGTCCGTAGAAGCGATGTTGTAGCTGATGTGAGAGGTTTAGTGTAGGCTGGCCAGCAGCACCACATTCTACCAAATCGTATCTACTATCGCCATCGGTTTGGGCATGAACCGCTTCTCGTGGCCCATTCTAGTCGGCGATGATACTAGACAAGCTTATTTGTACCGCTCAGAGGAGTAGCGTCTGTAGAAGCGATGCTACAAACCAGTAGCTGATGTGACAGATGCGTGAGGTCCAGTGTGGGCTGGCCAGCAGCTCCACATTCTAACCAAATCGTATCTAATTGCCGTCGGTATGGGCATGAGCCGCTTCTAGTGGCCCATTCTAGTTAACAGTGATACTAGACAAGCTCATTCGGACCTCTTAGACGACTAGCGTCCGTAGAAGCGATGCTACAACCGCGTAGCTGATGTGTGAGGTCCAGTGTGGGCTGGCCGGCAGCACCACATTCTACCAAATCGTATCTGTCTTTGTCGATATGGGCATGAGCCGCTTCTAGTGGCCCATTCTAGTCGGCGGTGATACTAGACAAGCTCATTCGGACCTCTTAGACGACTTGCCTCCGTAGAAGCGATGCTACAACCGCGTAGCTGATGTGAGAGGTCCAGTGGGGGCTGGCCAGCAGTACCACATTCTACCAAATCGTATTTACTATCGCCGTCGGTATGGGCATGAGCCGCTTGTAGTGGCCCATTCTAGTCGTCGGTGATACTAGACAAGCTCACTTGGACCGCTCAGACGACTAGCGTCCGTAGAAGCGATGCTGCAACCTTGTAGCTGATGTGAGAGGTTTAGTGTAGGCTGGCCAGCAGCACCACATTCTACCAAATCGTATCTACTATCACCGTCGGTATGGGCATGAGCCGCTTGTAGTGGCACATTCTAGTCGGCGATGATACTAGACAAGCTCACTTGTACCGCTCAGAGGACTAGCGTCTGTAGAAGCGATGCTACAAACCAGTAGCTGATGTGACAGATGCGTGAGGTCCATTGTGGGCTGGCCAGCAGCTCCACATTCTACTAAATCGTATCTACTATCGCCGTCGGTATGGGCATGAGCCGTTTCTAGTGGCCCATTCTAGTCGGCGGTGATACTAGACAAGCTCATCTGTAGGTGATATTAGACACTCTCATTTGTACCGCTCAGACGTCTAGCGTCCGTAGAAGCGATGCCATAACCGCGTAGCTTATATGACTGATGTGAGAGGTCCAGTGTGGGCTGGCCAGCAGCACTACATTCTACCAAATCGTATCTATCACCGTCGGTATGGGCATGAGCCGCTTGTAGTGGCCCATTCTACTCGGCGGTGATAATCGACAAGCTCCTTTGTACCGCTCAGACGACTAGCGTCCGTTGAAGCGATGCCACAACCTCGCAGCTGTTGCGTGAGAGGTCCAGTGTGGGCTGGGTAGATGATGTGCATTAATTGATTGTAATCCATACACGTTTATGTGTTTTTATTTGTTTTGAATTATGTCAGTATTGTTGGATTGCAATTCTTAAAGTCACCATAGTCATACTAAAAATTGCCATAAATAGAGATGAAAAGAATACCCAACTCAAACCACCTACTCCACTTGTACATACAGCATCATAAGTTGTCGAGGTGTATATTGGATTAAAGTTTTGGCATTGCATCAGTTGTCTGATCTCTATTATGATGTCATATATGCCATGCATGGTTGCATCCGTAAGCTCTAATGCTGAAAGTAGGGCCGAAGGACCTGTATCCCCGCATCGCGCTACAAGAAAGTTCTTTGTAGCTGAGGTAAGACTCGAAATTTGACTGTGCATGAAATTGCCAGTGTTAGAAATTATATCAGACAAAGTCTCCAACTTTGGTGGAAG
Organism: Skeletonema tropicum; assembly: GCA_037178625.1. Classification (NCBI taxonomy): domain Eukaryota; phylum Bacillariophyta; class Thalassiosirophyceae; order Thalassiosirales; family Thalassiosiraceae; genus Skeletonema; species Skeletonema tropicum. The sequence goes on along the minus strand of CM074127.1, from coordinate 3,103,750 downwards.
TCTATCAGGAAGGCAGCCCTATTGTATAGAAGAAGTGTTATTAGTTTCGTATTTGTTATTCAAAACCGAGAAGAAGTTTTTCAACAAACACTCACCGTAACGTAATACAATATAAATGCGAGCATAAGGGGACTGAAGCTCTCTTGATTTCCCAATACGAATGCCGATACTGACTCATCTGGCATTCTGCAGAAATCAGAACCTGCCATAGCTCCCAGCAGCGAAGCTGTGGCGAATATCCAAAACAGGATGATCAAAACCACGAAGATAGGGATGATACATGTATTTCTGACGCATATTGGTACAAAATGTTGTGTTTTCGTCCATGCCATTATGCATGCGAACATCAATGACAGCGCAACTATATCAATCAAGATGACGAGAACCTTTGCAGCACCGATGTATCTTTTGAAGTCCTCAAGAGTCGCGTCTAAATCTTGCACAGTAAGAATTAATCCCTCGATGTCGTTCTGAATACCTTCTACTACTGTGTCAACCTGAATCGCGTTATCTCGAAGCTGAATGCCAATTTGGTAAGTAGCTTTTCGGATGTCTTGTGAAAAATCAACCAAATCATTTGGTAAAGCAGGGCACCATTGTGATACATCATACGTCCCGATCATTTTTGCAGTTTCTTGTACATCTGATTGAGTTTCAAAGTACGTGTGTGTTATACCCAGAGCCTCATTCGCCGTATTTTCTGTGACCTGTCAGTGGAGGAGAAAATGTATAAATATTAGACAAATAAGTCGACAAGTATGATAGCAGAGGACAACACGGGCAAACTTACATGCAAGCCAGCTTGTGCATCATCAAGCGAGTTGAACACTCTTTTTATACCTTGCTCAAAGAACAAAATGCTTGATATGATCAAGAAAAGTCCACTTAACAGGAACCAAAACCGTATTTTCTTGATTTTCTGTTGAAATGCTTTGTTCTCCTGCGCCCATTCTAAAAACTCAGCGTCAAGTCTAATGCTCTCTTTCTTCGCGTTGGACTTCTTCACTGTTCCTTCATCGCTGCTTTTCTTTGGGACATGACCACCGTGCTTCACGAAGCAATCAACGTCATCGTGAATTCCATTCCAAGTAAAATGGTTGTACAACAATGTATCAAAATTCCTGTCGGGGGTCGGGTTAAGAAGACAATCTCGGTAAGTTTGGAGCATCCGCCCCTGAAGACTATGCGGAATGACAATGCGATACTTGTTGTCCCGAAAATTCTGAGCCGTAGTCAATAGAGTGTTACCATAGCGTACAGTGGAGAACACAAATGGTTCTTCCTTCTTCAGTTGCCTCAATTCTTTATCCTTCTTTTGCTCCCTGGCTATTTCATCAAGGCCAATAGGTTGGGATGTACTCTCTGAATGTTCGTCTATGTTTGAGTATTGACTATCGCCACTTTTCAGTGTTAGCCTTGATTCAAACAGATCTTCGTCGCTGTGACCGCTATGAGCCGAAGTGCGTCTCCTTGTTTTCGAATTGCCGCCACCGTGTAGCTTCCTTGAATCTTGCTTGCCTCGATTCCTCCTCAAACCCCTTCTGTCCCTCATCTCATCAGTCAAACCCTCATTCCTTGCGTAGTCTGCGACATCACGATGTATACCATTCCATGTAAAATGGACGTACAACACTGTGTCGAAATTATTCTCCTCGGTCGGATTAACTAAGCAATCGTGATACGTCCGCATAACTTTGGCTTGCAAGCTCTTTGGAATCACAATTCTGTACTTCCTGTCTTTCCCCCGCGCAGTTATTAATTGCGTAGAACCGTTTGTTGCAGTACTGAAAACATTTGGGACTCGCTCCATCATCTTCTTCAAATCTACGTCATCGGATTGCTCTCGTGCAATCACATCTAGTGTTATAGGAGTATTTTCATCTAGACTATCTTCATCGGATTCTTCATCAGCATGAATAACGATGGCTGCATTATCTCCTTGAGCCATGACTTCACGGTACCGTCTAACGTAATAGGCAGCGTCACGGCGGATTCCAGGCCAAGTGAAGTAATCATAAATCATGTTTTCGGCATTGTTCTCATCGTCTGGGTGTATCAAGCAGTCATGGTAGGTTCGCAGTAATGACAAACGCAGGGAGTGGGGAACATAGACACAGAATCGTTCTCCGCTGCGGCTATGTTTGTCTTTGGTAGTGACCAATGTTATTTCTCCATTTGTCGTGGAATCAAAATTGTGCGGTGACATCTGCTTTTGCCGGCGTAATATTTTATCCCGTCGTTGTTCTCTGGCAATCACTGCCATTGTCATCTCTTCCTCCTCACCGGGGTCATTGTAAAATTGAGCAGATCCTATTGACAAACCACTGTGATGCGACTTCTCTCCAGAAGAGTACGAAGTAGAGCTGGTTTCGCTATCTTCACTGTCACTGTCAGAACTGTCTTGGTGATCGTTGTTGTATCTATCTCGTTTGCCCCGAGTGAATGTGCGAGGCGGCTCTGGAGGAGGAGCAATGGATCCAGATGCCCACCCAGATGTGTAAAGCTTAAGATATATTAGGATGAGGCACCACGCAAGAAAGATAATTAGGAGCACACACGAAGATATCACGATGCTGGTACATAAGAGAGGAAAATATTGTTAGCAAATAGCTTCACAGAATATGAAAGAATCATGTGAAGCTTGAACTCACCCCTGCACATAGCTGTCTTTACGACTATCATTAGAAAACAATACACTTAATATGTCTTTCGAGTGCCCGTAACGAGGCAAACTTCTGACGAACCTGACTATCGATGGCTGGGTGTATCTGTCGGGTTCGAACGATCCGCTTTCTGCCGGAATGTAGGCTTGATAGGGAGCCATACCTGACAACTGGACAATACTACAACTCTAATTATTATACAGCTGCTAGAGGGCGGCGTCCATGATGCGCAGGATTGTGAAGGTCTGTCTAATCTGTGCCCCGTGTATGTCTTATGTCTATCCTCCTGCACATGTTACTATTGCGAACTGTGAATGAAAGCAAAACCCTCTGCTAAGTACTGTCTGCTCTTTCGCTTCGGGCAACTTGATTGGAACTGCTCTTCCAGATGTTCGCTTTATTTCGCGGGTTCAACTTCATTCACCTGACCCCCCACACACTTAAAACCTTTCCTTTCTACAAGAAGGTCATTCCACCTGCACAAGCCTTTTTTAGAAGGGCCTTTTCGCGTAACGGCTGGTGCGTTTTTTGGCCGGCCACAGGGACGGAAGCAAATTTCAAGATTGCACTTCTCCCAACGCATGTGCAAAATGTACGTCGGAATAAGTAGTCATTTCTCGAATTGATTTTGAACTCGAGATGCGTTGGAAGATGGCGTTCTTTCCTCTCACCCCTTCGCGAGGACGGTTTGTGTCCTTTTTCCCCTTCCAAAATGCACAGGATATCTCATGAGGACCAGCAAAGAAAACACTTCCCCATAAATCTCAAGTGAAACACCCTTGAGGAAATCAGGATTTGATTTTCAAAATTTCGAACTCCTGCGAGAAACAAAGCCAGCGAGGCGGTTTCTCTCAACTCATGCCACCAACGATATGTTTCAAAGCATTGTCCAACCACCACCAACGCTCGCAATCAACATCGTGACAATCCCTTCCGACCCCCACAACGGCCATCTATCACTGTGAAATTTATTATCACTCCTGCTCACCATGTCGGTAGATGAAAGCAAGGAAGAAAAAAAAGAGGGGCGTGAGAAGGCGGTGGCATCGGAGTACATCGCCGGCGCACATCTTCCTAATGCAGCTGGCTACGTCGCTCCCCCTCACCCCCCTGCAGCCTATTATTACCCAGAAGAATATGAAGAAGGCGGATATCCTCCCCCCTACACTCCCTCGCGTGGCCCCCCTCGCCAGCCTCCTTATCCACAAGCAGATGGGCGGTCGCCGTATGAATATGATGAGCGATTTTCTCGCTCATATGAACAATTAGAAGCTCACTCATCTCCAGAAGAAGCTGCCGCCGCCGCAGCCCATCATGGGGAAGCGAGATGGCATCGTCCAGCAGAGGCACCAGGACCCTACCATAGGGCTGCCAATGGCTCTTACGAACATGAGCACTATCATCCACCCCCCCAGCAACCAATTTTGAGAGTGGATGATGACCGGGGTTATCCACCTGGCTACCCTCCTCATGCGCCGATGTATGATCCCCACCGGAACTCTTCATTGCCAGGGCGAGGGGCGATCCCATATAGACGCTATCCTCCAGATTTTGAGTCGCTGCCTCCATATGAACGAGGTGCCGATCCTTATGCACGTCATGTTCCCCCGCGCCAAAGAACAGGTGCCTTTGGTGGGCCACATCCTGCATCACATCCTGCATCACCCCCTCAGTACCACAGGCTTCGACACCCAATACATCACCCGCCGGCGGCTCGAAGACATCTACCACCTGGATATGAAAGGACTCCTTATCCACCCTCAGCACCAGGGACACCATATCGTGGCTTTCCTAGAGACGAATCGTTCGATAATAGGCCTACACCACCACGGGCGAAGCATCAATCATCTCCCAATAAGAATGGAGCTACTACAATCAAATCTCCAGCAAAGAGTTCACCCGTGAGAGCAACGGGTCCACTTGGAGGCACTGCTCCCTCTGTTATTAATATCAAGTATAAGGGAGAACAATCTCCTTCATCTGATTCTGGAGATACCATTATGTGCACTTGCAAGAAATCAAAGTGTCTCAAATTGTATTGTCAGTGCTTTTCGGCTTCACAAATGTGCCATGGCCAGTGCAGATGCAACGCATGCTTGAATACCCCCGAAAACGAAAAAGCGAGGACACTTGCTATTCAAACCATTCTGAGTAGAAACCCACATGCATTTGACACCAAGTTTGGCTTGGATGAAAAAATCTGATCCCAATGCCGAGCCCAACAAATTCTTAAAGTCGCGTTCCCTCCCTGGAATAACCAAGCCTGGTACAGGAAAGGTAGCTCACAAGGTGGGGTGCAAGTGTCGAAAATCTGCGTGCCTCAAAAAGTATTGTGAATGTTTCAATGCAAACACCAAATGCGGTTCAAACTGTCGATGCACTGGGTGCAAGAATCAGGAATTGCCTTCGTTTGCTAGTGCAGGAGCTGCTGGTAGTGGCAGTGACAAACAACTTGTGACTGGTCCTACGATAAGCATGAAACCTGTTCCTCCTCAAAAAAGGATGCTTGAGTTGGATGCAGCTCAGAACTTGGTAAGAAATATGTCTGCTGTAGTATCTCTTGTCTGATGTTGCCACAATCTTTCTTATCAACTAACTTTACTTGTTCCTTGTTGACTCGTTTTGTCAATACAACAGGCATTCTTGAGACAAGGGGCGTCGATAGCAGCAGGAAAAGCAGCACCACCGCCAGTGAATAAACTCAGGCCACCACCTCCACAGCCATACTACACCTCGTATCGTAGAGGGGGAGCCTACTCACAACTCGTCCATTCTCGATCACCCGCTCGGGCCGCCGTTCCAACTCCTGCGCGCAAGGCCCCAGAATCCTCATTTAATGAGAATAGCCCCGCAGGAATTGCTGTCAATGCTTTGCTTATGGCTGCGAATGCCATGGATTTTGGGAGTAAACCGAAAGATGAAGGAGACGGGCCATCAGTTCCGCCTAAACCTAATGACTCAGCTTCAGCTCCAAGCGAGGAAGAGACGGAAGAGACAGAAGCACATATTGAGTCTGTCCCAAAGAGTCCTGGACGCTCGTTAGATTTAGAAATATTAACAAAGGATACCAAGACCGAGCCACAAAAAACAGTAGAAGTGTCACCAGATGAGAGAAAATCTCGAAAACGAAGTCTGGGGACTATATCCTCTGAAAGCCCATTGAAAAGCGCTCCAAACCTTGAGTTCATCAAGAAGAAGGCAAGACCACTTCCAACAAATAGCAAGAAGATTGAGCGCAACGTTTCTGCCGATGATGCTGAAGAAGACGAGGCAGAGCCATTGGGAAAGGCTCCCCTTCATTCGGTGAAGGCATCATCTATTCAGGAACTATTATAGGAATGAGAACAATCAATTATGAACACACTTAAACTTATAACTGATAGGACATCTTTTAGATAGAACATCATTGTAGGTATAAGCTTCTACAACATCTATTCGCGATTTAGATACCTAATAAGCGATTTAGATGATTTTTTCCTGGTATAATTCCTACGTAGGCCCCCAAGTAGGAATTTTGGTGTTTCACTCACAAAACAACCATGATAAAAATGACTTTTACTACGGAGGCCAAAATCACAAACAGCGATATTCGTACCAAACCAATGGTACAACCTTTTTGGTGATGATCATACGAGTGAGTCCAATGAAGGAACCACGCAAATATTTACTTTTTTCGCAGAGATACGCCCATTTAGATTTTGCTAGTAATTCTCTCTAACAATTTTGTCCAGTAGTTAGACGATTTTACTAGCAAATGTAGATGCCAAATTTGTCGAGCACATCTGAGATATGGAACCCAAACGTGCATTGCTCATCTCCTGAGATATAGGAGAATACGAATCTATCACTTGTTCCGCCATAAAAGCACTTGTGGCAGATTTGAGATTTTGGCCAAAGCTAGTAGGCTCTGCGGCGGCCATGGTCAAAAAATGTGCTCGAAACACCAAATTTCACGTCTGTCCGGATCTAATTCGCTTATATCCTGCCAGTGAGATGGACTTAGCCATGCGGCCCTCTTCTTGTTGAGTTGAATGACGGCAAGCGTGTATGTGGTCGGTCTGGCCTCGACCGTAAAACATCTGCGCTGGCGATAGCCCATGTTTGACAGCCGCCCGCCCCGCCAGAAAAAAACAACGCCATAGAGAGATTTCCAACCTCCCCCGACCATCACATCACTGCCATCATCGCTACCATCAACACCAATCTGGGCAAGAGGGGAGCTAGTTAAACAGCCACCAACCACCTGTGTAGCCTAACTGTAATATAGGGAAAAGGAATAGGGTTTTAGGAACACTTGTGTCGAGAGAAAATGCCCCGCGGAAATAGAGTCTTTCTGTTGGCATCAATAGGTTGCTTAGCATCAGCTTCGGCATCACTCCCATCAACTATCCCAGCTAGATCGAAGTTTACGCCGCTACTGCAAAATAGAAGAGGTCTGGCATTCCTGGGGAATTTACGGGGAGGCGCACAGCCTGATTTGAGTGTTGAAAATGATACATATCTACCGAGTACATCGGGGCCACAGGATGCACTTGCCTCAAGGGGAGGATCGGTGAAGGCTGCTAAATCTGATACCAGCTCAGATGCTAAAGCATCAAAGAAGTCATCGGTACATGATGCGCCTTCTAGACAATTGTCGAAAGACGACGATGCTGAGACAATCTGTCGAACAGATGAAGAAGGATCGCGGTTCTCCCTATTCCCGATTGCGTATCCAGATCTGTGGTCCATGTATAAACAACACGTGGCATCGTTCTGGACAGCAGATGAAATCGATTTGTCGGCGGATCTTTCTGACTGGCACAACAAACTCAATCCGGATGAGCGGCACTTCATTTCAATGGTGCTTGCCTTTTTTGCTGGTGCCGACGGGATAGTTGTCGAAAACCTTGCGGAGAGATTCTGTCGAGAGGTCACTGTACCAGAAGCTAGGTGTTTTTATGGCTTTCAAATGGCGATGGAGAGCATCCATCAGGAGACGTATTGTCTACTGATTGATACTTATATCACAGATCCTAAAGTGAGGGAGCGACTTTTCTCAGCACACGCAACTGTGCCTAGTGTAGAGCGAAAGGCAGCTTGGGCGCAAAAATACATTGGTAGCCAGGCATCGTTTGCCGAACGTCTGGTTGCATTTGCAGCAGTGGAGGGAATTTTCTTCTCTGGTTCATTCTGTGCTATATTCTGGCTAAAAAAGAGGGGACTTATGCCAGGACTAACATTCTCGAACGAGCTCATCAGCAGGGATGAGGGGCTACACTGTTCTTTCGCGTGCCAACTTTACTCAAAGTTAAATAGGAAGTTGAGCCAAGAAGCAATCCACAATCTGATAAGTGAAGCGGTGGACGTCGAGAAGAGCTTCATCTGTGATGCACTGCCTGTGAGTTTGATTGGAATGAACTCAAAATTAATGGGACAGTACATTGAGTTCGTTGCTGATCGGATGCTAACTGATTTGGGATACCAACCGCTATACGGCAGCAAAAACCCATTCGATTGTAAGTTATATTTGTGGTATGGATGGTGCTCCTCTATCTTCTATATTGTTTTTTCATCTCATCTTCTGCTTTGCGTTGTGTCACTGCTTCATCTGACAGGGATGGATATGATTAGCCTAGAAGGAAAGACAAACTTTTTCGAAAAGAGAGTCGGCGAATATCAAAAGAGTGGAGTGATGACTAATCTGGAGCGAGAATCCGGTGCTGGCGGTGGAGTAAAGGAACTTGATTTTGGAGCCGATTTCTAGACTTGACTTAACTAGGAGGATGTTTTTTATTCCATACACTTGATATGGAAGCTACGACTATTACCACATGATTAATTTACAGCAAATGTATGTGTCTTGGACCGGTCTTTAATTTAGTAAAATATGGACCTTTGCTACTTGAGCTAAGTGACTTGTGTTTACCGATCTGCCAAAACAATTCTTCCAAGACGAATAGTTCGGCTCAAGATGACATCATGATCCTGTGTGTATCAGCCGGGCCAACTCTAACTTTCCTTCTACAGCAGCTTCTCCATTTTCGGCACCATTCTTATCTACAAGTAACTTTGTGAATGTTTCTATCAGTTTGTCCCTTGCGTCCTGCCTCTTCAGTTAAATCTTTCAACTTAGATGACATGGTGCGCATTTTCCTCTTTAGCTTCGAGGCAGCCTCTTGCGATTCAACAGCGCGTTTTTCTGCATCATCTACAGACTCAAGAGCAAGACTTAGCTCACGTTGGAGACCGTCTACCTCCTTTGTCAGGATTTCTATTTCGGCTTTCAAGCGAAACTCTGTACTTTCATGTTCCTGTCGCTGCTTTTTCATCATTTTCTTCAAAATACTCAAATCTTTCACTGAAAGCGTCCCGACTTCTTTGTGAAGGCGCTACTTTCTTTTTTTCGGGTAGTCTTTGAATCAGCGTCCGTCGCAACAGATATGTCAACTGAGTGTTGAGACCCTTTGCTAATTCTTCCACAGTTTCCGATTCACGCTTCATTTTAGCGTTTGATTCTTCTATCTTCATTTTCAGCGCTTTCTTTTCCTTCGCCGATTCGGAGAGCTGTACAAGTAACTTTTTCATTGTCTTTTTTAGTGCTTTGTTCTCTTTCTTCAAGCTGGATTTTTCTCCTTGTAATTCTGCAATCTTCTCAAGTTTGCTCTTCCTCGATATTGACTTTGACTCTAAAGATGTTGCATCTGATGCGCCCATTGAAGCACTGCTATTGTTATTTACTGGTGGAGTTGTTTTTTTAGTGGCCTCAGTAAAGCTTCTTGCACTGTTGGTGTTGCTGGATGAAAGAGTCGATCTACGATCCGTCTGTACTAATCGAACATGTCCCGAGTTTACAAAAAAGGCAACAAGACTACCTCTTCGCTTCTCGTCAGCAGTACCTGAATCAATACCTAGTTGCATAACTGCATCTTTGGTGCGTGCAATATCTGCCGATGGAACCCCTGCTTTGAGCATTGATTGTTCCAATTCCGATTCTGACATTGACCGCAGTTCAGCCAAAGACATCTCCACTGGCTCATCTATTACTCGGCTCTCCCCTTCTTCTTCTCCTTCCTGCATAGATCGACGAATTGGTGCTGGCGCTGATGGAGCACGTCTCCTACCCATAGATATTCCCTTCAATGTCATGGACTCATTTGAGTCCATTTCGTCCATCGTGGTAACGCTCGCTGACGAAGAATTGTTAATGCTTTTGTTTCTGAATCTGCTCTTTGATCTACTACGCATGCTCCCAAAACTTGAGCGGCTACCAGCACTTTGGACCGATCCCCAGTCATTACCACCGCCTGCTGATCGATAGCTTTGTTTCTTTTTCCGACCAAATCTGCCGGAGCTTTTGGAGCTTGACACACTACCAGCGGAAGAGACATTGTTTTTATTGTTGCTCCCCCCGAAGGAGAGATTTCGCTTCATCCGCCCTATTATGCGGTCAGAGACGGATGTAGCGCTACCTATGGTCATGTCATCTTCGAGGGTGCCTCTGCGGCGAAACATATTACTATTGTTTGTTTGTAAAGAAGGTTAACAACACAGACTAGCCCATCGAGGATTTATGTGCCCTGAGCCTGAGTTCATGTAAGTCTGGTGCCATCTTTCTTCGATAGAGTCGTGTGTAGGGATGACGGCGGATGGGGCATAAAGAGCTGCGATAGAATAAAAATGTTACCATCAGCCCCACATCGGAAGCAAAGCTGTCACACAGTTTGAAGAAATTTCAAAAATCATGATGACGATGAACGATGACGATAATGTCATGCACATCGGGCATCAACCGCTATGGCAATCACAATAATAATGATAATGATTACAACATGACGAAAATAGCTGCACAAATTACAAGCGACAGCGATGCCTCGACATCGACTTCCAAGCTGGCAGTGCAATTGATGAACACGACAGGTTTATGTGCTCATCCTATACATTTTCATTCCTTTTCTGCGATAAGCGGAGATGGTAGTTGGGCATTGCGGTCGCCCAGGTCATTATTTATTGGAGCCTTTGAAAAATGCACCGGCTGTCATGGTCGACTGGGGGCCAATCCTGTAGTATCAACAGATGATGCAGAAGAACAATCATCTTTCGATAATTCTCATTCCTCAGTAACGGGTACAGTGCAGTGTGTTGCATGCGGCGTATATGCACATCGAGCATGTGCATTTCGGAAACCTACACAGTCTAGAGGATCAATTCTTCCTCCTTGTGAGGTCAATCTACCTCTTGTAAAGAAAGCTCTAGGAGAACTGCCATCAAAATTAAATGAAACAATAAACATTGCAGTAGATACTACTACTTCTTCAATGGAGACTCTCATCATAATGACGAAGAACAATCTACAGATTCCACCCAAGAAGAAGAGTTATCGAGCAACTGTTTAGAAGAGCAATGTAATCCAACACCTGTAGAAGATAACGAGAAGAAAGATCCAGATGCATCTGCTTTTTCGATGATCAAAACATCAGTTGATATTGTAATGAAAACGTCCGAAACAACAAAACGTATTCCAAAAGCATCTGCAGTGGGCATGGTAGCTGGAGGCGTGGCTGGGTTGGCCATCGCAGGACCTGCTGGGTGCATAGTTGGCAGCCAACTCGGGAGAACAGCGCTAGCAGTTGGAGCTGCAATAGAGGGCGGAATGGGAATCGGTGTCTTGGTAATGAGTCTTGCTGCTTCGGCTAACTTGTCGTTGACATCCAAGAAGAATCGGCGAGAATTAAAGCTGCTGGAACAGGGATCCAAAACATTGGTACTAGTGAGACCAGAGATCGAGTGTGATCCTAGATGGGTAGTTTACGCAGATGAAGCTAGACAATCATGGGAAAGAATGTGCAAAGAATCATCATCTGGGAGTGCTAGCAGTAGTATTGGAAGCTTTTTCCTCTCATCAAATGACAACCAAACAACTACACCAGATCTTCGGTACGGAAAGGATGCTGATATAATCAAAGCCGATTCGACTGAGCTAGCTGTCCGCGAGAAAGTATTTCTTCTCGTGAATAGGATATTGAATGACAAAATGAGCCTTCCTGGATACATATATCGTCATCTCATTCTCAAGCACAAGAGAATCATAATGTTCGACGAAAGTGCCTCAGACCAATCTCTCATCGATGGCGAAGATAATATAGATTCATCTCGGATATGTCGAACAAATGCTCACAACATAATCAAACATGTGACTGCAACCCTTCTCGAAGTTAGACCAGGTCTGTCGTCCTCGTCTATAATGACAGAGTTATCTGCCGACGCTGTAGAATTGTTGGTGTTTGGAGAATTGTACAGCGATATACACGAGGAGATTGTTCAACAAACAAAAGAACAAGATACTAACTTGTCAAAGAAAGTACGTGATCTTTGTGACCACGTCAAAGATAGTGATGTCGAAAGTGGAGTTGAATCATCAGCAATATCACAACCAGCCATTGCTGCCCTCAGGGAGTTGCCACAAGTGCACACCCCTGCGGAGAAGTTGAGTCATTGCGTCGGATTCCTCGAATCAATATCAGAGCATTTCTCAACATTATATCAAGGAAAGTGTATCGATGCTGACACGCTACTTGTCATGGTCTGTCAACATGTTGTGGCTTCCAACGTAGATCATTTGCATGCCGAGGTTGCATTTTTAGAAGAATTTTCCAGGGATGAGCAGTTGCTCAGCGGAAAAGAGGGTTATGCGCTAATTACTTTGCAGGCGTCATTGCATTACTTGGAATCATTGGAAGAGTTCCTCACTGTCCTTGGGCCCATACGATGAGTTGTTAGCAAGTAGGAGGGTAGGAGTATGTACTTAGCAAGCGTAACATTTTCATTTTTTGTGACAAAAGAAGGTAAGCTGCAAACTGTGTAAGGATAAGATGTGTAAATTAGTTTGTGACAAATTTTCTGCGCACCGCCCACGTGGAAGTAACTTCTTGATGACATTTCACGTGGATTTGGATGGACGTCATTCAGTAGCTTCTCGAACGCTTGTGCAACAAGCAATTCACAAGTTGAAGGGACCAGGGCGATTCAATTATTAACGCCAGGATGAAGTTTGCCGGTTTAGCCCTGGCAGCGGTGGCCTCCACTGCCGCTGCAATTCACTCATCAGGAGCTCCTCTGTTTGGGGTGACTCGCTCCACAAATTATAAAGGCAGTGATCTTACAACTGTCTCTCATGGAATTGTTTCGACTCCAGCGTTTTTGTCTGTTGCAAGAGGTGGTGCTTCTTCAGAGAGTGACGATTCAGCTGATGAAGGCGAAGAAGTGGCAGAATTGTACCTCCCTGGTTTGCTCGAGGCCACCGTCGCTGGAAAATGGGACATGACAGATGCTAGTACCGACTGTTCCATTACCATTTCCCCATCAAAAGCCAAAGAACTTGGTGTAAAATCGGGTGAGGTTGTAGGAATTATTGGACGTCGTCGTCGTGCGTCATATGCTGTTGTAAATGTTGCAAAAGGAAGTAAGGGTGCCATTAAGCTCTCCTTCAATCTTGCCAATAATCTTCGTGTTAGAGGTACCGACAAAGTTAAGGTTGTTCCATTGGAGGAAGATTCAGCCGAAGAAAGCAGTGGCGATATTGCACTTTTAACGACTCAGCCAAGCCTAGCCCACTCGGTTACATTTTCTCCTGTGAAAGACAGCTTGAATTCATTAGAATTGAGTGAGGGTGGAGACGAGATAGCAGAAGATGAGTTGATTGAACGATTTGTCAAGCCATATTTGGATGTAGATGGATCTGCAGTACTGAAGCAAGGACACACAATAACTCTCAGAGACGATAACAACAAGTCTCTAGATTTCACTGTGACTTATTTGGATACTGAGGGTGATGCTGATGACGAAGAAGACGTTGATGAGGCAGAAGAAGATGGTAAGAAGGATGATTTGATATGTATTAGTCTACTTGTTTCAATTGACCTCGAAATTCATCTCGCTTTTTGTTCTTATTTTGCTCAGAAAAAGCGGTTGGAGCTCTTGTAGATGCATCTACCGAAGTCATCCTTGGTTCCTCTGTTGATCGTGTTGAGGTAGGTCTCGGTTACGATTCAGTAGGCGGCTGTGGCAAGGCCATAAAGCTCATGCGAGAGCTCGTGGAGCTTCCACTTCGCTTCCCTGAATTATGGACAACTGCAGGGGTGCCCACTCCTAAGGGAGTTTTACTCCACGGGCCACCTGGATGTGGAAAAACATTGATTGCTAATGCACTCATGGAAGAGACAGGAGCACATGTTGTTATCATCAACGGACCCGAAATTATGGCGAGAAAAGGAGGAGAGAGTGAGGCAAACTTGCGTCAGGCTTTTGAGGAGGCTCAGCAAAAGAGCCCTGCAATTATCTTCATGGATGAGTTGGATTCAATCGCACCAAAGCGTGACCAGGCGCAGGGCGAGACAGAGAAAAGAATTGTTTCCCAGCTACTGACACTGATGGATTCACTGAAACCCAACTCAAATGTCATTGTGATTGGCGCTACCAACCGTCCCAATGTGATCGAATCTGCTTTACGACGACCTGGTCGTTTTGATCGCGAGCTTGAAATTGCCATTCCTGATGAAGAAGGAAGACATGAAATTCTACAAATCAAGATGAAAGACATGAAAACAGCTCCAGATATTGATTTGTTCCAGATTGCTCGTGATACCCACGGTTTCATTGGTGCAGATTTGCAACAGTTAACGCTTGAGGCAGCCTTGGAGTGTATCCGTTCTAATGTTGAAAACTTTGATGTCGACAGCGAGGAACCTATTTCTGACGAAATGTTGGATAAGTTAGTGGTCACCAATGATCATATCAATCACGCACTAAGTGTTTGTGACCCAAGTACTCTCCGTGAGAACAAGGTCGAGGTGCCCGATGTGAAGTGGGAAGATATTGGTGGTCTAGAAGACACAAAACGTGATCTGCAGGAGATGGTTAGATATCCTATTGAGCACAGGGGACTTTTTGAGAAGTTTGGCATGGAAGCATCGCGAGGTGTTCTCTTCTATGGGCCACCAGGTTGCGGTAAAACACTCATGGCAAAGGCGATTGCAAATGAGTGTGGTGCAAACTTTATTTCCGTCAAGGGTCCTGAGCTTCTTAATGCATACTTCGGTGGATCCGAGGCCAACGTTCGTGATCTCTTCGACAAAGCTCGTTCTGCTAGTCCTTGTATTCTATTCTTCGATGAGATGGATTCCATTGCTCGTGCTCGTGGTAGCGGCAGTGGCTCAGACACCAGTGACCGTGTTATCAACCAGATTTTATCAGAAATTGATGGCATCGGATCCGGAAAGACTCTGTTCATTATTGGTGCAACAAATCGTCCAGACATTCTTGACCCTGGTATCATGCGTCCTGGCCGTTTGGATCAACTTATTTACATTCCTCTTCCAGATTTCGAATCTCGCGTATCAATCTTCAAAGCCAACTTGCGCAAGAGTCCTGTAGCAGAAGACATTACATTTGAGCTTCTTGCTGAAGTAACAGAAGGGTTCTCAGGCGCTGATATTACAGAAATTTGTCAGAGAGCGGCCAAGAATGCTATTCGCGAGTCGATCGCTGCAGAAATTGAACGCCAACGTCGCGTTGAGGCCGGTGAGCTGACACAGGCAGAAGCTGATGCATTACCAGATCCTGTCCCGGTTATCACACGTGCACACTTCGAGGATTCAATGAGCAAGGCTCGACGATCCGTGGGTGAAGATGTTGTAGCTCAATATGACGAGTTCACTGCCAAAATCAAGCAAAAGTGGGATGTTAACGAAGAAGAAGACTACTGCAGTATGACCTCGATAGAGCAGCAGAAGAGCAAGCAAGAGAAGATGCTGCAATGGTAGAGGGATAAATATTTTATTAAGCTATTAAAGTATGTATTGAAACAATATTTGCCCAGCTAAAATTCCATCAAGGTACTCTAGACTGATTTACTCTCATACTATCCTTGTTTCTCTGAGAAGCGTTTCCAGTTCTGAACAAGCGCTATGATTGTTTCATTCTCAGCTGAGCTCCAGAATGCATCATTCAACTTCTTCTCAGTTTCGCTCCATCCTCCCTTTAGCCTTCCACAATAGCATCGTTGGTAAACCTATGTACACCATGCCACCACCGATCAGTGCAGGAACTACCCATGGTTGTGCGGCGAAGAGACTAACGGTCGTGGTGCCTCCAAGCCAGCCCCAAAGACCTGATGCAGGCACCGTGGCAGTTTGAGCACTCAAATACATTGCAAGTGTCGCTGTTTGTTTGGCGTTACCAACGGTACTACTGTGTAGAAATACTGATCCTTGTAGTGTAGGACCAGTGTCCAGTCTTCACCCACACCGCAATGCATTCTGAATTGGCATATAACAGATGATGCGGAGGAAGAAGAGGAGGTGTATTATTCTTCTCTTCTGATACCTCCTCTCCACACTCGAGAAGGAAGCGCAGCCGAGCAAGGACTAAGGTGGATGGATCTGACGATGGTAGCTTTAGCATGCTTTTCCCAGGAGGCTTTTTGTCGCTAAGCTCTCTGCTAGAAGAACAGAGCCAGCGCGATGGCGAAGATAGTTCACTATCAGATTTCTTCATAACTTCTACCCCTGGTGAATTGGAATCATTAGTTCCTACTCCATCAACCTTTCTCCCATCTTTGAATTTGTCATGTACCTTGATTTCTACTTCATCACCATACCCAACTTTTGTCCATTTCTTTATTTCTTTCTCTTCGGCAAGTGTAATAACAGTTCATTCTTCTACGTGTCTTGTTGTATTTGTTGACTTTTATCTCTGCTTCTTCATCAAATTTGCCCACTTTGTCGTAACACTTCACCGACGTCAAACCAAAGTCTACAAGAGTAACAATGTCGGGACCAGCTGATAGCACAATGCCATGTATTTGTATAGGATATAAGTAGCCTAGCATTTTCCACCGTATGACATGATCTCCCTCTACGAGACCATGCTCGTAATCTCTATAAGTACACTCGTCATCAGCACCATGATTTACAGCCGCTTCTTCAGGAACCGCATGGACAGAAGATGAATTGTTGCGAATAATCATATTCTCATCATTGTTGCTTTTGATTCTGCTCGGTGATGACATTTTCAGAGCATTAATACTCCGAGACCGCACAGGCGCTGAAGCTTCTGTTCACCTTTTGAAATAGATACTGAATAGAGCCAATTGATGTCATTGATTCAAGAGACTCTAGGGAGGATCCATCATCGTCATCGAAATGCGACGATTGAGAGGAATAGCTGCCATTGTCGCTTTCGTCATCGGATGAGGCGGAACAGTTCCCGTCTGCAGCACTTGCATTTCCGTCATCCTCTTCATCTCGCTTGGCAGAACCAGCGCGGAACCCAAACAGTCTCTTCATTGGGTTGATACTACATACAACAGCAATAATAGCGGGAGTGCAGTTACAACCACCACGAAATGAACCTTATTGCCGTTGGCAGGCCGTTCATCGTTCATTCACATGAAATGTGGAACATTCACAAGAACACCGCCATCATCAGATCGTCTCTGTCGTGTTTAGCGCGACTGGTCTTGCGTTGCCGCCATCGCATCGCCTATCATCTCACCCACTCCGCTACCAGCCCTCTGCTCCACTAATCAAGAAGAAACATAAGGTACCGCCTATGCTACTGCCATATCTACCGCATCAGAGGACGAGCGTTCGACCTGGTTGCCTATCAACTCTATACTGCAAAATCGATCCTCTAGGGAACTAACATAATTGTTCGTGAGAGAGCATTGGCTGAAGCACAAGACAGGAGCAGCAGGATAATTTACACCTATTTAAACTGAAGAACAATCTAATTTGCAGCCATCATGAACAATCAATCTGAAGATAAAGACGCATTACTAAATTCACTAGCGAAGACAAACACCATCGTCAAAACCTCGCTTCATCATGCGATCCGCAATCACAAAAACTCGAAAGAATACGACAGCCAAACTGGTGGACTTGACTTCCTCCAAGCTAAAAAACGGATTGCTCCTATCTTATCTGATTGATTTGACAATGCTTCTGAAACTTCGTTGTCGTACAGATAGCAGCAAGTCTGGTGATGACGACGAAAGCGAAGATGGCCCAAGAAGCGCAGAAACAACTACAAAGAGCCGAAAAGAATGTGCAGAGCGTCTTGTGGAAATGAAGGCAGCTCTTGAGAAGATGCGTCCATTGGAAAAGAAATTGCGATACCAAATTGACAAGTTGCTCGCTTTGTCTACATTAGGTGCTGGAACGTTTGCTGCGGAAGGGAGGGAGAAAGAAGTTGAAGATGATAATGCTAATGAAATGAATGGTGGCGCCGACCCTCTCTCCTTCAAACCTGATTTGTCAAGTATGATGAAATCATTTGAAGACAATAATGCTAACGAGACTAGTGGCGATGGCGAAGATGGCGGAAGTGATGACGATGATGATGATATTAGCACCGAAGGAAAGATTGATCTAGAGGCAGACGACGCAGACGCTCAATCAAGTAATGTCTACAAAGCACCCAGGTTGCAGTCTGTTCCATTTGAATTGGAAAATGAGCAGAAGTTGGCTCAAATGGAAAAGCAACGTAACAAAAACCGCGATCGTATGCAACGCTCCGAGCTTGCTGAAGTCGTCCGAGCTCAATTCACTGATGCTCCTGAAGAAGAAGATATTCGTGGCGGTGCCATGCTTGGCAAGCAGCGAGAGGTATCTAGAAAACTGGCAGCACGTGATGCTGATATTCAAGAGTTCGAAGAGACACAAATGATACGATTGACCATGGGTAAGAAGGAGAAGAAGGAGAGAAAGAAAATGATGAGGGAAGAAATGAGTAACTTAGGGGCTTTATCCGAATTTGGGAACATTTCTGCTGGCGTAGATGATGCATTTGGCGGCGACGATGAGGGAGGTCGATCACAAGGAAGCGGTTCGTATAAGATGAAGGGCATGCGGAAGCGTAAGGTTGAGGTGTTTGAAGATACTCGTCCATCATCAAAAAAGAAGTCGTCTAAAAAGAAGTCAAAACAATCAAATCAATTCCAAAACGCGCTCTACGGTAGAAGATAAATGATAAGAAGTCAAGCTCACCTCGGATGACCGAAATCAAGGAGTCGCATCTCCTGTAGTGTATGATGCTTGGGAATCAAAAGTTAGAGAGCTCCAGCTCTCAACCTTCTTACCGACCCACCTCGAGAATAAGAGTAGGTACATAAGTACTTTCCTACCTGTACATTAGAAGTGCTTACCGGTATAATTGTGTCTATTTACCCACGGACAGGAATTTACCTCATATACGGTACCCGGGTGCCGGGAGTCTGGACTTATTTATTTGGCGTCTTATCTTGTTCATGTTGTTGTGATGTGTGTGGCAGACGCCTTTCGCGTTTTTGTCGTGCTTCACCTCGCCAAACGCTTTTGTTTATCGGCAAGCAGCCCGCGCATGGAATTCTAGGAACCAAAAGCATGAAGCATTGGTTTAGCGGTGGGAGTGTCCTCTTTGTCAATAACCCCGTCTTTTCCATCATCCGCCGACACACAGCCGATACTCGGTGATCCCCTCCTTACCAAACGATAACTATCAAATATTTGAGGCTTAGTTGCAAAAATGCAGAGCTCCATCTCTGTAAGTTTAATAATTTGCGTTCCATGTCAGCAAGAGCTGGCTGACCGTTAGAAATAGTGACATACGAAAAATAATGACTGACCTCTGCTTGCTGAACCACTTCTCTTTCACAGAAATATCGTATCACTAAGCGCGTTGGAGGAGGATCCTTTGGTGATATTTACCTTGGAGTGGGTGCTAATGGCGAAAAGGTGCGTATTTTTTATTGATTTTATTGTTTGGCGGTATGTGGGAACCCTGCCGCTTCTGTGACACGAATTAATAAAAATTCAACGTCCAATATAACACGAAATCTCATCCTCCTTCATTATATCTATTCAGGTTGCTGTGAAATTTGAAAAGCACGGAGCCCGTTGCCCCCAGCTGCGTCATGAGTACAAGGTTTACCGTGAACTTCAAAATGCCCCGGGATTTGCTAAAGTTCACTATTTCGGAACCCAAGATTCATACAATCTAATGGTTATGGACCTTCTTGGTCCTTCTCTTGAGGATCAGTTCAACAAATGCGGCCGTCGATTCTCCCTCAAAACTGTCCTCATGATTGCGGATCAAATGTTGGAGCGTGTGGAGCTCATGCACTCCCGCCACTTGATCCATCGTGATATTAAGCCAGCTAACTTCGTGACCGATGGAGGACGGGGCAGTGGAAATTTCATCTACTGCATTGATTTCGGACTTTCCAAGAGGTATAGGCATCCCCGTACCCTTCAGCACATTCCTCAACGCGAAGGTAGGTCTCTCACCGGTACACCTCGTTATGCTTCCATTAATAACCATTTGGGGGTTGAACAATCTCGTCGTGACGATCTTGAAAGTATTGGATACGTCCTCGTCTATTTCCTCAAGGGAGGTCTCCCCTGGCAGGGACTAAAGGCCAAGTCCGCCACGAAGAAATACAAACTCATCATGGAGAAGAAACAATCAATTACCATCCCCGCGTTGTGTCAGGGATGCCCTTCCCAGTTTGCTGAGTATCTCGCGTATTGCCGCAGTCTCAAGTTTGAAGCTAAGCCGAATATTGCTTACTTGAGAGGAATGTTCCGCGATCTGTTCAGAAGTCAGGGATACACTAACAACAACTCCAGCTTGGATTGGGATTGGAGCAGGATTGATAATGGAAGTTCGGGAAGTGGTGATAGAGACAGGGGTGCTGCCCCGCAACAGGGTGAAATGGGGTACGGTGGGGGAGTAGATGATGGAAAGCACCGTGGATACTAAGTTTATTTCGTCAAAGTAGAGCAACACAAGTATGGTCGCTATTTAGGGGAATGCGGTGACCACAATAGAGAACGAGGGGCTACGGATGAGTTTTCAGTTGTTGTTTTCAACTCTGGTGAAGCAATGATCTCATCTATAAGTGAGGGGATTTTCACGAGTCACATACACTCTCTCACTCTATATTTTAAGACTTTTACATTCAATGTTATTCTTTACGTGTACGATATCCCATCATTAATTGACTGAGTTGACGTTTCTATCTGTCGAAACTTGTTTCACTTGTTGTTTCATTTAAAACGGTGTTGCAACATAATTATGTGACTTGAATTATTGATTTTTCTTGAATTGTAACAAACAGGCAAAGCTATGACTGAAGTATGATGTATTCATATGAGCTAATGATGTGAAACTGAAATAAATTTAATCTGTCTGTAGAACATTCGAAGTTCTTCTCTAGAAACGCGCTGTCTCAAACACTGTTTAACTTTCGACATTGTAGAAATTCTTCAGATAGAGATAGACAAATGGTGCAGTCACCACCTGACAATCGAACCGGTCAACAACGCCTCCATGTCCAGGGATCAATGCCCCAAAGTCCTTGGCCCCATGTGCCCTCTTCACGGCACTGGCAAGAAAGCCACCAAACGGTGAAACAAGACTCGCATACACTGCAAGAATGATAGCATGACGTCCTAAGTTTGGAATATCGCTACCAATGCAGCGCTTTACAAGAGGAGATGCAACCGCCACTGTCGAAAGCCCGGCACCAACAAAACCTTCAACAGTCTTCTTAGGTGACAGTTTAGGAATGAGTTTGTGCTTACCCATGAGGACGCCAAACACATAAGCCATTGTATCGTTTACGATGACAAGAAATGCTGGGAAAAGAACCCACCCAAGACCATATTCCTGCACAGTCTTAATCCAAAATGAGGATTGACCAACTAGAAAGAGCTACAGTAACGTATATACAAGCACAAGCGCGTACAACAGATATGAGATGGTATGTTGATACAAAGTGCCAAACGTACAGCAAAGCTCAAACTCACCAGAGAAAAATGACAACATGCCAATTTGCCCAAGTATTCGCGGTATAGATCCTCAGTTCCTGGACCGGAAAGCATTGCTAATGAAATCACACAACCAACTAGACTGGCAGCCGACATGCAAAAATTGATAATGTTCATTTGATCTCCAGTCAATGAAGTTTGTTGCATGATAAGATCTCTATCAGAAAGGAAGAAAACATGAGTACATGCACAAATTTACGTAGATGTTTGCATCTATAATAGAATGGAATTGCCTCACCTTCCTGAAAATATCATAGCTGTCAAAAACCACCACCATTTCTGGACAGGATACGATTTAATTTTGTCAATACTGGACCCTTTCTTTGCTTGAAAAGCTTCAACAACTCCTGTAGACTCAGAATACAAACCAAGCTGCATAAGAAGAATTAGTCCAATCAATCCCTTCTCCCCAGTAAACTTGAGAATCAAGAATGTTGCCCCTAACATTAAAACAGCAGGCCCAGTACGCTCCTGCAGATTTGCGAGCTTGCTACTTTTAGATGTGGCACTTGCAAGTGGTGCTGCGGCGGTCGAAGCTGCAGCTGTTGAAGGAGGATTTTTCACTTCCACGATTGTTGCAGCCTTTGGTTGCTCCCCCTGAGGCGAAATATAATTGCCATGGTAACTTCCACTCGGTGTGACATCACCACTAGCTTCATCCTGTTGTCCTCCGCGAAGTTTGAGTTGATGCTTACAAAAAGCTTTCGAGCGACTCGTCAGAAAGTTCGACGAGGAACATGAGCTAGAAACAACGCCTATGAGTTGAAGTGATAGTATAATTGATGCTGCGATCTTCATGGTAGGGAAGGTGGTGTCATTGAGATTGAGATTTGGTGCGGTTTGCGGTTTGCAGTTTTGTGTTGGATTTTGTGTTGGATTTTGTTGCGACATGTGACAGTGGAGGTGTAGGTAGGTACGTAATCAAAATATCACTAATTTAGTTCTACCCATTATTAGATGGGAGAAATCAGTGATCCTACTTATTCTCTCCTATCTCACAATTTGATTGAACGGAAAGAACAGAACAGAAAAAAGGAAGAAGTATTTCACCACAAGCATACCAAGCAGTACCTGCTCTGTAAGCCAAAGCCACCACCCAATAAGTAGAGGGTGAAGACCAGCTTCTCAGATAGCTGCGCCGGATTGTAGGTTTGCGATGACTACCTTTACTAAGGAAATGAAGCATAAAATTCCTGATGGTTTCGAGCCCTGTCTTGGCTCTTTCTGTCCATTTTGTAATTCATCTCTGATACGCAAGATAGTTGAGTCTGACAGCAACAATAACGGTGGCAAGGAGCAGCTTTCGGACACTAACACAAATAGTTTAAGCCTCCGAGCAGCTAATATGGCGAACTTACTCTTGACGGCACTATCGTTCGATGCATCTACCCGAAACAGTTGCTCTCCAAAAGAAGCTTCTCGTATTGTTCCGGGAGTGAGCTACTGCCAAGAGTGCAAGGTACATGTTGTGGTGAATCCCGACGAACTTGAGCTGCTGCTTCCTGACGACAGCAATGATGAATGGCTTCGGGGTAGTCTTTTTGTGGCTGTTGAAGAAGAAGAAGTCGACGCATTACTCACAACACAGAACAAATTGTCTCAATTCACTGATGAAACACCTAGAAAGCCACAAGACTTTGACTATGACTATCGTCACAAAGTTGCGACTAAAACAATGAGAACAAAAATGAAGAAAGGCTACACCCTAACAGAAGATATTTGCAATGATTGTGAAATGCCTTTCATGAAAAATGATAAGCAAGTCAAGGAATGCGTTGTCTGTCCAAAGTTGTGGCTAAAAATCAAACGTCGCAATGATTCTTCTCAAAAAGACAGCTGTAACAAGACTGAATCAACCCCGATAGCAGACAAGCAACAAAATCCAGATGATGTTGTAACCGCAATTATTGAAGAGGCACGGAGAGCAACGATGCCGAGGGTGAATGAGAAAGCTTCATCTCTTGACAAGATTTTGAGTGGAAGAGTTGCCTCTTCCAACACGGCTGTCAGTGTTGGCAGAACCAAATCCACATATCATGCCTCAACATTAACTTTGGATTGTCCACCTTCTAATTACCCACAGAACTACTCGGAAAAGCCAGTGTCGTGGGATAAATTGCTGGTCAGTGGTCGATTGCTTTCATCTAAAAGACTACATCAAGGTTGGACTTTCTCCGAGCGTAATTGCCTTGGAAGCAAGTGTAATGGAACTCTTTTAATGAGAGAGGCGTTCAGTCAAAATGAGGTGTGTATGGTATGTGGCGGAAGTGGAAATGGCTTGGATGGATATTATGCTTCAGAGAAGGAAAAAGATATTAACGATATTACCGAAGACGAGCCAAACTGGGAAGCTCGCCTTGACAATGGACGTTCATTACTCACACAAAGACTGGCACAAGGATGGACAATGGATGTTTCAAATTGTGAAGGATATCATTGCAATAACATGCCTCTTATCAAGAAGCTAGGGGGCGATCCAAGCTCTTGTGTAGTCTGTGGTGGATCAGGTTCAGGATGTGATGGCATGTACGAACAGTTTAGGTCTCCAGAGGTAGTAGATGCAGAGAGACAACTGGTTAGCCAAGAAATTAGTCACTTGATGAGTATGGGATGGATTCTACGAGACTCACTATGTCCACAATGTTTTATGCCACTTGTGTCTGAGCATGAAGAGAGTGATGATATATGTATTCTTTGTGGCAAAGTATCCAACAGTGCGCTCCTGAATGGACCAGTTCAAGATTTCAGCAAAGATGACGTGTCAAACGAAGCTGGGAAACGACTGCAGATGGGCTGGACACTTCCAAACGCACCATTGTGTAACTGTGGGGGACTAAAAATGATTCCTCCAAATTCAACTGAGATGAGATGTATAATGCCAGGATGTGCAAACGGTACTGAATATGATGTCCTAGAGCCAAATGAAAATGTTTTACATCAAAATGGAAGAATCACTCGCATTGGGAAAGGCTTTGACGACTCAAATGTAAACAAACCTGTGGCAGTGCAATGTACAAAAAAAGCCGAGGCAACCCAGCAACATTCTCTTGATGATGAACCTTCGACATTCCCGTTTAGTTATGTCGGTGTTCCTCACTATGATGAAGATCCTTCAGTACTGTCTGATGACACGAGTCAAACCCGCTCGGTCGCAAGCAGCGCATTAGGCGACATCCTCGAAAGGCTAGACAATGCCAAGTATGAGCTCAAGGTACTAAGTCGAAGCAGCAATGCCGATCCATTGGATTGCACTGCCAAACAAATCGAAATTGCTTCGTTAATCGAAAAAATAGCAAGAGCATGCGAACAGTCGTAACATGCCGCAATGAGAAGATCGATAAACTAAGCAAGCACAAATGGTCATATATAATTTGCCACCTTGAATTATTTTATAGCTCTTCTTTCATACCACTCACTCTCCCACCTGCTTCCTCGTATACATTGTATTCTTCAGCACTTCGTCGACCATCGTTTGCCATGATGTCTGCAAGGAGTTCAGCCTCGAAATCACTTTCTTCATTACCTAATCCTTCTTCGCTTAGCCATCGTTCCGCGTCTAGCGCAGCGGCAGCCCCACTGCCCGCCGAGGTGATAGCCTGACGATAGATGCTATCAGCGACATCTCCACAAGCGAAGATTCCTGGCACAGAGGTTTTTGTACTCGTTCCTTGAGTCAACACATATCCAGCGTGCTCTGGGTTAAAATCAACTACTCCTTCCAAGAAAGAGGTTGTTGGTGTGTGACCAATAGCAACAAATACTGCATCTACATCCACTTTGGTTTCTTCTCCAGTGTAAACATCTTTTAGAATAGCACCAGACACTACCTTTTCTTCAGGAGCGTCGAGATCAACATTTTCACCATCAGTGGAAGAAGCTAAAGGTTTGCCTAGAATTTCCGTAACAACAGTATTCCACTTAATCGAAATCGATGGGTGCTCAGATACGCGTTGAGCTAGAACTTTGGATGCGCGGAAAGTATCTCGTCGATGGATTACAGTGACAGACTAAGAATTTCAAAGGATGAAACGAATGAGATCCTATTTGTACAATTCGTCGATAAAAAAGATACGATTGTCTTCTTACCTCACTTGTGCGTGCCAACACCAACGCATCCTCCATAGCAGTGTCTCCTCCGCCTACGACTAGCACGTGTTTGCCACGATATATGTGTCCATCACAAGTTGCACAACTACTGACACCACCGCCACGCATTTCATACTCTCCTTTGACATTGAGCCAATTACTCTCTGCGCCAGTGGCCACAATAATACTATGCGTTTCGATGAGGCTAGAATTGGTCTTGACCTTCATTGGTCTTTCTGAAGCATCAATTCCAACAACAACATCTGCTTCAAATGTGGCACCGTAAGCAATGGCCTGTTGCCTCATCAACGACACAACTGCGGGACCAGTCACATTGAATAACCCGGCTAAAAAGGTGTGCACACAATGAAATGAATACAATTTGAGTCATTCTGCAATGAAAACAACAAAAAAAGCAGATCAAATCATATTTTGTGTACTCAAACTCACGATAGTTCTCTACATCCACGCCTTTTCCTTGGAGTTGACCTCCCATTGGAGGCGCAACTACAACAGGCTTTAATCCAGCTCTTGCCGCGTAGATTGCAGCGCTCAATCCTGCAGGACCTCCACCGATAATGGTAACGCGCTCAGGCCATTCTGAAGGTTCCCACCCATGCTCAAACTCTGCATTGTCATCTTCCTCTTCTTCAACTTGAGCATCGCGCTCCGCATCAAGACGACTTTCAATTTCTGCAAGCAGTTCTTCCTTAGTAGCAAGATGGAGATTTGGTTTGTCTGAGTTTCCCTTCTTGTTGGACTTCTTGGGACCTCCTGATCCTTCACCTGTTTTCTTCTTATCGCCTGATTGCTCGTTGGTGCTTGGCTCTTCTGGGAGAAATCTCTGTTCAAACTCCGGACCACTCCCATACTTCTTCTTCAAACTTTTTGCCAGATTCCTTGCCACTGCACCGACGCAAAGCTTGTCCGGATTTTCGTCCTTCACTTGATCTACGCATTTTTTGTAGACCTTCTCAATGTCTTTCGTAGTCTTTGAAGCATCTTGCTCGCCGTAATAACTAACCAAATTTTCCATAGGAAGCATGACATTCTCCCACTCTGCCTTCTGAATAACATCTTTTGTGAACTGCCTCAACTGCTGCTCTCCTGCGCCGGAGAATTCATTGACCTTCCTCCCTCCAAGGAAGAATTTGAATGTTGGCAAACTTCTTACACCGTATCTGGAACTTAATTCGTGCAATTGATTTGTGTCGACTTTGACAAAAACAGCTTTCCCTTCCACCTCCTGAGCGAGCTTTTTGAAAATAGGAGCAATCATGCGACAGGGACCACATCCATCGCTGTAGAAATCGACGATGACAGGCAGTCCAGTTTGAGTGCTGTGCTTTTTCATCAACCGGTCAAATTCGTGCGTGGATCGAATTTGACGAACAATTGGTCTGGCATAGGCCAGCGCTGTCATGGATAACAGCAATAGGGCGAAACGTAGCATTGTCTTGTGCTTAATACTGACTGTTAGGCACAGCTTGATGCAAATACAAGGGCGGGAACGGCTGCTTTGTCGATAGCTAATAATATGGCTGGGCTGGCGCTGTCGCTCAATGCCACTCACAATGCCATGTTCATTGTTCGAGCGAAAAAGCAGAGGGAGGAAGGGAGAATTCTTTGCTGTGACGGACGGACTGTAACCATGCTGTTACGTGTTACACAAACTAAGCAATGTTGTATGCCTCAATCATTGAAGGAGCAACCGCGGTTAAATACCAATGCACTGCCGACCTCATTGTTTGTGTATTTTTTGATTAAGTAGATTAGCAGTCTGATTTACATCCAATGGATTTGCGTGTATGGCGGACATGATGGTATGTTGTTAGATTGATTACCATGATAACATTCTATACCTTTTCATCGGCAAATAACCCTTCTTTCTCTTTGTGTTTATCATATTCACGTTGGTAGTAGCGATCTGACGCTGATAACTGCGAATCAAGCTTGCGCGGAAAGTTGCTTGGCAAGTGATCAGCGGCCTCCTCTGAAAACGACACCCTGGAATCATTCTTTTCTACCCAATATGTTTGTAACTGCCCCTTTCCCTTAGCAGTTACAATGTCATCACGCTTCACGAGCCATCTCTCCCTACCATCCGACCTAATAAGTTCTGCAGTCTCAGCGGATACCTGAATCTTCCCTCCCACACTTGTGCTCTCCATCCTGCTAGCTGTATTGATTGTATCTCCAAACAGTTCGAAACGAGACTTCGTTCCTCGAAGAATTCCGGCAGTTATTGCTCCGGAATGGATGCCGAATCGCATGTCAAGCTTCAGTGTGTCCAATCCTTCAGCATCGAGTTGCGCACAGACCTCACGGACCTTGTCACGAGCTGCAAAAGAAAACTTAGTTAGAACACTCGCATGATCCAAAATTGGGTTTGGGATACCAGTGACGGCAATATAACAATCTCCAATCGTCCCAAGTTTGAATACATTGTGCTGAGCTGTCATTGAAGAAAAGAGTTTTGCATGTGAGTATTGAAAGTAATTGGCAGAGTATAATAATATAACACAAAACTGATAAACTAACTCACCTGCCAATTCATCAAACTCCCAAAACAATCGCTCAAGCAGTCTGAACACTTCGTTAGGCGAGCGCTCAGTACTCCACTTTGTAAAACCAACAATATCGGCAAACATAATAGATGTGTCCAAGAATAGATCAGCAATGGGCTTGTCATCTTCATTGGAGCAATCAGTCGGTATGTGATCCTTAGGTGCAGAGCGGATGCCCTTCATAAATTTATCGATTTGCAACGTAACAATCTTTCTACCCATCGTGCTTGTTCGTCGACGAGAGGGCGATTGAGAACGACCGCGATTTTCTCTGCTTGATTTACTCGATGCCTGAATAATGCCTTCATCGCTGACACTGTTTCTCCGTGAGGAGGGAGCACTACCTGAATTGTTGTTGTTTTTGTTGGCATTGCTCTGTTGGCTCCTGTAGAGTCGCTCGCGAAAGCCAGCAGGAAACATTGCATCAACAATATTTGCGGACTGCCGCGCAAATAGAATCGTCTTTTGCTGACGATCTTCGACTAGATAATCGTATAGTAGAAACAGAGCAGATGTGCATAGAAATATGAGCACAACTCCTGCCGTGTATATTGCAGCTCTATTAGTGACGTATTCACTTTCAAAAGTCTGCGATGGGTACATCACTAGCGTGTATGTGATTAGGTAATCGACCTGGCCGATCTCCTCCTCTGTATTTCCTAAGGTGGCTTCAACTACCTCTTCGTATTCGTCATATTTGGGATCGTGTAGATCCCCTCCACCAAGGAAAGTCACAACATTTCCGCTAACACTGTAACTATATTCTTGGCCAGTTGAGCTCTTTAGGACGCAAATCATACCCTTGATATAATTTGGTAGTATCATTTGAAGCAGTGTGTCCCATGAGAAGACAATGCTAATGCTACCAACAACATTTGTTTCGTTTACCATTCCAACATCTTCGAATTTTTCTGGCGTTTCAAAGTTGTCAAACACCGGGAAGAAGAGGATAGTGCTTGGTCGAGTCTCGGAATCCTGCACTAGCTGCAGAATTGCTGTCAAGGTTGGTACTTTATATTCGAGCATATCATCCAGAGCTCTTTATATGAGGATGAGTGGAAATATTGATATGCCGACGGTGCGCATGTATATTGTGAGACGAGGAGAAAAGTAAATGGTGATAATTACCACATTCATATTGCACTCTTTTTATACTCACCTTTGCCGGTTCTTTTCACTGTGCAAATTGAACATGACAGCTTTTTCATTCGTTTTGATGGGATATATTTGCCACACGGGAACGAGCACATCTTCATACCTTGATCCAGGCGCAAAGCCAGGGTCATAGACGACGTTACGGTCTGCATCACGGGAGTAAATTCCGAAGGAAACGGTGCGATTGTTCGGCCATGTGAGGTCTGGCGGTGGTACGACAAGACTCTTATCGCCCAAGAGCCATGCACTCTCAGTGGCATGTGCCTCCCACTCGATGCGATTGCCATTTTGAGTGATAATCGGATTGAAGGACAACGCTCTGCCATTAGAAATTTTGAGCAAATCTTTCGCCTTTTCTGCAAAGAAAGGGAGCGTTGCATTTGGCCAGACCGGCTTCTGAGCATTGATTTCTTGAACTATATTGCCATAAATTGAAGTGTATATAGCGCTGAAAGTGGATGCGGCATCATGCTTGGTGTCAATTCCATACTGAAACGCTTCTGCAACCTTGGAAACACTGTCTTGATATTGTGTTCGGAAGCTGCGCTCCTCATCCCGCGTGACATATAAATGCACCAGCGTGGCAACAGTAACTGTTGCAGATAGAAGTGTTAAAATCACTGCACCACGCAGCATACAAACCTTCCGGTTCTGCTTCTCCGGATGTGCCTCGTCGACAGGAGAAGGTAAGCTTTTCTCTGCGCTACTGGTGGACGGACCATCGCCGGTATCATGTGATCCATTGTTGGAACTCCTACGTCGTAGGATACTTGTTCTTGCTGCTATTGACTCGCTGGAAGAAATTTTTGATGTTGACCTTGGTCTTTCGTGGACATCACTGTCTTCCTCGACAGATGCAGTAGTCGTGCTGGTCTCTATATTTTCATTTGACATGATCAACAGTAATACTAAAATGCAATATGAATACAAAGCCAGAGCTAATCAACGACGGTGATCCCGTTGGGTCTCTCTCTCACAAGGACACTATCACACTCTCCTCTCGAAGAATGCGAGCTCGATACATTGCGTAGAACTGCATGCCTGAGCATAATGCATAGGATAGGCTAGGCACGGGTTCTAAGGCCTACGTAGGAATTCAAATCATCGTAGAACGTACATACTACCTATAAGTCCCACCTAATGCTAGCCTAATGCTGCACTTTTTGACATCAACCATGAAGCTGCCGCTCCTACCGACGACCACAACCATGCACACGCTTCAAATATAACCAATATATGCACCTATATCGCTCCCAATTACTATTGGGTATATTATGGAGGCGTATTTTTGTCGAGGTAGATGCCGTCGTTGAGATATTCGAGTCGCCATCAACGATATAATAATTGGTCATTTTCGTCCACCTGTGGTATGATCCTTTTGGCAATGATACGCTGCACTAAAAGGTCCCCTACTTTACATATCTCATCTGCAATATAATATTGACTTCCGTGGTCGTGCCCCACGTATGAGAGTGCTCCCTCTATTGATTATTACCTAGGAGCACATGTGATCGGACATGTGATGTTTCACATAATTAATATGCAACAATCAACCATATAAACAGTCCATAACAACAATGCAAACACAAATCTTCAACTCTCAACATAACAGAGGATGTCTGGGGGGTATACACGCTTCAGCAGCCGCAAAATAGGTGGTGGATGTCATATTATTTATCATGGTGTAGAGGCTTACATTTTGTAATTTATTGTACCAAATAATATTTAATATTATCCGATTGAAAACACTACTCCAAACAATAACAATGTATATTATTACCGCAATGATGTGTTAGTTCTGTTTTGGATGTGTTTTGGACATTATTGGTGGCTGTATACAACAATTGATGGTGGATATTGTGCCCATTTGAGACGAGTTTTTTGTAATTATTGACTCGTCGCTTCAAGGAGTTAACAAGACTCTTTTTATCAGGTTTATGCCCCCCAATCATCGCTCTACATCATATTATGACTGGGGCATAAGTTTTGGGGCTTCGTTCCTTCTATGATGCATCCTTTGGTGGCAGTGTTGGTCGCGACAAGGCGACAGGTGGCTGTTGATGATGGTGTGGCTAGATCACTTATATTCTTGGTGATTACGGTGATTACTGTGGCGATAAGCATAACCTACGAATAAGATATGTTTGGTTGTCGATTGGAAGGGGCAGGGCGGATTGATGGCACACCCTACTGCCTCTCTTTTGGATATATACGGCAGCGGCAGACTGTGTCGTCGAGGTTTAATTTCTAGCGATAAAATATGTCGACGAAAATTAATTCGACGTTATTGTATACTGGTGAACTTTTTTAATAATGAACTACAATATGGGTGTAGAGTTCATTGCCAAAAAAGTTCACCAGTATATCAAGATGGGACATTATATCACCATAGGACGCAAACACACCATGGTGCCGGTGCTCCTCTTCTTGGTGATGTTGAGTGGAGATGAAAAAGTGTTTGGCGATAGTTAGCCCGTCAAGAAAATATATTGATTTTTGCCTGTTTTGGGCTGCAAGGGTTAACAAATGTCATAGCGATAGTCATATCACACGTTATGTACTATTCCTACGTTGATACTCCTACTTTTGAACTTAGACCGGGAGGCTTAGAAGCCGTGTAGGAGTAAAATTTGCAGAAGTAGGAACTGGAGTTGGGAGGCGCGAGGGGAAAT
Source organism: Skeletonema tropicum (assembly GCA_037178625.1). Classification (NCBI taxonomy): domain Eukaryota; phylum Bacillariophyta; class Thalassiosirophyceae; order Thalassiosirales; family Thalassiosiraceae; genus Skeletonema; species Skeletonema tropicum. The sequence goes on along the minus strand of CM074127.1, from coordinate 3,071,759 downwards.
AGGCTTTGGGATAGGGGGCCAGGGGGAGACCCCGATATTGAGGCTGATCTTCAAAGGGGGAAACTTTTGCAAAAATCACGGCAAGGGGGGGGAATATGGGGGAAATACCCCCGATAAGGGGTATATAGGCTAGCTCCCTATCCAAAAGCCTCCTATCTCCTTAATGAGAAAAAAATTTCACGTGATCACGTGAAACGTGACGTACCATCTCGCGACCCCTCATCACGTGAAGAACGTGACCCTCATAACCTATTAAATTCTCAACTTGTGTGTGTATGTACTAAACACTCGAAGACCCTCTCTTGCGCTCTCAACTTTTGACGAAAATTACATCAGCCTCGTATGGTAGGTCTCTCTCCGCCTCCATGGTGGTCACTCCTGCTACTAGCACTCATTCTACAAATAGCAGTGTCCTTCAGACCAACACTTGCCAAATTGGCTCGAGCTTTCCTTGCCATTCCTGCCACCTCAGCAGCTTCGGAGAGAATTTGGAGTCGTGCATCTCAAGTACTATCCATTAGGAGGTCCAGGATGGATCCAGAACTTGCCCAGCGAATCATGTACACCCGTGAAAACAACCGCCTTCTACACATGTACTATGAAGAGTTGAAGGAGAAGCCTCTCGCTATGCCTACCTTCCTCCATTGAGGGATACTGACACGGATATTGGTCAACACCACCACTTGTTGCTCTTCTGAGACTTGTTGAATGAGATGATGGGGGTCTTGTGTGCTGCATGAGTAAGCTGGGGGGCTTATTATTTGATCGCAAGGAGCATGGAATAAGAATAGATTAACATAATTACTCTTTCATAGTGCTTTCTCGTAAATCTGCTTTTTTGCTCACGTTGGCTCACGTTACTCACGTCCATCCTCCTGAAAAATTTTGATGATCACACGAGGTGTGATGTGATGGAACTAGAGGTTGGTACCGTCCCGATCCCGACGGGATCGGGAGCGGATTTTCGGGGCGGTATTGAGGTCCCGTCCCGAGACCCCCGATCACGGTAGTCCCGGGATTTTGAGAATCGTACTGATCAGGTGTCAAAATCGTCTAAATGGGGATAAAATAGTCCATATTAGCCAATATTTGGCTAGAATTAGACGAAAAGCTCGGGAATTTAGCTAATAGCTCTCCTTGGCAAATCCCGGGATTATCCCGATACTGGGACCCTGCTGTCGGGACCAATCCCGAATCCCGAAAAAGGCGTCGGGACGGGACGGTACCAACCTCTCTATATGGAACGTGAACCATCTCTATGAATGTGTCGAACTTATATATACCTGTACATATACTTTATAAGAGTCACAGAGCAGCGACTAAAACGACAGCGTACTCGGTACCTACTTCTGCGATCCTAATAAAAGTCATTTTTTAACCGACACAAGATTCATATACATGCCATACCCCTCGCTCTCCGCTCCCCCCCCCTCGCTCGAACATAGCATTTTTGAACTCACTACTATCTCCATACTACTTCTGCCCTCCGCTATGCGTATCCAATCAAACGGCAGCAATGATCTTCCAAAGGCCGCCATTCAACGCCGCAGGGGAACTCAGCAAAGGAGTAGTGGGAACACGTTTCTTGATCAAAAATTGATCCTGGTCTTAGCAGCGGTGACCGCTACCATTTTCGCATTGGGATTAATTCTGGGCACACTTGTTTTCGGAAGTCCACAAGAATCACACGCAAGCGCTACCTCGTCGGTGTCCCGTACATCTTCTCTGAACAATGCCGCTTCTTCTCCACTGGTTGCTGCCACTTCCAAAATTGCAGCGTCGGATATGCAAAGGCTGATAATGGAGAGTGCAGCTGCGGAGGCCTACGAGGAGGAAGAACACCGACAAGAAGAGGAAGCGTTGAAGCATGGAGATAAAAACTTGGCTCTTCATCTGAGAGGGGCATTGGTACCCGGAGATCCAAATTACAATCCTCATCATCACATTGATGATGCATTAGAAGATGTTGATGACCCACTCAATAGTAATCAAGAGATTGTTGGAGGTGAAGAAAAGGAGGAAGAAAATCTGATTGAAAATATGCATCATCAATTTGCGCAGGCACTAGAACATGAAAAGCATGCAATTGACTCTGCTGTCAAAGAGGGGGTGAACAAATTGAAAGAAACAGCGGCTGGAGTGGCCAAGAAGGTTGCTCTTCGCGGTGCAGTGAAAAAGGACGAGACAACAGGGAGTTTACCACATTATCCTTACATGAGAAACCCGGTGCCAAAACACTACGATTTCACAAAATACGAACCTTTGGGGGGCAACCGATTTATCGAATACCTTGAAGGAGACTCTCCTTACGCAATTACAGATTCTTTGAGGGAGCAAAGTGACAATCTTGCTCGCAGCCGAAGGGTTCACGTCTTGAATGCTATGAAGCATGCCTGGAAGAATTATAAAGAATATGCTTTTGGTATGGATGAACTACATCCGATATCGCACAAAGGCAGTGCAAATTGGGGTGGAATGGGCACAACTTTAGGTAAGTGTTCATCGACAGAATTTTGGTTTGAAGAAATCTGATTACTCTGCATTGAAGAGTTTGTTGCAGTCTACTCACTTGAACCACAAAATAATCTGCTTCTACCTGTTGTGAAGTCGATTCGCTGGACACATTATGGCTAATGGGAATGAAAGATGAATTTTGGGAGGCACGCGATTGGGTGAGAGATCATCTTTCGCATGATAAAGTAGGAGATGTGTCGGGGTTTGAAACCACTATTCGAAGTTTGGGGGGTCTCCTGTCAGCGTATGATCTAAGTGGCGACAAAGTTTTCCTCGATAAGGCTGATGATCTTGGAGCAAAGTTGTTCAAAGCATACAATACACCATCGGGTCTTCCAAAAGGGAGTGTCAATTTGGAAAATGGAATAGCGCACAACTCTGCATGGAATTCGAACGCGTATGTACTGGCAGAAGTGGGGACGCAACAAATTGAATACAGATATCTCTCGAAAGCCACGGGAAAGCGAGACTATGCCCAAAAGTCGGAGAAAGTATTCGATATACTAGACAAAATCACTCCAGAGGACGGCCTTCTATTTGAAAAGTTGAAGGATGCAGGGAAAGGTAAAGCCTCATTTGTCTCACAAAAAACCTCCTTCGGTGCTATGGGTGATTCAACGTATGAATATATGATTAAGCTTTGGATCCAGGGTGGAAGAAAAGAAGAGAAGTACCGAAAGATGTGGGATAAAGCTATGGGAGGATTACACGCACAATTATTGCGAAAGAGCTCGCCTAATGGCCTGACTTACATTGCAGACAGGATCCGTGGGGAACTTGAACATAAGATGGATCATTTGGTTTGTTTCATGGGAGGCTCGCTTGCTTTGGGTGCATATACAGATCCATCTGGCATTGATTCTTCTCGTGCCAAGAGAGATTTAAAAACTGCGAAGGCGTTAACGTATACATGCTATCAAATGTACGCGAGGACGAAGACGGGAATATCACCAGAATTTGTTAAATTCAGCGTAGGCGATGACTTCGAAGTTCCTTACAGCGCTCCATATTACATTTTACGACCAGAGGCAGTGGAGGCATTCTACTATCTAAGTGTGTTGACCGGAGATCCAATTTATCGTGAGTGGGGATGGGAAGTGTTTCAAAGCATAGAGAAGTATTGCAAAACGGAGTACGGTTATGGTTCTTTGAGTGATGTCAACAATCCATCGACTGAACCAGAAGATAAAATGGAGTCATTCTTTCTGGCGGAAACCTTGAAATATCGTGAGTTCCAAATGTGCTGGATGATTGTTTTGTTTCAATTTTTGTGCAAAGCCTCATTCTTTCGTGTTATTCCTCCTCCTCCACTTTAGTCTATCTGCTGTTTGATCCTGACTCTGAGATTGATATACTGAACAAGCACGTGTTCAACACAGAAGCGCATCCAGTCAAAATATTTCAGGATTGAGGGTAATGACTAATAAAATACAACTTCGCACCTGTCTATAATGCAACATAGCATTGTTGATCATTATCCTTCACCCTTCCACAAACTTACTTTATCAGACTTGTCACAATACTTTTCGAGGCAGGAACGAGAGACTCCGCCCTCCCATCCCCATTTCCACTCCTACCTCCACTCCTACCAATCTCATCGACCTGCCTCATTCAGAAATGGCGCGCTTTATCTCCATCATGCGCTCGCTCGCTGACGTTCATGCGTCAGCCAATGGCAGTGTTATTCCACAATACACAAAAATACCTAGGCTCGACTTCGCCGATCCTCTTCTATCAGACGAACTATAACATCACAGCCTACATCAAAGATGAAGACAGTCAGCCAACTTATCTTTCTCGCCGCTATCATCTGCCTCGGCTCAGTCACTGCCTTCGTTTCGAATAACAAAGGAGTAGCTCGCAAGTCTTCGCAATTACAGATGACTATATTATCCGCAAACGGCAAAAAGGTTGATTTCAAAGAAGGATCACCTTTGAAAAATGCATGCGCTAAACTTGGTGTTAAGCCAAAGTACAGTTGCAAAAAGTAAGAGGGCAATTTTTTTGTTCTTTTAGTGTTAACTTGCTATCGGAGCTTCTTTCCATTTATTTCCATGCATACTAACATTATTTGCTTTTCCTACTAAAGGGGTGATTGTGGATCCTTGCACGGTATCAGTGGGTGGATCACGCATCAAAGCATGTGTTGGAAAGGTCCCACCTATGCCTAGGTTGAAGAGCTTGCAAGAGAAAGGACTTGAGATCAAAGGATAAATGTCGATTTTATTGTCAGTGATGAAGGCCATCTACATCAGCCAAATTGATTTCGAAGATGTAAAAAATATTGAGAGACAATGGGGTCATTCTACTTTGCTTAATAAACAAAAATTTTACAGTACTAAACAAGCGCTACTAGGAATCAGTGTTCATGGATGCATCGATATTGCTAACAAACTCCACCTTCTTCCGTTTCATCATTATTTAATGTGTTGTCACCTTTCTTTTGCTGCATCTCGGGGCACAACGAACGATTCCACTTCACAGAAACGAGTGCTTGTGCACGACGAGGAAAATGTGCAGCCTGTGATGCGTACTTGAGAGGTAGAGTTCCATCACTTTCACCGTAAGCTCGCATCAACAAAGCTAATTTTCTCTCCTCATCTTTTGTCCACCAATCTTGTACATAGTTAGGATTGAGTAATGTCGTGTAAGTTCTGATCGAGAGCTTGTTTGGATTCCTGTAGGGGAACAACTTGCTGTTAGTTCGTGCAAGTCCGTCGCCTTGAAGCAGGAACTGATGGCTATGTGCTGCAAGATACTTTATAAATAGCTCATCCTCGTCACTTGACCACGGTAGTGCTGCTTTTTTCAGAGTGGATTGGTAGTGTTTGAAGTATTGCCACGGCGTTCGCCGGTGCTGCCTATTTGGGTACAGTTTCTCATTGAGCTTTGTTGCGAGCTCCAACCAATCAATATCTTTGCTGTCACCAGCAAGCTCACTCATTACATCAAGAATGAAACGAGATTCTTTTTTCGTAAACTTTGTTTTCAAAATAACAGGATCTGCGAAAGTGAATAAGGCAACGTGACAATCACGAGCTGACCTTGATGGTATTTTGCATTTAGATGCCACCTCAAGTAATAATTCATTGTCTGGTGTTTGTTTCGATGCGTCTTTTCTTGCTCCGTTGATCGAATTTTGTAGCTGCTTCACCTCTTCCTCGGTCCACTCACGGTTGCTGCAAAAATTAAGAATGTCTTTATTTTTGTTGTCACTAGTGCTGCACTCATGATGTGTGTCATCAGCAAACTTTTTTGTCAAAAAATCTAAAGGTATCTCAGTACCCTTTTCCACAGCAAGCGTAGATGTATCAACACCATTGTCCCAAATGAGTGACAATGAAGAAAGAACCTCGGTAGCATCATGTCGATTCCGGCTGAGCAACTTCCGCACATCAAGGAGGCGACTTTTCAATTCCGATTGTAATGCTAGGTTGGAATTCAAAGCTGCAGATATTGCTGCTGGTGTAGGCGCAACATTATCACTGTTTACTGTTGCCTTGTTGGCCATAGTTGGTTGTCAGGAGAACACGCAGTCAAGCTGTCGCCAGATGGTACATCCAAACACTCCAACGCCCACGACCGTCACATGGCATACTTATGGAATGCTTCGGCATCAGATCGATGACGGTCAATCACATGAAAGTGAATTGAAATTTGGGCAGAAAAGATCCGATCAAATTTGGCGGGAGGCGTGGGAGAGTCTTTTTTCTACAAGACTGGCAAAAGCCGCCATAAACCGGACTCCCGTACAGGCACGTTAGGAATTGGTATGAATAAGAGGAGATCTTGTAGGACAAGAAAAGCTCGAATGAAAAAACCAATGCCAAATCGCTCAGTAATTTTTTCAGAGCAACCAAAGCTGCTGCCAACACAGTTGCGAGCACATAAATTATTATTATCAAAAGCATTCGCTCCAGATCGATTGTTCATTAAATTCTCACACAACAATAATGGTATCGTTCCGCAAGAAGAAGTCCTCCAAGTCCACCACTGGAAAGGCCGGAGATGTCCCTGCTGCCGGCGGTGCTCCTCCCCAGGCTGACGACGCTCGTGATGAGTCGTCCGCTATCCCTTCTCGTCCACCAACCATGGATGATATTCCTGACCTCCTCGCCACCATGGAAAAAGAAAAGGGAGAGAAGGCCGCTAACGCCACCAAGCGTATCTACGAACTCTGCGATGTTGGACACAAACAAAACCGTGTTCCTATGGTTTGCTCCGGAAAGTATGACGTGCTCACCCCCCTTGCGAACTGCCTCACCCAAGAGAGCGGAGACGGACGCCACCTCGCCTGTCTCGCATTGAACAACCTTTCCATCCCTACCGAGAACAAGCGTGTCATGGCCCTCGGACCCAGCAGTGCTGCTGTTATTGGCGGACTCTGCAAGGTCATCGCCGAGGACAAGCAGGAATCCTACCTCTGCTGCATTTGCTTGATGAATCTCTCCTTCCTTGAGGCCAGCATTACTACCATGCTCCAGCATTCCCCCGTCTCCGAGGGAGCCGATCCAGTTGCCCCACTTGACAACCCTGATTCTCTCATCCGCATCCTCGAAAAATTGCTCAAGAATGCTCCCGCTGTACCCAAGAGTGGAAGTGGCAAGTCTGAGGGAGTCCGCTGGGCATGTGGTCTCATTAAAAATCTCGCTAAGAGTGAGGAGAATGCTGCTCTTCTTGGACAGACTGATATTCCTAAGTGCGTGGTTGAGAACGTTCGTAACTCCACAACACCCCCCAGTCGCTGGACTAGCAACAGTTTGGAGGACTTCTCTCTCTTTGTCATCTTGAATTTGGCACAGTGGCCAGTAAGTAAGGAATCTCTCGTCGAAGCCGGTGCTGTTGATGTTGTTAAGCCCATCATGGCTGAGGGAGACCTCCAGGGACTTAAGGCCACCATGGCCTGCGCCTTCTTGGGAGCACCATGGGGTGAGTTCCCTGAGACTGGATCTGCAGCTGCCAAGTCTATCTCAGAGCTTATGACCAACATTATTGAGAAGAAGGGCAAGGATGGACAATACGCTTACGGAGTGTTCAAGTTGTACACCGCCACCAAAGCCTACCGTGATCTCAGTGCGGCTGCATCTATTGATGAGGCTAGTACCAAGGTTCTTGCCGTTCCATCCGCAGTGGCTCTCTGCCTCCAAGTTGTCTCTGACCTCGTCTTGGCCGCTGATGATGAAGCCAATGGTGGATCAAAATATGTACCTGACGTCAAATCTGCCGAATACTCCGCTGGTGCCATCTGCAACATGCTGTCTGCCATCCTCCAGGCCGGCGATCCTCCTCGCAAGTCTATCCAAACAGAGAAGGCCTGTGGAGAAATTGCTACCATGTTCACCCAATACTCGAAGCTCGAGGGAACTTCTGAAGAAGGAAAGGAATCTGCTCTCAAGGTTGCTGAAGAAATCAAGGCCGCAAGTAGCTCTGCTCGCCCGATTTTGGAAATTAGTCACGATCTCTGGACACAATACCGTAAGAGGGAAGGACAGCCTTTGGATCAATTTATCAGCCAAGAGAAGGGAATTGAAGTTGATGAGTCAGGACCTTTGGACTTTCTGCCATGTGTTAACTCAGAGGGTCAGTGCCATATCCTTTAATTGTTTTGGGCTACCGTTGTATTTGGTTGGATATTTTTAGGTTTTAGTGTTCGTGATATTGTAAGGTTTGGGGGATGACCGTGAATATAGGGGGATAGAGAAACAAATAAGTCAGTAACTTACATAGTAGTACAGCAAGTTTATCTGGAGAGTGGCATTCTATTTTCTTTGATAAGTATACTTATTATTTTGCAACAGTACAAAACCCAAAACTTTCCGACCAAGACCAAGCAGCTTTGAGTTAGATAAGGATCATCACGTAATTGAAGCAGAGGTGATGGACCGCTTTTTCATAGAAGAATGTTCGCTCTCCTGATCCAGTTTCACGCCACCGCCCACATGAACATTTTCTATATCACCTTCAACCTCACCCAAATCTTCTCTATCCGAGGTAACTGACACTCTTCCCAAAGAGACTGAGCTAGCGACAGATTCCGTATCAGTATCCGACGGCTCTTGGTAAGGTGTGGGCGGAAAAGATAAATTGTATTCATATCCTAAAACATTGTCATGTGCCCACTCGGGAAATTTCACTGGAAGAGGAAGGAACCAGTGCCAAGACAACGTGGGGTGCTCGCCTCCAAAAACCTCATTGAATTCTGTTGCAACTGGACGATACTCATCGGCATTTGAGAGACCCGCTCGTGTTTTCATTCGAGCAATTTTACTCATATTGGTATCAACAGCTTCCCCCTGTTCTATGAGCATGCAGCACGTGAAGAAGAAGAAGAGAATGGTAACGATGACTAATAGTGTGGAGATGATCATTGAGTCTGAATTCATCATGGCATCACATCCAGTCTTTGTTTGTTCATCAGCATTCAAGAACATGTTGTCGTATTGCTGCTGCTGCTGCTGGCTTTCTTCGTAATATAAATCCACTGCATGTTGTAAAGTGTTGTTGACATCTTGTGAAACAATGCTGGACTGTGGAAGTGATATACCACAGCGAATAAATTTGATCAAAATCAAGGCAAGAGATACAATTGCCGTCAAGAATGTATATAGGATGAATAGTATAAAGAACTTGTGATTCATGATTCCAACTGCATTGCATACCCATGGGCAATCTGATTGAATGTGAAATAATGGAAATGGATAGAGTGATGATTAGATTGTTAGAGAGAACATGATATAGAAATTAGCAACAGAAGGGCTGCGCTCAAGCATTACATATATACTCACAGTGATCCATCTTGACCACACATCTCCCCGTAACTGAATCATGATGTGCTCTCGGCGGCTTGTAGTTATCATTACACTTCCTACATCGTCGGATGCCCCTCCGCCTCCGAAGTCCTCCCCGCACCGTATCTCTTTCCACAACGATCGAATCCGATTCCGACGCAAGATTGGCAGGTATCGGCCTAGCCCCCATTGGAACTGCCCCTGGATCTGTCGTAGTGGCCATGAATAGACTGGCAAGTGCGAGTGCACTGAAAGGGACATACAGGAGAGCGTAGAGTAACTTCGAGAGGATGGAGTGCGAAATCATTGTGTAACCCAGAGCAACGAGTGCAAAGAGGTGAATCGATATGGATAATGAAACGCATAGGATGCCGCAGGGATCGAGAGAGAGCCACTTTTGAGAGGTAAAGTCGGTGCCGAAGCCCCACAGCGTCGATCTGCCCATGGTTGCAGTGTATTGTGGTTGTGGATTTTGAATTTTTTTGTGATGGTAGATGTGACACAAGAAGTTGATGTGACACACACCTACCAACATGCGAAACCTGCGAACATGATCGAAAAAGCAAGGAAGGAATGAATGCATGAACGAACGAAAGTTCAAGTGGAAAGTGGGTAAAGAAATCGGCGAAACAATGAAATGACAGATGAACGAAAATCGATCACATGAAATCCACCCGGCCCGCCATGTCGTCGCCCACTCTACGATAAGTAAGACACCACGACGACAACGACGAAATAAACAGTAAGGCAGCTTTGAATGTTTGGTGAATAGTCGGCACTAATCAGGGGGTCTAGAGAGATTCCCTCACTCCATCACTACAGTACAATAACACCCGCCGCCCGATGGTTCGTTCCCCCTTTAGCAGGCTCCAACGACATAGACACCAACGACGTAATAACAATTCCGGTAACTCTTTTTCTCCAACGAGTGGCCGCACCAATCACGCCACTAGCACCACAAACATGGCATCGGGCCAGTCCTTCTCGCCCCCTGCCGCCGGCTCGCCTAACATGGCCGGTTCTAACGACATGTACAATCCGTTGTCGGGGGGCGGGGCTGTTTTAGAAAACGATAATGGCCTCATGCCCAATGAGGACAACCACCCCATTGGCGGCGGCAGTAATGCCAGCAGTCCCACCGGTGCCGGCACCTCGCTTGGTCGGCCTTACAATATTTCCCAACGCGTCGCCACCGAAGACACGCAGCTCTTGATACCTCAGCAGCCATCGGGGGAGGTCGTCATCCCCCCCAGCATTAGCCGTCGCAGCGGATCCATCCCCAATATTAACACGACCACTTCGCCATTGCACGGCTCCCCGACCAAAAAAGCCGCTGGCAATACAACCCCCTCTTCCGTCTCGTCGACGACGCAGCTCCAACTACCACCGCACTGTGTCAATCCAGCCTCGGAAATCAATTCCCGTCTCGATACACAAGTCGAAGTCCGCGTCTACCCCTGCAACAACAACAGCAACAATTCCACCCAAAAGAAAAAATTCACACAATTCCATGTCAAGCCGGAGGGGGTCATCATCCAGGGAACCAATCGACATCGTGCGTCCCAGGTGGATTTGGGAACGGAGTATGCCACCCATATCGGACGGAAACTTCAACGATATGAACTTAGTGACACTCGTGCCTGTCAGTTACTTGTGACCACACACGGCAAATCATTCTGGGTGGTGCCAGGCGCCCGAGGCATTTTCGCGTCATTCCGGGACGTGTCGTTTGTTGGGTGATCGCAAACATCCACCTGCGTCGCATACTTTGGCGGTGGGGGACTTTTTGAGGGTGGGAAGTGTGGGTGTGGTGGTGATTGAGACTCATGATGGGGTGGAAAATAGGATTTTGAGCGAGGAGAAAATTCAAAAGATTATGAAGGATACAACTAGTTCCAATGGTGGCTTTTTGGATTTGGCGGAGACTGATGGTGGTGAGTGCAATAATTATTCATACAAAAATTTCTGTTACATACATGTGGACAGAATATTGTATTTGGCTTTTTCCGTGTTGCATTAATTATTTTGTTGATGATCTTGTCCTCTAATATTCATTTCCAACTCTTCCCCCTTTGCGTTGTAGAAAATTCCGATGACTCCTCCCAGGACGGCGATCCTCGCTCCACCAACTCTACAGCAGACGTACCAACATGCTACATGTGTTTCGACGATGAGGACACCACTGAAAACCCCTTGATCACCCCTTGCAAATGTCTCGGCGATACTCGTTATGTCCATGTTGAATGTCTCCGTAAGTGGCACACGGCAGAGGCGGATAACCAAATCTGCTTTCTTAGCAGTGTAGATGCCACCTGCAGTGTTTGTAAGACAACCTTTCGGAGTGATTTCAAGCTGAAGGATGGACGAATGATGAAATTATTCAAGAGTAGCCTTGAGCCCCCATATGTGAGCCTCCTCGTTGCTACGAAGCATGAGATGGCGCAGCGTCTTTTCAATACTAGGTTTCAGCTCAGTTTTAGCACCTTGTTGAAACCCGATGGGAGGAATGGTACACGTGCGTTAATGCTCGGAAGGAGTTCGGGGAGTGACATGGTGTTGGATTATAGGACTGTCAGTGCTCGTCATGCGTCGATTCGATTCAAGAATGGTGAATTTCTGTTTACTGATGCGGGTTCATCAAATGGAAGCTACCTTTATTTGAGGAGGCCTGTGGAGTTGAATTCAAACCAGAGCGTACAATTCCGGCTTGGAAGGAGTATGATCAGTATGAAGGTTGTGAACAAGTGGAATCGTAGGCTTTTACGAGCAGTTACAAGGAGGACTGGGGGTGGTAATTCGAGCAGTAATGGAGGAGGAGAAGAAGGAGGTGATGAGCCTTCTGTTGGCAGTAATGAAGATGATGTCCGTGTTACATGATAACAGCGGCAGTGTTACTAGGACTTTACCTCGTCGCACAAGAGAGAATATCATGGAGAGTATGCCGGCACTGGGAACGTTATCGCAGAATTCATCGCAGCATATGGATCTATTGTATGCTTTGGCTTACCCTAAGAAGATTGAAAAGGATGTACCAAAGCGTGTTAAGCCATGTTGCGTTGAATACAGCCCTACTCCCGTCGCCTCCTATGGAACAAGTCAAGCGAAACTCCGGAAGAAAACGATGTTGAGGAGAGCAAGGCGGATGACGAAGCTGTTGTGGAAGAAACTCAAGCTCAGGATAACGTGGATGAGGTTTTAGATGAGGTCGCAGAACAAGTAAATGACATGTCTCTCGAGGGAGAACGTGAAGCAGAAGAAGATGTCGAAGACACGAACACAAATCAGAATCTTAACGATCAAATAGACATCTGTGCGGCGGACGCGGAGGCAGAGGCTGCAGAAGAAACGGACGATGCTCAAGAAGACAACGTTGGAGAACAGGATGCTTCCGGTTTGGATGAAGCTGGTGATTTTTCACCCTTGCCTGGTGACGTTTCGCTTTATCCTAAATAAGGACGGCAGGAAGATTTTTTCTAGAAATTGGGAAAATAAAATAATACTAGTTGTTGTTTGGTAATATTATCGAGGTAGGCTGTAAAAGGAATTGTTTATATATTCATGAAGCACGGTTTTTTAGTTTCATGTTGTTGCTTGCAGAGGATTAATGTACGATGTTACAATGTTACGCTACGAATTTTAATTCCATCAGCTTCTTGCGAGCTAGTTAGCTCTGTAGGCGTGGAAAATGTCGGGTTTGTTATCTTCTTCACGCCAAAGAGCGGGACTTTTGTGAGGTATTCAGTTGACTGTTCGGCCTAGCGTTCTTTCTTGTCCTGATCCTTGGATACTTTTGTCGTATTATTGCAGCCCTTTCGTCGTCATCGTGAGCAATGAGTTTTGGGACTGGTGTGGGATATTCTCCCATTACAATAAGCAGCCCTGCTAGCGAGCCAAAGGCAAATTGACGCTATTGCACACTTGGAAGGCGAAAAACAAAGAGCAAGAGCTAGTACTAGTATCAGACAGTTCAGTTTCCCTCCCAGCCTCAAAATCCAAGAAGTTTTTAGTCGTTGTGTGGCATAACCTTGTCGAGAAGAATACGAAGGAAAACATTTGCAAGAAGCACGCAAGTAGAACTCCTACGCCGATGGACCTCCAATAGTTCCTCCTCAGCGTAAGACAATGTCCCAGACCAGAGAAACATCATTACTGTCCCTCCTATAACGATGCTTGCAAAATTGAACCATTCAGAAGCAACCCAACTTCCTATCCTCTATTAATCTCAGGGTGGGTGTACGGGCGGCAGTCACTGCTGTAGGCGACTCGCCAGGTATTAGATGCGGGATAAAACTGAGGGACGCGATAATGCCGACAACCCAATATGTATGAATGGAATTGATGAGGAGCCAGTCAGGATTTCCACTGCCGGTCCCATTAGCTTTGCGTAGTCACAGCCATCATGAGTAAGAGAAGCTGTCATTTGAGATTAGCAACGGAGACGAAGACATAGAATTAAATGTTAAGAGAGACAGCTGATACTCACCCACCCAACCCGTTGTGACAAGAATTATTGGCAGAAGAATTGCGCCGCCATGGGGCATCATTCGAAGGATTGAAGTAAGCAGCCCATATCGAGACTTTTGACCGACGAAGGTCTGCCTTCCTTGGATCCATTGCTACGCGTTTCAGTGGCTACTTCGTTACGATGACTCTACTATGTACTACTTTACTTTTCATTGTGACCATTTTTGCAGGTTTGAGGTTATCTTTGAGGCAGGTTTGACTTTTTTGCCTTCTATCGTACCGGTTTTCAGCCTGTCATCTGTCATTCTAAAGGTCCCTGCTTTGGGGCAGTTCTATTACGTGAGTTGTAAGCCAGCGCAGAGCGCAGGTGGTGCAACTGAGGCCTCGAAGTCGTGCACAGCCATTCTTTCCGTGCATGTTAGTTGTGAAGCAATGCGTGCATGTTGTCATCTCACCCAGGATCTGCCATCTGATATCTGATCTCATTTGATTTTCTGAGTAACAAAAACGATGATGATGAAAACCAGTAGCTGTCCCTATGCTTCTGCCCTCTCGGATGATGAAGACGGCAGCCACAGTAACGATACAACACCTTTTCGTCCGACGGAGGAGGCACTTGCTCTCGCAAAATCAAAATGTCCTGCCTTCGCGGGTGGGAACCCCTGTCCTTTCCGGAATGCTACCAATTCAGAATCATTAAAGGAGGTGATGGAAAAGGTGCCTCCTAGTCACTTCCCATTGGTTGCGAAAGAAAAAAATAATGTCGAAGCTCGTGACGGTGTCACCTCTGCTGCTGAGCCGTTTCAGCTGGCAATGAAGTACGTCCACCAAGTGAGTTCTGAGCTTGGGAAAGAAACAATGCCCAGTCCTAAAGAACAGCAATATCTCATTCAGGGTGGATGCCCGTTCAAATCATTTCATCATGATCACTCCTCATCTGAGTCGTCTGGAGATAACTTTGCGCGTGCAATGGAAGAGTACTCTGTCGCCTTCCAAATTGGACGTATGGTTGCTGACAACGTCGAAGATTGATGAGACAAACGAAAATGACGAGGAAGAAGAACATCCCTCAAGAAGGAAGTCATTTCTTTCGGATGCCCTGAAAAATGGAACAGCAGAGTCGCATGAGGCAGCCGAAAATGTGCATTTTGTCAAGAATTTTATTCATGGAAAAATTGACAGGGAGTTATTACCAAGAGTTGGTCGCTGGGTTATATCACACCTACGTATGTCTAGAATCTCTACTAAATAGTCTGGGGCCGAAACACTTTCCAACTCTTCACTTTGCAAAGGAGTTGAGCAGAACAGATGCACTCAGAGAAGATATGGAGTATTGGCATGGAACTGGATGGGAGACCGACCCGAAGTGTCGTAATCCTTCCCCAGCAGTGAAAGACTACATTGACAGAATGGAAGAAGTCAGTCGTATGGATCCATTGTTGCTCTTGTCGCATGCGTACACACGTTATCTTGGTGATTTGAGTGGTGGGAAAGTATTATCTAGGATAGCAAGAAGGGCGCTGAACCTAAACGGTTACGATGGCCTCCAATTCTATAACTTTGAATCTATCCCGAGCGCAGTTGCTTTCAAAAAGAAGTACCGAACAGCTCTGGATGAGCTGGCCCTGAAGCCGGACCAAATGGGTAGATTGGTAGCGGAAGCAAACGTGGCCTTTGCTTTGAATATGAGAGTGTTTGAAGAGCTGGATGTAAGAGGAAAGGTTCCAGGAGCAAGATTGCGACCGGTCAGAGAGGCACTATCGTATTATGACCGCATCATTGATCAACAGAAAAAACAGAATGCCAACGATCAAGAAGAAGCTAAGTGTCCATTTGGATTCAAAGAGGGCCCAAACCCTCACAACAACACACCTGGGCCCTCTAACAACAAAACTCCTGAGGTGAACGTTATGAAAGCCAGCAGGGCCAAGGTTGAACCTACATCTCGGTGTCCATGGCCGTTTATCTTCTTCCATGATCCCCACCAAGGCATGAAGGATTGGCAGACGTGGTTTATCATAGGAATTGTTCTTTGTTGGTGTTGGTCTCAATTATGACTGTTATAATACTCTTACTTTCAAGTTCGATATCCAGATAAAATCGAAAAATGTTGAACACTGATTACATCAGCTTCTTCTTTTTGAAGTAACTCTTCAAATATGTTCTCTGCAACCAAGTCACACCCAGCAGCACAAACACACTCGCATATGAAAAGAAACGAATCTTGGAATTGGTGCTTTCTGCCGTATGCCTCATGCGTGCTTCACGCTTCTCCATATACTTCATTTCATTCAAAATGGTATTGGCTGCTCTGATACCTTCTTTGAAATTAGATTCCAATGGAGTCAAATGCTCTTTCTTGATAATTTTATTTTGTAACTCATCTTCCTGCCCTTCATCACTCGTCAATACAACATCAAAGATAACTTTCGCACGTTGGTCCGAATTTTTGTTTTCAAAGCAGACAGAGTATCCTCCAGGAGGCCTGACATTCTTGTTGTTTTTCTGACCGCGTTGACTCGCTTTTACAACATTCATCACAACCACTGGGGAGTACCACAAGAACATTTGATGACGCAATACGGGGCGTTTCGGAACAGTTAATTTCAAATAAAGGTTAGAGCGACCACTGTAATCCTCATCTTTAATTTTGTCATGAATTTCCTTTGTCACCTCTGGGAGGGTTTTCATAAAAACGTCGCTCCCCCTACGTGTCATATCATTCATTTTAGTACTGAACCATTCTTCTACGTCAGGGTCAACATCGTGCGGGAGGGCGATGAATACCATGTGGGCATCGTCGTCATCTGGCACATTGAAATTGAAACACTGAGATGTGGAGAATTCACATGACGGAAGGTAAAGATGAAAGAGGGAGTTAGATATTCAAGGACTTGGTTGCGATAAATAATCACAATCTCGTATAGATTATTTGCTAGCATGTGTAAATAGAGGGCCGGGTGAGATATAATATCTCAAAATTCAAACTGACCTTTGTAAAAGATTCGTCAACCTCGGTTATGATTGGATAGGCAAACGCAGATGCCAACAGCAGCGGCAGCACGAGGAGGAAGAATTCCATGGTGGAAGAAGATAAGGAAGCGCGGATCATTCTATTGGTACGCTGCCAATGATACCAGTATTGGTGGTTGTTGGGTTGGCTTGGGTTGTGGTTGAGAATTGAGAAGCAGCCAATCAAGCAGCCTTGATCTCGAAGATATTTTTGACTAACTTTCCTGGTGGAAATTCATTTTTTGGCCCATTTTTCCTTTTTTTCACCGGACACGCGCACACAATTTTCACTTTTCTTAGTTTACTCTCAAAGTTGTCACATACTTAGCTTATTCTCCGAGGATTTGCTTGAACATATCTAGTAATGCCCTCTCGTCATCGCTCATAGCTTCACCTGCACCCTCTTCATCTGCCTTCTTGATTAGATCTGCAATGTCAGATCCATACATTTCTTTAAATTGATTTCTAACCTCCGCAAGTTCTGCTTCAGATACTGCTCCTGAGTCCATCAGCTCTTTCATCATACCCACTGTCTGCTTCAAATCCTCGGGACTCATTTCTCCATCCATGCCTGGCATACCTGGCATTCCGGGCATCCCTCCGCCTCCTAACGCGGACATCATCTCTTCCATTCCTTCCATCCCGGGCATTCCTTCCATTCCCTCTAAGCCCTTGCCTCCATCTTTCATTAAGTTCATCATCATTTTCATCATGTGCTTCTGCATCAGGCCCTCTGCTTTCTTATCGGTGATTCCAAACACAAGTTGTAAGGTATCTACACGATCTTGTGATACGCTTCCGTCAAGAGACATAAGTGATGAACCAGCGTATATGCTGAACATCTTCTCAAGATCCTTCTTTCTTAGGCTACCACCATATGTCACTGGTTTGATGGTCACGTCACTGGCAACAGCATCGAAAAGAGAAGCCGCATGATCCATGAAGTCCATCACAACACCGATTGCTTCTACTGTCACCTTGTCATCACTGTCTTTTCCTTTCACAGTAGCACTAGCAAGGTCAATAATATCAATGATCATACAGTTCACCACTGATGCAAAAATTTCGGCAGATTGTTCATCCGTCAAATCAGCGTCACCGCGTGCCTGCGATAAAAGTTCCTTTGCAGTGTCCAAGTCAAATTCTTCGAATGGCATGTTTGACATGGAGGATATGACAGGAAATCTACCAGGAGCACCGAAAGTCAGAATCTTTGCGAGTAACGCCGCAAACTCTGGGGCCTGCGCGCCAGGAGCGAAAAGAGCATTTATATCAGTTTCACGGGCATCTTTGCTCTTGTTAAAAATGCCAAGTCTCCTCTTGGGTTTCGGTGCTGGCACTGGAGCGGGGACAGGTGCCACTTTTGGTTTCGGGGCAGCTGGTGCCGGACTGGGTTGCGTTGCTTTTGGTTTTGTCACGGGTTCAAAATAATCATCTAAAGCAATGGAGAATGGAATTCAACAACATTAGCAACAGAAATATTGAAGAGATGGGATATGCCTCCGACTAAATTTGATGTCCACAGGAGTATTTAACCCTTGTAACTATCTTCTTCACAGCGATACATCAAGGAAGCATATCCCATCATAGGTCAAGGCAATTCATAGAAGGAAGACTAACCATCGTCATCATCAAATTCGTCATCGTCATCTTCGTCTTCCTCGTCATCATCATCAGAAACTCCCATAATCAGCTTCAGTTGTCGCTCTCTTTCCGCTTGAGCACCAGCGCTGTTTTCTGTGACATAGTTGTAACCGTAAACAGCAACTCCTCCTGCAACAACAACGGTTGCGGCATTCTTCGCGTTAGCTTTGCTCTTGATCGTGTCCAAGATATTCTTGCTATCCTCTGTTGATGAAACTTCTAGAGAAGCAGAGGAACTGGTATCCGAAACAGTTTCCTGCACAGATGCTTCAACTCCAGCAGTGGCCGCGAAATCCATACCAGCAGTAGCTGCCATTTCACTGTCTGACGCCTCTTGTGATGCACTTTCCATAGCTGCCTTCTCCAACTCAGCTGCCTTCGCTTCAGCTTTTGCATCGGCTCTAGCTTGTCTCTGGGCCGCCTTCTCCTTTTTGGCTTGCGCTCTTTCCATGGCACGCTTAGCTCTAGCCTCTGCCTTGGCTGCAGCTCGCTCTTCCTTAGCTTTTGCTCTTTCTGCGGCAGCTTCTGATTTTGAAGGTGTTGCCACAATAGCAGCAGTAGCTGCATCGGAAACTTTTTCGGCGGATTGATACACAAATGGTACCTCACCCTCCTGCGAAGGAGTCAACCTCCCTCCGTATTGCTCCATCAAAGTTTTATACTGCGTTGCTACCTTGGCAGCGACTTTGTCATCCATTTTGTAGATAGCACGAGTCTTCTCAATGACCTCCGGTTGAGCAAAGTGTTCCATTGGATCAATACCACGCGCTTTGAGATCAGCCACTTGACACTTGACAATGTATCTCTGTGACTCATAGGTTGGGATATTCTTCCCTCTGGATTGAAAGTTTTTGATCATTCGTTCGTTGTGTGGGGTTCCTGGTACTTTCTCCAGGTCAATGTCATGTTCAAATAGCCATACTGTGCGCTCAGCATCAAGATCAGTAGATGGATCTTGTCCCTGATCGAGTAACTCACGTTTAAGTTTTTCGAGGTCAATCACCTTTTGCGCTTCCTTCGCCTCCTTATCTGCTTGGTATTTTGCTTCGTATTCGTCTCTTGCCTTCTTCCCCTCCTTTTCTTCAATATCATTGCATTTTTCCATGAATCTATCAAATTCTTCAATGCGGCGTTGCTTCTTCAATTCCTCAGCCTTGGTTGCTGCTTGGACCATGGGTGGATCATCCTTCTTCTTGGCAGCGCGAAGGACAATTGGGGCGGATGCCTCTGCAGCTGGTGGACGGATTATTGATTTTTGGCCAAACGCAGCGGCTGAGACAAGTGCCAAAGCGACGGGTTTAGATTTTCGCATTAGTGATGTTGCCATGCCGTGGAGACGTCCGATGCGATGAATGTCGCTGGCTGATTCATCATCATCATTTAGATTTAACCCGATATTGTCGCTTGGAGTCGATTCATAAAGTCGCCATTCGGATCTTTCATATTGACCTGTGGTGGAAACTGTACCGATGACATGTCTCGGCGTCGGCGCAAATGCATCAATTACAGCCGCCGAACCGACCAAAATAAAAGCCGCAAATAAAGGCAGAGAAGAACAACAGCCTCCTCTCATTATTGTGCTCTAGCGTTTCTATCCACTATGGTAGCTGTCTCACTTTCCCTCTGCAGAGTAGACTGCTACCGTCGACAGTGACAGGATCTTTGTGCGTTGTATGTGCGGTGATGGCGTCCGGCGATAGATCATGCTCCACGTTTCGGCCCGCCATTTTTTGACTTTGGCTCATCACCGCACACTCATCACTCATCACATCATCATCTTCTCTTGCTTTTGTGTGACGCATTGACTCCCTGGCCATGGTGCGATAGGATCGTACCACAGAACATCCTCATAGTTACTACTTCTAATCATCCAAATGCGTTTCTCTACCTCAGCATTAGCTGCTACGCTTTTGGCTGCATTGACGGCTCCTCAGTGCAGCGCATTCCTCGCTCCGCAGCCTCTGTTACAGAGAAAGCAATCACATCAGCATCAGCATCATTTGCTACCAGCAACGACTGCCAAATGGCAATTGCTCAGCACAGTCAATGGAGAGGCACCCGCTCCTGCTGTAGACGCGAAGAAAGAGAGCGAAGATGCAGTGACTAGCGATGAAGAATCGACAGAGTATAAACTAGTTCTTGAAGATGTACCACCCGCCTCCTACGAGATTATTTCCAATCCAACTGCACCTGGAGGAGGTGATGTGCACACCCTCACAATCAATCTTGGAGCACCTGGTCATCCCGATCCCATCATTATTGAAACTGGAAAGATTGGTAGACAGGCAAGCGCAGCAGTCACATTGACTCGTGGAGAATCTGTCTTGTACGCTACAGCCTCCAGAGACAAGGATGTGAGAGATCTCAACTTTTTACCACTCAGCGTAGAACATCAAGAGCGCTTTAGTTCCGCTGGTTTGACTTCTGGTAGCATTTAACAAGAGAGATGGTCGCCCAGCGGAGCATGAGATTTTGGTTTGTAGGTTGATTGATAGGCCTTTGAGACCTTTGATCGCAGAGGGATGGAGACATGAAACTCAATTGTTGTCGTGGATTCTGAGCTATGATGGAGTTAGGACATGTGATCCCTTGGCTATTACGGCAAGTGCTGCAGCTTTGTGGTTGAGTGATGTCCCGCTGATCAAACCTGTCGCAGCTGCGATGGTCGGATACATTGATGGGCAGTTGGTTCTCAATCCGACGTTGGAGCAAATGGAACACAGCCGCTTGAATTTGACTGTTGCAGGCACGAAAGATGCCGTGCTAATGATTGAGGGAGCTGCTGACTTTTTGCCAGAGGATCTCATGATAGAAGCTGTGACATTTGGACACAATGCTATCAAGACTCAATGTGAAGCTTTGGAGGAGTTGGGCAAAGTGGCTGGAAAGGAAAAGAAGTATGATACTATCAAACCGCCAATCGAAGGGTTGCAGGAAATGGTAGACGAGAAATACACTGCACAATTGGATGAAATTTACAACAGCGATTTGAGCAAGGAAGATTTGAGCTCGGCAACTTCTCAGTTTTCAGAAACTGTTGTTACAGAAATGGAAGAGATTTTTCCAGAAGAAAAGGCAGCTATTAAAGATGCGATGAAGGATCTTATGTGCCGTAGAATGTTTGTCAAAGCCAAGACTGAAGGAACACGTATTGATGGCAGAAAGTTGGATGAAGTGAGAGTCATTGATGCAGAAGCAGGATTATTTCCTCGTGTTCATGGATCAGCACTCTTCACTCGTGGTCAAACTCAAGTGGTGGCAACAGCAACGCTTGGAGATTCGGGAATGAGGCAGAAAATTGATCGCATCAGCGGAATGGAACAGAAGCGATTTTATCTGCAGTATACATTCCCTCCCAGTTGTGTTGGTGAGACAGGACGTGTAGGAGCCCCGGGTAGGAGAGAGGTGGGACATGGGAACTTGGCAGAGAGAGCACTGATCCCGGCGCTGCCGACTGAAGAGGAATTCCCTTATACCATTCGTGTCGAGTCTCTCGTGACGGAGAGTAATGGCTCGTCATCCATGGCATCTGTTTGTGGTGGATGCCTTGCCTTAATGGATGCAGGCGTGCCAATCAGCAGTCCTATTGCAGGTATCGCAATGGGTATGCTCTTAGGTGATAAGGGTGCCGTTTCGGATGAAAATGCTGTGATTGTTTCTGACATCACTGGAACGGAAGATGGTCTCGGAACGATGGACTTCAAAGTTGCTGGAAACAAGGAGGGAATCACTACATTTCAATTGGATATTAAATGTGAAGGACTTACGTTGGACACTATGAAGAAAGCCCTTGAGCAAGCCAAAGCTGGAAGGATGCACATTCTGGGTGAGATGGAGAAGGCCCTGGGAGAAGCGCGTGGTGAACTGCCAAGCACAGTACCAAAGGTGATCAAATTAAAGATTTCTGAGGACTCTATCGGGAAGGTTATCGGGCCGGGAGGGAAGCAAATTAGAGCTCTCATTGAAGATTTTGAGCTGACAAATATCAATGTTGAGGAGGATGGAGAGATCCAAATTTCTGGGTTCGACATGAAGAAGATGGAAGAAGCAAAGGAGATGATCACATTGTTAACGTCTCAGATGGGAGGAGGTGGGAGAGGTAACAGGGGTCCCAAGCCAGAATATTCTGGCCCAGAACCTGAAGTTGGAGCTGTGTATACTGGTAAGATTACTGGCATCCATAACTTCGGTGTCTTTTTGGAAATTTTGCCAGGAGCAGAAGATGACTCCACACCCGGCTGTGAGGGATTGTGTCACGTCTCTGAGCTTCATGTGGAAAGAGTCCGCAATTGTGAGGGCTTCGTCAGATCATTGAACACAGAGACTCTTGAGGTGATCTATCAAGGCAAGAACAATAAGGGAAAATACCAGCTAAGTAGAAAGGCATTCTTAGAACAGAAGGGAGTGACGGGCAGAGGTAGCAGTGGACCACAGAGAGCCGCTCCGCAAGAGATGTCCGAGGATGAAGTCAGTGTTATATCACAAGCAATTGAAAATGCTATCACAGATTAAATTTAAACAGCTACAATTATGGCAGTAAACCCATATCGATCATCATACGAGAGAGTGCTGTTTTCTTCGTTGTACTTAGAACAGTTTCCTCATTGGCGACTTTGATCTCATTCAAAGCTGACAAAGATGCATAGGAGGGCGCGGCAACAAATGAAGATGGAGGCTTTGCTCGTTGCGGCATCACCGAAAACAACGAGTTGATAGCGACGATGGATACGATTTGGTAGAATGTGGTGCTGCTGGCCAGCCCACACTGCACCTCTCATATCAGCTACGAGGCTGTACTACAGCCTCTACTCACGCTGAACTTCTGAGCAGTGCTAATGTGCTTGTATAGTATTACCGCAGAGTATAATGGGACACTAGAAGCGGTTCATGCGCAAATTGACGACGATGGATACGACTTGGTAGAATGTGGTGCTGCTGGCCAGCCCACACTGGACCTCTCACATCAGCCACGAGGCTGTAGCGTCGCTTCTATCAAATCTATCCGTCTTGCAGCACCGCTGTTTGATAATCTCTTGTGCGTTACTTTTTGTCGAAGTTTTTTGCATAGTTTAGTCTTTTTTCCAATTAATTATGGTGTTCATTCCACTTTGATGATGAGCTTAATAAGTTCGATCAATCACTTCATCTATTACCCACAAAAACATCTCAGAGAAAACTTACTTATCATGATTCAGGATGAAGGGGATCAAGAAACGTCCAATTTGACGAGCGGTCGGAGCGTGGTATCACCATAGATAATTCAATAAATTGCGCTCGATGTCCAATATCTTCGGTGAAGTACACTCAGCTGCACATTTCTGCTAAAGATCGCTTGATGCAACACATTCATTTATCTCGAAGGTAACATAAAATGTCATGAAGTGTGGCTATGAGCAGCTGAAGCTTTCTGTGTTCACAGAGATTCGTCAAGGTCCTCTGACCTCTGTACGAAGGCATTGTGGAGTCCTCTGTTCATCCTGAGTTGGATTCATCCCTAAATAATCAACACCACACACACACGCCCGGCAATCTCAACCAGTGTATTGACTTGTATGAGAGTATATTTGGCAATAATTCGCACCCCGAATCAACAGTTAGTTGATAGTAACTTGTCGATGATTGTCGAGTCGACGGAGAGCAACAGAAGACGAATAACCATCGACATCGAAAAAGAAGCGGTAGCACGATATTCCACATTTGGCCATGCGCAGCCGTTATTGCTGCCAATTTCGGGCGAAATGAATAAAACCAAACGCCGACCGCACTCCGAATATCATGAGGTGTTAGAGAAGGGAGAGAGGTGGCTATATAGCTCCTGATTGTTACTCCTATTAAACAGTGTTTAGAGGCCCATGGCGGCGTTGAAGTGAAACAGCGAGACTATTATAGCGGAGGCGTACGCACAATCACGCTCATTCACGCTCAAGTGAGTGAGCGTGACCATACAAGCTGCAGAGTAAAATTTTTGAGCGTGATTGAGCGTGATTGAGCGTGAGTTTGAGCGTGATTGAGCGTGAGTTTGAGCGTGATTGAGCGTGACGCAATCAATCACGCGTTCAAAAATCAACGGCAGCAGCAAGCACCAAGCGAAGCACCAGCAGCAGCACCAGCAGCAGCACCAGCAGCAGCACCAGCAGCAGCACCAGCAGCAGCCACCAGAAGCACCAGCACAATATTATATACAAACAAAGCATCATGGCAACCAGGCCCAGCATGACTAACCGGTCTAACGCTGCTGCATCATCTTCTGAAGATCTGCGGAGCGATTCAAATACACCTCCTCCGCCACCAAGCCTCCTTGAAAAAATAAATACGGCAGCAACATCAAGGGGGAATGCTTCAGGAGCCAACAACAAATTAAATCACACAACGCGAGTATCCTGCACAATTCCGCTCCTAACTGAAGACCAGTCGACTCACGATGCTGTTATGGATATTATACGCAAAAAGAAGATGAAAGAAATTGCTACCATGCAAGCGGCTCGGCTAAAAAAGCAACAGCAATTGCAAGAAATGCATCATGATAAAAATAAAGACAAGGAACGAGCACGGAAGCACAGCAGAGATAAAGCCTCCACTCAGGTTGAAAAGGGGATGGAGCATCTGAATGAGCTGGAATCTGACAAAACAAATTTAGAAAAAAATATCTTGGCCGAATGGAGGGGGAAAATGGTTGAATACGAAAAACAAATCTCAGAAACCCACAAGAGGGACCTAGATGCTTTAAAGGTTGAACACGATGCCATGGTGGAAAAGATGCTTAACGACATAGCGGAGGAAAATAATGCGGATAAACTCAAGCTAACCGAAGCATTGAATGAAGTTGGAAATGAAAAGAAACGCAAATTAGACTCTGACTGTGGAGCGGCAGAGGAGAAAGAATTGCATAGTGTTGTCAAGCAAAAAGAATTGAATACAATAATGGAGGAAATGAATGATTTAAATAAGACCAAAGGGCAAATGGTGTGGCTCCTCAAACAAGTTATTACCGCTGAGCTGATGAAAAAGAAGAAGAGTAAAACTGAAGACAAGTAATTTATGCATGCATGTAACACTAAATTCATAAAAAAGGAGTGATTTTCTTGTTACTGTTGGTTAATAGACGTACACTAAAGGACCTAAGACCAGCGGCTGTTCATTGGGCGACTTCCTCCGCCACTATCACGGCCATCGTAACGACCTCCACCATAACCACCGCCACGGTCAGATGATGACCCTCCTCCACTACCTCCTCCCCATCGGCTGCCTCCCCCGCCACGACGGGATGGGGGGACGTACTTATTACCAGTATCTCCTCCCGCTGAAGGTGCAGGTCGGGAACGTTCCGTACGTTCCCTCTGTTCCCTCTCCCTTTGCTCCTCCATACGCATTCGTTCTTTCTTCTCCAACTCCTCTTGGCGCTGCCTGCGCTCCATTTCTTTTCGTTGACGCTCCTCCTCGGCCTTCCTGTCAGCTTCGGCCTTCTCTGCAGCGATCCTGGCTTCTTCGGCACGCCTAGCCTCATCTGCCTTGCGCTTTCGCGCTCGGGAAAGCTTTCCCTTCTCTGCTTCAAGCTCTGCTCGCTCGTCTTCCTCTTTACAAAGTTTTTCGTGGATGCCGGTCCTCGCTGCCATGATTGATGACTTAAACTCGGATGTAAAGTTGAAAACTGAACAGTCCCTGAGTGATGCCTTCTCTTTGACATCCTTTTCCCACTGATTTTTCGCTCGCGTGGCTTTGTCAACAACATCTTGCTCATATCGAGTGCGATCGTCTTTGATCTTGGTATCATAAGCTTCTTTAATGCGAGGCAACTCCTCAATTCGAACAGCACGAACAAGGTAGTCAAGTTGGCGGGCAGCTTCTTTGACCTTACGCTCAGCTTCTTCCTTCTTCTTGTTGGCCTTATCAGCGTGCTCCTTCGCCAGAGCGGCAGTATCAACCTCCTTCAATTGCTCGACGGTCATATTCTCCACGTTGCGACCCATGGCAGTAAGATAACGCTTCTTCTCCATTGCGTCCATCTCATCTTGAATCTTTTGGAGCTTCTCCTTCTCACGCATCTTCTGTTCACGAGCCAAACGCCTATCCTCTTCGGCCTTGCGGGCCAACTCTTCGGCTTTGCGTTGAGCTTCTTCAGCGCGGAGACGCTCTTGGACAAGACGCTCAGCTTCTTCCTTGCGTTTCTCGATGACAACTTTACGCTCGAGGGTGTTGATGTGTTCAGATTCAATAGAAGAACGTACATCTGCGTATAGAGCTGCGCGTTCGGCAGCAATAGAAGAGACTTCGGGTGGAGAAATGATGTTGCAGGCAGTGGTGAGTCGCTTGGCTAGGATTGAGAGTTGTCCACGCATTTCTTCACTTTCTAAAGCAGCAGAGCCAAACCGGATGCATCCTGCACGATGATCAATTCGTACACTGAGGGCACGAGACTGAGCAGACAGAATAATAGATTTTTCCATTTGTTCAAAACCTAACTCCAAGTCCAGAAGTCAGCTTCTTCACGTGATCAAGAGAGATAGTGTGATAGGCAGCTGACAAATTGAAGATGAGCTTGAGAATGAGCATATTTGTCAATGGCTCAACGTAGCGGCCAAGTGTTTCTTCTTCGGCGTCTTCGCCAGATGATTCGGTGGTAGCTGAGCCGGCACGAAGAGTATCAAGCAATGGGCGGGCTTTCTCTACCATATCCAAAGGATCGGTGCTGTCTTCCAAAATGACATAAAGATCGCGCAAATAATCTGGCACGTCATCAATGATGTTACGAGACCTGATCTCGGCAAGCAATGCATCTCTACTTGGCTCCCTTGTATGAAAACCAAGCAATGTGGCCATGCGAGCCATCTTTTCCTTGGCGATGTCATCTTCAACTGTTGATTGAATTGCATCTCTTCCGAGAGAGTTGCCAGTTCCTTTTTTGATGTCGGAAGTTGTGGTCGGAATACACAACGCTGCCAAGAGTACGGCACTTGCCTGTGTTGTCTTCATCTCATCACTCATGCCACGATTGTACTCCTTGCACAAAGAGTAGTATTTGTACCATGCAAAAGCGTGGAATAAGTAGTTCTCACTAACCCAGAACAAATTGGTCAATTTTTCATAGTAAGCAGCCATGATCTTTGCCTTGGGTGGTGGGATATTCACTCCGGGCAACTTACGACGAGTGCGGCTAATTTGAAGAATGTTATAGATGTCCTCAACAGTGCGGAAGCCCTCGGTGTATAGACGCAAGGCAGATGCTGTTTCTAGTTGCGCGAAACGTGTCTGTAGGTGCAGCTCGATGGATTCGGCAGTCCAGCCCTCCCATCCACGTACCTGCAAATCAATGTGTAAGTAATTTAGTGATGATCATGTGAGCTACTTGACAGGAAACAAAACATAAAAACAACATGTTGGATACGAGCGTAGCGAGTTGAGCCTGCTGTTGAGAACAGTACCTCGACTTGCTTTGCAAGTGATTCCTTTCTACTGCTCAGAAGCTTGTCAGGGAATCTAGCCTACGCACCTTATTGTTCCTGCCTGCATCAAAAGTGATTGCGCCCACGCCACCAAATTTGCTCAAGTTCCCAAGATGCATTCTCATCATATCACACAACCTTCGGAATTCTACTCTGCGCTTGTATTCTCCACAAAATCTCAGAGCAGAGACAGCTGCAGCCGTGGTACAGTCTTTCCAATTTGGAGTTACTCTTAAGAATATCAAGGACAGCGCGGTAGACCTCCCAAAGGAATTTGAGAGCGGGCAACAACACGGCAGTGTCACGCTGCGCCTTTTCGGGGTCAGTAGACATGGTCGACAAAAGAAGGTGTGAGCCTTCGAAAAAATCGGCATCATCGTCGTCCCCAGTTGCTTCTTCGTCATCCCCCTTTTCTTCTGGCTTTGGTAGTTCTCCTTTGTCCGCTGCCTCTTTGGCTTCACGGCACTTCTTTTCAGACGCCTCGATCAAATGACGAATAACTGCCTCAAGACTTCCTGGAGCTTGAGATTGACTTAAATTCCTATATTGATGCAACCCATCTTTTGCTTCTCGAGAGCGACCAAGTTGCAAACAGAGATCGAGGTAGAGAATGATTATTTTTTCATAAGTTGGAGACCACGTTTTGTGGCGGCGAGATGAGAGGATCTCATGGAGCAAAGCAAGAGCTGCAGACGGTTGGGAGATGCTCAACAGCTCTTCCGCCCGACGGAGGGCGTTCTCCGGCTTGTTTAGAAATGAGTTGTACGACATGGTCGCGACAAGTTGTAGCTCTAGTGTTTCACGGCTACTATGCCTCCACTTTCATTGAGTGAGAGTTTTGAGCTTGTTTTGTGGAAGGCAAACCAGATAGAGAGGACGGACAGGCCGAAATTTTTCGTACATGGGCTAAGTAGCTGCGTGGGCACAAAGGTCCGTATCTCGAATTTTGACGGGGAGCGGATACAATAGATACTGTTATTGTATGTTGCCTGCTCCCATCAGGATCCTCTACCGATCTACAATGGTAATGCTATCTGCCATTCAGATGGATTTTGTACTTCTAACTATCACTACTTTACTTTTATTTAGGCAAAAAGGAAACCCCCAGCTCCTTCGCTGATAGCATACAAGAGTTTTTCTTTCATTTCTTCTTCAGATTTGTAGACGGGCAAATCGAGTGCATTGAAACAGGTGTGTGCAGACATCAAAGCACCTTGCGGGCCATTCACTTTGTTGATACTAAACTGTTGGACGCCGCGCATACCTTGAAGTTCGCTGAATCCAGCAAGGGGTACCTTGGCACTACCAGTAACGAATTGGAGAAATGCAGCCTTTTCACTTCGTGAGAGGGAGAACATAATACTCCAAAACCATCCAATCTCTCGGTCAGCTGGTCTGTAGCCATTGTAATTCGTATTCCTTTTGAGGTCGTCAATATCAATGTCTGGCATACCTGATATCAGTAGCTCGAGCTCCTTCGCGTTGAAAATGGAAATTAGATCAGTGTCGACCATATCATGAAATCCTTCCAAATAAGCTTTGATTTGCTTTTCAATTGCAGTAGTCATTCTGTGTTGGCAAACCAAATTGACGTATTCCTCTTTTCTCTCCTCCGTGACAATAATATTACGCCCATTGGGAATCAAGTCAATAGTCCTACTTCGCCCGAATGAATGGTCCTCAGTCGAAAACGTCAACTCGAGTCCAATGTCTTCCAGGTTATGTTGCAGAATCATTTGTAGATTTTTGTAATAATCTGGATCAATAGCTTGCATGTCATTGTGAGTAGGCTGCACGAAACGAATGAAAAGGAGTAAGTAAGTCGGCTATCAGCAGAGAAAACGAAACCAAATGCATCGATCTAACTCACCTTTATTCCGAGCATGTGCTTGTATAAACTTCTGGTGAAATGAGCATCTAGCAGAAAACCATCAACGACTGCTTTACCTACAATGCGGCCAACGAAACGGAAGTAACGCAAATGGTCAATATTGATACTGCTGTTGGGATTAGGTTGGAACGTGCAGCCATCCTCGGTGGACATGAAAAGAGCATAGTTTGGATTGAACATCTCTTTCGCTAGGATGGCAAAAAATTCACGAGATAATCCCCCAGCATCAACGCCCTCCTCATCAACAAACGTAATTTGGAGCCTTCCTCTGAGCTCTTCTGCACTACGGTGATTGAAGGCATGAAACGAATCTTCGAAAACATATTTTCGACGGAGATTCAAGCGTAGGCTACCATGGCGACGATTTGCTTGCTGTCTTAGACGACGGACTTGTGTCTTGAACCATTGCCTTTTTACGTCAAAGTCTAGGAAAGGTCTGCATTTTGGCATCTTAACCATCGATTTAAGACCCTTTTCAAGCAGGTTCTGATTTGATCGCAGCAAAGCGTTCAACAAAACCTTATTACCTGCCACAAACTGCACCAGTCGATTGTTTTCCGTGTCGGTGTCGTCTGTTTCATTGGCATCAGACATTGAAGATGAGTTGACCATGAAAAAAGCTTCAATCGCAGGTAAAAATCTAGTGATCAGTCCAGCCACACTGTTCTGAAGTTTCTTGCTGCTCTCTCCTGTCAATGTATCTTCATTGTTATTGTCTGCGTCATTGTCATCATCGTTGATGTCCTCGTTATTGTCATCAAGAGCACTGAAATTTGTGACACCTTCAAGGACTGACACCATTCTAAGGCATGATGATAGCTGATTCCAGAGAGATTCTAGGTCAATAGACTGACAGAGAGATGCAAACTCTGCTGAGTAGCCTTCACTCTTTGCATTTTCATCTTGGGCAAACTCAATGCAGAGAGAATTTAGTGTTTGGAGGACACGAAGGAGCTTCAGCTCACTGCTACCTGTGGAAAGTGAGACAGCACTTGATGGTGTGCCTGCAACTGAATCGTTCTTCGGACTTACTTCAGTAGAGGTATCCTTTGATGATTCTAATTTTTGTTGATGTAGCTTTGCTGCTGAGCTCAATCGCACACTTACTGATCGTAGGTCTCGAATTGCGTCTACACCTAGGCCTTGTGCTACTAGAGCAAGTTCGCGAAGAATGAAGTCACGGTTAGCTTCGACTCGGCTGAGACGTCTTGTTAGAGCATTGACTTTTAGGAAAGATGATTCTTTGCAGCTTTCTAGTCTCAATGTGTTGATGAGTAGGTGGAGTCGTTTCTCAGAAACAACAACTCTTGGAACCTTCACCCACTCCTTCCCGGGAGTTGATCCGGTTGGAGATAAATCTACTTCTTGATCTTCTTTGGGTAGTAGGCTGAGTGGGGACGCAACAATCTCAAGCAAACTCAAAAGTTGCTCCAGATTTGCCGCGCTCTTTGAGTAAAGACTAATTTCTAGAAGATCTACTAATCTTTCAAAGCAGGAATCTGTGCTGCCCTCGCAAACGATACCTTCGCTTTGCTCTGTAGAAGCAGTCAACACACTAAAGGCGATCCTTGGAGAAGACTTAGACAATGCTGTCAACATCGAGATGATTCGCCTGGCAACTGCGGGAGGTATGCTCTGGGTTCCGCATGAGCTACGTGCGCTTGCCGGAAGACTAGATGATACTGTGAATGCCGAGTTTTCACCGTTCCTCCTTCGAGGCATTGGTAAATTGTATCTATTCACGGTTTCGGTCAAGTCCGGAGCGGTCCCGAGAAGTGTGAAGGGGGGGAAGTCTGTTCCGACACCGTCCTCTTCATCTAAATCTCTGCCATGTTCATTCAATTTGTTCAATATCTCCGTGATGCATTGTTTGTCGTTGTTCAACAATGCAACCAGTGAATACAGAAACGTACTTCTTGATTCAGCATGAAGACACAAATTCAGCAACAATTTGTGAACAACTCGTTGCGGCTGAAGAGGTGAAACCAAATAGAGCAAGTTGAGCAGCATCTTCACTGATCTGGCATTTATCAAAGGACCAAGATCTTCTCTTGCGCTCTCCGGGATATAAATAATTTCTTCCTTGTCAGTTTCAACCCGCTGCAAAAGAGAACAAAATGCGCCAATGGAGATTAGAATGGAATACAGAAATAGAGATGCGAGTGATGAAGATATGAATTGTTCACAAAAGTCTCACCAATTTTCCATTTCGTTGCCGCCTAAGTCTAGATGGTGCGTTGGATTGCGCATCATTGATAGAACTCGTTCTAGATCCCGCCGCTCTTGATGTGGCACCTGCAGCTGCATTTGCTGCATTTGCTTCCTCTCGTCGCCTTTGATGAGACGCTACTACTCTCTCTCGTAAAGCGTTTGCTTCAGCCTGGATGTTTTGCGGCAATCCTTGCAGGAATGAGTCTTCGGCTGTTAGTAAGATATCTTGACGTAATTCTGGAGTAAGTGATGCCAAAAAGCTTGCAGGATCTATTTCTTCGGCGTTTGCAGGATCAGCTGCTGGTTCCGATGCTTCCCTTTCTCGCAAACGCTGCTGCTGTTGCTCTTCCTCAATAATCTCCCTCCTCATTTCTTCGGG
The DNA here is from genome assembly GCA_037178625.1 of Skeletonema tropicum. Lineage (NCBI taxonomy): Eukaryota > Bacillariophyta > Thalassiosirophyceae > Thalassiosirales > Thalassiosiraceae > Skeletonema > Skeletonema tropicum. The sequence goes on along the minus strand of CM074127.1, from coordinate 3,039,416 downwards.
TAACGCAGCAAGGGCTTCTGGATCTAAACTGGACCCCGGAATTTGCGCAGCAACTTCATTCATTGCGTTGTGCTGAGCAATAACTTCTTGCTGCATTTCCAGTGGGAGGCTAGCAAAAACTTCAGGATCAACATCAGGGGGGCATGTTAGTTCGCCGTTCGAGTCGCTTGTTGCCTCCTCCTCAACTTCGGATCCACCTGTCGGGATTGACCCCATTATTTTCTAATGCGTCAGTCGGAGATTCTGCAGAGGGCTCATTAGCTTCTTCTGCGTCAGGAGAAGATTCTGTCGAGGGTTGATCGGCAGTTTCTGTGTCTGCAGTTTCTCCACTTGCCTCGAAAGTGCCGCTTACATCTTGCTCCTGTGAGGATCCAGAACCCATTTGCAAGGCATCAGCTTCCTCGACATCTCCTTCCGAATTCTCTTCCATCTGTACTCCGCTAGCGCTGGATGAGTCTACATTTTCTGCAGCTTGGTTATTCTCAGAACTGGGCTGGATAGACTCGTTATTTGAAGTTGGCTGTGAAATAGTGAGACCAGCAGCCAGCGATGATGCAACATTTTCGCCAGAGTCAGTTGATGCAACTCCGGTGGCACCACGAGACGCCTCTGTTTCTTGAGATATCTCCTCATCTCCAGTTTCTTCCGCATTTTCATCCGAATTGGTGTCGTTCTCGGCAGTAGCGTTAGCTTCGACGTTATCATCACCGCTTGGGGGGTTAGAAGGTCGCTCATGACTAGCTGATGCTTCGCTTTCTTCACTTTGTGTACCTCGTCCGTTTTCGTCCGAGATGACATTCCGAGACAGATCCCGAGAAAACATGGTCGTTAAACCTTGTCCAACAGAAGAGATGAATTCCTCCGTCAATGAATCAGGGAGCAGCCCATCGTCCGTCCATCCAGCTAATGGAATGTTACTTGGCACGTTTATCCCATCTATACCGGGGGGGGCTACAGGTAAATTATTCGCTCGATTCGACTCAGAAGAACCAGAATCCAAATCAACTGCATTCCTTCCACGTCGCATTACAGCCAATGAGTTTAGAGGTGGGAGCTCAAGCCCTCTTACTAGTGGATGGAGCATTGGCTGGGCTCTTGAGTGTGCAGAGGCAGCGAGGCCGCCAGGAAATAGTTGGGTGTCGTAAGCTGAAGGAGTTTGGTCATTTCTGCCGTTCCCTGTATCAGAAGTTACATCATAGCTTTGGCTTCCTAGGATGATTGCAGGTCCACCAAATATGTACTCCATTGGGTTTGTGTTAATGAAGCCTCTCGGTGCACTCGAATTCGCGTTTCCAGCGTCAGGTGGCAAGGACTGTCTCACTGTCACCCCGAACGTGTTTCGAGCAGAACTATCGTTTCGGGTTGGTCCAGCCACATTTCCCCTCACATTTCTTTCGTCTCCACGTACTGCGATTCGGATTCCAAGAGTGTCTTCAATTTCTGAGAGAGAATCCATCCCAACTTCACCAGCCCGCAAGATGTTACCTAACATAGCTTCGGCCGCATTCAAAAGGCCGCCAGTTCCCTGTTGTCGTTGTCGATTTCCATTACCTCCGAAACCAAGACCTAGAGCCCTTGCCATTTGCTGAGTAATACCACCAGCGCCAGTAGTGTCTCCGCCAATGGCATCGATTCTTGTCCATCCGTCCATAACATCGTCGGCGTCAGCGCCATTCACCCGACCTGTCCCTTCCATCGCTGAAACATCTTCGGCGTCTCCACCAAAAAAGTCACTTTCGTCGTCAATCGTGAATTCTTCTTCTCTTCCATCTAGAAACATTTCTTCATCCATCTCATCGATTCCATCTTCATCTTCAGTGTCGTCATCCATATCTTCGTCGTCATCGCTCTGATTGTCTTCATCATCACTATCACTTTCATCGTCATCGTCACTGTTGTCATCATCATCACTGTCATCGATTTCAGAGTCATCGGAGTAATCGACTCCTCCAAGGCGGACCTCAAGCTCTTCTTCATCTAACTCTTCCTCATCCATGCTGTCTTCGACACTGCTTTCACTGCTATGTTCTCCCATGCTGTCGTCCTCTTCTAAAAAGTTTCGCCTTGCATTCATTGCAGTATCAGCATCAAACCCATCTTCAAGCATCGCATCATCAGCAAAGGCAGACTCACTCCTTTGTGAGGGGCCAAACGTAGTTCGTCTTGTTTCCTTTTCGGTCTTGGCTTTCGCTTTCTCCTTCTCGGCCATTTCAGTCACTGTCTTGTAAACAGCTCCTCGAGTGAGAATTTCAAGCGGTTTGACCAACGATGATGCGACTGCTTGCGCCATAGTGTGATTTAGATCAATTCTCTCAATGGCATAAATCAAAGCATGAGCACCTCCGCAGTCGAGCATCAATTTGACAACATCAAAGCTAAGCATTTTGGAATCAACATCGATGACGGTATTGTTGAAGCGCGGTGCTGAGAGACTTGTACACAATTCACCCCAAGACAGCAGTGCCCAGCATTCGATATCTTTTTCGCATTGTTTTGTGGCCGAATTTGATTCAGCGGGTGCGGGTGCGAGTACTCTGTTTTCAAATGGACAGCGGCCACCGCTTAAAGCAAACATCAAATCTGCAATAACACGCCGACGCCCCTCGCCTGAGCGCGCAACAAGACAAACAATGAGACGAGCAGCAGACTGCGAGTTTCTGGCTTGTGTGAAAGCTCTCCTTTTGCTCGTTTCATCGGAATTGACATGTTGCTTTGGGTCAACACGTGGTTGAGGAATGAGTTTGTGCAATAAGAAGCTAACAGTATTCTGTGCAGGGTCTGCACAACCAGATAGAGCATGATGAAAGTGATCATTTTTCGATGGCTTGTAACGGTGAATTGCAGCACCACATGCAGGGATGGCAAGGACAAGATCAGATAATGTATCGAGGTAATCAACAGTTGACAAAAATGGCTGTTTTTCTGCCGATCTCGAAGAAATCATTTCACCTTCGGATTGCGCCCTGAACACCTCCCCAAGCAATAATGAACAAACATGTGATGCTGGCGACCCGTTCAATTGAATCAATTTATTTTTGGAGCGATGGGGCGATTTGCTCCTACCCCGTCCTCGTTTCGGTGGCTCTTCTTGGCTAGCTGGCTTTTTGCTTGCATTTGGAGTGGAGCTCTCAAGTGTGTCAGCAGCGACGTGTACATGAGGGCTCAATAACTTGGAGTTCTTGATGCGTTGCTCGGGAGGTAGCAAAACTACCTGAGAGTCACGCGAACTCAAGAGAGATGACGATCCAGCACTCGGCGGGTTAATTTTGACAGATGTTGAAATTGCTCTGACAAAGACCATAGGGTCTCTGCATATGATTGGAGTGACAGCTTTCATGAAAGACTTCAGTGATGCCGCCGGTTGTCCCGGGCTACTTGACTGACCGAGGATTGTTCTTTCTCCAGATTTTTGTCACTTGAGATCTGATCTCCGTTTCCATCATTGCCTGCAAAGTTGCTTCGTCTTCCAATAAACGACGTAGCAGCAATGTCACAAGACTACTGCTTCCTGGGAAATGACATCGATGTGGGAGCGCGACAATCAAATCCGCCCCGCCCATTTGCAAACACAAAGCCGCGGTCTTCTGGGAGTGAACGACCCTTATTAAAAGAGCCAAAATAGCATTGACTACGCCCGGAGGCGGAGAAATTTGCTCTGCAGTAGAAGTCTTCCTAGTTCTGAGACCGAGAAGTTGCAAGCACATTATCATGCATTGTTCTGCGTGCTCGTACAGAATGAGAGGTAGGAATGGTGGAATTTGAATATACGTTGCGCCCTCATCATCATGTTTATCGCCATTGGATTGTTTGCTTTTCTTGTCCTTTTTCTTCTTTGAGACCGTGTCTTTTTGTAAGGACGATATCAGCTGCTTTGTTGTTTTGGCTAACATTGAAGTCTGCTTCTTGTGCTCTGAGAGTACCTTGGCAAATTCACCTTTCTTTTTATTATCGTCCGATTCCGAGTCTTTGACCCCTGCAACATCTTCAAGAGACACTGAAGTGCACTGAGCCATCACCTCTAGCAAAAGAAGTGTCGGTGCAAGCCATCTTGGCCAAATCATCTGACTTTTTCCATCACGAAGCGCAGGAGAAGTTGTTACATTTCGAACGCAGTGAAGCAAACAAATTACAGCCCCTTCACGAAGAAGAAGCGGCCGTAATGTAGGCATAGTCCGCATCACGATGACACAAGCATGCGTGATTGCCGCAAACTTGGTCTCACATCCTTCTTTCACTTCACAATGATCTTTGGACTTGATGGCAATGTTTTCCTTCAATCGACGAATTAAATCCAATGCAATTTTTGACGCAATTTCTTCGCCTCGTTTGCACATGGTAAGAAGAAAATTCGAGATAATGACTGTGACACCCTCTGAGTCACCCTCACCAATGTTATTCCCACCATCAATGTATTCTGCTGACTCCACCGCACCTGGATATTGATCACAATCATTGCTTCCCTCAATAATATCTAAACAAATCTTGATGAATGACTGTCTCATTTTGCCCAGCGTACTCCTTCGCTTCGAGAGCTGACTTCTCCTCGATTTCCCTTTCTGTATCCTTCTTCTCATGAGGTCCCGGTTTTGATTTATCGTCGTTGGTATGCGTATCAGAAGATTGATCGGGAGCTTCACCACTGCTATTAGTTGGCGCTGAATCAGTGTCGCCCGAAGCTGGTTCCTGGCGCCTGTTTTGGGACTGCTGTCGCTGACGTCGTTGCTCGCGAGCTGCCCTTCGACGTTCTAGAAATCGTATCAATAATAAGAAAAGTATTTTTAGATGAAATGATTAAGCACCAAAAGGAGTTACAAGAGGACACAGATCGACATACCTAATGTCCCAGGAGAACTTGGTGGGTGTGCAAGCAAATACTCCATGGCAATTTCAACATTATCTAAGAAAGGGGTGGGGAGATTGGAAGGTTGAGTACAAAAACAACTCGCAAAAAAAAGATTGAAACGTCATAGGAAACTCACTTGATTCAACAGTCTCTAATGCATCAATAGCGCCATCTCGACTGAATCCCATCTCCAAAAGTCTCTCAATAGAATCCTCACTGGGTGAAAAGGGCTCCGCGGGTTCAGCATCACCATCATCGTCGTTTTGTCCGAGCAAAACATTCAGGGATGAAAGAATCCTGTTGGCCCTATCATTGGATCGAGGCCTGCTTGACCCTCCCAATCCATTGCTTTCTTCGGGAGGAAAAATTGGCTTCCCTCCTTCTTCTAAACTTGATATTAGTTCTCTAGTGTATGCTGTCAATGGATTCAAAATGTGTGCTGGGACGCAGCACAACCTTTGGTCCACCCAAATTTCATGAGTCATCTTGGCCATGTTTAGATGCAGAGCTCTCGCAAAACGACCTCCATTAAACTTAGGTGTTGTCGACATATCACCCGTCAATTGATTCGAGTCTGTGTCCATGATCAGAGATACATAATCAGATGGCTTCATTCTCGACAAAGCATTGGACATCTGAGTTTCGACAAAAAGTGATCTCGAAACAAGCCTTTTGAGAAAAGTCAGTGTAGGAGGTAGAGATGATGCGACTGCACGGCTAACACGTTGTTGTTTTCTTGGCGATGACGCCGCAATCTCCTCTCGTGACGCTTTTGCGGCTACGAAAGTCGACATATCACTAAGGCTGTGATTCAGAACAAATCGGACAGCCGATAGGAAGTCCGTTGCAGGCAGCGAAATTGATAAATCTTTTGGAAGCGAAACACCATCCGTCCATCCACAGGAAACCAGTAAATTCAAGAGTAGCGGAATGTTGAATGATCTTCTATCTCGTTTCTCCTCATACATACAGGTATGCATAAGGTTGATAATGTTACCAAAATACATGCATTTGATGGCATCCTCCGAAATATTCTCTTCGTCATTCTTCAGCTCATTAGGAAACTGAAAATCTTTCTTCAGGTTGGACGACATGACCTTGCAGGCGGCTACAACATGTTCCCCGAGATTTTGATTTGAAAGTGACAGCGACGATCGCTCCAGTCGAATGCTTGTCATGATGAGCCTTTCGAGGCTGCCAAACAAATTTAAATGACTGCTTGTGCAGTTTTGTCATCACAGTCGCACTTACACTGCGCAAATCAGGAACAGCGCACTCAATTCTTTCGAAATCACTGTTGACACCACGGTTGGGAGAAACAGCGTTGGATTTTACAACCTCAATAACCTCAACAATGTTCTCACGTGCATGGCCCCGAGTAAGCTCAGAAACCCAACCTCTACTAGTTTGATACCGTAAGACTCCAGAGCTGTTGATGCATCGGTCAAATGCCTCGACTACTTCGCCCATTTCTACAGTCCCAACATTTTCGCAACCATCAATTTCTATCCCGTTTCTCACAATGGCACCTTCTTGGCAGACTATTCTAAGTTTGTAGAGTAGCTGTTCCTTCGATGCACGGCTTCTAATAGACTCTTTTTCGTCAAAATCTGGTTTGGTTCGTATCCTGCAGACTTCCCACAATGATGACCGATGTAACTCAGAAATTCTGGTCACTAATTTTTCAAACGATTTCGATGCGATCTCCTTCTTCCATCCATTTTCGCGGCGTTGTGCTAGACCAAGTTCGGTTGTCCGGTGAACAGCCGCCTTAATTACAACAGCAAGGGTATTTATCAGCCAATCTACCGCCGATATAGATCGATAAAAGACGGATAGCGCATCGACAATACAAGACGTTTTCTCGTCTGATGATTCAATGTTGTAAAGTTCAGTACATGGTATACCATCTAAAACATAGTCGCAAGAAAAGTCATCCACTTCATCAGTGGAACGACCTGTTGCAGCTCGAAGTGAAGTCACACTCACGTCAATATCAGCTAATTGTATCGACAGGGCAGAACTAACTTTTTGCAATAATTTCTGTGGGTCAACGGAACCTGCAATAGTTTTCACCACCAGCGAGAGGGAGCTTGCACTTCTCGAGTGCGTAAGACAGGCGATCGATGGGTTGCTCAAACATGAGGCATGAGCGACCAGCTGTCTTCCGGCGGGGATGATAGACCACCGAGCCAATTCTAGTAGCGCGTCGAACCCACCTGCACTCAAAAAAGGAGACACATGGTCCCCGTTGTGGAAAAGTTGCTCCAGCAGCTGAGTAACGTTGTTCCCATACTGCATAAGTTGAGTTCGAGCAATTTCCATGTCATCAGTAACGATAGCCGAAGCATTCTTTCCTTGTTCCTGAATGGTGAGTTTTTTCCCAATAAACACGACACGTTTCATCACCTGAACTACCGCCTTAATAATACTTGGTCTCAAGACGGGATTGTGCCTCATTATTTCGTCAAGCCCCGAACCGATGATTGCCGCCATTTCACTCAACAAGCATCGACTATTTGGCATGGCATATTTTGGACTGCAAAGAACGGAGAGAATTGTTGGAAAGGGATTTGCCTCTGCGACAACTCTGGCGCCTGCTTCTGTCAAACAAAGCGCTGACACAACATTTGGAACAGCCATGATAAGTTCTCCTGAAGATTCCATAATGGGCTCTCCCCATTTTTCGAAATCGTCTCCAAGAATATTCTTCATTTCGTTTTCTTTGCCTATGATCAATGAAAGGAATGACTTTGCCAATCCAGAACTATGCACGTAGTGCACTGATTGAGGATCTGAATTCATGACGTCTGCCAAAAGTGTAGCTACAAGTGCTGCCATAACGCCACCATACGACTCAACATTGTCTATGATATCAAGTATTACTGCCATTAGTTCGGGCTTTCGAAGCAGAGTCCCCACCCGGTGGCGCGGCGGCGTTGGCTCCACCTGATGCGTCTTGCGAGTGGAATACAACCGTAAGGCAATTCACGGCACTAAACAGGAGTACTCGTTGAGCCCCTTGAAGGCGTGGCTTTTCACCCTTCACGCCCTGAACACCTTCCATGACAGCATCATTATCTCCTTGTGACGAATTCTTTCTAATATTTTCCACTTCTGAATTCAACCGTTGTACTAGGACATCTACTCCCTTTAATTCATGAAACGCTGATAAAGCATTCGTGTGGGTGACTATTGCACCTTCCAATATTTGAATTGCTTGCGCGGTAATGAATTTCAGTAAGCTGTCGGAATATGATTCTTCGCTTCCTTCCACAAATGAAGAATTGTTGGAATTCTTAGTCATTTGGCTGTCAAGTGCAACGGTGCTGACTAATGCAGGGATGATACCACAATCCGTCAGAGCAGATGTACCTGACGGCACAGAAATTACGGTGGAAGTCAATGTTAGTACCGCATCAATGAATTCCAGGGCGCGCTCCTGCCGAATCTTTCTCGGTAAAGGTGGTGGTTTTGTCGCCCTCAAAAAAGCTAGTCCAAGTTCTAATCCGGTGTCATTCCCATCCCCGTTGTTATCAGTATTCGCGTCATCGTCCTGTCCTTTCGTTCCCCGGTTGGCATCTTCTTGAAGCAAGAAAGAATTCAGCGCTGCCAATGAAAATCGTATTAAAGTTGGCAGCAGTCCCAAGTACTGTCCCTTTCCCACCCCCAGTTCTGCTAGCACGTTAGCCTGCCTCGCTGCAATGTTGAATGACCCAGCCGGAGAATCTCGCCTTGCCACAAGCGCAGTCAGAGCTTCGATGGCAAGTGCACGCAGACCATACGGTACTTGAGGGGAATCCGCAAGTGCCAAAATTGGATTACTATTCTCACTCTCGGAAGTAGATGCGGCCAATACACCACCATCAGAAGATGTCGCAGCACCGCTGCTGCTCACGGTGGGTCTTACCAAGTCGACTATTTCTCCGCATAATTCAGGTTGCGCCACGAAGTAGGCAGTAATGCTTTCCACGGATGATAGAGTGTACAGTATTGTAATCAATGCACGCAGACGTAACTTGATTGCAGACACGCGGGTATCAGAATTTTGGTAGAAAGCTTTTGAGAGCCGAATCGTGGATAGGAGTGTGAATTGTTTTTCGGGTGATATCGAGAAGTCACTGCTGCTGTCGCTACTGTTGTTGTTGTTGTTGTCGCTGATTTTTACTTTTCTTCAAAAAATCATCCTTCAACCTACCAATAGATTCCTGAAATACTTGCGCAGTCGATTTGAATTGCTGCTCCTGTTGCTTCAGCGCAAGTGTTCGGGAGTCTTTCGTTTGGATTCCTGTCTTTTGACGCTTGGCATGATCCGAATCTAGCGACATGGAGTTAGGATCCACCGACATTAGTTGTTCTTTTGTGATTGAAATAGAAACAAGAGTCCCCTTGATATGGCATTGAAAGGAGAGGTCAAGTTTGGAAGGAGTTTTGTCATCGTCAGAATTATCATCGCTGAAATCAGGATCAACAGCAGTGGCAGAAGGGCTGCTGATGCATTGAAGCAATCCCAACCCGCTCCCCTTGGTTCCCCATCCCCTAGCCATGTCCATCAATCTTCTCGCAAGTACACTGCTCATAGTCATGGAATGCAATCTGGTCGTATGAGATGCCAACTCTGGGGTCATTTGCCGATGCAACATGGGAGGCGTAGCTAATGCCGCCAGCGCCTCAAGGGCAAGAGAGGCAATCGAGTCGGAGGATGCCGCAAGGAGGGAAGACAATTCAAAGATGGAGTTGAAGATAGTCTTGTTGATTGAATTGCGAAGGAGGGTGGCAAGAAATGTCAAGATATGTTCCAGAGATGATATAACGTGCTGGGGTGTTTCCTCGGCTGTAAGGTTCGAGTCAATGGTTGTGGGTGCATCTTTGTTGTCACAATCGCTGCCCCTATCTCGCGGGAGTAGTAAAAGGGAAGGATATGCGTCTAAGAAGTAGTTGAGGGCGGCATCGATAGCATTCAATGGATGCGTCCATTCGTGAAGATCAGCCTGAAATGGTTGAGGAATCAAATTGTTAATTGTTTCGTTTCATTAATTATAATTATACCGACATGACATAGCAAACAGATTTGGTATAACGGCATCATTATATTATCACGATCCGCACTTTAGAAACTCACCTGTTCCTGGAATCTCCATCGCTGATACTTCTTTAATTCATCGACAAGTCCTTCGACATCTAGCGGAGGGGAACCCGCAACTTTATCACCGACAGCATCATCTTTGTCGATATCCATCCCCGCACCATCAACAGATGCGACGCCATCTTTGGTGTCAAATTTTGATAGCCGCTCAATCAACGAAATCAATTCAGGGCTGTCGATTGTTTGGCGGGGTATTCCGGTAGAGGAAATAACTACGGGAGCCATGACGCTGCAATTATATGTTTACTTCTTTTGTGCTGATGACAATGATGTGGGATCAGCTGCTTATTGTTTTATCGATGTCTTCTCCTTCATTCGATTTTCATCTGCAATCGCAATCTGCATAAGCCGGCCAGCTTTGTATGCAGAAATACGTCGAATATGACAGATCGTATGCAGATATGACATACTATTTCCAAATCCTAGATCCAATCCCTCGCGTAAATCTGTCAAAATTCGAGTATTTGTACTTGTACTTTGGAAAAAGTATGTCAGAAAAAAGCGAGAATGCATACGAAAGCATCTCACACGAGGATTGCGCTACAAAGCTAGGAAACACACATAAACTGATGAGCCCTACTACCTCCTACTACTCCCTTCGACGAACAGTACGGAGTACGGCCATCACTTCTATCACATGCCATCCCTCCCCCGCTCATCAATATCTCCTCGTCACCCCCCTTCTGCATCTCTGCATCCTGCATAGAGCGGCGCAGCAGTGAAATAATAAATAATCCCTGCGTCGACCATTGACACAAACAAACCCCCGCCGGCGACACTCTCCATCACCGCCGACCGCCGTCATCTGTATTGTTAATCATGGTGCGGAGCAACCATGGGTCTTCCTTTGAACCTAGAAAGAAGAGGAAAAGCAACGACGCCAGCAGCAGCAGTGATGATGACAGCCGCAGCGAAGAGGCAAAGCAACCAGCGAAACTGAAAGTCCAACACGCCGATGCTGTGGAGACAACAAACTCATTCACTGTTCAATGCATGCCAGATTATCGTCGGCGTGTTAAGAAAGTGCAGGAATATTTGCAGACGGAGTACCCTGATGTTTATAATGAAGTTGTGTACGAACTCACCTCCGAGGAGAAAGCAGACAAAACTCGTCACTATCACAACGCGACGCATAGCTTCTTCTACGATCAATTTCCCACCAAATTTCTTCAATCCTTCTTGAGTAATCAATGGAAAGATGAAGAGAAGGAGATTCGTTACACATACGATCAAAGTTACTCAAAGAACTGGAGAAACTTGTTACATTGGAACCGGCGGGTACTGTGAAACGCCCGACAGGCGTCCCGCCAAGTGTTTTGATCCGCGACGAAATACGTGACGCAATGAAGCTTCTACGCAAATATCGCCGTGATGTTGAGTGGCTGAAGGACAATTTAGCGGGAATAGTGAAGAATGCAATGGAAGAACGAGCGACTGAAAATGGGAACATCACCGCAACTTTCGTGGCGGAAACAGTTGCTGCTGCTACTGCAACAGCGACTGCGCCGATTGCGCAAAAAATGGTGGAAATGGAGGAACGGATTATGGCTCGCATTGGGGCATCTTCTTCAGTTCATACCAATGGCGGTGTGCCAGCTTCCGCTTCCTTGCCTGAGAGACTGGAGGCACGCCTCTATCCTTCTTACACGTATCAAGATCCTCATGCAGCGGCAAGTAAGAAGCATCAGTCGGATTGGCTTGTTCCGTTAAGCTTTGAGATGCCATCAGCAGATTTATATTCTGGGTGGACAAGATGGCTGCAGGGGTTTCCTTCCTATGCTATTCTAGATGGCAATGGCGAACAGATTAATGCACCAGTCAGGCCTTTCCGCCTGATGAAGAAAGGCAACTTGCCACGCAGGTTGAGGAGATCCTACGACAATAATTGGAAGCCAATAATGGAATTGATGGAGAAAGAAGTTGAAGACGAGATTCGCACTCGTCACGTCCATGATATGGACTTTGAGTTCTTTAGAAGCACTTATGACAAAGCTCTGAAAGCTATCCAGGAGGAGTATCCAGAATTTGCAAGTCCGAAGAGTACCTGGAAAGTGTCAACTTACTGTAGGAAGTTGAGAGAGATAAATGTCTCGCGTAAGAAGGAGGAAGACATGAATATGGTGTAGCTTAATTTCATTAATTATTTGTCACGTTGTTCCAATACATACACGTCCGTCAAGTTGTGTGATAATGTTGATTGTGCGTGTTCGTGTGGATGTTGGATGGAGGTTTCGGATCTTGGCTGTACTTGGCTGCCCACGCGACGAACTTGCCCACGTCCAGGAACCCGTTCGCTGGGCACATAGTAGTTTTATGCCCTTATTCTTGACCCTGCATACTTCTGCATACTTTTTCCACTAGAGCGGAGCGAGCAATAAAGCCCAGACAGTCTCCGTTCCCGCCACCAATTCGTCGGCCGGGCCCATTTTTTAGAGACCTCCACCATGGCGGCCGCCTGACTAGCCCATAACTTTAATTTCTACTATAACGGAGATATATGCTAAACCAATGATGCAGACCTGTAGAGTATACTTATGAGATCATATGGTATCCAAGAATCGTACTTATATCTTATTTTCTCGCCGAGATATGCATTTTGGGGTTTACTATGGGCATGCCTGCCAAATTTGTCCATCAGTAAAGTTAGACAAGCTCATAGTAAACCCCAAAATGCATATCTCGGCGAGAAAATAAGATATTACTACGATTCTTTGATACCATATGCTCTCCTAAACATACTCTACAGGTAAGTATCAATGGTATAGTATATATCTGCTTCATAATAAAAGTTATCGAGAATAAAATATAGGGGCTTATTAGGCGGCCGTCATGGTGGAGGTCTAAAAAAAATGGGCCCGGCCGACGGATTTGAGGTCTGTCTGGGCTTATCTTGCATCTGCCTGCTTTTATGGAGCCGTGGGGCTGAAACGTGCGGGCAAGGAGGGCATTGAGCCCTCGAGAATAGACTTTTCATGACGTAATATTATCTAAAAGAGTAATTGGAAAGAGAGTCGAATACACCGCAGCGGGCTTTCGTAAACTCTTGCCCTCTAAAATTGCCAATTCGAAATTGCCATCACAAAAATTCGACCACAAACTCCCAACTCCCGCCCGCTCCTCTACCCCGTACACCGGATCATTGTAATACTAGCATCTGGCAACACAGCAGTGCAGATACGATGAAAACGATAGTGTTATTGAGTTGCTGCGCCTGTCTTCTGGTGAATCCAAGGATTTCGACAGCATTTGCCCCGGCTTCAAAAATTTCAGTAAGAGGTATCAGGTCTCAGGCCAAGATCTGCTCTCCTGCTCCTGAGGAGATCAGGAATGCTGGTGAATCTCATCTTTGGTCTGCAAATGAGGCAGTGAATGGCGACATCTTGATTTCTGGATTGAATAAGAAAAATTCTTCCAGCGGTACTAATGTCAATAATAGCGATGAAAGTATTGCAAGTAAAGATCTATCGGCAGCCACTACTTCACAACCACAATCCACAGAGTCACTGCAACAATCACTCCAGGAAAATGAAGCTATACGCCATCATTTCCTCTTGTTCTTTGGAGATTCACAAGACCACACACTCTAATTGGTTCGGCGCTTGCAATCCCATCAATCTTCCTACTTGCTGCTCCAACCTACAATTCCTTTTAACAACACGCACCTTGGTCGCACTTGCCTATGCTGCAGTTCCATCATTGCTGATGAATTTGTACATCACAGGCTTGAATCAAATCACGGATGTAGAAATTGACAAAATAAACAAGCCAAACTTGCCAATTGCCAAAGGAGATTTGAAGAAGTCAACTGCCATTGGAGTGGTTCTTGCTGCATTGGTGGTTTCTTTGATTATGAGCGTATGCAGTCCAGTCTTTAGCACAAGCGGGCTTCAGGTGGCTCTATGGGGATCATTTGTCCTTGGAACTGTGTATTCATTACCTCCATTTCGCCTGAAGAGACATCCGCTTCTTGCAGCATTTTGTATCGTAGCTGTGAGGGGCACTATTATCAATGCCGGTGAGTACTCAAATGGATGGTTGAATGAAGTGCTTTTATGGCTTCATTTACTTACAAACAAAAATTGTGAATGTTATTCTTGTAGGATTTTACAGTCACGCTCTTTCTGCAGCATTCAGTGCTACAAGAGAAGCAGCAGCTGGATTTGGAGTGTTGAATTGTCTCTTGAATGATTGGAAATGCGCTCTTTCTAGCTTGTTTTTTGGTGTATTTGGCATCGTGATTGCGTTGATGAAAGACGTTCCTGATGCTCATGGCGATAGGATTTTTGACATCAGATCCTTTACTGTGAGAATAGGGCAAAAGCGATGTCTTTCACACGATGAAAAATCTTCTGATTGCTTTGTTTGGAATATCTGGAGGGGCTTTGATGAAGTGGGCTACAATGTCGCCAACACTTGGCGCAACAGCCAGGAGGGGCTTGACTGGATTTGGGATGCTTGCTGGCTGGATATTTTACAAATAAAGAAGCAAAAGGTGTGAATCCTGAGGACAGTGGTGAAGTCTACGACTACTACATGCAACTGTGGAAATTGTTTTATCTATCTTACTTGGCCCTGCCACTTGTCAAATAATGAAAATGAGTTAGGATAACATTAATAGATGATCGCCGAATAAGCAATCGCACTGAAGCATTTTTTCACCATCGTGATTGTCCACATGTTCAACTCATGAAAAGTTTGGTGCATTGCTCTTTGGTATCTTCTGGAGATGTAACAGTGTGTCCAATCGTTCTTTCGGAAGTAAAAATCTCATAATCGTTTCCTCCTTCAAAAGTCTTATCACCAAAGAAATGGACCTCATCAAAGTCTCCATTCTGGCAAGAACTTGAGGCAATAGGTCTTGTCCCAGCCAGTGGGGAACACATCAAATGAAATTTGTCCACCAATGCTATAGGTAAGGTTAAGATCAGCAAATTCCTTCTTCATAGCTTCAACCATAGTTCTTACGAATCCCACGTGCCAAGTCAACCTTTTCGTAGTCATTGCGTT